>JBAMJR010000051.1:6587500-7187500 GCA_038501785.1 Myoxocephalus aenaeus | reverse complement strand
GTTTCTATGTGCCTTCCTTGGATTGGTGGATGCTGGTTGTACTTTGTTGTTAGAGGCAGACTGTGAAACACTATTGAGATCAGACTGGCTACATCTTTAACACATTTTGAATCCTTTCTTAAAACTTAATTTATAGGAAAGCGTTTACATATGTTGCTTGGTTTGATTATCCATCTCTGGCTATTTTATACATGTTTTTCTCAGCTTTATTTTAATACGCTTGTGTTTTTTTTGTGTGTTACTCTGATCCCTCTGTTGTTTGTATTTTATTGTATTTTATCATTGTTTTTGTTTTTCATTTTGCTTACTTTCTAACCATGTTAAGAAAAGTGCTATATAAACACAAAGTGATTACTATTATATTATTATTATTGTATACACCAAGAAAAGAATGAAGCTCTGTCGTTGTATGCAGTCAAGCCAAGAGCAACATGATTTGACCTAAAGTCTGTATTGTGTGATATTTACACACAATACAGACCTCTAACTGATAAAAACACGAGGACACATGCCATAATTGACAATACTATATGTGATAACCAGAGCTCTATACTGTATAATAGTGTATGTTATGGTAGTATTCCAGCAGTGGAGTCCTTCTGCATGTCTCCAAGGATCAAACACTGACCTCTAGTGGTCATTGATGATCAGACCATGCCGCTGTTGCTTATGTGGTATGTGTGTGGAAATGGTATTGAAATGTTAATATAATAACGTAAAAACATCCATCCATCCACCTAAACATGAAAGCAAATGCCATGCATTTCATAAACTAACCCACCTTATGATGGAAGACATAAACCTACCCAAAATATAACTATTACAGTTTAGACCTTCCAAAAACTCTGAAAAGACTTAAATGTGTCAATTGTTTTTGAATGAAATATGTAGTTCATATTACGAGGTTAGATTCATGAAATCTGAATACAAATCTGATACATAAGCTACTGCCAAGTGACCTAAATGTGTTACTGAGAAGCGTAGACTATCAAGAGATCCTCACAACGGTGGGATGAGTTGTAAACGTTGTAGACAAACTGTACACTAGTATGCTTCATCTTATAGTTTGTTCTAACAATAGTGTTTAGTCAAAAGTCAAAGTCAAAGTCAGTTTTATTTGTCAATTCTTCCATTGTGCAAGCATACAGAAGATTTGAAATTGTGTTTCTCTTCTGTCCGACATAAAGTGAATGTACTGTAATAAAGTGCAAAAACAGTTCAAGTTAAAAACTTTAAAAACTGTAAAAACTATAATAGACTATAAGTCTGTGTTGTAGCAGCAGTTTAGCAGCAGAGGACATGAGTCTAGATGTGGGAGTGGTGAGGGAGTGGGAGGGTGGGCAGAGAGTTCAGCTTCCTGACAGCTTGGTGAATGAAGCTGTTTGACAGCCTGGTGGTGCGAGCAAACATCTTCTATAGAGATGGCAACGACAGCTAAATACACCTTTTCTAATATGTTCAAATGCAATCGACACATTGAAATATAAACATGATCTGTGAGTGATTAAATCGGCACATTTCCAATTAGTAAGGATTAGACTTCCTTTTTTAATTTAAATTGTTAGTCATTGCTCACTCTATAATGAATATCACTAGGCGCATTTGGTACAATATAGGAATTGTGATTATATTCTGAGTAATTTAGGCAAAACTTTTACTTAACATAAATACAGAACTTGTATTTTATATATTACTATGAATGATAAACATAACTGATTATTGACAGTTATTTTTGTAAACACAAAGAGCTTCTTGCAAATCCTTTATGTCCTAACTAAGGTTTGGGCGCCACGGATCCTTAGTGGCCAACCGAGAGAATGCAGCCCATTAAACTCATTCTGTCACTGTCGACTTTGTCCACAAGAGTGCAGCAGAGTCTAACAAATACACAAAGGCAACCGAACACATGGACTGCACTGTAACATAGCGGCCGTTCTCAATGAAATATTATACAGAGAGAAAAGATAAATCAATGTCAATTCGTCATAAAATCATTTTATGTAGCCCATTAGCTAGTCCTGACGTTTTAATCCTCCGCCCATTGAAGAGCAGGCATGTCTGTCTCTTTCCCACCGCCTGTTGAATGAGTGATGCCTTGTGATGACAGCCTGACGTCTGGACAGCCTCCAGACGGTTTAGCTGTCGTTACAGCGCTTTGGCTCTGCGTGCTTATCTGTTCCTCTGGTCGGGGACACTGCCACTCCCACAACACGTCTGTCAGAAGCTCAGGGATCACTGGTGGCTTGACCACCTGACGCACAGGCCTACTGGGAGAGCCTCAGACCTCACAGTCCTCGGGGCCTATACTGCTTTTATCTGAAACGGTCATTCCTGTGCACACTTAATCCAACATTATTAAACTTTTCGTGGGGAAAGCAGTGTGAGTCCACCTCGTTCAAGCTCCCAAAGCAAATAAAAACAGACACAAATGAAAATCTGTCAGCGAGCTTTACACAGATTGTCCACACAAGCACAGGACTTAACGCACACACACACACACAGGCGTTTGAGGAGCCTGGTGGTCCGCCGTGTCCCGGGGAGGTCACACAGGAAATTTCACGCCCCTCTTCACACTGAAAATGTCTCCTTTATCCTTCCCACTGAGAACCAAAGAAAAGGGAAGAGTGAAAGAGGGGATCCAATGGAGAAAAAAAAAAAAAAAAGGGCCCAACTCCTGAATGAGGATGGCTAACTTGTGTAGGTGTGACTGGTTGAAACGCGGTGGCGTTGCCATGGCGACCCACACCCAGCAAAGTAAAGGACGTATATGGTCACAGGTTCGGTGGAATGTGACATTCGTGAGAGGGGAACACAAAGGAAGGAATTTTCCCTCCAAAACGAGAGCACATAAATAAGAAGGGAGGTCACTTTGAGAGAAAACAAGAGAAGGAACGTTGGGTATTTTAACCAAGATCATTGAAGATGGCAGGTCCAGAAGACACCTGAAGATCACCCACAATACACCTGGGGCTCCAGGGGGAAAAACACCCACATGCTACCGAGTAACATTAATGTTTCACAATGGGGAAGAATAACCAAATTCCATGCACTTCTACACTGCAAACCTTATTCCAGGAGCCTGTTTTTAGCATCTCTTTCTCACTACTCTTCTACAGACTCAAAGTGTCCTCGTAGAGGTGGGTGCTGCGTGCAAACAGTCTGTGGCTGAGCAAAGTTTGAATGGCGTGCTGTCTGTCTGCAGCCGGGCCGACAGAGATGCCCCTGTGCCGCACTGTGTGTCTTCGCTGTTTGTGTTGGGGGGGAGAAAAAGAGCCCGTCCTCCACCCATCTTCCCTTCACCTTTCTGTGCTCTCCATCTCTCCACTGCTCTCTTTCGTCTGTATTCCTGCAGCGTGGCTGTGCGCGCTTACCCGGGAGGTCAAGGACAGGAGGGGTGACGGGATTTAAATGACAGTCAGAGAGAAGCGTGTCAGATGTTATCGCTCAATGGGGAATGGCGGGCCGGTTACGGCAGGGAGGTCTGAACGCCAGGTGCAGAGGGAGGTTCAATCAAAGACGGCACGCTTTAAGTGCCAGACCCAGAGGCATCGTTGTGAAGAATCCCCACTCATGTTCACCACTTCCTCTAAAGCACCCTGCCGCACTCTCACTCAAGCACAAGCTGTCCGTCTCTCTCAGCCTCCCACTTCCTGATAACTCCCAAAGCAGGATAAACACCCTCCTTCACACACTCACATACACGCACACACACACACACACACACACACACACACACACACACACACACACACACACACACACACACACACACACTAAGTCGTGGTTTCCCAGTAGGAAATCAGCAATCTGCTGCTATTACCCCCCAGCATTTAGACCTCCTCCCTTCTATTGCTTTACCCCCCTGTTTAAACAGCGCATATCTCCCTCTGAGCATCATTACAGTGAGAAAGCCCCACACAGACTGTGGCAACAGGCCAGAGGAAAACACAAAATAGCTAATTAATTTGAAGGGGCGGTCTGGTGTTGTAGCATCACAGAGGTCTCTAGCTTTGTGTAGCATGACAGATATGCTACTCTGTTTTGTATTACTGAAGGCACCTCTGTTCAGCACTTTGAGTACAAGTACAAGGTCTTAAAGTCTAGTTTTCAAAACACTGCATTGCATTAATGCATTTCAAAATCTGAGGGGAAGACTGCTCACAAAATCACATGTCATGATGTAGTCATGTGCCAGATAACTAGTTAATGTGCCCCCCACTTCTTACACATGTTCCTTCTAATCTATCACAGAACAGCGGGAAAAAAAAATCACAAATGGAGGGAAAGCGCTGAGAAAAAAAAAAGCTTTTCAAAACCTCTCTCCTTCTCCCTCTCACACACACATAAACACATAGGCACAAACACATACACCTCGAAACAAAGGTGCCATTTTACTCAGGAAGGGTCAGCAGTTCTCTCCATCAGACAGAGGCTTGTTCTTGGTCAGAGGCTGCTGCCCAATCTCAGGCCACCCTCCACCGGCCCCCACCACCCTGGAGACAAGCTCCCCATTGTTCCTGCACTACTAATAAATGACAGTTCTCCTGTTCAGACAAACTTTAGAGCCCATTCTAAACATACACACACACACACACACACACACACACACACACACACAGACACACGCTAACTGGGTGTAAGTGGTGCTCTATATGAAAGGATACACAACAGCTTTTTTTACGGCCTGATATTTCTCATGGAGCTCATTAAAAGGTTATCTGATACTAATGATCGAAGGATATTTTCCTGTGATTCGAGCCCTGTGCCCCCGCGGACCCGATGAGGTAATGCTTAGTGGCACATTGGCTACATAAACAGGGTGTAATTAATGCGTAATAAACGTTTATATTGCTTTCCACTTCCCTTTAAGTGGCCCACGATACCGGGGCACGGTTCACAGGAGGTCACGCCGCTCGGTCAGCGTTGTCACCTGCGTGCAAAGTCACACACTCGCACACACACCAGATACCGAGCTTGATCAAGGCCAAGGACCTTAGGTGAGCCTTGAGTTTAGACATGATAAATCACCACTCAACTTAAGCCCATAAACACACCATTAACGCGCTCGACCACAGCAACTCGATCTGTTTACCTTAACCACCATGCTGGGGACTATGGCTCTGTGGCAGGCCTGCGTTAGCATGCCTGGGGGCCTGCATTGGCCAGCATTAGCATTAGCTCTGGGCCACAACTCAGTGATGCTGCTCCAGCGCTGTCTCAACACTGCATTAGGTCATTTTCCAGCACTTCCACACAGACTAGTTTATAACTTCAAGGAGCAGACTATAGAGCTCCATGGAATTACTGCATTACGCCACTGGTGTGGAAAGAGTGTGTGTCTGTTTAGTCTTCAGTGTGTATGTTAGTGGATTTGTCCATGTAGCATTTTTAAGGTAACGTAAACTTATGTTAATCCTCCATCGGCTTGTGAAAAACTGCTAAAACTGAAGACGCGAGGAGCTCATTATATTTGATTTGAAGTATAACAGAAGACAATGCAGCTGAATCTGAACAGAGTGGCAAGTGATGAGAAAGTTCCTTGGAAATGTTGAGTGGAGTAAATACAGGGTTGTTAAGTGACTCTGACCCTGGTGTGTACATGGCTCTCTACTGCGGTTCACCACAAGCATATCATATGACAGCTCAGCCCTGTGAGAAAGAAAATTCCTGCTTTGCTATTCTCAGCCATGCACCAAGACATAAACAAAAGTATCCAAAGAGAGAGAAAAAAACTACATTTACTGAAATATCCTGGCTGCTTTGATGTCTGAGAGTCGGAGTGGGAGAAGCGGGTGTAAATGCGAGAGGCCGTGCATGGGTGCATCCGTGTTTGTGTGGCGCTTACGCGGCACAGGGGTGATGTCGGCGGTGTGCAGGACAGATACTGGGCGAGCGGGGTCACGTCAACAGACATGCTCCCGCTCCGCCGTTCAAACGACAAAAGGAGGAGGAGGAAGAAGAAGAGGCAGAAGTTGTGAGAAGAGGAGTAAAAAAAAGCCCCAGTGTTTAGTCAAGGCCTGCTCACTGACACAAAGTCTGTCTTTGTCTGCCTCCCAGGGTGCCAGATAAAGGAATTCTTGTGTGTCGGGGGCTCTGACCGAGTTTATTTGACACTTCAGCTCCTTTTGTGAAGCAAGTGTCCCACCGTCAATGCTGGCCATGAGAGTCACTTGGCATTAGACAGAGGGTCCCTCTTCAGTGGAGAAAGGGGGTCTTGTTTGGAGAAGATTTTTAATGGAGGGGGTGTGTGGGGGCTGCTGAGTTGGAGGGGAGGAGTCTGTATACAGACATATAGTGGGGCTCTGTCCCCTGCCCCAACAATAGATGGAATTCTTCATTGCTAAGGAAGTGGACGTTATTGGGGAGTGAGAGCTGAAGGGTGTGGGAAGAGGAAGAGGGAGCTGGAAGCTTCATCCGATAACTTCACCTGCTATGAATGCAATGCCATTATGTCACCGCGCGCTCATTAAAGACAAGCAGACAGGTTACGAACACTTTCTCTCACATGCCTCTGACCATCGAGTGAGATCATGTGCACCTGCAGGTTCCACTCAAACGAAGCACCGACACACCATCCAAATATGTTTGTGTATTAGCCGCAGCCTGTGTACTCTGATGCACGCCATGTGTCAGGTAGCAGCAGCTCGCACCACTGACAGCTGCTTCACATGGCAGGCGAAGCTGCTGGAGACAGATTTACTCCCACCTGAATGGAGTCACTGTGGGAGAGGTGGGTGGACTACACGTCGCTCTCTATGGTTACTGTATCCACACTGTTCATTTACTTTACTGCAACTGGTCTTTCCCAATCTATGACAAGCCTGTGAATGCTCTGTGGACACCTGGCACTGCAGGTGTATGGTGACGTCCGGGTAAGGTCAGGTGACAACAAAAGGTCTCAGTTTTGAAAATGAGGGGATTCAAGTCATGCGTCTGAAACATAATTACATCAGCGAGAGTCAGTTTAGAGGGCGAGAGCGCGATGTACAGGGAGAATAACGGAGCAGTGCTCTCAGGTGAACCTACATATGTGGAGCAGGTACCCCCCCCCCCACACACACACACACACACACACACACACACACACACACACACACACACACACAGAGAGAGAGAGAGAGAGAGAGAGAGAGAGAGAGAGAGAGAGAGTAGACCCTAACTTGATAAGAGATGCCTTGAGGAGTCCCATGAGAGAAAAGTTTGAATGTTTGGGGTTATCAGGTAGTGAATGTGTAATAATGTGTGTGTGTGTGGTCCAAAGAGCCAAACGTTATCATATCGTTTGTGAAATAACAGCCAGTGGAACTTAGTTATTCCTTATTGGGACCACTTTGGATTTGAAAAATCACGTTTTTCTTCTTTTTTTGTTGTTGTTACAACCCGACAAATAAAATGGCAAAAATAAATATCTGACAGGCATTAAGTTAACTCATAACATCTCTCTGACAAAAAGGTAAAACTCGTACCTGCTGATGAGGGGATGCGTTCTGTCATTATCCAAACAGCTGGACATCTGCTGAGCACTTTCAAATTATATTCCAGGATATTCCTTTCCAAAATCCAGCTCAACGAATATCGATTTCCAAAGCCATATCATGGTGTTGACCATCTGTGACACTTGGCCACGCGCGTGAAGTATCCCAAGAGACAAACTGCTCGTCCTGCAGAAGACATGGACACCGTTCATCCCGTGTAAGAGACAGTATTCCCTCATATCCGACAGGACGATGCACAGCTGGAGTGTTGAATCCACCAGATGTTGTCCTCACAAAGCGTTACCGATGTTAATAATACTATGAACTCCTCCACGTGTGTCAATGCAGTAACGGCAGCATGTAATCCGTTTAATGCTCCCAAAAAGAATCCTTGAGTAACGTAAACTGCTGCTGGAACAAATCAAGCAGATCGATCAGTGTGATTATTCCCAGTCAGCAATAAAAGTAGCCGGTTCCTCCTTGTGATCCAGCGCGATGATGATGATGATGATGATGATGATGGTGGTGATGATGGTCTCTGCTGGAGCTCCAACCAGCCGAGACGCTGCGCTCCCGTGAAGAGCCTGAGCCGCACTGAGCCATAGTTGGAATACAGCAGCGCAGCACATGCTGCCCTCGGCCAACGTAAGCGCGCAAGGCATGCCGGTAGGTGGAGTTTAGTGGTGTTGCTGCCAAGTGTTTGCGAACAGGATTATGTTACCAGATTAAAACCTTTAAAAACAAATCATATTAAAACACTTAACAGTATATGGAATGATATTATAGCATCACATATAGTGTCAGTAAAGTATAGTTGAAATTAAAGCATAATACGTTTTGTTTGGAAAATGTTTACTTACATTAAATCAACCCTGTTAATTGACCCATGCTACGGGCATTATGATCTAAGTTTTGAGGATATGTTGATGATTTGTTTAAATTATGATATTAAAATAATAATAATTAGTATTATTAAGACCCGGTATTAAGTCATACATATAGGCAGTTATATTCTTGTTACAATCACACATCTGTCAGTTTGATCTCAGGTTTGCGTGTGAGCACTGAGTGAGTCATAATGATCTTCTGTCGCTGTGCACAGATACAGGGATGTCGGTACCTTGAATCACCTTCCCATGAATGAATCTCTTGTCTTTCTTACCTCACTTTCATGTTCTAACCACCTCCAGGCTTGCTTGTATTTCTGGGAGCATAGCTTCTCTTAAACCTCAAAACCAGGCCTGGATTCCTGGGAACGGAGTGCAGCCTCAAAGGCTAAAATTAGAACTGAACTGAGCCTTCAGTATATTAAGATGGTTGAAAAAAACTCAAGCTGAATTAGAGTTGTACTTGTTGAATGAACATCGGAGCAAAACAATCTAATGTGACATTTCCTTGTGGGTTTGTCATTTCTTAGACTGTGAAGAGATCATTCGATTGTACGCCATTATAAATTCCACTATGATGAAACCATTGTGAACATACAGTACCTTTTAATCAAGTGTGGCTGAAAGTGATCAAAAAGAAGATCTGATATATGTTGAATAAGAGGGTCAACTCTGACTTAAGTGATCAAGAAATGTTGCATATTTTCATGAAACAATTATTCCCCTTAAAAATATTTTGATTATCCTCCTATAATTGACATGCATGAATACATCAACACATTTAAACTGTCTTTACCCTCCACTGCACCACTGTAACTGATCTCCAATCACAAGCCAGTGTCTATTACACCTTCAGCAGGTGAAGATCCACTCCGCCTTTTGCGTTCCTCCCTGTTTGGCCGCGCTCCAGCGCAATCCTGGAGTACCTGAATTGCACGCGATTCTGTCAATTGCAGGTACTTGATGGCTTTCTTGTGTGCTGGGGTTGAAAAGTTGCTGGAGGTTTGTCCACACAGCATTGCGTGACTAGAGCTGGGAAAGAAAACACAAAGACATTGTTAGCAGTGATCAAACCCCCTTTATAGTAACTCAACAGCATTCCTGTCTCGCATTCCGATGCCACCGCTGCTGTGTGAAGTTTTTTTTTCTTCCTTTTAAGAAAAAAGAAAGAAAAGGAAGGTTACACATATCTGGTTCACTGTGTTAAACTCCTTTATTGCACAAAAACAAATTGTGCCCCCTTGATCAATGCTCATTAATCATTAATCAAGGCTGAATTAAAGTATTATTAGAGGCAATTATCTTGTAGAGGTAATTAAGAGACAATGATCCCTTATCCAAAACAATGTGATGTTAACAATAGAGCCAGCAGTCCCCCCTGCTTTCATGCTTAGCAATCACTCCACCTTACAACAGAGCCAAATGAGATGAAAATACATTATTTCTGAATGTGTATTTGCTGCATTGTGTGTGTGTGTGTGTGTGTGTGTGTGTGTGTGTGTGTGTGTGTGTGTGTGTGCATGGTCCTACTCTGTGCATCCTCCTCCTCCATATCCCCACTCACGCCAGCGTGTGTCCGTAGGTATGTGCTAATGTGCACACAAATGTTTTCCAGATTGGTGTGACAGGGATAATCATATCCAGAGAGCACAAAACCATTTTGAACGCTGCTCACACAGATGGGAGGAAAATGAGGAATGCATCAGACAATCCAAGGGGAAACCAGGCTGACTGAGCGAAGAGAAGATTCAGACACTCTCAGGCAGCATAAGCTTCTTATAGTGCACATATCAAGGTGCACAACATATGTGATGCAGCCAGATTTAAAAAACAAACAGTGCAGCTATGGAAATCTACTGCGTCCAAAGAGTCCGTGCTAGCGGCACAGTGATCACCGCGTGGTGGCGAAACAAATCTAATATTTACTGGTAGCAATGACCTCTACGCCTTCTGCTTTCAACATACAAAACATAGAGAGGAGGACAATGGAGTCAGTCATATCTCCAGTGTGTGCTCTGAGAGTGATTAAGACTAGAGGACATTCATTACTGGCCCGGCTCAGACAGAGAGGGGCTTCAGAGCAGAGCTCTTGTGTTGGACTGTTTGGATGTCCTATCCCCTTGTATCTCTTTGACTACCTCCAACACAAGGCTCTATTCAACCAGACTGGGAACAAATGTTTCCTTATGTGGCTCTGAGTGCCCGAGCTCCAGCGACGGGATAGAGAGCAAGAGCCTATGAGACCGAGAGACTGAGAAGGTTACTAATGCTGACCACGCCATTGCTATTTAACTACTCCGCCTATCTTGTAGAATGATGTGAGCTGCGTTATTAGGTGGAGGGGATGGCGACGTCATAGAAACTAAGATGAAAAATGACAAGTATTTCCCAAAAGCAGCATGCCCTTTCGCTGGCATGGCTCCCACCGCATGTGCACTAGCCTGACACACTTGGTTTCCCCTCCTTTTTTCCCCACTCGTCCACTTTTCATGGGTGTTATTATTTTTACATCCGCATGGGAATTAATTTAGTAAATATCAGCAAGGAAACCTGAGGTTGGGTTCCATGTTGGCAGCTCACGTAATTCCATGTAAGGCGAATATTCCGATATCCGTCAGGTTCTTTTGGCCTCTCCGTGGGAACGAGAAGAGTGAAGCTAAACAGAGGTCACGGCGAGGTTTCAGTGGGACTTGGGTGATGATTACTCATCTGAAAACTGTTAAAAAAGGCTTGTGCCTAAGACATAATGCAGCGTGTACCTCATTTCTATAGAATCACCCAGGATAAAGAGCTAATCCTCTTGTGCTATGAGACTGATAGGGTTGGACTACTTCCAGCACCTCAGGGAGTCAGATCTGTGAAGGGAGGCTCTCTCAAAGGGAACCCCCCCGCCCCCACCCCTACTTTGTTTTTCTTAACATCGGACTGTAATGTTAAGATTTTGGAAAATTCACTTCCTTTATTCTGAGCGCCTGTCATACCTTTATCCCTTGCATTAAGATGTCAAGCTGTAACAGGGCTTCTAATGTTTATTTAAACATGTTTTCCCACTTAAGCAGAAATTAAATGAACTTTTGGCCTGGACTGGCCGTGCAGTACACTGACATCTGCATGACTCATTCCTCCTTCCTCCCTAATGCACACTCTTTCTTTGGACAAACACACTCTTCCTGGAGCCTTACTATAGTGTGACCATGGGATTTTTTTTTTTAACCTGCAGGTGCCTCGGTTTATTGGGCTTCTGTGTCAGAGTACACATTGTAAACATGAAATGTAAAGACCTAAATGTCAACAGAATGCAGCTAACTTCCTTTAGGAAATACCATGTAGTGAGCGTCCAGCTCGGCCTGCACATTGTGTCTTTTATTTAAAATATATATATATGCATTTGAGGGACATTTATTTGGGATTTACAACTCCCCAAAGGACCCATGTGAAGGTTGGTTTCAGGTTAAAGTTTGAATAGAAAAGGTGAATGTTCAGAGTCTTATACTTAATTTAATACCCATTGCACTGTTGTTGTCGTTGATTGTTGATTGTTGTTTGTCTCGTCTAACGTCTCATGTCTAAAAATTCTTCGTTTGTATAAACACTCCTGGCAAATAAATGGTTTCTGATTCTGATTCTGATTTCTGATTCTAAATAGTGAGGAATAAAATGAGTATCTGTAGTCACCAGACGCTCTTCTAGGTGTGTGTGTGCGTGATCTCAGTGGCAGGCTGTGTGTAGGCAGCTGGGAGTGTGGCAGGGCTATGCGTGACTAGGAGGAATACACCTGTCTCTGTGCTCAGGTACGGAGGGGGTGCCGGCACGCAGGGGCCTGCCAGCGAACAATGCTCCTATTGTACCTGCGCTCTGACTGCAGACGCTCACAGGAGAGGAAGCCCTGAGCTCAGTGTGTGTGTAGCTCTTTTTCCTCTCTCTCTCTCTCTCTCTCTCTCTCTCTCTCTCTCTCTCTCTCTCTGTCCCTCTCTCTCTCTCTCTCTGCTCACACAATCACAAGACATACAAAGTCAAATTATTTATAGTACACATATTGTGCTGACCGCAGACGCCCTGGGCTGAATCCCGAAAACTCTGCCTTTTACACGCAAGGTGTCAATCAAAGCTGTGACTGACAGATGTTTCACCCAATCAAAGAGAAGAGATAAAGTACTAGCAAACGGGCAAAGGTTGTGTTTGGTTGTACGCGTAATTGTCTTGAAAACATTTTGCATGCACATCCTTATTTGGTTAAATTCAACAAGATATTTCCTCGTTAAATGGCTCATTAAACGAATGCTAAAAAACCCATATGTGGCTTTTGTTAAGTAATCCATTATCAGTCTTACACCAGCCCAACTTTTTGCAGGCTTTTTGTTCTCGGTGCAGATAAAGCAACCTTGAGATGGAGAGCCCAGATACTGTAGATGTAGAGACAGCAGGAGACAGACAGTCAGACAGAGAAGCCGAGAGAAGGCAAGAGAGAGGCCGCCCGTCTGTAAATCACTGGGGCTCTCTGTGGTTTCTACAACAAAGGCTGACTCTCATTTTGTCTTGATTTGTTGGCCAATTATGACAAAAAATGAGCAGGGCAACCGCAGAGAGAGGGGCGCTGATGAGAGGGAATGCCGAACATCTGCTTTGAGAAGTTTGGGTTTGGGGTTGAGCTTGAATAGACACAAGTACCTCTTCTGTCAAATAGAAACTCCAGCTGTTCAACAGATGGGGTCAGCTATTTGGTCCCATTTGGTGTGTAATGTGTAGCCACAAAGGAGTCCGAGCCTCTTTGAACCCATTATCTGGAAGTCACGAAAAGCTTTCTACACCTCTTTCACAGGGTTTCACATGGGTAGCTGCAGTGAAGGTGCCTTCGTTACGTGTGTGCGTGTGTGTGTTAACACCAGCGGTATCATACGTGAATAAGTGTGTGTGTGTGTGTGTGTGTGTGTGTGTGTGTGTGTGTGTGTGTGTGCTCACTGACTAACGCAATACAGTCTTCATAAAGGTAGTATTGTTAAGTTGCGTGCGAAGCTCATGCTTTAGGCTTTGGATCCCCGCCCACCCCTGTAAACCACGGCCTTTTTTTCCTCTCCTTTTTTTCCCTTGTACACCTTCCCCTTTCTTTTTGTTACAGGTAAACATTTGATGTCCGCATGCAATCCCCAGAGAGTCTCCTCCCCTTGTTCTCTCCTTGGCTCCCGCTCGGCGTTACTCACACTCTCTCACACACACACACACACACACACACACACACACACACACACACACACACACACACACACACACACACACACACACACACACACACACACACATACACACACAGACACGCTACCCTTCCCTCCCCATTCTTCTGACATTCTTCTCCTCACTGACTCAGCACCTGTTTCCTTTAGTTTCTTTCTCTGTTGCTGAGTGACTAACCGAATTAGTTGGAAACACTTCTCCACTATCGGGCTTAACTAGCATCCTCTACTCTTTGCGTTTTACTGTCTTAGTGGACTCTAAAGTGCTGGGTCTTTGTTGCCCGTAAAGATGTAGTTGGAAACATTTGTAATGCACTTTGACCTGCAAGAGCAGGAAATAATAAATAAATGCTTTCATTGTGTCATGACACAATGAAAGCATTTATTTATTATTAAATTAAATGAAACACACTCATTTGAGAATGTGTTAAATGAAACACACTCTCTTCTTACATACCATCGTATGTAAGAAGAGAGTGTGTTTCATTTAATTAAATAAAGTAAAATGTGACCTGACCAAACCTCAGCACCAGAGAACCCTGATGGGCTGAAACAACTGACAAATGAGATCAGAAACAGAATAGACACAATATATATTGAAATATACAAACATACATCCAAGTACAACATGGAGCCTTCATTAAATATTATGTAGTTAATATGTTCACAACATATAGATAGCAGAAGATTTATGTGATTTTAAAGGCTATGGAAAATGTGTTTCTCTGAGGGTGCCAAAGGTAAAAGACAGGTTTGAGTACAAAACTAATGTGGTGGGTTGATTCTTAAAAAGTTGCAAAATGGAAATGTTGTAAGATATGCTCCAAAAATACACAATCTTAGTATGAATCCTTATTTATGGGGATATGTGGCCTTCATTCAGCCTGTTTAAGGTGTCATGTCACACAACAACAAGAGCATGTTTCAGTCCCTTCGGTAATCTGTAGTTTGCATGTGTTGTTGGACATGGAACCGCTTTCACAAAGACAATATGTGTGAATAGTATCCAAAATATTTATTGGTGCGTGTGAATGATTGGGATCTAACAGATGTTGAACACTGAGGGGAAGGTAATAAAACAAGCCCAAATCTGGTTCTGTGAACTCCAGCTCTGTTACCAATGCCAATCTCAGTCACGCACATCCCTCAAACTGCACTCTGGCTGTGGGAGGCTGAGCCTGAGGGGAGGTCTGACTGGTTCTGACACATCACAGGCGATCATCATGTCCAAGCAGAGAAAAAACATGAACTTCTCCGCCAATGTTACCAGCAGCACATATGACTTCAATCAGCCTCTAATGAGCGTATGGGCAGAGAAGGATCTGTTTTAGCTTTTTAGCAATATCAAACACCCACACCCACACACACATGGATGCATGTCTACACACATACTCACATGCTGCTATTGACAAACCCAGACCTGAGGGTTAAGTTAGTTCGTGGGGATTTCAGACAAATTAAGATTGCCAATGCTTACCAAATAAATTGCATTGTTCCTACATATAATGTATTAAGATTCAGTCAAATATATAGGCATAGATTTAAAGAAGAAGATACATTTTTCAGCTTGGAGTTCATTTGAGTCTTTCCCATTCTCTTAATTAATGTGGAAAAGTCAGACTGTCAGAGAGGAGAAGAGAGTCTCATGCAGGCATAAAAGAAATTATTTCAATCCCTACATTGTTGTGTCTCCTATGATAATTGTGGCCGCTGCGGCTTTTGGCTCCCTGCAAGCAGCCCAATTAGCAGCCCTGCTGAGGTGGGGTGTATTATGCAAATACAAACAGTTACTGTACGAGTATGGGCCACCCCCATGGGTAATGCTATGTTAAATGAATATTAGATTTGTTGTGCCTACAACAAGTTACCTATTGTTGTGCCGGCCTTCTGCTGCTCTGGAAAAGCCATTCAAACAAGATAATCTGTCTGCGTCTCGTCATTGCAGTGCATGGTTTCCCTGTGCGCGGACGAAACGCTGAGACAAAGGGGCTGTTTGATTGGGAGTATGAAGCAATTGGTTTTGTGAGTATAAAGGGATACTTCTTACAGCCGTGATACAGTCGCAAACACTCTGATCCAAATGAAGACAAGAGGAGCTCTCAATATCACCAAATCTTTATAATCCCCTACATGTTCTGTTGTTTCAAGTTTGCCATATTTCCATTTATCTTAAGCTTTCAACTCAGTCTTGCTGTGTCTATTTTTGTCATGCTCAGTTAATCTTTGTCGCTCTCTGCTCTCATTGGGAGCAATTGCTTTTGTCCATTTGAAGCCCATGGATGTCATGGATACAAGGTGGGACCAGTTGGGTCGGGCTGTGAAAGAGCCGTATTGTCCTAAACACAAGGCAAGGTGGGCAGAGACAAAACAACAACGTGGCAAAATCACAATGAAATATGTGGTCTCCGTAATTTGTTTTTCACATGGTTGCTAAAGGAACCATTGTTCCTTTACATTTCCCGTATTAAGTGGTTAAACAATTCAGTATGTTTCCATAAAATACAGCAATGCATATGATGCCTTTTGGCATGTGGTAGGCTGACGTAATGTTAACATAATGCCATGCAAATTATTATAACTATTCCATATGTTATTTATTACATGTTTACCATATTGGTAACCGTACGTTTTTTTTTACAGAGGCAGACGTTACAGGTTTGTTCCAATAGCCTTGCACAATAGCTTTGTTTTGACACTTTAACTGCAAAGTAGAATAATGTCATCCAGTCACGCAGGCAGAGACAGACAAGTTGGGGGAGTGTCGTAGTCCATCGCGTGTGTCACTTTCTCTCTGGTCATACCAGGTAGCTGTTTGTATACAATTTACCCGACACCACAGCCAGCTAATGACAGGGCTGAGCTGGAATATAATGGTGGCTTCCTGGCACGCTCATACAAAGAAACGAACAGCACTGACAAAGCAGCTTTGAAATGAATACAAGAGGCTCATCCGCAAACAAAAGCGTGAAAAATGTAGCTGTATTTTTGATGTTTGATGTATTCCGACTATTTGGAGGAAAGATCGTGGACGTGCACGCATGCCATGTAGCTCTTCAAAGAAGTCAGAGTGCCGCCTGTGAGTGATTTGTAGATCAGTGTGGTTTTGTTTTGCCTCATTTGAATAAACAAAACATTATTGTATTTTTTAAAAGGCATTCCATGTTGGTGATGGCAGTAAACCACATGTATGGCTCATTTAATATATTTTTTTCAGTAGCTCTCGAAGCTGAAAAATCCCTAAACTCAGTGACATTTCTGGAGGAACAAGTGTGTAAAGATAATCAGGAAATACCCAGGAATACAAATTTGTTCAGCCACAAGAGCCCATGTTTAGCTTCACATCAGAGATGATTTAGTATCAGGAAATAAAACGTATCAGGAATTAAAAAGCTGTTCCACCCACCCACCAAACCAAGAGTGTTGGTATTCGGTTTGTCTGTGTGCAACACCATACGTCACTGCCATTCATCGCTTGTTGTCAGACGCTAATGCCAGCTATTACCCACTTCAAAAGGAACAATACATATAATATTTGACTGGCAAATCCAGTATGATTAGCAATAACTCTTAGATTGTCATTATTTCTCTTTTAGGTACCTAGCAACAGAGTGAGGTCACACTTCACAACATGTTGTTTGTAGCAGGGATCAGCTCAAAAGAACTAGTATGGGAACAGTGTTGAATATGTGAACACAAGCTCAGAGTCACTGTAGCCTCGCTTTTGATGTGTGCGAATGGTATGATTGTGTCCAACTCCTCTTGCTTACGCAGACTCACTCAACTGGGAGTTTGCGTGACAGCCGAGGCAGCTTAATGCGTTCTCTCTCCAGACAAACACAATGAAATACGACTGACTGACTGACTGGCGCTTTAGGGCTCAGGACATGAAGCGCGGAGGAAAGACGCGTTTCTGGAACATTTTGTGGTTGTTATTAGCAGGTCCTTTGCTATAAAGAGCAGTAATTACGCCGGGCTTATCTCGTCTTTGTATTTAAGAAGTCAGAGCGATTACTGCGATACACCACACTTATTGTACACACAGGAATGCACACATGAGGAATGGATCATTACAATCCCATTTGAATCCACGAGTGGATGTAAATCCATCCCGCCTCTGGGCAGATAGTGCACTTTGAGCTCAGTTTGAAAAGGTATGAGTGTCTTAACATTTATGTCACCACTACCTCTACATGATATGAGACTTCAGTTCCTCAGCTGGCACATATCAGTAAATGGCAACTTTGAACATGCCCAATGTTGGTTTTGTGCTGCAGAGTTATTTGTGAGAACACAAGCTTCGAGCATACAATTGTTTAAGATAAAGCTGAAGGGAACAAGTTATGCTATTGATAGTGGATTGTAAAAACAATAATGAAAGGCAGTGACATGTCTGGCTCGACAACAGCAGCTGTCTACTTTTACATTGTTGTGGATCTGTAGACAGCTTGAAACTGTTCAAGTCAAGACTCTCAGATGGCTAAAGCTATGGAAAGTTACTCACTTTAAGAGAAATATTGTCTCAAGCCTACAGCAGTGCCAAAAGGGTTGCACTTACAGCAAGTATTTTATCTGGAATGTTTAAGATAAATGAACAGCTAGTGACAGCGACTTTACAACATCGTTCACATCATGTGCAATACAGAGCCACAGCACATCACTCTGCACCCGTATCGTAGGACAATGTGGGTTTGAGCAAAAGCAAACCCATAAAAGGTTGGAACGTTTTTCAGAACTATATCAACATTATAATCACTTTGTTTATTTAGTCAGAGGTGTAAACGGTGCATAGTTCCTGTGGTGGGATCACTGAATAGGTGGGGAACTCTTGAGCGAAACCATGGTGGTCCGGCTGGATTGAAGTGAAGGAGCTAAAAGGATCTGAGGGCAAAGAGATGTGGGTAAGTTAAGTAGTATGTGGTGGTTTGTAGAGGGGTGATGTGTACTAAAGTGTGTGTGTTTTGGTGTGGTTGATGGGGGCTGAATGGTGCACTTGTTGTAAAAAGGAGATTTTGCAATACACCCCTTGCTAGTGGCCCCTTCTGTCTTTTTATTGTGCAGATCACAGTGTCTCTTCTCACAGCAAAGGAGAAACCAGATGGACCAGGTTTAGTAAAAGGTCTGTGATAAGATAGCAAAGAAAGATCCAGCCCATTCATAAGAAATAGTGAGACCCCATCCCTCTAAAGACAGCATACTCATATGAGCACACACAAAAGGTGGTGCTGCTGAATTTACACTCCTTCTCACCTCATTCCATTGACTGACATTTATAGCACCAACAATAGACTGTTAACCTCACAGTAGCTCTTTATGATGGCAAAGGATCTGCGCTTTTATTGGGGGTAACTGTGAAAATTACTGCCCATTCTTCTCCCCAGCACTATGATGTGTGATTTCTGCCTTCGACACAAAGTCCAGAGTCTGCTGCCAACACA
Organism: Myoxocephalus aenaeus; assembly: GCA_038501785.1. Lineage (NCBI taxonomy): Eukaryota > Metazoa > Chordata > Actinopteri > Perciformes > Cottidae > Myoxocephalus > Myoxocephalus aenaeus. The sequence goes on along the minus strand of JBAMJR010000051.1, from coordinate 7,168,475 downwards.
CTGAGGATGACGCAGAGGATCGGTTCACCTACTGAACACCGGTCAGAGCTGATTGCGGGGACAGCGAGGCAGTCAGGTGACCCACTGTCTCTGGAGTCACGCGGGCAACTGACAGATGCAGAACAACAAGGCAAGGCACACGGATTGTGATCTTGAATATGAATGCGAACAATTTTCGTGTATATTTTTGCAATAAGTGTTTCTTCTTTTAAATAGTGGTGCAACGGATCATAAAACCCACGGTTCAGATCGGATCAAAGATCGGATCAGCAAAAAAGTAAAAGGGAGCAAATATAACTTTTAGAGATCCCTGATCGTGTTTTTTTTTTTTTCACTGGTACAAATTGATGATCATTGATGATCCATATTGGCAGATACAGATCCCTTTGTTTTTTTATTGTGAAGCTGGTCTACAAGGCTCCAGACAATCCTTTTTTTTTTTAGTAACATTCGTTCATTGGCCGTTAGCAATGCTGCTAACCTTACTAGCTCTCCTCCTGTCAATTTATACACGGATTGGTTCAATATTGGCGGATAACGAGTTAAACTTTATTTCATACTATTCAACAACGTTACACCACTAGTAAACAGTATTATTATGCTACATAGATTTGTATGGTTTGATAATATCACACTTGTATGTCAACAGCGGTTAACTGACTCATAGTTCCTCCCGGAAGCTGCTGCAAGTGTTGTTGAGCCTGCAGCCACTGATGAGTGAAAACAAATAAAGACACTGATGATTGTATCAGTGACAAAGTATGCCAAAATATAAACATTCATTTTAGAGGATTTGGAAAAAGAAGTGAAAGCACCAAAATCCCCTTGACGCAGCATGCATCCAAACAACACCTGTGTGAGTGTTTTCATGAGGAAAGACCGGCAGATTACATATACGTGCCAAGCTGCACGTCTACGTGTATCTAAACATATGAATATCGGCCTAAGTGTGATGTGTGAAGCTGCATCCAGAGTCATTCCATTGTTGTGGAGCAGCTCTGCCCTGAGGCCTGCAGCAGCGTGAGTGCGAGTTACGTGGTGCTCTGGAAACAAGAAAAGCGGCTCTGTTTTTGGATGGCTGTCTTGGCTTTGTATGAGCGCTTGCTGGCACACAGTCAAGATCCTGCCCCTAGAGAAGGAAGATTAATGACAGCTAGTCACGGAAAGGCTTTTCAGCAGCAGAGAGCAGAGGAATGGAGAGGGAGAGGGAAAAGATGGAGAGAGGGGAGGGAGGGGATGAAACAAAAGGTGAGGAACTGTTGTGTTGAAGTGGGAGTGAGAGGGAGTAGGTATGAGTAAAAGGTGTGTGACTCTGTGAGTGTTTGTGTAAAAAAAAACACACACATCAATTGTCATAAACATTCATAATACTTGTAAAAACATAATGAATACAATGACTGGATGCATTATTCCTTGAATTGCTTCACACTAATCCAGCTAATGTCCACATGGCAGCTCTGACAGCCACTTAACTCACAGACCTCACCCTTCTCCTCCACCTGTGATTGCAGCTCAACACCTCTGCCAAATCCTGGGGAGGGTGGGAGCTGGCTAATGACACAGGTTTTGTTTAGTTATGGTCTAGACGTTACACCTATCCCCGCTCTTCCCTGTCTTGTAATGACACCTGACCGGCACTGCTGTGAATCCACACCGAGCACATTGTTTTCCCTCTATAAGTGCGATGTATACATACAGCGATGCCTTGCCATATCAAAAGTTGTTTTAGCTACGATCATTTGTGCTGTAACAGTGGTTTTGCATGAGTTTTATCTTGCGGAGCAATGTTTCTTCAGCGGGATTGAGAGATAAAGCAAAGAGAACAAAGGAAAGCTTGAGCAAGGGTTGTTCCTGAAGGGAAGTAGCCTGGACCTCAACTAGTGTGCGATGACTGAGCCAAGAGTCAAAGAGAGTGCGGTGCCACGAGCGCTGACCTCTCCCCCCCCGTCTCCCGGCCCAAACCCAAACCCAAAGTCCCGGGCTTCAGGGCAGAGTGAGGTCATGGTGAACTCACTCTCCTCATCTCCTCTTTCATTGCCTGACCACACAGCTGATGACTTCACTCATTTTGGAGTTCCTAACAAACTTCAGTCTTTGTATCACAAATGATCCCGAGCAAAGTTTGCCTATGGGAGCATAGATTCCTCAAATTAAAGGAGAGGACGAGAGCTCCATGTTGGTGTCAAAGAAAATGACAGGCCTCGTAAAAGTAAACTTTACGATGTGTGTGTGTGTGTGTGTGTGTGTGTGTGTGTGTGTGTGTGTGTTTGCTTTTCCAAGTGGTTTGCTTCATGAGACATGCTGGATTCCTCCATCATAATGCATTGGTAAAATGCTCCATTTAATGGTGCCAGACATTTTTTTACCACAAGAATTAAGGGGAAACATCTACATCCCTCAAGACAGTTTGTTGAAATCTCAACAACATCATATTGGACAATTCTGCAGAACACAATTGACCGCCAACGCTTAGCTACAATGCAGGGAGTCGTCAACTGACAATGAGGTGGCGGCAGAATTAATGTGGTCGACATTTTTCAGACCAGCAATCATTGCTGCCTTACTTAAATGTTGAATCGTGACAGATGCGTTTTTCTTCTTCTAACTTTTAATACCAAGAGGGAACTGAACAAAGTTTGTCATGTGGGGCTGAAGTTTGAAAATGGAGTTATTAAGAAGTGAGAGCACCCGACTGATGTAGTTCGCACCTCATATATGCTTGAAACTATGATGTTGTGGGCAGCGTAACATTAACATGTCATCTTTTTTTGGTTGTATTTTTGGTCACCTATGAATTTAAGTCCAATAGTCTCTTTAAACTGAGTGTTTGGTCTCTACCAACTCCTCAGGGAAATTTCTGGCTCTTTATCTGCTAAGTGCTGCACTATGTTAGTTGCCAACTGTGTCCGTCTGATTTTTGGTACTGAGCAGGTAGTGTACAGTGGATTTTGTTAAAAAAAAAACAGCTGCCTGCTTTGGCTGAAAACAACGCTATAAGAGCAGTGAGAGTGAACAAAAAATGTACCACTATTGATGTCTTTTGGAGGTTTTCAGAAATTCCAATGTTTTGTTTGCGGGTTGCTTTTTTTTAAAGTCGTATACACTCTGCGGAGAGAGCGTAATCTATTACTGCCATCACCGAGTTAGGAGTGCAGTTTTAACAAAACTCTGTGAGAAAGACATCTTTGGTAATATTTCCATTGGTGCACCTGGAGGAAATTAATTCAGCTAACCAAAACAGTGAAACCCAACGGTACCTTTCAGCACTGTTTTATCTGGCACACTAAATCATGCGCTCCACCGCTGTGATATATTGTTATCAGTGCTTGGATGAATCTATTAATGGTTATCTTGAGAAGATGCATTGGTCTATAACAATGTTTTTCAGTAATATATCAGAACTTAAAACTGTCTTTACATACTTTTGAGCCAACTCCTACATACTTCCTATAACCTTTCCATGGCATTTTACCGAAACACCTGCCCCCCACCCCCCCCCCACCGATTCTGCCGACATGACTCGGGAGAGAGAAAAGTGGAGGCAGGGAGAGAGGAAAGAAGGGAGGGGTGCTATTGTTGGCACACTCCTGCAGTTATGTAGGCGGGGGAATGTGTGTGAGGTGGAGAGCGGGATTAAAGGGAATAAATATTATTCTTTCACAGAACTGCTTTGAATCAGTGTTGAACAGCATATTTAAACAGTTTGGATCTGATGAGATCATTCAGGGGAAAATACTGCTATGGAGACCCAGAAAAAAATAAAAAAAATATTATGTGGGTTAAGATAGAAAAGGCAACAGTAATGGAGGGAAGGTGTATAGGCATTAGAGTATACCGTAAAACTGCAATTAATCATTGGAGTGGCCTTGAATTACAAAACTCATGCTCAGCAAAGATGGGGAATACTATCAATTTGTTACTCTAAACCAGCATGAATATAACTTATCAATAACAATATAAATTCCAAATATGTCTAACTCCGAGACAGTTAAAGATGTTCATTTTCGACATCTCTTTTGGTCACTTCAAACCCACCAGCAACAAGCATACTTCGCATACCGAAAAGAGGTGAAAACTAAACAGGGAGAGGTGGAGAAAGAATATATGAAAGAAAGAAACTAGAACAAATATTGTTTGTGTCAGTTGAAGTGCTGCTTTTATTTGACAAACAATGTTAGCAATGGACTTTACATGACAACATTCACAACTTGGATTCATTTTTATAAAACATTATTTTGATTGATGGACCATTGTTGACTAAAAAAAGATAAATTCACGAAGAATGGATATATTCAGAATTTATGATCACTTCAAAGCTAGGGGGTCTCCACCTCTTTTGGTCTCTCTTGTTTACCATTAGGGCTGTACAGACTAGTTTAAAGTTTCACAGCTCATTCCCTGACATTCAAAATGTCATTATTGATAACTTACAGAACCATTTCATGCAATAGTTCACCTTCTCTTTCTCAATCTCTCGCACAGCAAGCAACGCTGTGCTCTATTGGGAAAAAAGGTGGATATGATTATTTCTGTAATTCACAACATGTTTTTAACAAAATGATCTGCTTAAATCCATACTTGTAAGTCTTTCAAAAACAACATTTTCACTGCGGTCAAATAACGGTGTGCCCTCAGGCTTGCCGCACACAAAGGGAGGCTCAGTCTGTATTAACGGAGTGGTCCAACAGGAATCCAATCGCACCATAAATTACATTTGTATGACCACACAAATGTGGCATTTGGTTTATCCCTATTTCCCATCAAATCATGTAACTCATGGTGGTTCAGGGAGACCTGCCACAACAGCGAGGCAAACGGGACTTGCTGTCTAAATGGGCCTGAGTTTTTAATTAATGTTTTGATGTAAATGGACTTCAATAAAAGTAGCTTCATGGTGAGCAACTAAAAGGGCAAATACTTAGACAAATACTGGCCAAAGGAATTTCTAGAGGGAAATCTGTATGGGGACTTTTTAAATTTAGCGGCATAGTTCAAGAATATGTGACCAACAAAAGAACATGTAGGGATGCCAGTTACCATAGCGTTATTATAGCTTTACCATAGATTTGGCATAGCTTTGGCATAGCTTTGGCATAGCTTTATCATAGTGTCAAGTTATCCTGGTGTTAAAGTTCATTTCAGCTCAAACTTGAAAACAGCTTGTTCAACCCAAACAATCAAAGGGACAACTCGGTTCCGTTTCAGTGTTTTTATTTTCCTTTTTAGATGGATTTGGTTGTTGAAACAGTAGGAATAGGAATCGGAATAGGTTGATAACCTTGAACACAAACAAAAGGAGTAGATTAAATTCTACATTAGAATGGCTTTAAACAATAATAATTTATCATCATTAAACTATACATTTTTTACCAAACAAAGCAATTGCACAGGCAAATCAAATTCAAAGATCAAAATCAACTGAAAATGCAAACAAACGATTGCCTCAAACAATGTTTGAAATGAACAGAAACCATACCAGTTGCGTCTGTGGTTGAACACCAGCTGCGTTGTGGAGAAGAGCAAAGAGGGCGGCTAGGCTAACACCAAACATTTTATACCCATGAGGTGTGCGCTGGTGAATTTGGTCCCTCCAGAAACATGGATTGTATCCCACTTTGTTTGGGTTTGTTTGGGTTCTGCCCCCTTCAGGCCTGGAGTTCCCAGATGCTCCTTGGTTCAGCGTGCTCAAACTTGTTTTGACGCAACAAGCTTTATCATAACTTGACTATAGCTTTACCATAGCTTTATCATAACTTGACTATAGCTTTATCATAGCTGTATCATAGCTATACCATAGCTGTATCATAACTTGACTATAGCTTTACCATAGCTTTATCATAGCTTTATTATAGCTATACGATAGCTTTATCATAGCTTCATCATAACTTGACTATAGCTTTATCATAGCTTTATCATCACTTTACTATAGCTTTATTGTAGCTTTATTGTACCTTTATCATAGCTTTATCATAGCTTTACCTTTATCATAGCTTTACCATAACTTTATTGTAGCTTTGTCATAGCTTTACCATATATTTATTCTAGCTTTACCATAGATTTATCATAGCTTTATCATAGCTTTATGGATTTCACCCAAGAGTTCATGGACAGTCAAAGTGAATCTTCGCCTCATCTATTTGCCAGGTGGGCAATCTAAAATAAGTCCAGCAGGGGTTGTCCCTTAGGGGGGCGCATCACTGTTTTTTGGGAAGGCCCGCATGACAACATCGTGATAACAGATCATGTAATTTAGTCCTGTAATGCAGATTAGTTGTGGAGACTGGTATGATTTATGACACATAGCGCCAGTGATCTGTCAAAGATTATTGTGAGATAGGAGCCAGTTGGTCAGCTTTTCTAATAATTTATGCAAGGCATACAGCAATAAAGTATATATTCATTCATTCATTCATTCATACTGTATAAAGTAAGCAACATGGTACAGTACTTGTCGTAAACCTTGGGGCAAAAGGTTGCAACATCTTGTATACAGTGTCTATATGGCTACATACAGTACAGATACATAAAAACAGCAAACAGAGGAATAAAATAAAGCCAAACAACCACTGCTGCCATTATGACCCTTTAACTGTTCATAACATAAAATCACACCATTATATCAGTACAAGTGGCTCTTAAAGTGACAGTCCACCACTACATCCCCAAATCTTTCTATGAGATTAGCACACTGTAGAGGCGGGCAGCGAACCCTGTTGATGTTATAGGCCGAAGTGGTCATGGGGCGATGCAGTCCCCAGAGTCCCACAGCAAGGACGAGAGACGATAGTTGGTCCTGGGTTGCAGGGCACAGAGAGGGCAGTGTCTAGGGGAGAGAAGAACTCTGATAGACGGGCACAAAGGGACCATTGGTTTGGCCCCGAGATGCAGCGGGAATTCAGTTGGAGTTCCGTGGGAAGAGTTGGGCTCAATGAGACAGATCTCTCTCCCTCACGCTCCCTTTTCTCAATGGTTTTTGTGACAGAGAAGATGAGATTGAGACATCAGCACAGCCGTCCCAAGCAGCCCTCAATAATTCAGAGCAGGCATTAGTTAAATCTAACATGAAATGTGCACCATTACAATACTGCTAGCAGGGGACAAATTCAAGGTAATAATCACACAACTTAAAAAAGAAAATGAGCAATACTTCTGGAAAACATTATCTCTAATTATTAACATGCACTATTAATTGAGTTTTGTTCATTATCTGTAATGTTGGACGGACATAACAGAAAAGAATAAAAGCACACAGGGAAATAATGAGACTTGTGTTATTGATCCACCATCAATACCAGGAAAAGATTATTTCTGCCAAATCCCAATTCAAAAAAAGAAACCTATTCCCCATAGCCAAAAAAAAACCATTCATTTTATCTGTATCAAAACCTAAGCCAACACATGTTGCAATCCAAGGCATACACCAATTCCCATGAAATTTAAGCATCAATCTGATCCAAAACTACTACAGAAATCCCATTGTTCTTCATGATACAACGCTGACCCTCCACTATCGAGCTCTATTGGGAAACTCTGCACTCCTGTTAAACTCAGTACCAAAATGCACACATGCACACACTTGTGGATGTCCTAAGCAGATGTAGGGGGGTGGAGGGCAATGGACATTGGTGAAAGAAACATGTGTGTGTGTGCATGGGACGTTGAAACTAGAAAACCAACTCTAATAGTGTTGGTGAAGGCTTTTTTCTGGTTGCCCTAAATACTTTTTCTTTTATAGAGTATATGTTGACTTATATGTATCCAATGTTCACTCCTCTGCCCACCTCAATATGTTCTCACTAGCTTCTTCAATAGTCTCACTGGATGTATGGATGCCATGAAGAGCGTGTCTGTTTGAGGTTGTGTGATCGCATCGCTGCTTCACACAATCCCCACTGGATTCTGCTGCCACCTGTGGCATCTAGGAACCACATATGCCAAGTTTCCACTGCAGATAGGACTCCCTCACTTTAGTTGGGATTCTCAGCTGATCGTGACGACGCGCAAAATAGGCCGAACATCATCTTCAAGGATACTCGAAAAAAAATTCGGCAACCAAACAGAGATTGTACCCTATCAATTGTACCCCGTAGCGTACGTAGCGCGTCAGGTGTAGTGTACCCATAGTTTTACAGGCTTTTTATATCTGGGTCGAGAGAACAAAACAAATAAAAACACCCTTGCTTGGCTATTAAAAAAACGGATCAATCAGTGGTCTGCAATGGTTGAATTCCAGTCTCTAGTTTGGGCTCAATAATGGAGTTGTTCTATTGGTACCATCCACAAGCTTTCCTAATGGAAACACCCCCAAAAAAAATCTATTGGGTTCTACTGAACTGAAATGACTGCTTGGTAGAAACGCGGCTGGGTCCAGAGGGAGCTATTCCAATCTCTTAATTAATAACCTCAAACCCCAACCACTGGGTATTTAACTATCCTGCACTGAAAACAGACCGGAGGAATGTCAAAAAGGTGTAATCACCCAGTTCCTGAATTATTATACATATGTATGGTTTCCACTTAAATTTGGAGTGGTTGTTTTAACCTCTTAACATTTATCCTGATTGTGACCTCTAGCCTTCAAGTCACTTCTCCACCCAAAATGTAAATGCTCAGCCGTGCAGCCCCCTGCAGCCTTTTCGACCCCCATCCCTGCTCTAATACCCCACGTCCTCCCGGACTTGCCCCTGCCTCCTGCCCTTCCCCACCCCCCCATGCCCTCCCTGGCACCTTTGCCCCACGGCCCGGCCTCATTCATCTCGCCACCCCTCTCCGGCCAGGGGAGCTGAAGGCCCTCTTTGTATGCACTCCCTGGGAGATATTAACCCCCTGTCTCCGCGCTCCCACCAAACAAAGGAAGCACTTACTAACCGCTAAAGCCTTAACAAACAGCGCCTTTCAAATGAACCCTGCTCCATGCTGTGCAGAGGGAGGGGAGCGCCCAGGAGAGAAAAGCCCAAAACATTTGCTTATTTTTGCAGATTACAGAAAACTTGGTGGTGCCGTACTCGGATCTTGTCGAGTTGACTCGTTACATTGGTTCCTTCTCAGACTCAGATGGATGCCATTGATGGAAGCAAGGAAGGAAGGAAAAGTCCATATGCACAAACAGTACAAACAGACAGAAGGGGACATCCCGTTGACACCTGTTATAGTAGACTGTGAGGGCTGCAGGGATGACGCATTTCTGGAGGCCAACACCGGAAATTAGCATTGCGTTGGTTTCCTCAACAAACAGTCAATGGGATTTTTCCATTGGATTTTGGATTATTGCAGAAAATAAGCTCTGTGGCAAAAAAAAAAGTGTATGAAACTCACATGCTCTGTTCAGCAAGATAATCTTAACAAATTAACACTGTAGGCGAACTGCAGAGGGTCCAGGAGTGGGTCAGTCAGGGTTTTGAGGTGGGACAGGACCAGGCGCTCAAAAGACTTCATGACCACAGAGGTCAGGGCGACGGGCCTGTAGTCATTGAGTCCTGTGATCCTGGGTTTCTTGGGGACGGGGATGATGGTGGAGGCCTTGAAGCAGGCTGGCACGTGGCATGTCTCCAGGGAGGTGTTGAAGATCTCAGTGAACACCGGAGACAGCTGGTCAGCACAGTGCTTCAGGGTGGAGGGTGAGACAGAGTCCAGGCCCGCTGCTTTGCGGGGGTTCTGCTCTTTAAAGAGCCTGTTGACGTCCCTCTCCAGAATAGTGAGGGTCGTCACTGGGGAGGTGTGAGCCCCCGATGGGCTGGGGGAGAGGGAGATGATGGTCTGTGGCTGGTTGATGGGCCTGTGGGGCATGGCGTCAGGACTGCTCCATTGTCTTTCAAAGCGACAGTAGAACTCGTTCAACTCGTCTGCCAGGCGGAGGTCGTTCATGGCGTGTGGGGTTTTCGGCTTGTAGTTGGTGATCTGCCTGAGCCCTCTCCAGACAGAAGCAGAGTCACTTGCTGAGAGCTGTTCTTGCAGTTTCTCAGAGTACAGTCGTTTAGCATCTCTCACCGCCTTGCTAAACCTGTATTTTGACTCTGTGTACAAGTCCTTGTCCCCACTCCTGAATGCCTGGTCCTTGTGCAGTCTTAGCTTCCTGAGTTCCGCTGTGAACCAGGGTTTGTCGTTGTTGTAACTCACCCTGGAGCTGGTTGGAACACAACTGTCCTCACAGAAGCTGATGTAGGAAGTTACAGCCTCTGTGAACTCATCCAGACTGTTAGTAGCAGTCCTGAAGACATCCCAGTCTGTACAGTCCAAGCATGCCCGAAGATCCTCCAGAGCCTCACTGGTCCACTTCTTGAACTTCCTCACTACAGGTTTGCAGAGCTTTAGTTTCTGCCTGTATGAGGGAATCAGGTGAACCATGGCGTGGTCAGAGTTTCCCAGAGCAGCACGAGGAACGGCGTGATAAGCCCCACTGATTGTGGTGTAGCAGTGGTCCAGAATGCTCTTCTCTCTAGTAGGGCCTACAGGGCCAACAGGTCTGTAGACGATGCTGTCAACATGGCCCTCCACTACATCCTCCAGCATCTGGACTCCCCAGGAACCTACGCCAGGATCCTGTTCGTGGACTTCAGCTCTGCTTTCAACACCATCATCCCGTCTCTGCTGCAGGACAAGCTCTCCCAGCTGCACGTGCCTGACTCCACCTGCAGGTGGATCACAGACTTCCTGACTGACAGGAAGCAGCACGTGAGGCTGGGGAAACACGTCTCAGGCTCTCGGTCCACCAGCACCGGTTCCCCCCAAGGATGCGTTCTTTCCCCTCTGCTCTTCTCGCTGTACACCAACAGCTGCACCTCCAGTCACCAGTCCGTCAAGCTCCTGAAGTTCGCGGATGACACCACCCTCATTGGACTCATCTCTGGTGGGGACGAGTCCGCCTACAGGTGGGAGACTGACCACCTGGAGACCTGGTGCAGCCAGAACAACCTGGAGCTCAACGCTCGGAAGATAGTGGAGATGGTTGTGGACTTCAGAAAGAACGCAGCCCCACCCGCCCCTCTCATCCTGTGTGACTCCCCCGTCGACGCTGTGGAGTCCTTCCGCTTCCTGGGCTCCATCATTTCCCAGGACCTCAAGTGGGAACTGAACATCAGCTCCATCGCCAAGAAGGCCCAGCAGAGGATGTTCTTCCTGAGGCAGCTGAAGAAGTTCAACCTGCCGAAGAAAATGATGGTGCACTTCTACACTGCCATCGTTGAGTCCATCCTCTGCTCCTCCATCACCGTCTGGCACACCGCAGCCACTGCCAAGGACAAGGCCAGGCTGCGGCACATCATCCGCTCTGCTGAGAGGGTGATTGGCTGTAATCTGCCATCCCTCCAAGACTTGTTCGACTCCAGGACTCTGAGGCGAGCCAGGAAGATTGCAGCTGACCCCTCTCACCCTGGACATAACATGTTCGAGTCCCTCCCCTCTGGCAGGAGGCTGAGGTCCATCAGGACCAAGACCTCACGCCACACAAACAGTTTCTTCCCGTTGGCAGTTGGGCTCATCAACAGGGCCCGGGTCCCCCACTGACTGTTTCTGTCACCCCCAGTTATTTTAATTTTAATTTTATTTTAATTTTTTAATTCTTATTCTTATTTTAATTTTAATTTTTTCTCTTTCTTTCTCTTTACCGTTCACTCCTCTGCACACCTCATATTAAAACACTCATGCCACTAACATACACTTTTAACTTAAACACTTGTCACTTTAACATACACTTTAACTTAAACACACATGTCACTTTAACGTACACTCACATTAACGTATCTGTTGTCTGAGCACTTTCTTATCTTACACTTATTTAATACCCACTGCACTGTTGTTATCGTTATCGTTGATTGTTGATTGTTGTTTGTCTCGTCTAACGTCCCATGTCCATGTCAAATGTATGCACCTTCCGCCTCGTAAAATTCCTCGTTTGTGAAAACATTCCTGGCTAATAAACAGTTTCAGATTTCTGAAATTTAATTTTTTTAAGCATGAATGCAATCGGCAGAATTAAAAACCAAACGTTATTAGAGTGAGAATACACGACAAAGCTGTGAAGGCGAACTAGTCGGCGTGATGTAAAAGCTTCAAAATTCAAGAGAGGGGTATCTGCTGACGATTTTTAATCGTTAAAAAAAATATTTCAGGCATCTAAACAAAAACCCATTAAATAATGGTAATTTCCAGGTTTTAGGACTCTATGCTCTGATTTGAATTGCATTAATCTTGTAATATCATACCATCACCATGACATCATTGATGCAAAAAAATATATATAAAAGAAGTCCTGCTAAATTATACAAACAAGTATATTAAACGTATAGTATATATAGTTATCATATTATGTGATATGATCTAATCTAATCTATTTTATTACATTCCAATTTAAATTATACATTTTCTGTGTGTGACGCAGCGAGGGGCTACAACTATTTAATTGTGCAATCCTGTATTGTATAAAGACAATAATAACCCCTGAATCCTTAAATCCTTGAGTGTAAATGCTGCAGAAAAACTGCTCACAAACTTTTGTTGACTTGCGGGGGTGTATTGTCATTTCGCCCAACTTTAAACAAAAATAATGTCAACATAATAAGATTCACACCTCGGGATGACATGACACATTGTATAACATTGTATTTTACTGGGAAACACAAAGCAGACCCTTCCTTTTATAAAAACAGCTGCTTGTGACCGCTTCTGTTGGTTTTGTTGATCAGGACCTGTCAAGACAGTAAAAACACATAGCCGTGTCTTAAACAGACACACGCACACAAGAAACCACACACTCGAGTCTCATGAGCGAGTTTCTGGGCATGTGTGTGATGTGGTTGAGGTTTGCAGCACAATCCAAAATCACCCGAGCTGCCTCCCAGGTCTGAAATAAATCTTCCAATGACCTTTTATCCCCTCACTTATTATGATGGGGGGAAATGACTTTATGATTAGTTTGCCCTCAAATGTTTTGGAGAGTGGATTGCTCTCCGGTTCAGAGCAAGAGAAGAGAAAAGGAGCGAAGAAGAGAGATGCAATGCAACCGTTGAGATCAGATTGTGTGAGAGTCTGCACACCTGTGAAGAACAAAGACAGAATAATCACACACATTATTATCCATGACGTATTTCACCAGCACATAATTGAATGATAGGTCAAAACCCTCTGAGCCTGATGAAGGCACTGCCAGTCTCAGCAAACTAACGCAGCAAACATGCAACACATATGTGTCGAAAAAGCAAATGTTTTGGAGTGTCAAGGTGTCAAGTTTTATGAGCAAAACATGTTTGACTAAAATAACTGTGTGTATGAATAGTATAGTTATATTATAATATAGTAATGAGTTACTAATGAGTGTTCATGTTGGAACAATGCTTTATAAATGATGAATTAAGTGTTTACTCATGCTTTACTATTGCTAAATAGTGTGTAGTTATTATAAAGTGCTACCAATGTACATGAATCAATAGTGAAACAGGACACGCCACTGCAGTAAAGAGCTTTACAGCCATTGTTCTGATAAGGTGATACACATTGTTTAAACTGCAGAATATGACCTTTATTGGCCTTCATTGTACTGGGAGGTGTTGGTTTGGATTTCTTGCCATTTCTTGCCATAGGGACTTGTGTGACATCTCTCCACGAGGAGCAACAACTGTACGTTTAGTATCTACATGTGTGTTTTTGAAGGGCAGTGTTTGAATATTTTCCCGAATGTTTGCAGAATTAGTCATAGTTGTTGGAGCTGAAAGGTAAAAGTTCACCCTCACGTTGGCACCTTTCTCCCTCAACAGTGAGTCACACAGTGAGCGGTTAAGAGGGCTAGTTGGTAAACTGCCATTAAAAGGTTGCCTGTCCTCTCAAGGTGTGCCATCACCTTTACAGCTGTCATGTGTGCAAGCCACTCACTCACTACTACCTGGCTAAACACAACATTAACAAACAGAAAGATGAATAAAAAGGTTACTGGTATCCTGTAAGTGATCCAAAACACACACATCTGTTTGACATGTTATTAGAAAAGATTCATTGTAAGTAAAGGAGCAGATAATGGAAGCAACTAATGGCTCTTTTTAATATACATTGTTCATTTTCATGAGTCTGGTCTTTTCCCACCTGTAATTATGTTTTTTTACTGAAATTGCTTAAATGGTAAACATTTGATATTGTCTTCCATCAAAAGTCAGATGAACGTTGGCTTCATATATCTTATGGAAACGACTCTCTCTTCAGACAGGAATACAGTATAGTGTGTAAATGTGCACCTTCCCACTGTCTAATCCAACATCCCTCTATCCATCAAAACACATGTGGAACAACCCCCGCCCCCCTTTCACGGGACAACATGAGGCTCAGAAGGAGCTGACCGGCTCAGGTCCAAGTCACAGGAATCGTCTTCCCACATCTGAGCTTTCTGCCAATGAATGAGGCTTTGTCTGCAGAGGAATGAGATCCATATCTCCCATTTGGCATTGCTCATGTTGTCACTAATCAGAAGCAGATGAGCAGACAAGTTGCGCTCTGCGCTGACTGTGACTGTGTGTGTGTGTGTGTGTGTGTGTGTGTGTGTGTGTGTGTGTGTGTGTGTGTGTGTGTGTGTGTGTGTGTGTGTGTGTGTGTGTGTGTGTGTGTGTGTGTGTGTGTGACTGACTGTGTGTGTAGAACTTAGTGTGGTTTTATTGCTGAGCGATGAAACATGACTGTGGTTTTAAAAACATGGTTTATGTCAAGATCAGAACATGCCGATGTAAAACATGCACTCTGGTCTGCATTACATTTTATGACTGTCAGCAAAGTATGTACAAATCAAGGCACACTTTATTTCTGCTCGTCTTCATTATTTCTTTTCAGAATGAAAACAGTCAAAATTACAACTTTTAAGAGTGAATTGTGTCTTCCATAACAAATAGCTACAGCTGAGCTGCAGCACTGACAGGAGAAGACATACAGCCATGTGCCGCCCATGGATCAGAACGACCATTTCTCATGGCTTGAGAGTAGCCGCAGCACTATGAATTAGCTGCATGGTTTACTGTATAATAGTGTCACACCTTATCTCTTAAGATGATCAGCAATGCCACAAAGTCAATGGTTCCATCGAATAAAATAAAAAAACTGAGCACATAAGGAAATAGAATACAATCTAGTGCATATATTGACAAGACATTCAGGTGTGTAAACCACAATTACATACAACCAACGGCAAGTTGTATTAAATGTGTATAAACTCAAAACACAGGCGGTTAATATTCCAGTAGGTCCAATACTAAAGGAAAAGGATCCAACGGAAATAGTGCAATAAAAAAGGTCTAAGAAAAGTGTTCAAAGAAAAAGTCCATTAATAGGTCCAGTGGGATGCATTTACAAAAGTGCACTTTGTGGCTGCAGAAGCACACTGACC
Source organism: Myoxocephalus aenaeus (assembly GCA_038501785.1). Classification (NCBI taxonomy): domain Eukaryota; kingdom Metazoa; phylum Chordata; class Actinopteri; order Perciformes; family Cottidae; genus Myoxocephalus; species Myoxocephalus aenaeus. The sequence goes on along the minus strand of JBAMJR010000051.1, from coordinate 7,153,120 downwards.
GCCAAGCAACCTGTTTGGAGCTCCAGTGTTCAAGCTAAGAGTCAATCTGCTCCACCACAGTGTGTATGATGAGTTGGGGGAAATAAGCGGTGTTGCTCGAGGGCACTTCAGTGGGGCAGATGCTTGGAGACGCATTTGAACCAGCCACTCTAGCTGACAGACGGCACATCGGTCACACACATATATTTTGGATGAGAAAAGTGACAGCAAAGCTGACTTAAAGGTTCATTCATTATTCAAAGTGCGTTTTTCGGTTGAGGTCTCACACATTTGAGTGACCGACTATGTCTGGCAAAGGTAAGGTGGCGAACACATGGCCAACGTCAAGCTCCTATTTTGAAAGTAGATGGTCACCTACCAATGGGGCTTTTTTAAAAGCAACTTTGTGATGTTTCTCAAACCATGCCGTTCCCAAACTTCTCATGGCCACATTCATTCTGTACAAAGGATCTCTGTTCGCTCTGGCCTCTCTCAGTATCCCTTTGTGAACTTAGTCGGCAAGTCCTCTGCACTGGAATGCCTGTTTTCAGGGTTAGGAGGTACAACGCACACAGAGGGACACACAAACACATACGCATACACTTTCCCCACATCTTTTTTTAAAAGACACCCACATTTTGACATCACTAAAAGCCAAAAGACAGGTCTCTGCGCTTCCCAAGATGGACAATATATCTTCTGTAATTGAGACAAGTGGCCCTCGTTGTCGTTCTGGTTAACCGCGGCTCATAATGTTTAATGATTATGTGAGTCTCATGGACCTGAATGGAAGAACGGTCACTCCACTGAAGACAGAGACGGAGACAGACGAAGTTTGAGAAGGGAGGGAATATCTGAGAGAATGACAGGAGATGGAGAAGAAGGAGAGAGAGAAGGCAGAAAAGAGTGAGAGCTTGGGAGCTTCAGACGACCTCTTCACCAGTAGAGACTGTATGAGGGGGATGAATGTAGTCCTTTGTGCCGGGCAGACTGTGGGCTCCAATGTATGTGTGTGTGTGTGTGTGTGTGTGTGTGTGTGTGTGTGTGTGTGTGTGTGTGTGTGTGTGTGTGTGTGTGTGTGTGTGTGTGTGTGTGTGTGAGAGAGAGAGAGAGAGAGTGTGTGAGTGAGTGTGTGTAAAAAGAAAGAGAGCTAGGCGGCCCAGGCTCAGGGCCTACAGATGTCTGGAGCTACGCCGCTCACCCCCGGCCTCCACAGGCAGCAAGCAGCTGTTGTCAGAGAGAGACAGGCCGCCCCGGAGAGACTGGGAGGGGGCCAACGGGCAGAAAACAAGAAAGAGCCTCTTTCACAGCCTGGTATGTCCTTCTGGATCCCCACACAATGTATCCTTTGAGGACCCAGAAGAATAACATTTAGATTTAAAGTTTTCTCATCCTGGGAAGTTTGGGTCAGCTCGCCCAGTCCTGCTCTCTAAACTGCCACAGGGTTGATGCTGAGGTTAGGGCTGGGGCTTGGGGAGAGTGTGGCTGGAGCTAGGGCCAGAACCGTGGCTGCAGCCTTCACATTTGGGAACTGGGTAAATAAAGTGAGCACCCAGAAATACTCCAAGCACCACTTGACGAATACAGACAATGGCAATGTCAAATATGTGGTAACACATTTTACTGGTCATGCCACATTCTTTGGAATACAATATTGAAGTGTTTAGCTTGTGGCGACTCAACTGACTAACAGATGACAGCCTTGGCTGTCCATCACTAACTGTAACTCAGACTATCACAGTGTTGATCAGCCAGGATTCAGAGTTCCACACGCTGAACTGCCAGCAGGTGTTTATGAAATCTGCTCCCAGCACCTGCAGAGTCCAGGGAACTGAGCCACTCTGTGTTTCCACGGCTCCGAAGTCAAACAGGGCACAACGCATTACTTGTTGTAGTACAGAATGTGCCTTGGCAGTTATGCAGCCAGGTTTGTCGAGATGTTTCCACAGAGGAATTAAGGAAGTAATATACTAAGGGTATCCAGGGAGGAAAGGTTTTTTCACTGTGGTCTCTGTTCACAAGCTTTGTCAGCTGGAAGTGGAAGGAAGGAAGGACATTTTCTTCTCTCAGCTAAAAAAAGCCAGACCTGTCAAATTAGTGGAACTCCTTTAAAGTACACAGATTTGACTCACCCGTCCTTGGTTAAAAATATCACACCTGTGAGAAGACAAAGTAAAATCTCGTCTTGTAGCACACTTAATATAATAATAATAATAATAATAATAATAATAATAATAATAATAATAATAATAATAATAATCACTATACTGAGTTCCTAATCAAAAGCCAGTATCAGAGTTTGACCCCTTCTGACCTCCAGTCCAACCCACTGTTACCGTTCATGTTCAGAAAAGCATGTATGACGTAGAGAAGCAAAGTTACACAGAGAAAAAGATGTGTTAACAAACAGAGAAGCGGAGCTGCTCTTCTTCATGGTCATCTATGGAAACATGAGCCATTTTGCCCATTCTCTGTTTTCCGGCTGTAAGGGAGACAAAACTAATTAAGACTCTCAGTCGGATATGGATGGTAAACTCAAACGGTTCACTGATCAAAATCATTACCACCACTATATTCTATGGGGGATAAATAACCACGTAAGTCTTCCACGAGCTCTTCTGGCATGCGAGCAGTGCTGTGCATTCATTGGCAGCAGAGTTCATTAGTATTTTACCGATTGCTTCAGAAAGCACTGATCTCAGAGTCCGAAATATCCTAAAGACGATTACCCTTTGAGAAATTGCACTGAGGTGATTCTGAATTAAAAAAATGCAGCATGCATTGCACAAAGTTATGCATTTAATAAAACCTCCATAATGTCAACGTTAAACTCCCATAATTACATTATCTATCTACGTATACTGCCGATGTGACTTACACCACACAGTGAACAATGAGGTACAGAAATGAATATCATATATATATATATATATATATATCTTGTATTAATTGAATTGAAGTATGTTGTTTTAGTATGTTGAAGAAATTAAGGAAGGCAATTCAGGGGGCCACCATCACCTTGGGGCCCTGAGGAGTCAGTACCCTTATTTCACTCCACCAATACACTTCAGGTGAAGTCATCTGCACATAAACTGTGTAACAGGCTGCATACATTCCAGTCCAAGACAAATGTAAAGTTTTTAATTTAACATAATCAACGCATACTATTGAATATCACTTTAAAAAAAAAGGAGTTGCTGAAAGAAACACAAAAGCAAACACAAGTTAGGGGAAAGAAGGAAAGGAGGAAGGAGGAAGGAGGAAGAAAAGTCTGGAAAATGTTTGAGAGAGACAAGAGGAGAGAGTGGAACATGGGAAACTAGAATAGCTCAACCGCAAATAGGCTCTTTCACTGAAAGAATGTATAAACATATGATTGAGTTTCTTGGGAAGTCTGGCTATCCGATGAATGGATTGTTTGTTTGTCAGCCACTGAAACGATGCGGGGAGCAACACACCAGACATTTACAGAGACAGTAAAAGTCCAGTGATTAAAGCGGATGAGAAAAGAGCGACTGGTTACCGATCAGTTTAACTGGTTACCCATCAGTTTAACTGGTTACCCATCAGTGGGGCGGCTGTAGCTCAGGGGGATGAGTGGTCGTCCCGCAACCACAAGGTAGCCAGTTCGATCCCCAGTCCCCCCATAGCTCACACGTCAAAGTGTCCCTGAGCAAGACACTGAACCCTAAATTGCTCCCCGGGCGCCTCACAGGGCTGCCCACTGCTCCTTAAGACATTAAGGATGGGTTAAATGCAGAGGACACATTGTATGTATGTACTATGACGAATAAAAAGGATTTCTTTCTTCTTTCATTTCTTAAATGCTCCTTGATAGCAACACAACATCTGCCAACCTAAGTGGTCATATTGATACTGAATATCTCCCTTGATTTATAGTATCTTTTCTATTGAAACAAGATAATAGTAAAAGATAGCGCAAGATAAAGCTTGACTGATGTTCGGCATGTGGTATGTACTTCCATGGGACCTGAGAGTGAACAGGAACTGACAAGCTGGGACCATCTCAGAAGTGCGTGCAAATGGGACGAGGGGACTTTTTCCATTTTTTTAAAATCTTTTCAAACTAATTTCTAATCTGGACCTCTCCCATCACCATTATGCTAAATGATTATTGAGTGATTATGACCCTGTTATGTCATTTTGTCTTGTTTTTGTTTCTTTTCTTTTTTTTTCATATAGTCACCTCAAGTTTAAGTCATAATTTCCAAAAAATATGTTTTATTAAATGCCTGTTACGTCACTATCGTATCATTAAATAAGGTAACATTATGGTGATTGAGCCTATGACCCACATATTACACAACCTCCAGTTTGGAATAAAAATCATATATTATGACACAATGTCATTTTACATCTTACTTGCGACTGAGGCTTACTCTCTACACACAACTCATGTTTTGATCATTCCGAGGTACATGGCTGGAATAGTATATAACAAATGTTACATTTGAATTTAGGTATTACAATTGAGGTCAAATTTAAGATACTGTGGACTGGAATACATTATATTAAGTGTTGTTAAAATGATCCTTACATCCCTTACATGCTTAGAATCCTTAGACCTCAAGGCTAAAACATTTACTTTGATTAACAGCTCCATGTTGGTGTCAAAGAAAATGACAGGCCTCGTAAAAGTAAACTTTATGTGTGCGTGCGTGCGTGCGTGCGTGCGTGCGTGCGTGCGTGCGTGCGTGCGTGTGTGTGTGTCTGTCTGTGTGTGCACGCTTGAGAGACTAATGTTCCCGCTAGGACCAAAATTAAGATGGAATGAGGAATCCAGACGAGAGGAGGTGGAAGGAGGCAGGAGGAGAGAAGGACCCCTTTGGGCTTACCAAACAGTCCAGGAATGCGGAGGTAAAAAGGAGTTGGGCTCTCTGGCACAAGATGGCCCGTGTGACTGGGTTTAGATGATGGCCGTGACAAAGACTCCTTTCTTACTGACTTTAATAACTACAATACACTGCAGAGCCACACACAAGCAACTACTTGTTATAGAAAATACAGATACACACCGACATGCCAAAACACCACACACACACACACACACACACACACACACACACACACACACACACACACACACACACACACACACACACACTTAGTGTCCGAAATAAACTCACCTTTTCTATGTGGAAATCTGATAATACCTTTAGGATGCAGGGTGGATACACAGTATAGTTCTGGAAGAGCCCTTCCCTCTGAATAACTTTTACTGCTATGAGAAACAACCCTCATAAAACAGAAACGAGTCATCTCAGCTCACATGGACACACACACTGGACATGATCATTGCATAGCAGAACAACCCCAATACTTGACGGCATAATGTCATTCAAAGAAAGCCAATGACGGCCTTTTAACTAACTCAGTGTGGACTGCACCGCCCTGGTCAGAAATCTAGCCCTTCATACAAATCATTTTAACATTGCACAGTAAAGTCCCCCACCCTACCACTCCTACACCCACCCCACAGCACTATCCCATATCCCCCACCCTGTCTTGCCACTCCACATCTGGACAGTGGTTTCCGGTGCATTCCGCGAGGTCTCGTGCCTCTCTCAATTGCTCTATTCACATCCCCTCTCCGCCCTGCGTGACATGCACCTTACATATGTGTGAAAAAAATTCCCAGCCCTCCAAATGTTATTCCATGTTTTGACCTTATGAAATATTTGAAACTCTAAGCAGCTGGCCACCTAATGCTCAGGGGCACATACCTGCTATGAGGAGTCTGAAAGGGTATACTGGACCAGGCCTACTCCCTAATGCAGCCCATCTGGGCTGGAAATAAAGTAATGCTATTCATTTTTCATAACGTTCCTACCTGGATGATTCTAGGGGAACAGCTGTAAGAGCCCTGGGGGGCTTGAAGACATTTTAAAGAGTTTCTTAAAATTATTAAAAATAGGACTATGCAGCAACCTGTTCAGAGAAGCTCTGAGATCTGAACATGTTGAAACTTAAGGCTCTGCATTTGTTCTGGCAGTTTGTTTCATTGCCACAATACTTCTGAAAGTAGTAGTCTTTGAGTCTTCATAAATTTGCCTCAGGCAAAGACTCAAACTCAGACGGTTTCTTCAAGTTTTCCTGCTATTTTTAATGCTAATTAGTTTTTGACTTTGAGTATTGCGAGGAAGGTTTAAAACAAGGATGATTTAAAAGACTTACTACTAAGAAGTGTATTCCTGTCTTCATTTGTATTTGACAACAAAGAGAACACATTTTAAAAAAAAGAATACCTTATTATTCAAATACAGTAAATACATGAAGAAAAAAACATGTATAATTGGTTGTTTAGTGGATATTAATGTGGCCTTAATGTGCTTAAACATGACTATGACCTGCTGTAACTGTATTATCAGCTCTGGACATGTTTCTTCTGCGGCCCATTCCAAAGAGAGCCTGTGTTTATGCACATTTGCCAGAATGGTTACTTGGCCGGAGATAAGCCGTTTCCCATCTCCTCCTGATCAGTTTCCACCTCTGCTACCAGTTCAGGTGTTACCCTCAACAATAGCCATCTTGTCCAAACTGTCACCCTTCACATTCTTAAACCCGTGTAATCCCAGCTCCACTACATCATAGTATTACCACAGGTGACGAATATCTCCAGAAGACACAGTGGGCTCTTTGTTCCCCCGGTTTGGTTTTCCTTTATAAAAACACGGGATAGCCAAGAACGGACACAGGCGCTGGAGAACTGCATGTGGGGGGGGTGGGGGGGTGACTTATTAGGAATTTCTGTCAAAGACAGGTGTACAGCTTTGACACTGATATCTCAAAGAAATCCAGCTTGCGTGCAAGTGAATTCTAGTATTACAAATACAAATAATCAAAGGCAGAGATGCATGACTGAATCACATTCTACAGGATGTGTTTTCTGCAGGTTATTATGTCTTTATCATAAGTCCACAGAGGCAGCTACAGAAGGGAAAGTGCTGTAAGTCACTCCAACAATGGAACGCTTTGTCCAGTGCATCCGAGACAACCCATCTTGAGCAAACACACTGTGGCACTCTGAGGCTGAACAACCAAGCCGTGCGTGAGCTGCAGGAGTCTTGTTGATAAGAGACACGTGCGCTATGGAGTTTCATATTCTGATCAGAAGGCGGTGCAGAACCAAGGTTTGACCAGTAGGTGGCACCACCACACAGCAGAGAGAAGATTTTTTTTTTTTTCAAAAAATGATGCATCTTGAGTGTTTTGGAGCTCAGCTCTTACATCTGAATAACTCCCTGTGTTTGTTACATACAGCATTTAAGCATAAGTGAAATGGAATAAATGCAGACTAAATTATTATTATTGGTTGTAAAGTGCAGAAAATAAACTAAATCAGAGCCATTAATCACCAGTACTTGTTATCACTGTGCAGGGTTATTATGTCTGCCTTCAAACATTTCAGATGCCGAGGTGAAAAATATCGAATGATGGTCTATCACTTTGTCTGCAGTAAATCATATCAGGTGTCCTGATCTTTTCCATCTCTTTTTTGGACGGTGCGCTGATGATTTCTTCACTTGTGTGTCATCAGAGTCGCTGTGCCATTGTACTCTGATAAATAGCCCTTCTGGCAGTGTGCGCTCTGAAGCCCCCTGCCAGCATCCTGCTTCATTCATGAGCAATTACTGCTTCCAGACCTTTCCTCATAACAATGCAGCCTCGGATTTCCTAAAAGACACAGTGACTGATTATGAGAAACGCCGCTGCTTATGTCTACAGCTAGGAGCGGCTAGGAGTGGCTAGGAGCGGCTAGAGAGTGGCTCTGTTTGTGGGAAGGATTCTAAATCACATATGAATGAACAAATATAAACAGGCAGATTTATTTTGGTACATTTCTAAAGTTGATCTCAAAATGGTGGACATCCTGTATTGACCATAGCGACCCCTGCTGTAATCTGTAATCTTGCTTCACCATTTCACGCTTGGCGTAAAACATTCAGGTTTATGTCACTTCTGGTGTCACTTCCCTGCATTTCCAAAGCAAAAGTGAGTGTATATGAATATCAAATGTCAGCTTAAATTAATAAATACATCGATTCATATCAAATAAATAAAACAAAGCTTCACAGCCATCTGGGACTATCAGCTTCAGACTTGCCTGCCAACAAACCACCAAATTACTCTGTATGTTTCTCACTGCATATTTGGCCAGAGACAGAATGTGACTTCAGAATAAATGTGGGAAAGGCGTTGAAATCATTCAACCTAAAATCTCCTTTTGGTTGCATGAGAAGCCTTTTAGCCAGATCAGTGGGAGATCACTGGCATCCATCTGGCCTTGGATATTCAGGGCCAGAGAATTAAAAAAAAAGACGGGGGATCAGTTTGTTGATAATCTTGTAAATCTGACGGTAACTGTGAGCTCGGCGCCCTAAAATTGAAGAAATCTCCGAAGTAGATCTATCGGGCTCTCAGAGCGGTCTGATAGAAGAGAATAACCCTGCTGGAATGGACTGACAAGTGTTACTTGAAGATCTTTCGTTCCTGAAATCAATAGTGCCACATCTAGACATGACTGAGGGCTATTGCTGTGCTTATCATGAGGGACTCCAGCTGATCGAGGCAGTATCTAGGGAACGTTTATTTTGTCATAACCATTTATTTGCCGATTTATCGACGGACAGAACTCGAGCACCGGATGGTAAATGGCAGAGTAAATGCAGAGAGTGACATTTCGATGGACGTGTTGTTGTTGTGTGGGCGCTAATCACACACCTCTGCATGTGCAGTCAAACCACACAGAGGGCCCATCATTCCTGACATCACCAAAGTACACTCCAAAAGTGTGAGATGAGATTATTAAAAAGACAACTGATGAACACCTCTTGGACGTGAGGAGGGCTGTCGGGGGTCTGTGTATGTTGGCTTATGAATGACGCATTGAATTCAGCAAATTGTGATGTTCACAAGATCACCTTTCATATACACACTTTTGACTGCACATGGCAATCTATATGAGAGAAAGCTACATAGTGTTAAGCAATAGATTCAGAAGGAGCACGCTTTGACAAGCTGTAACTGATGCAGGCCTTGTGTCATTAGAGCCTCTGCAGTGTGAGTTCTCAGAAGATTGATCAAAGCAGCTATAAAAGAACCTGCTGCCCTCCTCTGTACAATCCTGGTCTCCTATGTGTTTCATTGATTTGAACAATGAAGGCCGGAACACCGAATGAGCTTTGCTGATTTTTTCCAGCAGTCAATTATTTCAAATTTCTCCACAGTTCTTTCTTCATTTTTGCAGACTTTGTTTTTCAATACTTCAACTGGCTTCAATGAAACACAAAAGCTAAGGAACTGCACTCAGTCAATGCACCCACCGAATGTAACTGAAACTTCATGGCAGACAATTCACTTTTGACCGCATTGGGATGTTGCGACACAAAGTGTGTCTTTTTCTATGTGCAAGCAATCTGGGGAGAAGTGGTGTATGTGAACTTGTTTGTTGGGGTAAAGTAGGACTGTGGTAACTTGCCAACCTGTCCAGAGTGTATAGCCTCTCACCCAGTGCATTCTGGGATAGGCACCAGCTAGTGTTGCATTAACACCAGACTAATTCAGACTACAAGTACTAACTTAGAGTACTTGCCAAGACCTACTACCGATATAAGTACTTAATAATACCATTACAGTTCTAACAATGACTGTCCGTTTTGTGCAAAAACTGCAGCTGGCGATAAATGTTGGATTTAACCTGTTTGTGAACCAGTTTACTGTTGAAGGTTGGTGGCTTGTTTGGCTCAACTGACAATAAGTTATCATCACGTAGCCATAGAAAATGACTTAAGTATAAATAAATAAATGCAGGAATAAATACAGGAATAAATAAATAAATGCTTAAATAAATGTATAAATAAATACATAAATGCAGTAATAAATAAATAAATGCTTAAATAAATGTAGAAATAAATAAATAAATACAGGAATAAATAAATAAATGCTTAAATAAATGTAGAAATAAATACAGGAATATATAAATATAAGTTATACCTAAACAGGACATCATTAAATAAATCTGTTTCTACATTTCTGTATTTATTCATTTATTTATGCCTGTATTTATGTGTCCACACGTATTTATACATTTATTTATGCCTTGTATTTCTGTGTCCTTGTATGCAAATGAGCTGAGGCGGTCCGAACCTCTGTCTAAAGCATGATTGGTGACAGGAGTGTGATCGCTCCTGCTATGTTGTGCTCTACTACTTCTGCCTTCACATGTTGTTGAAGTTGGCAAGCTCAGCTAACCTTTAGAAGAAGTCCGGATTTTCAATGCCCTGTCCGGCGTCCGGCGCAGCATCAAGCCGGACGCGTATTTGTCCTCCTTTTTGCAGACCTGTAAACTTGTCACCTTACGGCGAAATTCGCCGCTTTGAAATCAAAATATGTGAACTGGCCGGCCAGCGTTTCTGAGATTGGAGTGGTCGTGATCTTCATAATAGAAGATCTTTGATGAGTCTTGGCCAATCAGCGTTAAGATGTCTCCAGCAGCCGTTTCTCAATGCGTTCTTCTCTGTACTTGATGAGGAAACTCACAACTGAAAGTTGACGTTCTCTGAATACTACTGTTGTTGAGTCACAACATGTACTTTTAGGATGTTTTCAGGCGAGAAGTTAGTTGTTTAAGCATCAAATCTGTGATCGGTTATTCAAGAATCAGCAGACGGCGAACAGGTGAGTTCCTGCTGAGGGACCGTGAGTCCCGCAGCACCGGGCCGTCAGCGCTGTGCTGAACGGCGAGAGCAGCCTGATCCCGGCAGGACTTTTAGAAATGATCCGCTGATCCCTAGTGGTGCTCAACCTGCCCTTTTGCCCTGGATGAGAAAAGTGCCCCTTCTGCTGGAGCCCAATGTTTTTCTTCATTCATCAGTATTTAAGAATGAAAATGACTCTCTCTGTCATCAATTCCCCCCAAATGTGTTTGATATCTGACGGGGCATTTACTTGAGTTATTGTGAGACTTTCGCCCCGACAGCCCCCCCAACCCCTGGAAAGCCTGGACCGCTCCACAGCCTACAAGCTAACTGATGGTGTAATTCACACAATAAGCATTGAGGTCTGAGGAGAAGTTTGCCGAAATAGTTCAAGGTGCGTCAGAGAAGCTGTGACTAGCGGGGCTTTCAAACAGTCCGTCTCCGCCTTAAATGGGTCGACGTATTTTTTGCAAAATCAATAAAAAGATTTTAAAAGAAAAATAAATAAATAACACAAACACAAACTTCGATATGAACGTAAGAGCCGCATGAAACCAGGCAAAGAGCCGCATGCGGCTCGGGAGCCGCGGGTTGGCCAGGCCTGCTCCAAGGAGATCAATTACAGTAAAAAGGGCTCACATCTCTCTTCACACTTAATAAAATCAAACTGCACCCCTCCTGTGCAATTATTCACAGCCTCACAAAATACTGCATAGTGTCCTCCTTTTTGGTGTTGGATATGGTCACCCTAGCCTAGACAGCTTTTTGACTTCATCTACAGGGGCCATGTGAAGGGATCGATTGCTTCTGTCTGGCTCTCCTACTTGACCAATCCTGTTTAACAATGAGGTTCGGACCGCCCCAGCTCATTTGCATACAAGGACACATAAATACAGAAATAAATAAATGAAGAAATACGTGTGGACACATAAATACAGGCATAAATAAATGAAGAAATACAGAAATGTAGAAATAGATTTATTTAATGATGTCCTGTTTAGGTATAACTTATATTTATATATTCCTGTATTTATTTATTTATACATTTATTTAAGCATGTATTTATTTATTTCTGTATTTATTTATTTATTTATACATTTATTTAAGCATTTATTTATTTATTCCTGCATTTATGTATTTATTTATACATTTATTTAAGCATTTATTTATTTATTCCTGTATTTATTCCTGCATTTATTTATTTATTTATAATTCAGTCATTTACGGTCCTCCATATAGTGGTAGGGGTAGGTTGTATTGGAGTAGCTTTACCAGCACAGTATCAGATCATAATTGTGCAATACTTTGACTAAACACCTGCAAAAAATAATGACACTCCCACCAACCTAAGCTGTGTGTTGTCTTAACTGCTAATTTTCAGATTTTATAATGTTAACATTAAGGTGAAAAAGATGCTCCTATCGTCACTGGGAACATCTGTATCATGCTGGAGTTAGCATTTAGCTCAACACAGCACTGTTCCTCAGTACAGCCTCACATATCTGCTTATAGCTGGAGACTCCTCAGTCTTGTTTATCATACTCAGGATGAATAAAGAGCAGCAGGTCAGACCTGTGCTATTCAACAGAGGCTAATGAGCTGTGTTCAGTTTTAATGACCTGCCTTTATATAGCCTCCCTTCTGGTCTGGCATTTGAGTTTTTAGTCAGTCAGGTAATTACAAAGCCGTCACATACCCACAGACACGGCACACATAATAATAGCTCGTTGTCACAGTCTTCCCTTTGGTGTTTTATAATTGAATACAATGTATTAAAAAACCATCGAGATGAGGATAAAGGTCAAGTCTCACGGAAATGCATCTGAAGGATATTAATGTGTCCATATCATAGCTGAGATGCACACAGTTGAACTATATGTTATACACATGATCCCCAAAGCAATGTTCATTACATCGAGGCAATCTGTGTTGTGCACTGAATGCAGGAAAGATGACTTGATAATATAACTTCATAATTAACTGCTGCTCAGAGCCCGCTCCCTTCTTTTTAGTGCTTTAACAGCGTGGCGTCAGCGACAGTTTGAGGAAAAAAAGAAATGCTTGACGGTCTCATTTAAAAGAGTCTATATCAGAGAGAATTTTGAAAGGATAGTGTCTAGTGTGTATTTGACAGCAATATTCTCAACTAACTATTAAGTTATTCTTTTGGAACCACAAACAGAAGAAAGCGCTAAATTGTTTCCAAGCCGGTGGTACGTGATGTCGTGTCCCTCAGGCCCATGGGGGCAAACACAGTTGAAATGTAATCCTCAAAGGTACATGGATACATTTCAGGTATGGCATAAATATCCAGCATCTGGTTAATATCAGACATATACATTTGCTTGAGCTAGTGAGCTAGAAGTTTATAAAATGTGTCTACTATTGATATATAACTGCAGTGATACACAAGAGAGAAGATTCTGATAAACAACTATTGTAAATCTGCCTCTGAGCTGGAGGACGTAACATGTAGAGGTGCTGCTGTGACTTTAATGATGAGAAACCAGGGCAGGAAGCCAGGATGTACCTTGGCATTTACCTGCTAACCCAAGGAAACAACTTATTACGTTTTTACCGGCAATTTTATCAGCAATATGCAGTAAAGGGTTTCAAATTCAGCAGATTGAAGGCAAACAACATTCGTCAGCTGCAAAGCTGTGCCTCGAGTGACACTTTGTGCATTGTGGTTGTCAAATATGATGAATTCATCAGGTTGATTAGATTTTCCTCCAGTATTGCTCTGGCTTCTGTTTGCCAATACAGCGTAACCGCTCTGCTGATCATTTTGATGCTACTTCAGGCAATACAATTCCACCAAGATTGTGGAGGAGGAAGATAAGCCCAGGTCAGGCGACAGAGGGGAGATGCATCTGTCTGAAAGCACCCAAACAGGTCAACAAGCACAGTGGCAGGCTGTCTGTGTGGATGCTCCTCTGCTGGTTGTAATGCTCTCATATTTGAGCCTGCCATCCGGCAGCAGCCCATTTCACAGCAGGCGAGCATCTTAAAGTGCAACAAAACAGAGTGCAACTACATTTTATCAAATTTTTGTTTGTTTCATATATATAAAAATGTCACTAAAGCTATGTTTTTTTTGTACCTTTATCATTTATTCTGAAATGTGACGACACTTTGACATGGCCTATTAAAGTGAATAAAGGGAAATACTAGAAAGGTGCCCTTAGTAGAGTGAAGGGGTGTCTGCAACAATTGTAAGATCACTGCATTTATATGCCACATTTATCGCCAACACTATCTTATTAACAAACACACACACACACACACACACGTACACACGTACACACACACGTCAATAGTAACGAGCTAACCTGTGAGACACTGGGCTGACCATTGGAAGTCATTTCGCGTACAGTGTCTTGCCCAAGGACAGGAGGAGCCGGGGATTAAACCCTGCAATTGGTCAACGACGCGTTCTTCCATGGTCACAGTTATTCGTCCAGCACTTTAGCTTTATGTCCAAACTAAAAATGTTGACTTGCATTACTTGAACGATCTGGAGATTCTCAAAGTTATTAAAATGCATCTTGTTGCGGAAATGCATGTCTCTACCAAATTGTATGACAATCCATCCAATAGTTTTTGAGACGTTTCAGGCTGGATCACAGCGGTGGGTCTAGAGCCAATGATGCTAGCACAGAGAATCTGTGTGGGAAAAGTGAGGGATGTTCAGAAGTTACAAGATCGTTTTACCATCAAAGTAATTCTTAATGCTACATATTGATATACCTGTCCACTAGTGTGCGAGCAATGTGTCTTGACATAACGAGATGTCAAGAGATCCATGACTGCTCACTAGCATTAACATTAGTAGCCAGATTAGCATTCATGCAGAACCTTCTTTTACGAATGTTTTCTTTATTTCCATCGAGTCAGCAAGCATTTCTTTTTTTCTGCATCGACATCAGGATTTTATGACCGCTTAGGCCTTTGTAACACAATTACTCAAATACTGGTGTGGTGGGAAAAGTGAGGTCAGTGGGAGGATGGTAACAAAGCAGAGCTAAACATGAATAAAAAAACGCCCGAGAATGCATATAGCTGCTCCCAAGGTGGCAGTCCGTCTAAGCAGAAAGTGTTTTTGCTGAAAGGTGTTTTACACTCAGTCAGCTAGTGTTTGAGGTCAAACATATAAAACAACCTGGGTCCATTGTCTGCATATTCAAATCAATAAGAATCGAAAGTTGAAACAAGCTGGAGCAGGCAGACAGAACACCGATAATTGATGGTTCAAAAAGAAAACAACAAAAACATGCCGAAACTCTGCTGTTTTGCCATCTATTATTTGTTTCTATTTGTAGTGCAGACTGTCGGCATTCACATCAGTTAACAAGCTAAATTACCCACATAGAAACTCTTTTGATACGGATCGAAAAGAACGTAAGAATATATCAACTAATTTGAAGGGACAGTCAATAGGAATATTATAAAGAATTCAACAATTCAATGGCATTTAAAGGGGACATTCGAAAAGGTCACTTTAGAGTGAATATTTAGAGTGATATTGCTGTGTTAATAGGGTGCATAATTGTCCATGGATGTTAGAATTAACTGCATTGATATACATTATAATTTATAACATAATGAATTATATAATTAAAGTAGTATACACTTTATTTGAGTCCTATAGTATATATGTATATTATAGTATCATTTATATATTAATAGTATTGACTTGGAATGAAGTTGGTACAATGTAAAAAAAATAAAAATGCTTTGAAATAGTTAATAAACTACTTTTGCTGTGTTGCAGTAGCTTACCTCGCTACATGTTTCTGCGGTCTTCGGTGTAGTAAAGCTTAATTTAACGTAGAGTACTATAACAGGTAGCTTAGCACAGTACACGGTCCAGGTAGCTTGCCCATAAGAAGAAGAAGAAGAAGAAGAAGAAGAAGAAGAAGAAGAAGAAGAAGAAGAAGAAGAAGAAGAAGAAGAAGAAGAAATAATAATTATCTTTTATTAATCACCTTGGGACAATTGGTCTCTGCATTTAACCCATCCTTAGTAATAAAGGAGCAGTGTGCTGCCGTGAGGCACCCGGGGAGCAAATGGGGGTTCAGTGTCTTGCTCAAGGACACTTCAACATGCGATCTACAGTATGTAGAGACCAGGGATGGAACTGGCTACCTCGTGGTTTCAGAATGACCACTCTCCCCATGAGCGACAGCCGCCCCTAAAACTGGATATATAGCAGCTACATTCAGTATAAATAGTATGAGAAAAAATTGAAGCATGTTCTTGTTGTAGAACTCCAAAATGTATGAACCTAAAAAGAAGCATGATACCCCCTCCCCAAAAAAATTTGGTATGGGTGATTCTTATGACTTTTAGATATGAAGGAATGTGATTGAAGACACGTAAGAGTGTGCATTACTTCACGGTGTACGCCGCCACAGCTTGCAGCCCTGTTGCTCTATGACTGACTTGGACAGCAGAGTACAGTACGTGTTCCCCGTGAGGCAGCTGCCTTGACAAGGAGAGAGAGGGAGGTGAGAAGTTCCTGCCGCTCACCAACTGCTCTCATATCTTTGTAAAATAATTGAAGTCAGAGTGAGTCCCCGAATGTCACGACTGACATGGAGTAGCCATGGTGATAACCCTGCGATGTCAGGAGACGGTTGAAGGGATTTTCAAGCGTCTACTGAGGACTCGGCACGCAGCAGATCACAGCCCAGATCTGCAGTAATACCACGTGGAGGCTGACGGCGAAGATGGAGGAAGACAACGGAGCGTCCTGGTGGCTCAGTTGGTTAAGACACAAACTCAGCAGCAGAGCTGAAATACGTTTTTTATGAAATTCCCTGCTTTCTGTTTTGCTCTTCTGGTCACAAAAATAAAAGCGGAATTTAATTTCATTATGAAATGGGACTCACTCTTTGATTCATTATTCCTTTGCTGGCTGATGGGATGACTCACTTGCTGTCAAGCTGTCTCCCAGTGACTGCTGAGAAATGCTCAGTGAGAACTGGTGGCTGAGCATGTATTGGCCACAAGAGGAGGCCGACAGATGGGTCACTGAGACTGGTTATGAAACCTGGATGTCACACCGAGTCTTGGTGAGCCACCACACCTACAGAAAAGATCTGCTGTGAACACACTTTGGCAGAAATGACTGGTTTCCTTTAGCATAGAAAAGGGTAAACAAACATGTAGGCACAGTTACACCCATAATGTCACATTAGAAAAGAAATACCATTTATTTATTATGATCATCATTATGGTTGTAATGTACACAGACACGTTCAAACCACTTTAGCAGCATTATGAATGTGTATATTATCAATCCATATGCTTATTATCTTCAAGACAAACAAATATGTCTTAATACACTGTGTATGTTTCCACTATTGTCTCTTCAAGAGCTTCCTGCTCCTCGTTTTTTTCATTTACTAAAAAAACTGAAAATAGTTATTTCTTCCCTTCCTTTAATTACTGTTTAATACAAAACATATGCATGTTTTATAAATCAGTTTTAAGACAACTTTTTGGGTTGCCAGGTTGTGAAAACCCCTTTTGTTACCCTTAATTACAACTAAACCATGTATGAAGGGTGCCTCATTAGAAAATATCAACTTGATCGAAGTTAATCATTCTTAAATGAGCACCGAATGTAAAGTGGCAATCCATATTGTGAAATTACACTTATGCACAACATTTATGAGGCAATAATGTGTGAAGACCCATATACAGTACATATAAACATGTAAAGATATAAAAAAAATATATTAAAAAAATCACAGGATATTGCCAGGAAATTGCAAGACAACATCGAGCTAGCTTCTGACTTTCTCGGCCTACATTCTTTAATCTTTCATTTAGCTGACCTGAAACACAAGTGAGGTGCATTCAGTGTTACGTATTTGTATCTCAAGGGGGAAACAGATGTCACGATTGACTAATCTCACAAACTGCTAAAATGGATTTGAAAAAATCGCGCCGTGATAATTACATTCTGCCATCGAGATATAGTTTCGCTGAAGAGGAGGAAGAGATGCTCCCAGCTATGATTTAGCAATCAGTGTCAGCCGATCGTACAATATGTGTGAAATGTGAAACATCTGTTGAGAGGACACAAACAGCGACAGCGCGTGCATGCGTGTGTGTGTGTGTGTGTGTGTGTGTGTGTGTGTGTGTGTGTGTGTGTGTGTGTGTGTGTGTGTGTGTGTGTGTGTGTGTGTCGTATTGGGCTTAAATGATGGCTCAAACGTCTCTCACCAGGTTCTGGTTTTAAATGCGACGCCTCCTGATGTGTACATGGCGTGTAAGTATATAAGACCTACGAATCTACAGATAGTAAGCTGCTAAAATAATGACATCTTACCTGAGAGAAGAAGTACGTTTGTTGTTCTTAAAGGCTGTTTGACTTCATGTAGTTTGCTTAAAAGGTCTGACCCACAGAGCAGAGAACTGGTTTATTACCAAATGTTTAAGTGAAAGATCTGAGAAATATGTATCTTGATGAATGAGAAAAGAAAAGCGAAGAAGGGAAAATATCGGAGGGTGGTCGTGATTAAAGACCCACTATGCATTTGGCCTTTAACTCGGTTCCTCATTTGTCTCAACCGATTCTGTTTCAAGACACAGACTTCATCAAATGATGTTTGCATAGCATTCTTCTGACTGAACATGAGCCAAGTCTTAATCACTATCCTGTACAACGGCCCGCTGCTTCAGGCTCCAACATCCAAACACCACTTCTCCCACCAGGAGCAGCATCTGGAACCAGAGTGATAATTGATCCAGGTGCTTATTAAAAATCCGACACCTCTAAATTGTCCTTTTAAATACGTATTTACTGTAAAAGAGTAATGCCACTGTCGGATCAGAACATGTCTATGACTGATAGTAAGGCTTGGTGTCACTTGACTGTGGCTGTCTATAAACTCCCAGCAGCACGATCATTCGCCAGCAAGAAGACAGTGTGTAATCAATTACAGAAAAGATTTGTCCTTTATTAATAAACAGCAAACGGTAGTTGTCTCAGTGTTATCACCAGTATTTTACCCCAGACTAGAGAACTCATCCTGCCACTAAAGCAAGCTGTCTAAGCTGAGAGAGTACATCCTGTAGAGGTTGTTAACATAATGCATATGACGATAAACCCGTGACAAAACTAAAGAGCGCAAATGAGCTCCACGAGAGCGCGCAAATCAAACAGCTGCGCGCGTAATTTACTTTGACGAGCGCTTTTACATCACTACGCGAGTAAAATCCCCGCTCACGAGAGCAAAAGTTGCTCTCGCGCGAGCAAAAGTCCCTCTTGAAGTTGGAACCTGCTCACTCTCGAAGCTTTAACCTGCTCGCTCGCGTGTCTGTTACCTGCTCGCGCTCGAGTAGATTTTCTTTTTGACAGTAAGTGGGCGGATCCAGTCACCATCGATCTCTACATCTAATTGGTTACAATCCTCGGCTTCGGATTGGCTGGAATGCATTTCTCACCAGCACACTGGGAACAATGGCGGATGAGAAAACACCACTGAAAGTTGACGTTCTCTGAATACTACTGTTATTGAGTCACAAAATGTAATTTTAGGATGTTTTCAGGCGAGAAGTTAGTTATTTAAGCATCAAATCTGTGGTCGGTTTGTCCAGAATCAGCCGACTTAAAAAGATACGCCGACGGTTTGAGTTCCTGCTGAGGGACCGTGCGCTCCGCAGCACCGGGCCGTCAGCGCTCTGTCTGCCCACCGAGAGCAGCCTGATCCCGGCAGGACTTTTTGAAATGATCCGCTGGCTCCGATTTCTCCGTAGCGGTTAAACATGAGATATAATTCGGTTTTGAGGATCTAACGAGCAATCTTTATTAGTTTATTATTTATTCACAGTAACGTTACATCAGTTTGACTGAGGGAAGGGTTAAGATTTATAACTTAAGATTTTAATTTAACTTTTACTTTAAACTGCAGCGGTGTCTTATTACTTTTGACCAAATTGTTTGCAATTTTATATATAAACATAGTTCTAAACACAATATATATACAATTATATGTATTTCTGTATTTGTTATTTTGAGTGTGTATGTGTGAGTTTACCTTGTATTGATTCAAGATTCTTTTATTGTCATATGCACAGATAACAGGCAGTTATTCTGTACAGTGAAAAGCTTATTTTGCTGGGTCTTCCTAACACACAGAATTACAATAAACTTAAGGCAAAAAATAAGACACAAAATATAGTGACAGTATTGCACAAAAATATGTATAAAGTGCACTATGCATTGCTACAATATCCAAAGTATGGCCGTGACATGAAGTCACAGCAGCAGGAAGAAACTGTTTGTCAGTCTCGTAGTATCTCTATTGATATTGTCTTTAATAAGGGATCTGCATGTCATTTAGTTTGTTGCATACGCCTAATAAATACCAAACAGTGTTTCAAGGCAGTTAATGTATCTTGGGTGTGTCCAAGTTAAAGAACTATTCAAGAAAGGGTCAAATACAATTACAACACAAGATAAAAGGACTAAATAAGAGGCACAGACCTTTTATTCTATTGGAGTCACCGCCAGTTAATTCCGTTTTTAGAATAAGAGAGCAACAATTGTAGGAACCATTATATTTTATCATAGCGCCATCACTTTTAAAACTGTACCCAGGACACCACCCATAGTACTACTACACCTAGCAGATTCATATAATAGTATAGATACATGGGACGTGTGTAACATAACTAAACACAATATATTATTATATTATTATAATTATTGTTGTAATTATTATAATTACAACATTATGTGTATCTGTTTATATATACTTATATAGATACAAATATAATTGCAAACAATTTGGTCAAAAGTAATAAGACACCACTGTAGTTTAAAGTAAAAGTTAAATTAAAATCTTAAGTTATAAATCTTAACTTTCCCTCAGTCAAACTGATGTAACGTTACTGTGAATAAATAATAAACTAATAAAGATTGCTCGTTAGATCCTCAAAACCAATTATATCTCATGTTTAACCGCTACAGAGACTTAATAACAGTAGTATTCAGAGAACGTCAACTTTCAGTTGTGTTTTCTCATCCGCCATTGTTCCCAGTGTGCTGGTGAGAAATGCATTCCAGCCAATCTGAAGCCGAGGATTGTAACCAATTAGATGTAGAGATCGATGGTGACTGGATCCGCCCACTTACTGTCAAAAAGAAAATCTACTCTAGCGCGAGCAGGTAACAGACATGCGAGCGAGCAGGTTAAAGCTTCGAGAGCGAGCAGGTTCCAACTTCAAGAGGGACTTTTGCTCGCGTAGTGATTTAAAAGCGCTCGTCAAAGTAAATTACGCGCGCGGCTGTTTGATTTGCGCGCTCTCGTTGAGCTCTTGCGCGCTCTCGTGGAGCTCATTTGCGCTCTCTAGTTTTGCCATTGATTTGCCTCCATACCTTTCATATCCACAGCTGGAGAACATCCCACATCGAATGGCTGATAACACAAAATTGTAATTGGTGCAATTATGTTAAAATGAAAATATTGTGGCCATAGACAATCAACACCGTGTGTTAAATAAGGGCACTTCAAACCTCACATGAAGATAATTGACACAATAAAATATTCATTCATGCTCAGATCTTATATCCAAAATATATAATTAAATGAAACATTGGTTCTACCCTCAACTCCATTATATCTAATGACAGTGTTTTAGGTTGCATATGGTAATAAATTAGTATATATATTAGAGTAGATGCTTGGACACGTGTACATCCTTTGTCTGAGACTACGTAACCGTGATTCTGCAGATACAGTGTGTTTTCCATCTTCATACACTTACTATCTATATTATTGAAAACAGACAAAAGGAATACACAAATGTATTTTGTGAACAATAGGAAAGTATTTGAAAGTAAGAGTAAAAGTGTTATATTGCACCTGACACAGAATGCCTTATCTTCTGCAGCCTGCAAACCAAAGCCTATTGTTAAACTGTTGGCTACGAACAATATTATTGTTGTATTCCTGAGATCATATACCGATTGTGGGGGACACAGCTGACTGAAGCTATAATGAAAAGGATTGTCATCAAGCCTTCTATCTGCTCTCATGATGAGAAATCCTAAAGAAACCGTTAAACTTTCAGACAGAAGAAAAGGAAACCGTCGCCACTTCTCTTGCAAACAAAACCCCTCTTTGTCGCTCAATCTTGTGTTAGACAGGACGAATGCTGCTTGGGGTTTTGGGCAATATCCTTTCCTTATGTTCTATGATCTTTGGTCTGTGATAACACATCAGGTGTCTGTGCTTTCAAATGCTCTGGTGTTGCTGTCGCTCCGCCAAACACAGATGGTAATCACTGACGAGCATGAAGCCAACAGGAGAGCAAGCAGAGAGAACAATGTGTGTCTGCTGATATCCACATCACCAAAGATAAATCAACAATGTAAAACTTTAATATTGGCTGCTACCGACGACATATTAATATAGATAATGCACAGTAATATAAGTTCATGGTGCATGTTACGGATCCTACATGGTGTCACAAAATAGATTGATAAGCAAGGAAAAATAGCACAGTAGGATTTATTAGCTTATCATATAATGCAGTCTGAATAGGGTCCAGGATATGTTCTGGCTCGATATGAAAAATGAACTATTTCTGTGACAAACGGAGACTAAAGGATGTGGGAAGGCTTCAATAGTTTGAAACAAAAACTTTGATCTTGCAGATAAAATCACATAAAAACAATTACTCTTTGAGCTGTGAAAACTCGGAAAGAAAGTCGAACAAACCGCCAGCATGAGGCACGTACCTTTTAAGAAGCTTTTATATCTCAGTTCAATGAGTATTATTGCTAATCCCCTAAAGATTTGTAGATTGAAAAGCGCCACAAAACCATTAAGAGGAGCCAAGAAAACTCATTTTGCCGTCCCTAACTTATCAGACTGACATATTGAGCGGCACCTTTCTTTCCTTTAATACCTCTTAAAGTGGCGCAGACAGCCTTCATCAAAAACCTGGTTTTTAACCCTCAAAAGTTAGCTTTAAGTAGTTAATTTCCTCCATCTAGTAAATCATATTGCATGTCATTAAATTATTAGTTTTCATGTGGATAGTTAAACCTGGAGAACAAGATGGAATAGAACAGTAATGGCGAGATGTACCGCGTGAACACAGGACCAGCAGTAGTTAAGGTTTCCTGCTGTTCTTCATGGCTATACAGCCCCCGACCACGATACAAATGTCCCATTTAGGATCTCATGATTTCAATCTCTCTCAACAGGTATGTTCTGGATAAACCCTCTGGCTCTCATTTTTACCTCAATTATTCCTGGGGGAAACCTGTTATTGTGTTTAGTCACGCAGAGCGCTGCATGAAAAATATCTGCATAAAATATATAATTCATCAGGTCATTAGAAAGAGGGAAATGAGAGTTATAATGGACTCCGGGTGAAGACGACACATTCGTGTCTGGAACTGGGTTTTATTATTGTTGCAGTGCAACACCACACATCAAGAGTTTCACATCTATTATTAGTTTCACAAAAGACCAACACTTTAACGCAGGTAGACTGTGAGCTGTTATTTGCATGCTATTCAAATGTTCTATTGCGAAATAAGAGGGTGATTAATAACATATCTTTCAATGGTGCTTGCAAAAAGTTACTGAATAAAAACAAGGTTCTAAATGATGATGATGATGTGATAAAGTTTTTCCACAGGGACCCTGTGATGTGTTGTATGCATCCCATGAGCAAGGGAGGAACATGGCAGCATGGAAACATGTCTGCCACTGCAGTGGAATATAATGAGCCATAAAAGAGGTAAACATTATCCCAAAAAGAGGCAGAGAAAAGAATGGATGACGAATTAACAAATAATGCTCGAAAAGTCTTTTCTCTCTTTTTAAGAGCCATTCCCCAAGGATGTCCCCTTCCACCTTTATTATTTGCCACATCAATAAATTAGCTGGCCAAGATACAAAGTATCTGACAGAGCACTGATCGTGTCTTTCAGGATTGATGAATTGTCGAGATATGTGTTTTGGTGAAAAACATAATAAGTAAAACTGTGTCTACAATGAAAACTCCACAGGATAAATGATATATTACAAGACGATTAATTAAGTATAAACCCTGAAAATGGACTATCTTTTTCTACCAAAGCAACCCACTTCCCTCGACATTGTTTACTGGATGGAGTCTGGCCTTTTGGCAGTCCCGGCTGCTCGGCACATGATTGATGATGCCACACGTTTCTCTCCCCTGAGCCTGGGCCTATTTCTTCTGACACCTTAATAAACTTCGACATCAACACACAAACATGGAGCACACACCAAAACACACACACACACACACACACACACACACACACACACACACACACACACACACACACACACACACATAAATAGGAAGCCACAGAGAGATGTTACTGTTTCATCTGAGGGGTGATTAAAGGAGAGGATTCATAGAGACGAGCTTGATTACAACACACAGCGGTGAAACCAAGAGCCAGAAGGATCATCTGAATGTGCATATTGAATTACTAGTGTAATGTAAATACTGTCTATATGTATTCAAGCCATTTTCAAACACAAAGAGCAGATGAGGGACAAATAAATGACGAACCGCACAATGATACACTGTTTTGGTAGTATTTTCTAATAAGGCACCCTTCATACATGTTTTAGTTGTAATTAAGGGTAACACAAGTGGTTTTCACAACCAGGCAACCCAAAAAGTAGTATTATAATTGATGTAAAGCATTCATATGCTTTTTATTAAACAGTAATCAAGTCATTAGTTACAACTAAATTACCATGTAGGTGCCTTATAAAGGGAAGAATAACTATTTTCAGTTTTTAGTAAATAAAAAAATGAGCGCATTTTATTAAGACATATTTGTTTGTTTCGGAGATAATGAGCATATGGATTGATAACACGTTTAAAATGCTGCTAAAGGGGTTTGAAAGTGTCTGTGAACATTACAACAATAATGATGATCATAATAAAGAAATGGTATTTATTTTCTAATGTGAAAACATATCATTGTAAAAGATTGCTCTACTACAGTTTTACAGCCACATTTCAAGTTCAAATGATAACATAATAAGAATAAGAATCCCATAAAACTAGCTCAGCCACTAATGTCCTCTGGCTATATTTGATTACACTTCTGACCTTAATGATGAGCCATCTGTGCTGACTATCACCCACAATTTATCACACACCCCACGGCGCTCAACTTTTTCAAAATTCTAAAAACTCATAACACTGCCTCCGGTCACGGCTTTATCACTGGCAAAGATACATTGTGTTAAAATATATGTCAAAATATAACTCATGACATAAGTGGCATTGTGTTTTCCCAGAAAAAAAACTATTAGCTCATGAAAAATAGCTGCATAAAGTATGAATTTAATTAGTTTGAGATACGGTTTAACACTACGGTGACTTGCTTTTTGCACCAAAGCCCTAGCCAAATCAATTGAAACAGTAATGCCAGCCATTACCAGTGGAGCATATAACTATCTAACTAGATGGCACAAAGTAAAATGAAATGTTTCATCGGTGTTGGAGGAAGAATTTCATCATACTGCACGTCAAAAATAAAGTCCTAAGTCGTAATTGTTTGTGTCACAGCTCTCAGTCCCAGGAGTCCCTCACCTCATCATGCTACCCCTCGTCTCTCTAAATCCATCTAAACCTACTAAAGCTGCTCATTAAACCTACCAAACCTTGACCACTTCCACTCTCGTGGCAATGAAACTATTTAAATTCTACGCTGTGACATCTACAACTCAAAAATACCAATATCTCTGTTTTCTCTTCAGCAGATGCATCCATCCTGCACACAGTGTGCACTCTCATTCTTACTGCTGTGACACAATGTCCAGTGATTTGAATCAGTGTTGTTCTTATTTTACATCGCCATACGGCTTCATGACGGCTGCAGTCACTCATTTCCATGTTTACATCTTTATGCGTGTCATTTAAATAAAGATGCTCAGTGTCTTTAGAGCTGCTTCAAGCCATTTACAATCATATGTGCTCCGTTACTTTGCTGAAGGTCGGGATGCTTGGGCAAATCACAAGGAGGGGTCGAGATGTCGGTGTGCACCAAGTCCAAAATGAGTCTTGACACCTGCTGTGATTAGCTAGGTCACGACACAGTAGTCGTCTGCACTGATGTCAGGGCCACACTGACACAGTTAAATGTTCCACTTCTACACCACAGTTGTACTTCTCACATGAATGCTATTCTTTTTATATATATAAATATATTTCCCTGAGGGGAAAGGTAGTGGCTGGCATCTACGTTCCAGCCAGAAGGCTCCACCCACTCCTCGTCAGGAGAGCATTGAGATCAGGTGTGGGAAGAGGCACACCTGATCTTGATCTCCTCATCAGGGAGGTGAACAAAAGCCAAGGGGGGGACGGAGCAGAGAGAGATGCGACAAGAGTAGAAGAGAGGCTTCTCATCTCCATGAAGGAGATTAAGTTGGCTAGCGGCCCGGCTGATATACTGGTAGTTTTGTTGGTGTAGTGAATTGATAGAGCTCTGAACTGAGTTTTGTTCTTTTGTGTTTATTTAATTAAAAACCTTTAAAACCTGCAGAACTGACTCTGCCTGTGATTGCTGCGCTGCCCTAACTTCTGTGACCTCTGTACCGTCCTGTTACAATATATATGTATGTGTATGCATTCATGGTATGGGGACTGGTTGAAATCCATACACAATTACAGTGAAGCAATCATACAGAATATTAACCACAGAAGATTCAGATGACACAGGTCCATTCAAGTGACCTCGGCTGTAATCCAGAAAGACCGGATGAAATGCAGAACATTATCAAGCTTGTATTGTTGGCTGTAGCCGGTTTGGATTTCCACGGCTTATAAGGAATAATAGTTTCTAACCTTGGTTACAGCATTAAAGCAAACCATTCAGACCATTTGTTATGACCTGCATTTCTGTGACACAATGCTTGAGACAGAACATCTTCTTCTCCTCAAGCTAAATATCCACTGTGAGTAAAGACGGCATGGACACTCCTGGCCGACACTAGTGGACTCTGTTTACCCGGGTCTTCTGCACCGTGGCGGACCTAATGAGTGTAACACAGTCATGTCCGTTGTTGTCTTCTCTCAATTTGCTCCCCTTAAGGCCCATCCATCCACATCAGTTCCCCTCAACGGAGGCAGGTAGCAAGTGTCAGAGCGCGCCACTGTCACCAGGAGTTATGTGAACGTGAGCAACGAGCTGAGGATTCTCGCTCCCCGCAGCACAATGTGACTGTGATGTAAAAGAATGCTTCTCAGGTAGAGGTGCAACTCACGGTTTGGATTGTATCACGGATCAGAGTCTCGGATCAGCAGAAAAGAAAAAAGGGAGCAATTATTTATTTTAGAAAACCCGATCACGTTTTTTTTTTTGATACAGATCCCTTTGTTGTTTGATTATACCGCTGGTCTAGAAGGCCCGTCCCCGAAAACATTTCAACCGCTCTGAAGTCAGTATAAACCATCAACATTTCTAAATGTTATCCTTTCACTTTGTTATAGTAATTTATAGTCGGTTTTCTTCTTCATAAAAGCACACAATTCAAACGATAAGGACATAAAATATTGTATTTTTAGTATTAAAACAAATTAGTAGTGTTAAAGATGTATTATAAGATCGTTAGAGCTAGTGTAAACAGGTCATAGTTCATCTCCAATATCTAGTTATGTTGTTCAAGTTTATCACAAACACTACATTTTACGAGATTACATGTGAACACATCATGATACATTGTAATTTACCTTTGTCCAATAGTCATGTTCACTGAACAGAGCCTCAACGCATCATAATTTAACCAAGCGAACCTCAGTTTGTTGGCCAGTAGTGGAGCTACCACCGTAACCATATATTACATATTAAATACATTATTACATATATAAGAGACCGTTACTGGCTCTCCATCTGTTCTGTCAGAGGTCGGTGACTAGAAAAGCATAAATGCCAATGTCCTGATTGCATATTGTACTGAATATTGGCGGATAACGATTATCAGGCAGTGGTCCGTTACACCACTATTATTGGGTGTAACGGGAAAAAAAGAGTGGGTCTTGTTTTTAGAAGTTTTTAGTTTCCTGTGTTGATTTGTCCCCATTTGTCCCACATTCATACAAAGTAACAGTGCAACAACACTACAGAGGCAACCGCAAAGCACTCCAGTATATTATATTTTAATGAGTCATAATTTATGTGAAAGTGCTGAACACCAGCTACAATGGCCGACCGAGCGCTGCATATAATCTGTTTGGTTAACATTATTCTGGGTAATGTATATTTAATTACCGGACTATTTACAAATCTCCATCTCAATTACACAGCCCAGAAGACATGGCGGGTTCCAATAGCAGCATTATTCTCGCTGTGTTCAATATTAAAGATGAATTAAGAGGCGGTCGATGCTTTATTGAAACAGGGTTTGTTGCTGCAGCCGAAGCAGCTGAGCTCTCCATCTCTGTCGCTGTGTCTCTGGCTGTTAAGTACACCTCAGCTGCTGCAGGAGAGAAACCTTCTCTCTCTCCCGCACTCCCTCTCTCTGGTTGCCACTTGTCGCGTTTCTGTCTCTCCTTACGTAGCCATCTGTCCTTGGCCTTGCGTTGCTGAGCAAACATTCCGCAGGCTATGGATGCAGCTTTCAAAGTCTATCCTAACAGTGGTGGGCCGTCAGGGCCTACTAAGCCTTCTCTGCTGGCCTAAACAAAATCACAAAGTTATAGCTATTTTATCATTTAATTGTTTTTCACAAATACACCACATGTATTATAATTATTTTTCCCTATTAGCTTATTTTCTCATTGCACAGCTCCAGTCTTCGTCTGTTCCTTAGCTTCCGGCCGCGGTTCAGCTTGCTTGGCAGCTGGTTAAGGAGATTTCTTATCCAATCAGATTTCACCTCTGTTTATCTATGGTAGAATAGCTTGTTAAACTACATGGGGACGGCCTGCTAGCATTCTGGACGTTTGATTCGTCACAGGGCCTGCGTGACCATTAACGTGCGCTGTGATTGGTCAGTCTGCCAACATGACTTCTGTCTATACAACCGAAAGCTACCTTGCTGCCAGGATTAAGAAGAGTTCAGGCTGAAACCTAAGAGAAGTTATTACATGTTTAGTGTTTGACTTGTTTTAACACTCTGGCTGAAGGAGGAGGAGAAACGGACTTGGTGGCGGATTTACTTTATGCCTTTTCTTATGGAAGGGATCTTCACTGGCGTCCATGAAGTGCAGCGATAAACTGAACAACCACGTCATTGAACTGTTTGTTAACAAAGAGAAGGATGGACTTTGTTTTTATTAAGTAAACAGCATCGGGTGAGTGAACTTTTTTTTCTGCTTTTTGTGTTTGTTTTTTTCACCACGCTTGGCTCTCCCTCGTGAAGGGGCTTTAGGAAGTTTTTTCTAAGTTTATAAGTTTATTATAAACTTATAAACTTAAATTTCTCAATTGCACAAATCCTTCAATAGAACATTTGAATAACACACTTGTAATTATAATGTTATGAATGTGCGTTATTTGGAAGAAAGTTGAGGTGTGACTGACTAAAGCCTAATTCATGCTTCTCCGTCAGGTCGACGGCGTACCTACGCCGTCGACCTGACGCAGTCGTTGAGCATTCGAAGTTCTGCGTCGAGGGTCCGCGTTATAAGAAAAGTTATAACGGTGGTCGTATTTCCTGACCTCCTCGATAATTCGTTCTTCTGTTTGGTCCATTGTTACTACCGATCTACAATAACTTTAAAAATGGCGGTGTAGGAAGACAAACCGGAAAGAGCAACCGCCGGAAATTACGTTCTGAGCGGACCAATCACAGCGTTGCGGTCCGCGTCAACGCGACGCGTAGTTAGGATTTTTTGGAGGTGCGCGTCAGGCTATGGCGTAGGGGTCTGCGTCGACACGTAGCTACGGCGTAGGTACGCCGTTGACCTGACGGAGAAGCATAAATTAGGCTTTAGCAAGCAGGGTCGCCTTCAGCTGCCCGGTTCGCCCGTGCTCAAAAACCGCCCCTGCACGCGTATTTATGTAAACAATATCGAAATGCACGGCCCACCACTGTAGCCTAAGCTGTTACTCACTGAGAATTATGTAAATAAACACGTTTCTACTTACTCTTCTTGTTCACCCGAATGTTTTTAGTTTTTCAGTTCATTTATTTCCCGCTGCAGCTCGAATAGCTATGACTTGTCCTGCATCTGTTGGCACATCAGCAAAGTCGAGGACCTCCAGATGTTCTGCCAAGCTCCACTGGATGCCGGTCTGTTTATTGTTGTTTGTTTGGTTCGTGATACATAAGAGGAAGAGGAAAGCAGCCACTTACCTCATACCTTTTGCATGCTGCGCTGGCGGGAGTCTGTTTTCATCTTTGATTGGCTACAAAAAGTCAAAAAAGTCCCATTAATCAGTAAAGAGGAAGTTCATCAGCCCAATCATTAATTTATCTATTTGATGTTTGTTTGTGTTCCCTTAGAAGAGCAAAACAAAAAAAAAGTAAGAATCAGACACTTAAAGAGGTCAATAAGTTCACTAAAAAAAAGAAAAAAGGCAGAAAACTCTGGATAAATAAATGCACAACCTAGTTTGTGTTTCAGTGGCTTAAATACAAATTATTCATGTGTGTGGTGTGTGTGTGTATGTGTGTGTGTGTGTGTGTTTGAGAGACTCAAGGCGGTAGCATTTAAGCAGGATAAATATGCACATCCATGGCACCGGAGATAATCCCCACAGGGCCAACAGGGTGCACATTGTAAGCATGAATAAAGCCGGAGCTGAAAACAACTCATCCCAGACACACAGACGGAGAGGTGGACGCATCTTCAGCCGGTTGCTTTCCATTGACCTTACTAAACTGGACATTTAAATGAGCCTTTTGTTGTGCTAACCAACTCTTCTCATGTGTGTAAATCCAACATGAGTTATTAAATGCATTAGTAAAATCTGTAATGTCAAAGATGACAACTGGCCATTTGCTAGTTACCAGACCACGATAAAGCAATATAACATACAGACAAGGCTTGACAACACTGACAATGGTATAATTGCATCATTCTGATAACTTACAATTAGGTTTAAGAAGAACGGTTTCCTTGTATTCATAATGAATCGATGTGTTGAATGCCTGGTGAGTTCAAACCACAGGATGTAAAAACTAAAAAGCAGTTAACTCACCAGATGCTGTTCACTTAAAGACAAATTCCATCCGCCTCTCTTTGTTAACAAATAGTTCAGCGACGCTTCAGTGTGTTGTCATTAAATCCGCCACCAAGTCCGTTTCTCCTCCTCCTTCAGCCATTGAGTATAAAAAAAACTACACTAAGCAAAACACTCAAAATGTAATTACTTCTATAGCATGTTTCAACAACCTGAAATGTTCTTACTCCTTACTAGATAGACAGAAGACAGAAGTCTGTTAGACAGAAGTCACGCTGGGCCACTGACCAATCACAGCGCATGTTAATGGGCACACTGGGCCACTGACCAATCATACGTCCACACCATTTTGCGGGCGCTGGCACGTCAAAGAATGCACCCAGCTAGACCAACTAAAGATCTGATTTGTTTAAGTCTATGACAATCAACGACAACGTCCACTCTCTGTGTACTTTAATCGGTAGCACTTTATAATAGGTAGACACTTTTTAGCATTAGTAAAGCATTAACAAACAATGAATTCATCATGAATTCATCATTTATAAAGCATTACTCCAACATGAATTACTCATTAGTAACTCATTCATAAACACAGTTTTAAATGTTCCATTCATGCTTAACAAGCTATGGTTTCATACTTTATAAATGATGAATTCCCCATTTGTAAATGAAGTATTCATGACTTATAGATGATTAACAAGATCATTTGTAAAGTGTTAGTAAATGATACAAAATGCTGCAATTCATGATGAAATCAGGTAGTTACTACTCATTAGTTTGGTAGTTACTACTCATTAGTTAAGTATTAGTTAAGCATGTTCTGTAACAATCTAAAGTGTAGACTATTTATGCTTTACAAAACGTTAATAACTGTCATGACTAATTCACTAGTTACTACTCATTAATTAAGTAGTTACTAATCATTAGTTAAGTAATAGCTAAGCATGTTCTGTGGCTTAATATAAAGTGGAGACTAGTTATGCTTTACAAAGCATTAATACTGGTTAGTTAAGTATGTTCTGTAACTGAGACTTCAGCTAGCTGGTTAGTTAAGTATGTTCTGTAACTGAGACTTCAGCTAGCTTTGAGCCCCTGCAGTGGCTCAAAGCTAGCTGAAGTCTACCACCAAGGTGCCTGATCAGAAAGGCTCAGTCCCATCACCTGGCCGGAGTTATTTCTGATCGGGCACCGTGGTGGGACAGACCGGGTCCTCGCATAAACACATGTCCCACGTTGATGACGTGGCACCACCTCCGTAAATCTGCGCCAGATTATTATTACTATTAGCTGTTGCACAGTAGCACGAGTGGTGGCATGTTTCTCAGTTTGCTGGTACAAATGATTGATTATGAGTATCTCGCTATCACCTGGATTGGTCTACTTACAATTGAGGTGGAGCGTGCCAGTGCCTATCTCTGGACCAGTGACGAGCTTGTTAGCTAGCGAGCTAACGGGCTAGCGAGCTAGCCATAGCTAGCATAATCAAAATATGTAGCTATCTGCCAACATACTATGGAACACTCGTGCCACTGACGGGCATGGCCCCCCAGCACCAGCATATTAATGTTCTTCATCACTTTGTGTTGTGTCTATTTCCCTTTTCTGTTGAGAAGATAACTGAGACTTCAGCTAGCTTTGAGCCACTGCAGGGGCTCAAAGCTAGCTGAAGTCTCAGTTACAGAACATACTTAACTAACCAGCTAGCTGAAGTCTCAGTTACAGAACATACTTAACTAACCAGTATTAATGCTTTGTAAAGCATAACTAGTCTCCACTTTATATTAAGCCACAGAACATGCGTAGCTAATACTTAACTAATGATTAGTAACTACTTAATTAATGAGTAGTAACTAGTGAATTAGTCATGACAGTTATTAACGTTTTGTAAAGCATAAATAGTCTACACTTTAGATTGTTACAGAACATGCTTAACTAATACTTAACTAATGAGTAGTAACTACCAAACTAATGAGTAGTAACTACCTGATTTCATCATGAATTGCAGCATTTTGTATCATTTACTAACACTTTACAAATGATCTTGTTAATCATCTATAAGTCATGAATACTTCATTTACAAATGGGGAATTCATCATTTATAAAGTATGAAACCATAGCTTGTTAAGCATGAATGGAACATTTAAAACTGTGTTTATGAATGAGTTACTAATGAGTAATTCATGTTGGAGTAATGCTTTATAAATGATGAATTCATGAGGAATTCATTGTTTGTTAATGCTTTACTAATGCTAAAAAGTGTCTACCTATTATAAAGTGCTACCCTTTAATCTGCAAAGGCCTGCTTAAACTTCTTTGCTTCCATAGGGACACAGGAGGAGAAAATCTGATTGGATGAAAGCTTCTCCTTAAAACCAGCTGCATTGAAAGCAGTGCTGCAGGCTGCAAGCAGAGCAACAGAGGAAGACAGGAGCTGTGCAATGAGAAAATAAGCTAATAGGGAAAAAATATTGTAATAAATGTAGTGTATTAGTGAAAAACAATTAAATTATAAAATAGCTATGACTTTGTGATTCTGTTTAGGGCAGCAGAGAAGGCTTAGCAGGCCCTGACGGCCCACCACTGACTGTTACATGAAAAGAAAATGCCACACTGCTATTGGCAGATAAGCCGAATGGATTCATTAGTTCTGAGAAGATATGCTTTAACCTTTTGAATACAATAAAAACAGCATGTGGCATACAAGCATATGTACATATTATATTTCAACAAGATAACAAAGGCTTACATTTACTTAAGCCCTGGCTAGCTTGTTCATCATGCAAACATATCTTCATTGAACACATCAGATAAATTAGGAGAGTCATGTTGAGTCAAGGCCATTTAGGTTCTAATTTACTTTTCCAAGCGATCTGAATGATGGCGGCTGTTTCAGTTGTAGTTGCTAGTTGAGAGGTCGGCGTTGTGCAGATGGCGGTGCATTCTGTTTACACCTCTCCTCGAGAACTGAGCCGCAGCCAGATCTGCCCCCCGAAGCCCGAAATCTAATATATTAAGTGTACCACAGCCTCCCACCTACACACAAACACACACACACACACAAATATCTCTAAGTGCACCGACAATCACCAGTTGCTCTGCAATTTTTCCTATTTTTGTTTAGATTAAGAATACTGTGAACTTGCTGTGTAAATATCATGCCATCAGCAATTACATTGTTAAGGTACCAACTATTAATTATTTATCTACAGGTGTTTATTTGATTTGTTTTGCATTTTGCCAATGGAATCGTGATGCGTATTGTGTCAGAAATCGATCACGTCTTTGACAGCATATTCTTTGGAAAGTGAAGGCTGACAACAGATTACACGCAGTTAAATAAGTCTCATGGTAAAGAGTTATCAAGTTGGACTGGAAGACCAATAACATATAGATATATTAAAAGCATCTTAAATCAGTGCCTGCTAAATAGTTTTGACTTCCATTGCATGATTGGCATGATATTTATGACCATTATTGTTAAAATAACACTCGTCTCCAGATTCAGAAAGTGTAAAAGCAGCAAATTGTGGATTTATCGGAACATTTATCATTCCTTTGTGTGATTAATTTCTTCATAAGTTCAGGGTTTAAATAACATGCTGTGCAACATTAGCAGTCTGGAACTTTATCATCAATGTGTCGCTTTAATAATGTGAAGCTCTTATGCAGCCGGTTTTAATCCATCAAAGCAGCGGGAGTAGTACTGTAGAATTTAGTATTTAGTTATTCACTTCACATTGTAAATGGGAGTCAATTAGCAATCAGTCCTTGCAAAGAGGAGTTCCTGCTGCTTTGTCAGTCGGATAAATGAGTGTCATTTGAGTTGACAGAGGGAAAGCAAAGGGCATTTACTAGTCTGAGAGAAGTGTTGGGAAGAGGTATGCTTTGAAGGAAGCTCTGCACACCCCATAATGTGATGATTGGACTCAGTGGAGCTGGAAATCAGAAATGACAAGTGAAATAAAAACAGAGCCACTGCATGAAGGAAGACGTTTGTTTATCCACAACGGGTGTTGATCCTAAAATTATAACTCCTGAGGGGGGGTGACAGCAAGGTGGTCGGTGTCACTGACGGCAGAGCCCACCTGAGAAATCGGAGCCGACGCCTGCCTCCCTCCATGAGCTACGGTATCTATCATCTCCTGGCTCGGAAAAGAAGAGTGGAAACCAATTCTGGTTTCATGAGATTAGAACGCTGCACTGCACACAATGACCAGGAGCCCACTAATCTTCCACTCTCACGTGTACTGTCCAAATGTAGCGGTGTATTCCCTTTAGAGAAAGACAACATCACATATAGAATGAAAAAATCATAATGTATACACACACACGTATTTGGATGACCATTCGCATGTTCTTTATTTATATATATATATATATATATATATATATATATATATATTAGTGCTGTCAAACGATTAAAATATTTAATCGCGATTAATCGCATTTATGTCATAGTTAACTCGCGATTAATCGCAATTTTTTTTTTTTTCATTTTAATGCTCTTATCAACATGAAAAAGTGGATTGGCTTGCTTTATGCAAATGTTTTATTTTATTGAAAAACAACTGCCAAACAGGGCGGTACAAAATAAAATTATAAAGTGCACATTTCAGGTAAACAAGGGTTTTCAAAATAAAATTATAAAGTGCACATTTCAGGTAAACAAGGGTTTACAAAATAAAATTATGAAGTGCACATTTCAGGTAAACAAGGGCTTAAACCGGATGGTTTGTGGACTGCTGTTTTGAAGCCTTGAGTTGACCATTGCCATCTTGTTTTTTTTTGTAGTGACCCGAAAGGGGTGGAGCTAAGTACAACCGAACACTGAATGAAACATTGTTAGGGGACCAAAAAGCTAACAATTCACTATCATGAACTGAAAACACAACATGAAAGGGTTAAAGACCATTCAAACCAGTCAAAAGCTGGCACGTCAGGGCACACATGGCGAGTTAACTGCACTCTACATGTTCATTTTGAAAATACTTCTTCCCATTTTAATAATTAATTCCACAGATTCAGTGTCCACTGATTTGGGTGCTGTGATTCTGCCAGGGCACCCAAGAAGTCTCAGCCAGCAGTCGTTGAAAGGGAAAGCGAGTCGGACAATGTCACAGCTGTGAATAGGAAATTCATAAATCTCTGTCTGACAGTTGGCATGAAAAGTGAATGAAAACAAGGTGGAGGGAACGTGGAAGAAAAATGGGTTTTGTGAGCAAACATGCAGTCTATAGTGCCACCAACCCTAAAGACATGCTGCAAAAAGGACACACATGAAAAGGCTGTGAGCTGGCAGCCAAGCTCACACATGGCACTCATGTCTGAAAATAGTGTTGAGGATTCAAAGGCTTCATTTACATTTAAATTACTTAGTTCCACAGGAAAGAAAACATGTGCATAACCAAAAGGAAAATGAGATGAACAGAAGCGGAATGAAACAGAATGAGCAGGAAAAAGACAAAGTGACACCCGAAATAGGAATACGGAGTCCACAAGGCACCAAACAGTCAAGAAATACAAATATTTTCTTGTGCGTCTTACTCATGAAATGTTTTGTTTGATCGTTGATGCTGTGAGAGTGAGAGCGATGAAAGGAATTGACTGCAATTGTTACAACAGAGGGAATTAAAGCAAGTTTTTGATTGAACCCGAGAGTCTGAAGAAGTTTTGTGGTTTTTAGCAAACACAATCGATCACAATTAACAGCCTTAAAAAGGAGCAGAGTTTTACTCTAGTAAACAAGAAACCAAGTGAGCAGCGGCTGCTCTTCGCGTCAGATAACAGGTTGCAACGAGCCTCTGAGGATCTGAGGGCGCCATTACAGACACAACAGGAACTGACCAGCTGTCAGCTATTAGACTTAGCAGACGACAAGAGCTACAACTGTGCTGCAAAATCCAACTCTCTTCATTAATCAGTGTTTCTGCTCAATTACGGAACATGTGTCCATTACATCGGCACGGATAGTCATGAGTGAAATACAGTCTGCAGCTAAATGCCACAGAAAATATAACACTGCGGATTAGCAATTGAGCAGTTTTCACAACACAGATTACACATCATACTCATCATCATCATCTCAATTTTACCAACAAATTAGATCACAAACTCATTCATAATCCAATTTGAAATGAAGCAGAACAACCATCAGTGGCGGTTTTGGGCACGGGCGAACCGGGCAGCCGCCCGGGGCGGCACTTTTTCATGTCACGTGGGGGGCAGCACGACCACTTACCACTTAAAAAAAATCATCTGGGCCGCGAAGCGGTTTTCCATTATCTATCATATCACTGTGTGGGGAATTGGCAGGTTGGCGCCCCCTGCGGCTGCGGGCGCCCCTGCTTGTGGGGGGGGGGGGGGGGGCGTCGCCTCTGGGTCTCCCGGGTGGGGCGG
Organism: Myoxocephalus aenaeus; assembly: GCA_038501785.1. Classification (NCBI taxonomy): domain Eukaryota; kingdom Metazoa; phylum Chordata; class Actinopteri; order Perciformes; family Cottidae; genus Myoxocephalus; species Myoxocephalus aenaeus. The sequence goes on along the minus strand of JBAMJR010000051.1, from coordinate 7,115,872 downwards.
GCGGGGGGATCCACTGTGGGCTATTGAGCAATACTCTAATGCAGCGGCCCCCAACATTTTTAGAGCCACGGACCGGTTTTGTGTCAGACAATATTTTCGCGGACCGGCCTTCACGGTGTGGGCGCAAAATATGATGTAATAAATATGACGTAATACGACCGGCATAAAGACAATTATAAAGTGCATAAAGATACAACTCACCATTACGCTGCATTAGTGGAGCCCTGAGCTTGAGGGTTGAGGGTTTTAGAGTTTTTTTGGCGATCTCAGTAACTCTGCCTTGATTTTAATCCAGAACACCGAGTTGTAACGGACTTTTAAGTTTCATTTTTGGGGAAACGTATCACGTAACCTCTTGACATGTGTCAAGATGTTATGTTTGAGGCTACGCACAGACGGATGTATCCGGTCTTTTTTCAAAATAAAACATTTTTCCGACTTTTTTTTTTTTTTTTGCCGGGGGCGCTCGGAGGGGGGGTCTCGCCCGGGGCGTAATTACGTGTAGAACCGCCACTGACAACCATACTGATTAATGTGTCATTAATTTGGATTTTACATGCAGATTTGTCAAATGTCATGGCTGCATCTACTGTTGGTATGTGTTAGTATGGAATTAGTTTATGTTCATATTGAGTTGCAGTCAATCTAAACTATTAATATAACTATGTTATTATTATTATTATTATTCAGATGCTCTGACTCAGACTGTTTGGTCCCAGCGCGTTCTTCACCTGCAGTTTCACATCTGTAGCTGCTGGATAGATTAATGGCACATAAACAGGAGCTACATACGGTAAATGCTTATGTATCGTTCTGCAAAGCTTTCAGCTGCATAATGAGGTTTGCTCAGTTGTCATTATGTGACCGTATGGAAATTGTCGTATATGAGGGGCAGATGATAACTGAATCTGTGTTGAACGTTGAATGTGAATGGACTGAATGCTGATGAAGTATATGTGATATGCGGTTGAAAGCTCCGGGAAAAGCCGGTTACGTCTCAGGTTGACAATGGACTTCATAACTGAGCCAACATGATTGCACATGGAAAGTAGAATAATAACCAAACTCGTAATATGACGGAAATATCTTTTTGAGTAATACAGAATATCCATTATGAAGCAAACTGACACAAACTAAAAAGGACAAGACGTAAGGGGGTTCTTCCTTTGGGCCAATGCTACAGGTTCATGAAATCAAGCTGGGTTTCCTGCTGACAAAAAAGACAAACCCAAAGGCATAACCTAATAATATAAATAAATAAATAAGGTAATAACAACAGGTATCTCAAAATTAAAAACAAATAAGAGTCGTGGCAAAACTGTGGAGGATTATGGAGGATTTAGAAGGATTTATTTTAATACAAACCAGAGTATTATACAAGTATCGGACACTAACACCGAGTAGGCAAACAGTCTATACTAATGTGTTATTGAGATCAAGAAAGCGGTGTGTCAGGACAGTGTTTCAGGGGCAGAAATTGTGAAACAAATTAATTAACCATAAGACCGTGAGGCACATTTCTTCCTCTCTTAGTGCTATTTTTTTTTTGTCTGGAAAAACCTCAACACAGGTGACAGATCGAGCCCCTCCAGAATCACCAGGTCACCACAGTAGTGTCTCCTAGGAGCTGCAGTCAGGCTTTATCACAGCAGCCAGACTCATTACATGTAAATAAACAGCACAGTGCAAAGAGTACACACTGAGCAGACTGTACGTGAGGGCTGAGGCGTATGACTGAGAATGCTTTGTTTTATAAGACGAATAAAAGAAAAGCAAAACTGTTGATTTTTTTTTATTAATATGTTGTATACTGTGGCCACAGAAGGAACTTGCTTTGATGGGCAGACAAATTCATTTAAAATATTAGAATGCCTCAGACATATTTCTTGTAAACAACTTATACAACTTTACTTTTCTAAATCAGTGTGCAAAATACACTCAGTTGCCAGTTTGTTTGGTACTCTTTGTTAAAGCTAATGCAGTCTAACACATCAGCTCTTAATACACCCTCCCTTCAAGGTTGTAATGATCCTTTTTTGTTGTTTTAGAGGTGATACAACTGTAAGATTTACGACCATGAACACGTCTCGGAAATAGTTTCAACATAACTGAAGGCAGGATTCCTTCATGACTGTTGTACTGTTGCAACTGAGTGTACATGTAACTGCAGGTAGGCAGAGCAACAACATTACCAACATGTAAAGCGTCATGATACATTTACTTCCTGGTGTACAGAAACAGCTCGGGCAAAGTAGGGTTCAAACAATTAGTTGGTCAATCGGTCAACAGAAAATGAATAGGCAATTATTGTTATAACCGAATCGTTTTCACTGGTTTCGGCTTTTAATTAATATGTGAGGTTTTCCAGCTGCTCTTTGACATGTATGATAACTAAATATATTTTGGTTTTGAACTATTGGACAAAACAAGCTATACATGAGATATTATATTCACCATTTGGCAACATTATCAAGCCCATTAACCAAGACAGTAATCAGCCGATTAAACAGATAATGAAAATCCTCATTAGTTGCAGAGAAAACATTACACTGCTTTGTATGCATGTTTGTGTTTCATACAGAATCACAATTTACACTCAAATAAGTTTAAATTATATTCATGCTTACAGGCGGACAAGCAGGTAAACATAATGTTCCATTTTCATGCATGCCAGCATGATAATAACATTACAACATAATGGGTGAAAAACGATAAATGGATTTAATACTATGAGCTTTGAAGCTGTGAAGGGTCACAATGTCAGTAGCTTAGTGACGAACAGGTGGGCGTAGAAAACTGTGAAGTTGCAGTTGATTAGCATTTTGATGAATATTCATTTACAAATATCATCACAATAAACTGGACAGAGAAAATATACGAAGTGACCCTCAACCGTATGATCACATAGTGGATGTGGGAGCATTGACTAACAGGCCCTTGAGAAAGACATGAATATGTAGCAAAAGAAGGACAACCAGGAGATCCACAGCAGCATGGGACATACATTATGAAATGTACACCCATCCACAAAGCAACGCCAACACACACACACATATGGCTTTGGTCCATTCAAAACTAAATCCAACAACTCTCTTATTGAATCTGAAAATGAGAAAAAAAAGTTGACTACCTTTGTTCTGTGAAGAAGAAAAAAACTCCCTTTCAGAGCGCCTGGCTAATGTGTTTCTCTCATAGCAGAATCATTACAAAAGCATCTGTGGCATGCATTGAATATTTTGCAATTGTTTGTCCATTTACCCTGGCGGGATGTATAATCAATGCTTTCAAGTCAGGGTCTGAGGTGATTGGCCAGGCCTCAATCATTAGGAGCTAATGTAGACCTGAGCTTCAAGCTCTCTCCTGCATTAAATCACCACTTTCAATCAAAGTAACACAGAATGGAACATCCCAGGATTTCACCCCGCGTGCCACTAAATGCCGATGTGTGTATCGGCATGTCTGTTTCAGCCCGGAAGAATACTGACGAACAATGCTAGTACCTGGAGGGTCATTAATAAGCCTTTTTTTAATCTTCAGACACTATATCAAAACTATATATATCAAGTTGTATTTTAGACAAATTTCCCAGCACCATTTTCTTTATATGGCTTTAGTTTACCCTTATTTGTATTCAACACTAAATCAACTTAACCCCTGTGAGCGTTACATCTGCACCACGCCATGGTCCATCAACACAACACCTCCACCCAGAGAGGAAGAGACACTACCTGCCGTCGCTCTCCAACAGCTAAGATGTGCTCATGTTACAGCTCGCAATTAATTACATTTTGCCCAAAAGAATAATTGGAAATTCCCCTGAGCCCACTAAACTCAGAGTTTAGTGGGCTCAGGGGAATTTCAAAGACAAAAGGAAGTAACAGGATCCATTGGCAACGCGATACTGAGTCAGCACCTTCCGTCTCAAACTGAAATGTAATTGCTTGGCTGACGTTATGCGTTTGATGCAACTGAACCTTTTTTTCCTCATCTTCTTGAGGCGTGGAGTCACGTCAGGGCCGAAGAGTGACTGCACGATGGTGATACTATGAGAATACGGAGGCAGACATCCATTATCGTCATTTACTGTGATCTCTGCTAATCAACAGTCCATCACTTGAATTACTTTAATAAGGATCTGCAATTCAGGGAGAACACAGACTTCAAAAGAAGCCGACTCTTATGTCCGCTGATTTGCAGAAAGGCTTCAAAACATCACCTTCCCTTCCCATGTGAGGACTGGAGTGATGGAGACTTCTTAGAGGCCCTGAAGAACTTTGCCTCCACATTTGGTAACTTCAGCATCCCTACTGTGACTGTGAGTTATGTGAAGGACCTTTTCCCTTTTGATGTCACAGAGGAGTTTGCAGTGACAGCTAATATGAGACTTCCAGCTCAAATTATCTGACATTTAGTCATAAGGTGACATGAAAAGGCCACTGCAGACGCTTGTGATCTGAAACGTCGTGGATCGATGAAATCTCTTCGCCGTGAGGCTCCAGGCAGGCCTGCGTTGTTCGTTTTAACATTATACGAGTCATTCATTCTCACGCTGCAAAACTAAAAACCTGTGGTCATGGGAAGCTTGAGAATAGTTGTCAGAAACAAAATGCTTAGCAGTTTGTTCAGCCGTAAAAGTCTAAAACAATCTCTTTATTGAACAACCTCCTGACTCAAACACTCACACACACAACAAATGCCAAAAACGTAGGCAATAAAGAGAAACAACATGATGCCTCACAACTTTCTCATTAAACCCAGCTTGCACTTGACAATAAACATCCACATCGCCATGTAGCAGCTTGAAGGATAATGAAATGCCTCACCTGAGCAGCAGGTTGGTGCATTTTGGATGGATTTCTATCAAAAGGCTGAAGAGCTGAACATGGCCTCTGCATAACCGCCCACCATATGCTGAAGGCACGGTCTGGGCATCCTAATTAATTGTTTGGAGAAAATCAGGAAATTACAAAGCCTGAGTGCCACTAATGTGGAGAGAACATACTGCATCCACGACGGCCATTCAACCGAGGTTTCCATCCCTCCTCCACACACAAACCTACTAACGTTAACACTTGTATCGTATTGATGAGACTATATCATTAAAAAAACAATCGGCAGCACTGGAGTCCCAGTGGGGGACTTCCATGGCGCGTAATTTAAGTGCTGCTTTGCATCTCTGAGCTCGGTGCTGCCACTGATGTCCGGGAGATAAATTAAAGATGGTGTCAGTGGCGTAAGTGGAAACTGTCCTGCGGGTCAGGGGGCGACCTTAACTTTGAATGTGTTCAACCATTAACACTGACTTCCTCTTGTGAAGGCAATTAGAATTTGGAGAAAACCAAAACAACTTAATTTGCACCTTATGCTGTTGGAGAAAATCATTATATAACATAGTTTGAACCTTACAATTGGGATCATAAGGAAAACGTAATATGTAACTTGTTGTGTTGAACACATCTGGTTTCATTACAAATAGTCTCTAGAGATTAGGAAGTTGGCAATGACACTTTCTGTGTCATACAACTTGGGTCAAGTAAACACATTTCCCGTACATGACATGAATCGTGTGTTCTGAAAAAGCTTATCTAGACCCAACCGAAGGTCACACCAAAAGAGCATAGAACGTACCATATTTGGAAAGCCGGATGGACTTTGTTTGTGTTTCAACCGATTGGTCTGATTGATGGAAAGTGATCTGGGAGGCTGAACTCCACTATGAAGCTCATGCTGAAAGGTCTGAACTCTGGTCTTGTTGAATGTGCCTTGTGGTCATTAAAACACTTCCCGCTGGGTTGCAACTCCAAATCAACGTCTCTTCTCGTCATTTCGCCACAACAATGCTCAACATGCGCTGAATGAAATTGATGGCATTGTAATGTAGGCTTAATTTAATTTAGCTCCACCTGTATGCAGAACTGGATATCTGTCTCTATCGTCAGCCTCTCTCGGGCTCACAGGTGAGTCTCTTCAGCATCTCCTTGGCGCTCTCTGTGCGCGTCCTTTAACCCGCGCGCAGCTCTCCAGCTGGAGGCAGTCAGCGCACGCATCGCCCCGCGAGCGCATCGTCCGAGCTGTGTGCAGCGCACGTTTGTATGTGATTCTTGTCCAACCCGCTCTCTGTCTTGTTCTCCACGTATGTGATGTATGTGTTTAAAGAACAACATCGCGTTGCAGAGAAATGTCTCACTTCGATGCCGGTGAGAGAAACTTGAGGAATATTTGGAGATGAATGAGATGAATCTGCCGTAAACATCGACATACTTTCATCACTGAAGTGGCGCATTTTGTAGATAGTGAGATTGACTCCAGTTGCAGGTAAGATGAGACGTTTGTTGATTCGCAGTAGTGTTCGATGAATTGTCTAGATCAGTAGATCCATCAACAGGTTAATGTGATTATTCCGTTCTAAATAAGTTGAAGCAATTGTCTAAATTCAGCATATTTAAGTGTTCATGTGCAAATGTAAAGCTCTCCCTCTAATATGTACTGTCGAGTCTAATTGTTTCTCAGTATGCACGTGCATTGTTATCCGGTATAGCATCATGCTGTTCTGGCATGTGTATTGAAACAAATGTGATATTTTGCCACCAAACCCTCAGCTGGGTCTGTGTTTGCTGACATTGGAAATGAAATGCCTGACTTAACGTCATTCTCACTTTATTTCCCCTTAAGATGAATATGCATAATTATCTATGAGCAGGTAATCATGTATTGGGCAGAATATCCGTCTTAATCCTCTACCTTTCAGCCAAAAAAGCTAAAGTAATGCATGGCCTTAAGCAGTAGAAAATCAAAACACCAGATGAAAAGACGAAGAACTTAAAGTAGCCACTTAATTAAAATGGTATTTCACCTGTTGTTCTGATGGAAAACCACATGCTTTCTTTTCACTGCTGGCTTTGTGCTGGTTTGGTCTTGTTTTAAAGGAAGCATACCGGATTTATTTTCACATACAGCAGTTCACAAAATAATATGGCATAAGAGAGATGCAAATATCACTCATGCTCCATAGTCATCCATGTCATGTATTGTTCACCTGCTGCTAGTGCAGAGGATTTTCTGTTTCACTTCAGTGGTCTGTTGTCCTCTTTTTCTGTAGGAATAGTACAATCTTGTTTATTAAAGCTGTTCTTCCCAATGCATTTCCAAATAGACAATATATAATATTCCAACATCCACGCTTTTCACAGAAATGAAGTCACCAAAGACAAGACTCCAATTGGTGTCCACCGTATTCTGCTGCAATGGTGAAAATGATGAACTGGCATCATAAAACCTCTCTTGTTATTGGCACCAAACTAAGTTATCATACCATGTTTGCCTCATGAGCATTGGCAGTGACAAGCACTTCAATCTGACTGCGGCACGGCCATTGGCAGTACTGTGACTCCCCTCATGCAATTACTTAGGCTGGTATCAATTTACACCCATGCCCACCCCCTAGTAAATTTTCAAAATTGTGTCAGCAAAGAATTCAGTGTAACTCGTCGCAGCTGATCATGTCGCAACATTTAACGAGCAAGCGTCTCCCCAGGGACGGCTTATACGACTTTAGGGTGTGCAGAGAGATTTCCCAGGGTAGCGGGACCCGGCAAAATAAACACACAAATAATGTCTGGCCTCAGGTAGAAAGCTGACGAAGACGACGATGACTGTGGTTATCACTTTTTAATCTTCTTCTTCTTCAATATCAAAATATATCAAGTGGAATGACGATCTCATTTTCTGTCAACTTGACCATAACTGTCAGGATTGTAAAAATCCCTCATAATAAAAAGACAACTTTCAAGTATGTCACACTGTTACTGAGATGAGTCTTTATGTGTGCAGGTGAGATGCCATAATCCCCACGAGTCAGCTAGATATCATGGACTCCTGGATCTTCCCATCGTCCCCTCCCAACCTGTCGGAGCACCTCATGTACGACAGCTTTCTGCCAGGCAATGAGTCCGACAGCCATGGAAACTACACCGACCACAGCTTCAACAAAACCAGCACGGTGGTCATCACGTGCATGTACTTTTTGGTCTGCACTGTGGGACTCTGCGGAAACACCCTGGTCATCTATGTGATCCTGCGTTACGCCAAGATGAAGACCGTGACCAACATCTACATCCTCAACCTGGCCGTGGCCGACGTGCTGTTCATGCTGGGCCTGCCGTTCATCGCCATCCAGCTGGCGCTGGTCCACTGGCCGTTCGGCCCCGTGCTCTGCAGGGTGGTGATGACCGTCGACTCCCTGAACCAGTTCACGTCCATCTTCTGCCTGATGGTCATGAGCATCGACCGCTACCTGGCTGTGGTGCATCCCATCAAGTCCACCAAGTGGCGCAAGCCGCGCATGGCCAAGACTATTAACTTAGCGGTGTGGGGCTCGTCTCTGATGGTGAACCTGCCCGTCGTCATTTACAGCGGAGTCATCACAAAGCACGACAGCTGCTTCTGCACCATCGTCTGGCCGGCGCCTCAGGACGCCTACTACACGGCGTTCATGTTCTACACCTTCATCCTGGGCTTCTTCCTGCCCCTCATGGTCATCTGCCTCTGCTACTTGTGCATCATCTTTAAGGTGAAGTCCTCGGGCATCCGCGTGGGCTCCTCCAAGAGGAAGCGCTCGGAGAGGAAGGTGACTCGGATGGTGTCCATCGTGGTGGCCGTGTTCGTCTTCTGCTGGCTGCCGTTCTACGTCTTCAACGTCACCTCGGTGACGGGAACCATCAGTACCACGCCCATCCTGAGGAGCACCTTTGCTTTTGTGGTGGTTCTGGGATACGCCAACAGCTGCGCCAACCCCATCCTCTACGCCTTCCTGTCGGAGAACTTCAAGAAGAGTTTCCAGAATGTCCTGTGTCTCAAGAAGGTGGGCGGGCTGGACGAGACTGATCGCAGCGACAGCCGGCAGGACAAGTCTCGTATGATAAATGACCCCACGGAGACCCAAAGTACTCTGCTGAACGGGGACCTGCAGACCAGCATTTGAGAGGAAGGGGACTTTCCCATACACAGTAACAGTCAGCTCTTATCGGAGTCTCTTAGGTCACATCAGAGAGGAAGAGGGCATTATCAAAGCATTGGTTCACAGAGGAACACGTCCCGCGTTCAGGAGGACAAAACAACAACAGATTGTTCCTCTCTCCGCCTTTGACACACTGTTGGGTTTCTCTGGCTGTAAACAAATCCATTGTAACGTAATCAGAAGTTCATGCAACTGTTTGCTCCATGCTGTATTTGAAAATGAAATCTGTTTGACTGTTTGTTCTCAGTGTGTTGACTCGGCGGTAAAGGTGGAAGACACACTAACGCCCACTTGCAAACAGTCCCAGGGTGACACATGTTCCCTGGAGACTCAGGATTACAGACATAGTTTCTGAGCAGAGGGCGGGTGCCAAGTTTCCACAGTAAAAAACAGCGTTCTCATACGCTGGAAAACAACATACTGTTGTTAAAACTGGCAGCCTCATCATTCATCTTGTTTTGTTCCCGTCTCGTCTGCAAGTTATTTTCTCTTTTCGGCTGTAAATAACTGCAGAAAATGGGCAAAGAGACTGCACTCAAAAGTCAAAGGATATAAGTGTGTTTTGATCCCTAAAATCTGACTTGTGAATCAGTAATGTTTGTTTCTGTTTTAGATGGAGAACATAATGAATGTCAGTGCCATTGATTCTTGTGTTTTGTAGTAGAACATTCAGATTTATGTGTGGCTATTTTTACCTGTCAAGAAATATATAACATGTAAATGTAAATAACTAACTGTGTTCAGTCGGCGGGCAAATATTCCGTCCAGTTCGCTGCTACAATATAGCTACATGCATAATTCAATGTACCGAGCCAGCCTCAAACCAAAGTGCTGCTGAGATGTATAAAACTCTACTACAATGTTGAATCGTATAATATAAACCAATGCCACTGTATGCCTGTTTCTACCGGACTGTTCTTTCTCATGGCTTATTTTCCTCTTTCTTTAAATGTATGTCATGTAATAATGTTGCTGTCATTGCTTGCAGTTGTCTGCTATTGTCAAAAATTGCAAACGGCACGACTCTAAATAATTCAATATGACTGCCGAGTAGGAGCCCAGCTCTGTGTTTTTATGTCAGCCGAGAGCATAAAACCTGTTCAGATTATAGTGAAGGATTGTTTTGCTCCAACGAAGCAGATGGGCCACTGTCTGGAGGTAGTGAACTGGAATGTAAACTGGATTTAAATATATTACATTTCAAACACATGTTCAATGTATTGTTTCACTGTGCTCTATTACATAAATACCCCTGTGCTTCTCTATTTTCTTACTTAGAAATATGAGGGTCTTAGCTCCTCCCATTGCAAGATACTTGTTCACTCTGTATTATGACACTGAACCCTCCTGTTTCTGTCTCCGGTGTCTCAGTGACATTTATTTGTGGAGGGCTAGAAGAACACTCATCCTCAAGAGGCTCTCTGGTGTTCCTTCATCATCACGTGCTGCTTCAGGAGTCCAATGTTCATCCAGTGCCTAAACATTAATTAATACATATATACAAACCACTCATATTGATTATTCCTTTTTCAATACGAGTCTTACATGATGCACAGCAGTGCACGTGCACACATGCACGGGATTAGTATCCTGGTCTGTAACATCTCATTGCCGCTGAAAGACATGACACACCTTTAGTGTCTTATATTTCCATAGCAACAATGACCAAGTGTTAGTCCCATGGTTACACTAATTAGCATAATACTAATAACGAAATGACTCTGGACATGAATTATGACATTGTTCGGAGTGAAGAAAAATGTTTTAATGCAAAACCTAACACCTCAGTTTCACGATACCTGATGTGTAGTTTAGTGCAGTATATATATATATATATATATATATATATATATATAGTTTGTGTAAGACGTGTAAAACAGAACCACACACCTCATGTTGAACAATAGCATGCAGCTGTTGAAGAGTTGTTGTAATAATTAGGATTCAGTCAGTTTGTTTTTAACATACTTTTTGACTATAGTGCAGATCTTGGCATTTGTGCCACGAATGCTATGTCTCACAAGCTTTGGAAAATCTTTAAAAGTTTGACCATTTCCATAGAAAGTGATCATCATGCATGTGCTTCCAGTTTCGGTTCTACTCTACTGAAACATCAATTTTATGGAATGAACATGGGTTCTGTATAGTTGTGTTAAACCAAAATAAAATAAGTAGAGTCGTCAATTTTTGGTGCAAAATTGTGGGGCTGCTCTATGAAAAAGATAAATGCTAAAAGATGCCAAATATTTCAATAAAAATAAGACACCTGCATGTTTTACATTAATTCAAACATTTGGATGTTATGACATTTCATGACGCGTGAAAAATATGTTATGGTGAGGCTCTCATTGAAGATGTTCACATTTCCTTTCTTCACATAGCATTGAATCCTGAAGGCAGGTTTAATTATTTTTTCCTCCCAGACCTCTGCGTTTCTTGGTTTGACCACTAAGTGGCACCATAATCAAGCTCATAACTAGAGCTGCTCTAAGGCCAGAAACCAACATGGAGTTTAATAAAACGCTTAAATGTGAGTGTGCATGTGTGCAAGAGTGATGCGCTGTATTCAGCCTCATAAAAAGACCTAATTTCCTTTACAATACCGTCTTGTTCGACCACCGACAGGAATACCCTGCAGTATTCCAATTCTGGGCCACAAAGCATTATGTACTAATCGAAGGGACGTGTCAATGGAAGAACGAGACAAAAAGACAGAACATACACACTCCAGTTTTGTTCGGAGTTTAATCACTGAAACAGATAATGAAGCTCTCCTCTTCCTTCTCGTTTCAGCTGCGTCCCTGAATGTCCTTGGGTGGCCTTAACTGCTCCATGATACACCAAAACCAAACCTCTTTGATTTGACTGTTGGGATAAAACCCGCTGTTGCCCTCTAGCTGAGGTTCTGCAGCAGACCGAAGGATATGCTTATGTTTGTTTTCAATTACAGAGCAGCTAAACAACCAGGGGTTGTGGTTTTTAATGTGGCATTACTGTGATAGATTAGGGCCCTCATCTTATACATGAGTGAATTTTTTTTAATGTTTTTTTTATTCAGTATTTTTTTTATTTTTAATACATACACAATCAGTGATATTCAAACAAAACAGACCACAACACCCTGATGTGTATGTGCATTATCTAAAGTCTGACAGCATACTGATTGAATAGAGCACTGGGTTTACTGCACTGCAGAGGCAAGACACCACGGACCACACCGGTCGACACCAGCCACACAGTTGCCATGGAGAAGATTAACACTGATGGATTCAGAGCCGGGCTGCGGTCGCACAGCGCCCAAATACGTGCAATATGTTTTTCCCTCTATACATCTCACCGTCTTCCCATCCCCAAACTACAGAACAAAAACCATGATGGGCAGCAGGCCTTCGAGGCATCACTGAGGGCAATTTTTCACATCTTATAAGATCATGAGAGCCCAGTCGCATGCAGTGTTGTTAAATGGGCTTTTTGTTTTTTTGGATTTTTTTTGCACAGAGCATTCAAGGTGTTCGAGAGAGACCACAGCAGTCTCACGTATTATAGGACCTCACGTATCGAGTCTTCTCTTCAGAATGCCAGACGAAAACCCAAAGCTCACATTCAACATACAATTCATAAACAGCAAAAAAGGTGAGCCAATTTAACCATCACCATCATTATACCAACAATTCCACAAGAATGAAAGTATAATACGTCCAAAAAACATTTCCAGTACCAGGACAGCGAGGGACACGTGACTGTACTGAAAATTTTAAAATAAAAGACACTGAAAAGAACAGTTAACAAAATTGAATGAGTTGCTAAAAAAAAAAAATAGATATTCCCTGCCCTCAACCAGACTTAAAAATAAAACAATCAACACAGTATATAATGGAACATGAGCACACTCAGGTCCAAATCTGCTTAGTTTCCATGGCAGCACTTCCCCAGCAACTGGCAAAGGCAGCGTCTCTAAGCTCTCCCATGTTTCTTTTTTTTTTTTGCTCTTAAAAAATAGATGTATACTATATTCATACAGTATTCAATAACAAAATTCACAAATGATAAGAATCATAACCATACCTTTTAAAATGTCCTTGCAAAAGTCCATAATACGTTTCTTACAATTCTGTTCTTGTTCTTTTTGTGTGTGTGTGTTCAGTCCTATATGCATATGACAACAAACTGTCTTCCATCAAGTAAAATGCTTGGTCAGTTGAAACGAGAGCACCATGGGAGAGAAATGGAGGGTGTGTGTGTGTGTGTGTGTGTGTGTGTGTGTGTGTGTGTGTGTGTGTGGTTGTGTGTGTGTGTGTGGGGTCAGAATACTGTAAGAAAACTCCAGGTGTGCCCAATCAACATGACAGTCAGTCCCACTCAGACGCCCCTGCAGCAGGTAAGGGAAGGGAGAGAGAGTGAGGGGGGTGTGGCCTCTTTCCTTTGCCCAAGCCTGGAACCGACACCGGCCGACTCTTCCTCCATCTCTCCTCTTCATTCAGTTTTGTCAAGTAGATGCCAAGAAGTAGCTCAGTGCTTGTTTTTTTTGTGTGTTTTTTTTTCTTGTGTTTTTTTTACGGTTGCATGATTTCACACGTCTTTTTATTGTTGTCCTCCAAGAGTTGGAGGAGCAAAGACTGGTAGTCAAAGAGTTTCAGGTAGGTTTGTGTGTTTGTGTTTCATCCTGTCCCCCAGGCCCTTGACTCTCATTAGAAGCAGTGGTTCTTCATGGTCAGCGGTCACGAAGACTACTCGTACTCAAGGAACTGTTTATGGTAGAATAAGAGATACCTGAGGGGAGAAAAAGTACAAACATCGGATTGAGATTTCATACTGTATATCTCTGTAGAACTGCTAATGTCTCGTTTCCATTCTTACCCTTCGCTATCGAGTACATCCTTAATGCTGGCCTTGGTGATTATGGCGTCGTCACATTTGAACCACTGGTCTTTGTGCTGGCGGATGAAGCTGGTGTAGTGGCCACTCTCTAATGTGCCTTGGTGATTGACAACAGCAAACAAGGAATACCTGGAAAAAGACCAAGAGACGTGAAATTGTGCTACAACTTCAACCTCGAGAGACGATAGTGAGTCCTGTCGTGTCCAGCTTGTCCTCAGTCCAACATGAGAGGACTAAGAAACAGAGCTGCCCCGAGGGCACATGGTCCGTGTCTGTTTTTACAGTTTGTTTGATGGATTAGATCCAAAGTGGCAGAAACAAGAAAACGACTTGTATTTTCGCTTCATCCGCCCTGCAACCAGGATGCTACTTTGTGAAGTGGAGAGCGAGCGGCAGCTCCGGAAGTCGCGACAACTAACTGCGAACTTAAGGTCCGTTTCATTTGCGATCTGCTTGTTGTGCATCGATCGGATCAGCGCGAATCAAGTCGGTGACCTTTTTCGTGATTGTCCGACGGTGATGAGTTTGCGAGCCTCGAGGTGGAATGCTGCCCGCTGTTTGTTTGGCGCTACATCGAACACATCGCACCTTTAACACAAATATGTCATGAGCACCATTATCCTCCCCATACATGGCCGCCTTTATTCGCCTTAAACGCTTTCTTGTGCACTAGAGGCATCATCGAGGAGTCTTGCGCTCTGACTGTTGTCTCGACTACAAGCAACCCTTCAGTGGTATTAAGACAGACATTCCCTGTGATTGTCCTGGAAAATGAAAGCTATTGTAACTGTCATGGATGAGGAAAACTAAGCTGCTTTTAATTGGCTTCAAATTGATTTAATTTGAGGAAGTCACAGCCAGATGCTTCAGGTCATTAGCATGTGCTGCGAGTGGAAAAATGTTCTCCTATGATGTCAGTGCTGCTGCAAAGCAATGGTTATTAAATCAATTTGCCGTAGTGCACGCTTTCCAAGGTACTCACTTATTGTCGTTGTTTAATACATCGACGGTCTGTTGATACTGTCCGTTCATTCTGCTCTCTTTACTGTGGGAGAAAAAGAATAGCGAGACATTAACATTTCTTAAGTTGCATGTATGTGTAAACATGCTACACTGGCACATAAATCCACTAGGTGGCAGAATGATCCTTTCCATGAAAGCAGATCTCTTCCCTGCTTGTGCCTCTAATGATTTTACTGTGTCTGAACAGAGCTGAATGGATGCTCCAGCCAAGGGTGGGGCAATACTGCTCCTGAATGCTTTACGTACATCAAAATATATCTTAGGGAGACATTCATAATGCTGTTTTGTCAAATACGCAGAAGCGTGCATTTATTTTGAGTATCAGAGTAAATGTAATAAAACATGTAAAAGAGGCTTCTACAGGTTTTATTTTTTTAAAGAAATATATCTGGATGTGAAGACTGGCAGGACCAGATTCACTATAGGGGGAGTAAAGCTATGGGGCCGACTCAAGGCTTACCTGGATGCCATGAAGGGCGTCATGTCCAACTCTAGGGGGAAGGAAACATATGTAGTGATCTTTCTCCGCAGTTTGGCAGAGTGCTCAAACCGCTGGAGTTGGCCAGAGGGGGGAAGGGGCAGAAACATGAAAAGAGAGAGAGAGAGAGAGAAAATGGGGGGAGGGGAGAGGACACATTTATAAATAACAGGCATCATCATCACAAGACATACAAAATACAACAAAGCAAGTGAAAAGGGAAAATGCTTGCGTTCCACCCTGGTTCTCACACATTAACGCATTCACAACAAGATAGTCGCAGGACTTGGATTGATCTGAGACAATCTTCTGGCAGCCTGTTCCTATGAATATCATAAATACATTATAGACCCCTCCAATACTGTTATGATTAATAAAACATGGACAATGAGGACTGCACAAGTCATTGAAGTCATAGGTGTCCTGGGACACTCTGTGAAAGGGCTGCACAGTAGAAGGTAATGCACCAACAACCGAATCGAATCATGAACACGCCGACGCACAAGCACTGTACCAGACAGCTTCGTCTCTGCGAAATCTGAACTTTGTCTAAATCCGATATACGGCTGCATACACACAGGAAGGGTATCTCATATATATCCGAGTGTTAAACATAACAATTTAGTTATTAAAAACGATAGAATAAAGTTATTTAAAAAAAATTAAGTATGTGCATTTTGGAGTGATGATAAAATTAGATGTGTGAACTATAAAAGCTCAATATACCCTGAAATATTCAAATTGTCAGCCGGTGCCAGATAATGTAACAAACGATAATTGGCCGCACGTCGTCATCGGCGGACTCACTTTGAGATGGAAACACGCTACGATGGGGAGCTTCTTCATCGTCAGCTGTTTGGTGGACTCCTGGTAACTATGGCAACCACCGCACTTGATTTTGGCACTGCTTCCTAGATGCTCGGGTCGCGTAAACCTGCAGAGGGAGGGGGTTGGAGTGAAAGAGAAGAAGAGGTGAAAGGAAGTGAAAACTGGCACACAAAAAAAAAAAAAAAAAAAGAGGACACCAACTATTATGGTTATGTTACATTAACCCTTTGAGGCTCCTTTTGCACCAGCCGGTTCTAGTCAAGTTAGTCTGTAAATGTAGGAGGGCTTGTGCAAAGTCTGCCTGCAGAGTTTTGGTGCAGCCACTCTGCATGTCAGCCCATCCAACCCAGACCCCTGCTGGTAGTATCACCACGGCAACAGCACCAACCAGTGCTGTACCTTTAAGAGACTTGCTGCAGCAACTAGGGGTGTGTGAGGTGCTGCAGTAAAAGTCAGAAGGAAAGGAGGCGAGAGAAAGAGGGGGAGGATGAGACGACTACGAGGAGGTAGAGGGTGAGGGCACAGGGGGAAAGGAATTAGGTGGAGAGGGAATGAAATAAGATAAGGAGAGGAGGAAAATAAATTGCAAGAATGAAGAGGCAGTAGAGGAGATACGAGAGGTCACATCTGCCAACCTGGTGGAAGATGAGATCCAGTGATAACAGGGTTGCTGCGCCTGAGCAGACACGATATGTAACCCCTTAGACAAGTGGAGGGATGAATACAATTTATTTGGAGATGATTGATCCCCATGAATTTGGAAAGGAGGCAGAAGGGATAAAGGACAATAATCCTATTTGAAAAAGTAGAAAGTGACAGTATCATCTTTCTTTTATGTGTTATGAACATCGATCATTTTCAAATCTGATAAAGTTTTAATACTATCGCTGTTGTTCTGCATCAGCACAGAAGAACGTAGGTTACAGCAGTACTGCCGTAAGGCAACTGACAGGCGAAGATTTTGCGCTATTGAATATTCTACAACCTACATGACAGAATTTGTTTTGTTTAGATATAGGGGGGAAAAACCAGACGGGCAGAAAAAAAGAAGAAAAAAAAGACAATCTGTCTGCTGTCAGCTGAGACTGAAGTGGTACCTGCGGAGGCAGTCTGTGAGCGTGGTGGAGCCTGACAGGTGGCTCTCTCCATTGACGGTGCTGCCATCCCCTCCAGGGCTGAGCGGCCAGAAAGGCGTGGACGAGCCAGGAAGGTCCAGACTGATGTCCCAGAATGGATCTATCGTTGTGGAAACCCCGCTAGGAAAAAAAAAGAAAAAAAAGAGAAGAGAGTTCAGTTGTGAGGTTGAATAAACAGTGTGCAAATGTGTGTAGGTTTGTGTGTCATTTATTACAGGCCATGATGAAAGGATGATGACATAGATGGCAATACACAAGCTTAAATTCACACAGCCTCTGTAGATTCTGATCATGTTTTTGTTGAAGCCTGCTGGAAGATTGAGTCTGTGCATGTGCATAATATACACACACTGTTCTTCCAGGTCCATTTGCAATTCAATGAAGTGTTACATCAGAGAAAATTGGCTTTACATAAGGAATTTGTATTATAGGCCGATGGCTGTGATGGACTGCACCCTGGAAAAATGGAGGCTTTCAGTGTAGAATGCATGCAATACACACAAATATATACGCACAGGGTGGCACATTATCACTGTTGATTAGATGAGTCATGGTGCTGCAACACCCCGTGGTACCAGCAGGTGGCTATTAAGGCAAGTAGGCATGCATTTATAATAAGAGCAACCTAGCAGTAATATATGGCACCATTATGGTTCCATTTTTTGTTGAAAAAGCCTTGGGGGATGCCTTTCTGTTGCTTAAGGCTTACCCATAAGTAATCTGTGGTAACAAGAGGCCTGTTTAATGATTACAGAGGAGTTACATTTACGGCAGAATGATACTCAAGGCAGCATCACTAGCTCTGCATCAGCAGTCTCTCTTTTCACTGGAGGCAGGTAGCATGGCACGGAGCTGGACTCGGCTTGCCTGCGAGTCAGGGCGAGGTGCTTTGCAGTTCAGTGCAGCGTGTTAGTGTTAATGTGACAGGACAGCTCTAGGGGGCAGGCAGGCAACGCTCGGGTTGTGCTGCTGTCTAGACAACCCCGCCTTACAGCAGCTCTGCAGGGACCGGGCCTTTAAATAAGAGCAGTGGAGAGGACACAACCAGTGGGTCACCCACTCTGGGAGGACAGGTGATGCCCACATCGATCAGCCCAGTGGTGAGGGGTGACTATGCAATCGGAGGACTACAAGCAGTGGCGGCTGGTGACTTTTTTTTTTGGGGGGGCGCGGTTTAAATAGCACTCCACAATGAGAAGAAAAGAGGTTTGGAGTAGAATATTCTAAAAAACAAAGCTTTATTTCAAGAAAACACAGTGCTCAACACTGTCCAATAACAACTATCAACAAACTGTAACTTTGGGCATGAGAGGTTCAGAGCAGAATGGTTTAAGAAACATTCAATGTGGTGCCAGAGCAACTTCAGGGAATACATTGACGTAGCATTCAAACTGGGGGCCCTGCAGTAAGGTGGCACTGGTGAGGTGGTCTTTGAAGGCAAAGCGTTCCCTGGTGTGTCCAAGTATGGTGTCACAAACCTACAGATAAATATATAGAGAGAGAGACAGAGACAGTAAGATAAGTTGTGGGGAAATATCTACTACAAACAGGCTTCATACTACAGACAAAAAACTATGTTTTGTGTGTCTTGATGGCTCAGCAACATAGACAAAAGGCCAGGAGCCACCTTGATGGCTGTAGCTATGACACACACGCACACACACACACACATGCACGCGCACACACACGCACACACACGCACACACACTAACTTGTTGGGGGTTGAATTGGTATTTTAGATAAAGTTATAGCCTGATATGATATCCACCCAAATCTAACAATGTCCAACATGTGTTCTGCTGTGGGAAAGATAAAACATTAAACTCTAACACAGGCATCTGCTGATTTTGACACTCACCTCTGCAGCAATCCTTCAAGCTCATCTTCCTTCACAGCCGGCGCTTCCTCGGCTGCTCAGAGCCACTGCACACTGAGCCTCCAGCTAGCAGCTCCGGTTAGCATGTAGCTTGGTGCATGTAGCTTCACTGCTTTGCTGCTGAATATTTAAATCCGGACGTTCGGGTCCCAACTCTTTCAGCCTCTTCTTGTCAACATCTGATCGTGGATTGAAAGGTGTTTCGCGTAGAGATACCGCAGAGTTTTCAGTCGCCATACTAACATAATCAAAGTCTCTGCTAGCTGTGTTGCTCGCGTAGCTACGTGGGAGCTATATGGATGTGAGGGAATGATAAAGGTCTCTGATTGGACGAATAGTCCAACCACGTTGCAATAAGAAACGATGTCATTGGCTAGGGCGCAGATTCGTGCGCCCGAAGATTCACGTTTCATCCGCCAATGAGAAGCTGTCCTTGCCGTCACGAGGGTGAAATGTTCGTTAGCTTTCCATAGACACACATTGGGCCGGCGCCCCGAGAGGGGAGGGGCTTTTCTCAGTGATGATGAATGGCGATATATTATATTTAACTTAAGTGGTTGTTGACAGGGGCTTACGGTCTCCCACACACATTTAGCGCGTCAACACGGTATATTTCTTATTTAAATTATTTGATATATAATGTTTTTTGACAGTATATATTATATTTTTTTTTTCTTCTTTTTTTTTTTTCATCGCAAAATTTTAGGAGGGGCGGCGCCCTAGCGCCCTCTATTGACGCACCGCCACTGACTACAAGGATAGATGGATGAATGAGAGAATGTAGGGAAAGCAGAAGGAGGGGTACAGGTGGTGACGTGATGTTCCATCAAGTTAATAGACAGGAAACCTCTCAGATGGGACTTTATTTTGACGATCACTTCCTTATACTTTTTAAAGTTGCAGACACACAAACTTACTGGCAAACCTGACAGGTGACGTCTGATTGCAGGCCCCCAGTGAAGATTTGGTCAATGATGCAGTTACAGTGGTTTGGATTGTTGGCCTTCTTCCCATTGTCGTCTCCTGCGGACCGCAAAGAGCAGAAAGTATAAATAGCCACACAGAAAACACCTGCAACCGGTTTAGCACCTCTGAAGGACTCTGTCTGGCCCTCTTTCTCACTTTACCGTTCCCCTGCAGCTGAGCCTCTCTGCTACTTCACAACTCTCTGGAGTCTAGATAATCGAAACAAACCTTACTGCAGGGTCTGTGGGTGAGTCAGCTTGTCATTGCACTGCAGCAGGGCCTATTGGCATTCCTCACACTGCTTGCTTCCTGTCCCTTTGGTACACACCATTGCCGGTCTCCTTCAGTATGCTTCCAGTGAAGTAAGGCACTGTGCTCTGCGCGTAGCTCTAAGGTGCAACTCCACATGCCGGATCAGAGGCAGTAGGTGGCCCAGACACTCCTCTCAATCTCAACGGACACTGCTCTTTGCTGCGTTTCAGTTAAACTTTTTGAGAAAAAAAAAAAAAGTAAACCCACCAATTGTCCTGTATTTAAAGACAACACACTAGTGTTTTTAATATAAAAAAATGCCGTACACACACACACACACTGGGACTGACATAGATTGTTTGTATGGCTTACTGATGGTGTCCCCTTTGCAGTGCCTGTGTAGTACATCCAATGCTGCGATGAGGAACTCGTGGGCGTCTTGCTGCTCGTAGCCTGCAAGGTGACGCGCGTGAGTCCACACCAGGTGCAGCAGCCGGAAGGGAATGTGGGGCGAACGGTGGCCCGAGTAGAACTGAGAGCAGGGAAGAAAGATGAGTGGGTGGTTAGCCTATTTTTCCAGGTGAATTATATGTTATCACCTCGGTGGCAACCTCATAGCGACATCGCACACTGTCATCTATAATTCATTGCTGAAGCATAACACATGGGGGCTGTCACTCAAGGTGATTTTCTGACTCCTTGAGCAGCTACTTTCTACAGGCCTCGTCAGATATGGATGAATATGTCGCCTAACAGCACATCCATAGAGAGGAGAGGTGTTATGTGCAAGAGGGGGAAGAACTGGTTGGAAAACGGGAGTGTTTGGAGCAAAAACATTCATCTGTAAATGGATGCAGTCTTAGTGTTGCCATGGGAATTCGAGTGAGTGACAATCCAGGTCAGAGATGAGCGCAGCGCACAAGTTATTATGGTGCAAACACTACAATGACGTTCCAACCAGAGCTCATTAATGCCAGACACGTAGATGGTGCACACAATTCGCTATATTCTCCACAGCTCTGTCGGAAAAACTGATTGAGCTGTGAGAGGGAAAAACATGCCACACTGAAGTCTCCTTTGAATCTCACAAACTCCTTTTCGGCAGTTTGAAGGTGGTTGACAAACAAACGATGCTCCAAGAAGAGGAGGAAACTGGAGAGAGTGGCTGATCAAAGCAGGCCGGGGCCACACCTCTCACTTTCAAGCTCTGAGACTCCGTGTCTGCAGAGTCAGAAGACGTCGGCTTTTGATGACGATATGGGGGTGGGTTGAAATAGAATGACGGTAGGGGATGGATGGAAGTAAGCATTGAAATGAGAGAAAAACATGGGATTTTGTTTTATGACTGATCCTGAATTTCTAGCTGAATAGGTGATAGAGGTGAGCGATTACCTCCTTCATGTGTTATGTAGCTGAACGGTTCAGAGATGAGGAAAGGCTCTGTATGTGTTGTGGAAGTTGGTGATGATTCAACTCAATATAGCACCACTTGCCATCTGTGGCCCAATATATACTGGGAAATGAGAGGGTGTAAGAACAAAAGGCGATGCAGTGTGGGAGCAGATATTACATAATGTCAAGGGCCAATGAGTTTGTTGGATGTAAAATGCCAAACTTTTGTATTAAAAAAGAGGCTATAAATGGTGGTGGAACAATATTTGCATCGACTGACCAGGTTCAATAAAATATACTGTATAATTACGGCTTTCTGCTTATTCATGTGCATCTGGCTCTGTACATTGCTTTCGAGGCAGGATTTTTCCCTCCTCTCTGCCTCCCTCTTTGGACTTGACAAAAGAGCTGAACAGTGACTCAGCCTTCTGCAGTGGGTTACACTGCGAGAGAACATTCTGTATTACCGGTATATGGCTGTGAAAAATGGCTCAGTTTGAACCAAAATCCAATGTTCTTTTCTTTGTGGGCTTTAACAAACCTATGTAACCAGTTCAGACATGCAAACTTGGCACCATACCTCCTGAAAGAGCTGCGACATCTCACACACCAGACAGGAGTTTGATTGCATCTCGCACTTGTGTCGGTCGGAGAGAAAGAAGTCTCGCAGCAGCGGCGTGTGTGTTAGGGCCTGAACAATACAGTTCATGAAACATGTGTTGCCCAGGTTTATTAACCCTCGTAAACCTGAAGGACAAAAGGAGACAAAGAACAGCATGAGAGACGCATGGCAACAAAGATTAAACATGACAGTGCCTCTGATTCATACTGCTGCCAACGGAGGGAAATTAATCCCCACCAAAGACCTCATTCATCTCTTCGCTCATCTGTTTCGCTGGACTGATCAACGTAATTGTTAGAAACCATCAAAATCAGAGAGCATTGCTGAATTGGTAGCCAAAAGAACCACACATAGTATTGATATTTAGATATGAACCTAATAATTTGTAGTTACTAATAATAATAAACAATTCTCAATTGTGAAAATGTCATCCTTTTCTTTGTCTTATGGGACAGTGGATTGAATATCTTTTTGGTTTTTGTTAATGTTTAGACATATCAAGCATTTGACGACATCACCTCAGCCTTTAGGAAATTGGCCACAAGCATTTTTTTAATTATTTTCTGATATTTCATTAGGCAAACTATTAATCAATTATAATCCCCAAAACAATTGGCAGCATAATTGCAAATGTAAATATTTGGTAGTTGTGACTATATGGAACCACATCTCAATATGGCAGAATAGTTATTAAACATAAGAGACAAGAATATGGTGTTGGGTCAGGTCTGACAGCAAAACTGTGTATCCTGGAGTAGACCCCAAAGCTGTGAATGGATTCATTTAGAGGGAGAACAAAACATGCTAAAGCCTTGCAGTGATGGCCAGTAGAACAAGTGAAACCCAGCAGGGTGTTGGGTCAAATCCAATTGAGCGCTTTAATACTTCAGACTGGTCCTGGTGTGCACGCACACACATAAACACACCAAGTCTACTGCCCAATCGGGGCAGCTAACAAAGCTCTATAATAATATAAGGGGGGGGGGGGGGGGGGGGGTAGATGGCAGGCAGAGGGACACAGTGGGCAGAGGGACAGATACAGAATCAGCAAAAGCACATGTTCAAAATCAGAGACAAAGAAACAAAGCAATGAAAGAAACAAAATAACTGAGAAAACAGTACAGAGAATTACCGCCTTGCAGTTTTATGCCTCCGTCAACCAGTCAAGTTGCAGTTTACACGTCTGTACTGTTTTCTCAATCACTTCATCATTAGAAATGTGTCTATAATTGTCATAATTAGCATATTCATTATTGAGTTATTGCCAAAAACGTGTTTTGTGATGTCAGTGATCTTCGACTATCAGATAGACGTAATCCTTGAGTCCAGGTGGACGGTTGAGCCAAATCTGAAAGTAATTCCTCTCGGGCATACCTGAACTAACTCACTCACAAGAATAGACCGGACAGATGGACAACCCCACAACATTATGTCCCTGTTGAGGCATAACAAGTTTGTGGGAGCCACAAATGTAGGCCCGCTGTGGTGTGCATGTACAGCATCAGTGAGGGAACACTGTTGTTGTGTCTCTTACGGTGCACTGCCTGTGGGGCTGTTGACTTTGGGCACGCTTACGCTATAGGATCATGTAGAGACACACAGGGAGGTCTAGGGATCAAAAGCAGTGCAGGCTAAACGGTGCAGCCTATTGCTCACCTATGGTGCAGTTCGTAGTGATTTTCCTCCGTTTTGGATTGTGTCGTAATAATTCTAGCTCCCTCTTGGTTGGCTCCCATGTTGTGTATTTCTCCCCGATGCCTGTGGAGTCAAGCAAATACAAACGTGACGGCTTTGTTTCAAAAGCGGCATTAAGTTATCGGAGAGAAATGGTAAATGCTTTACCTTGCAATTTCCAGGCTTTCCTCTGTTCTTCTTTGGCAATCTGCTCCATGTCTTTGTCGTATATGTAGTCTTGACACACAAAACAATATATTCCACCGTATAATAGGTCTATCGCTGGTAGCAGAAGGGAGGGAAAGAGAAGGAGAAATTGCAGTATAATTACAAATAGATTTTCCCACCACAGTAACACACATTGGGTTTTATTTACAGTTCAGTACAACCTGGCTGGCTCAGCCAGCCTCAAGACAAGTGCTTCACCAGCTGAACATTTTCCACTGCAATGGTTCCGTCTCATTTATTGCAATTAGCAATTAGAAGAGATATGAGGATCGTAGTAATGGAATAGGTACATTTGTCTCCCACCCCCCACCCGGGCTGTCAACTAACACCACCCTCTTCCATTCTAAAACTCTGCGGCAACACTAACTCGGCTCTGTTGCCGTGACAACCTATTCTTTGTGAACTGGACATCTTTCTGTCTTTGGTGCTACCCACACTGAGAAGTGAGCGAAAAACATCATATAGAAAACCAGGTGCATGTTATATTGTCGTCACTGTGTGTCTGTGTGTCTGTGTGTGTGTGTGTGTGTGTGTGTGTGTGTGTGTGTGTGTGTGTGCGTGCGTGTGCGTGCGTGCGTGTGCGTGTGCGTGTGTCTCGACAACATACAACGCAATAAAGTGCAGAAGAAAATGTATTTGAAGAAAACATTGTCTTTCCATGTCATGTTTCTTTTCTCTGGTACACCTCGGCCTCAAAGGATGCAGCGGCCCAATTAGGAGAGGAAAAATGAGACACAAGTGGCAACGAGAGGATGAAGATACAGACGATGAAGTGCTGCACAAGATAGAGGAAGAAATATAGATCATGCTCACTTGAGCGAAGGAAGAGAGGAAAGAAGGACACGGAAGAAAATTAGAAGATGTGAAATGAGTCGTAGCTAGGACAAGGGAAAAAAGGACAGGAAAAATATATATGAAAGGAGTCCTGAGGAGTGAGGTTGTTAGGAAAAGGAAATACAAAAAAAGGAGTCCTTCGAAGGGAGCTTGCTTTCTTGCAGTAGAGCAGACAGGGAGTTTGGATTAATTTGATGAGGTGGAGACGAACAGAGCGCCAGTGTCAGAGAGGCTCTTGTGGAAAG
Source organism: Myoxocephalus aenaeus (assembly GCA_038501785.1). Classification (NCBI taxonomy): domain Eukaryota; kingdom Metazoa; phylum Chordata; class Actinopteri; order Perciformes; family Cottidae; genus Myoxocephalus; species Myoxocephalus aenaeus. The sequence goes on along the minus strand of JBAMJR010000051.1, from coordinate 7,090,424 downwards.
CTCAAAGGTAATTAACACTGTGGCCGTGCACCAGGGGTGTCTGTGTGCAACCACACTGTTGAAATGCATTAAATCAATTAAAGCCATTCAAACAGCAACCAAGCCACCATCCTCTCTTCCTGGTTTCTATATTAAGTTGTCCTTGTCGGGGTAATATCATAATCTTGCTCATTAGTGTCATTATCTTATTTAGCATAATGAGCATGTAGGATTGAAGCTAGGCTTTCTGATAGCTGTGGATTAGCAATGTCTACCACAGTCCCTTGCTGCCATATGAAAGCCAGAGTGCAAACTTAAACTCATGACATTTGACTGGCTAAGGCGCTCCCCACCAGAATGGTAATGCACTGCGGTTAGAGTGAGGTTCGGCTCCCTGTCTGCTCAGAGGAGGAAGTTGCCCAAAGTAATGCTGTAATCCTTAGCTGATAATAGCTGATGGTACAGTGAGCCACAGGGGTGAATGTGAGGACTGACGTGATGGGACTGGGCCTTGGACATAAGGAAAGAAGGGACTATACGTATATTGATATCATCATTTATCTCCTATCATTTTAACGATAGTTAGATTTTATTTTGAGTATAGAGAATTATCATACACAATTTGCAGTTTCAATTCAAATTTGCTCCAAAATGATTTCTTAAATAATTGAGTGAGTGTGTGGCTTACCTAGATTGTGTCTCTTGTTTTTTGCGTGCTCGTGGATGTGTTTCTTCGTAAAGCAGCCGAAGAAGACGCAGTAGAGACACGAGTGGAGTCGGTTCAGGTGGGCTCCACACATGTGACAGATACACGACTTGGCCTAGGAAAGAAAGACCCAAAGGAGAATGGGGTTGGGGAAGGGAGGTATGGGGGAGGAATTGACAGGAGACAGAAAAGAAAAAAAGGAGGAGAGGACGGTCAGTGTGGTGATAAAATTCACTGCAGCAGGACAGAGCCATGAGCTAAACTGTAGAGTGGTGGAGGCAGGCGGAGTGGAACTCCCTGCTAGCTGAATCAGATTACCATCTTCCAGTCAGTCACACAAACACTTTGGAGGACACGATGCTTGAATAGACCAGATATGAAGAGACGGACTAAAGATTGCTCGGCCCGTTGACAAATTCTTTGCAGTTGAACAACAACATATTTCCTCACTGAATCTTTTGCTCTCTAACACATGCAGTGCATGATGTGATTTGCTGCTTGGCAGGCAGACCAGAGAAGGCAAATGAAATGTGTTTGAAGCACACACTAACAGCAGCTGGAGGGTGTGTAATTGGTTTGACTACAGCACCAAAAGGTAACCGGACATTAGAATGTCTGACACCCACTGAAAACCTGTAAAGAAATTTGCCCTACATCGGCTGCACAGGAGCCCATGTCCCGCGTCGTTTGCATAATTCAGATTAGATTGGTGGCGGTCCCACTAATAAATAAATAAATAAATAAATAAATCCTGAACGTTTTTAAATATCCTGAACGTTTTAAAACAACTGAGAAGGGGGAGAACAGAGAAGGTTTGTTGATATTTCATGAGTGGCCATGACCAAAATGCAGAAAGATAAGGGAGAGAAAAGATTAACGGAACACAATGTGGTCGACAAGTGTAACCATGGTGAAGATTAATGCACTTATTAGTAACCTAATAAGTGCATTATGAAGGACTTAAACCACGGCCGTCTAGGTTTCCCTATATTTAAAAACACAATCTTAATTCCCTCTCCCCTAACAGGTTTCATTGTAAAATACCAGTCACGCTAATAAACGCAGTAACATACCAAAGGCCTCACAGACATACAGGCTGTAGACCTGCTTACAGGCTGCAGTCTGGTGTCTTAATAGTGGTGGAGCTGCAAGAGATGACACTGTCCGACAAGCATTTAAAGATTTGAAAAAGTAGGACAAGGAATATTCCCAATTCCATTTAACTTCTGACCCCACACAAAATGTACAGCATGCAGGTTGTATATTGAACTAAATCCTTTTTAAAACAATTATTAAGTCTACAAATGCTAAATATTTCAGCAGTGATTATACTCAATGCTTTCACTATACAGTTATGTTGGTAATGTTAGTGAAAGCATAGCAACACATAACCTGCTTTGAGAGGGAGAAATTGAATAAGAGAGGAAAGACGATCCAATCAAAGCCTGACAGGGTGCAGACCATGCCGCAATGAGTCGCCCACACAGAGAGAAGACAGAGGGAAAGTAGGAGGAAAGCAAAGGTGAAGAGAAACAAAATGAGAAGGAAAGGCTGGAAAGATTTACCAGTTTTTTTTGTTTCTGGTACACTCTGTGAAACTAGCGTGAAAGAGAGACTCACATACACTCCTACACACGTTGCTTAAACTATTGGACAGAAACTCGTCCTGTCAAGGATTGTCGGCCTATTGCTATCTTTTGATTAGAGGCACAATAGAATAACCTGACACCATATGAACACCATTCAAGCGTATTGTTGTGCCAGTCAGTTTCACTTCCTTCTCTCAACTCAAAAAGAATAGCCAACACTTGTGTAGTAGAATATAACAATGGCTGGAGTATATTAAAACATTGGTTATCTCACTAAATATTGCTTTGTGCAATCTTTGCAATGGCAGCACATGCAGATGCCACTCAGCTAGACCGGCCGAACGAAACGTCATTGGAAGCGGTGTGATCGACCCAGGAAAAGGGGGAATTGAGTCGGGGAAAGGACTAAACAGCGTGGGTATAAGGCTATTCCACCACCCAGCCTGCTCCTAGCTAATGTCTGGTCGATGGAAAATAAGGTTCAGGCTGACCCAGCAACGGGAGATCCGAGTCTGTTGTGCACACATCTTCACAGAAACGTGTCTTCATCATAACATCCAGAATCAAGCTATTGCACTTCTTCAGCACATCAAAAACAACATCCTAGCCAGCCTGGACCACAGATCCACAGGGGATGCTGTCTCCACTGCTCTCCACTCATCTGGAAAATAACAACACCTACATCAGAATGTTGATTTCAGCTCAGCCTTCAACACAATCTCCCCCATGAAACTGATAGGTAAACTTAGCACCCTGGGCTTGATTACTCTGCAACTGGTTATTAGACTTCCTCACACACAGACCGCAGGCGGATCGGCAGCCAAACCTCCTTCACTCTAGTGGTGAACACCGGAGCCCCCCAGGGCTGTGTGCTCAGCCCCCCCCCCCGTTCACGCTGTACACCCACGTCTGCTACCCAAACATAAAGAGAACTCTGTTGTGAAGTTTGCAGATGACACTACCGTCATCGACCGGATTACAAACAGCACCGAGACTTCATATAGAAAGGAAATCAACAACCTTGCAGAGTGGTGGTCAGAGAACCTTACTGCTCAATGTCAGTAAAACCAAGGAGCTGATTGTTGATTGTAGAAAAATGGTGGCGAAGACGCATTCCTGTGTCTACATTAATGGAGCTGAGGTGGAGCAAGTTAGCAGCTTTAAGTTCCTGGGAAACAGCGTCGCAATCAAAATTGGCACCCATCTACTGCAGAGCAGAATGAGAAGAGGAGCCTGCGAAGAACTCAGGGGATATTAAAAGACAAAACCCACCTCGACCACAACCTGTTCACCCTGCTGCCATCTGGAAAGAGATACAGAGGTATCAACTGCCGAACCACCAGACTCCACCCTCCATATATAATATAGTTGTTTGGTTGTTGTTCGTTGTCTTTCCTATGTAGCAAATTGGGACTACAATCTAAATTTCGTCGTGCAAAATAGTCATACAATTACAAATAACCCCCCTAGGAGTAACGATGTACATTTCTTTAAATACATTTTAAAAAGAAAAACAATAATATATGTTGCAGTGGGAGAGATCTGAATCTCTGGAATAGCTCTTGTTGGGAGTGGTAGGAAATGGTCGGACATTGTGCACAAGCAGGTGGGTGTAAAATTGAAATAACAGTCCCAAGCGAATCTCTCCATTTGCATCTATTTCTATGGATCTTGCCAGAGGGTACCAGACGCATTATCATGGTAGGCTAGGGAAATGGGCGATACATAACATATGTGCTACTATGCAGTGCTGCAGAGATAGGGCGCACAACTGGTCTGTCCGGTCTGTGTTTTGGCTGCACATTAGTGGGCGTGGGTTGGTTTGTGATTACATAGCAGTAGAGGGGATATTCAGGGTCGCAGACACTAAGACACTTTTTTTCATATTGATCCGTTAGCCAGCAAGCTCTGAGTGGCTGTGAAAGAGAAAGGATAGAACCAAATTAGCGAGTGATGCTTTTCCAAAAGGGGATGTATGGTGAGTGATGGAAAGGAAACAAGTGTTGACTGTCACTAAAAACCAACCACATCTACAGCAGGCTCTTTGAACTTTTACGGTAGAGGTTGCATCAGACATGCAATGAGAAAAAAAGCGTAGCGCGTGTAGCAGGACTTGTGTTTTCAGAATCTAAACGAAACCCTACATGCACGAGCAAAACATTGTGAAACACATCTGAGGTCAACTGAATTGCTAAGTATAGTTTGAGTTTCCTCTTCCAGCCGATCTTACAGAGGCAGGGTTGTTGTTGATAATCCCGACTCCACCTCCATTGCACCAGAACTCAAAAACAAGAAACTCTGCCAATGCCACGCCTTGCCCTCCCCCCTCCCTTGCCTCAATACCCCTTTAGTGGGCAGAAAATCTATCTCTGCTCCAGCACCCCCTTGGCTTCTCTGTAATCTCTCCCTCTCACCATGGTTCACAGGCTGTCTGCTCATCAGTCCTGCCTGCGCCCAGGGCTTTTAATGTTACATTAGATCAGCTATTGATCAGCCGCTGGCTCAGATGACTGGAACAAGTGTCAGACAGGTAGCAAGCTCAAGTTTGTGCTGCGCTAGGCTGCATTTCCCATCTGGAATGCGCTCTTTGAGGAAAGTTAGGCTGGGATACATGTCCAGGGGAATCACCCACTAATGTACAACGCTGCTGATTGATGGAAGAACAGGTGCAGAAAGGCATTAGCTGGATGAAAAGGTCTCCAATACATGTTTAACATGAGGATAAGATAGCATTACATGCTTTGTGGGTCTGCTGAGAGGCCTTCAGCTTACAATGACCCTGGTCCAACAATTACAGCATGAATCACCCAACGTTTGAGATCTGTATACACATCTAATTGTTGGACAGTGCAAGAGAGATTGAGAGAGAGAGATTGAGAGAGAGAGATAGATAGATAGATAGATAGATAGATAGATAGATAGATAGATAGATAGATAGATAGATATACACACACATATATATATTAGTGCTGTCAAGCGATTAAAATATTTAATCGCGATTAATCGCATTTATGTCATAGTTAACTCGCGATTAATCTCATTTCTTTTTTTTTTGCATTTTAATGCTCTTATCAACATGAAAAAGTGGATTGGCTTGCTTTATTTTATTGAAAAACAACTGCCAAACAGGGCGGTACAAAATAAAATCACTGCACATTTCAGGTAAACAAGGGTTTACAAAATAAAATTATAAAGTGCACATTTCAGGTAAACAAGGGTTTACAAAATAAAATTATAAAGTGCACATTTCAGGTAAACAAGGGTTTACCTGAAATTTACATTGTGGAAAACAATAAGCTATTTTATTTTTTTGCCAAACAAAACAGAATGAGTGCAGATATGTGAGCATCAGGTTGCATCAGTATTAGTGGAGCAGTGAGCCTCTACACATCTTTATAAACGGGGTTGTAGATTTCACACAATTCATGTTCAACGTTGAGCTGAGATCTGTTTTCTGTTTTGAGACACGCAGCAGCAGAAAGGACGTCACGGAGACTTCACCTGAGCAGGAGAGCTGCTCTGGGTTCAGAGAGCTGCTCCGGTGCTCCTCACATGAGAGCTGCTGTTGCATCTCCACCCTGGGAGCGTTCAAAACGCAGATATAGCGGTCTGCTTTTCACGCGACATATTTTTCGACGCTCTCTGTCCGCTGCTGTGTGTGCGACCAGCGCTCACCTGTGTGTGCGCGCGCACGTGTGTGTGCGCATCAGGCGGAACTCTGCTGTGCGCGACGCAGGGCAAAGGAGAAGTGTTAACGCGATCATTTAGAGACCGACGTGACAAGCTGTCGTGTAGATAAGATCAATGAAATACGGCCGATTAGTTTAATAGCAGAACAAGGTGTAGACCTGTTCTATAGGAAAGAGAAACTTAAATGACGACTTGTGATCTGGCGCTATAGAGAAAATTACAGGGGGGCGGGGGGGTTCTTCAGGGGGGCGCCCCGCCGAGGCAAAATCCCGGACGTTTTTGGAATCCCTGCATTTGGAATCCCTGAAGGACGTTGGTCACCCTACGTTAGCCTAGCTTCCACCCCAAACGGCGTGCCTATTGTTTTGCTTCCGGTTGACCTACATCCGGCGTGGTGCTCGCGAGAAAAAAAATTGAAAACTTAAAATACATTAACGCCGTTAATAAAATTGATGGCGTTAAAATTGGTTTGCGTTAACGCCGTTAATAACGCGCTAATATGACAGCACTAATACATACATACATACACACAGCTTCTTCATCTTCTGCATTCTTTCAATCTGACTGCCTTATTCCTAGCCAACATTAGGTTAATGCATTCACATTCTCAAACAGAGCAAGTAATGTGATGAGCTGTAACTGAGGAGGAGAGAAAATGACGATGACAATTATGATGTGGACAAAGGTCTGGCTCTACTGAGCACGCTCCTGCTGCTGCAAAGAACAGACCGGGGAGGGGAGAGAGAGTCAATACGGGATAGAGAGCACGGCTATGTGAGAGCAGTGAGTCACCAAGCTGCCAAACTCTCATACATACGCCTGTCCATGATACAAAAACAAGCTTATACAACAGAATTAACAATTGCTGATATGCATACCACACTATAATATGCATTGAAATACACGCAGAATCTCTTGCGAAGCTTATATACACACACACACACACAGACATTGGCTACGAGTACTCACTCTCTCACACACACACACACACAGTCCTTTATGATTCTCCCAACTAATGTGAACAAGCCGAGGGAGGATGGGGCAGGGGACTGATGGTGATGCTCCAGAACCGTGCTGTCGGCTGACCCCGTGGGGCTGCAGCCTGTCAGTGCTTTGGCAGCCTCACTTCCCACTATCCCCACATGACAATGCCTGGCCTGCAACATGCAGTCTCTGTAAGCAGCCCCAGGGACCCACACAATACCAATCTTTCTCTATTCTCTTTTCACTTCCGTTCTCCATCAGCTCATTGTAACCTCTGTTGAGGATGGCTTGCTGTATGGTCTTTGCGTGAAAATGTATTCCCACCTCATTCAAATAAATCCAAGCAGAGGGAGGGATGATGGATTGTTGGTGTGCAGTTTGGCCTCATACTGTCAGACACAGCTATAAGGACATTAGAGCTAAATTCTGTCGATGGGAGTCTAGCTTCTTGCCGTCCGCAGGAAGAAAAAAAACTGGATAAAATGAGGATGGAGTGGAACTAAGCTGAGATACTATATATGGTGGAGTAGCTTTGATGCTATGATGAAAAAGAAAATGTAGCCGAATGCTTCTCGGGGGTTTGTGCAAGTCGTGTAGGTTGGCGTGATAAAGCAGGGTTTGCAGCACATGGGATGGATCTACAAAGGCGTGCATGTGTCAATCTGATTAAGATCACTCGATTAGGGAGATAGGCTGCGCTTCCTTCTTGATTTTCAGAGGGTGTTGGAGAAGAACATAGGAGGCAGCAGAAAGCTTTCCACTCACTAAAGTACAGTGATGGAGTTGAAACAATCAGTCGGTCCAAGACTGGCTACCTGTGTCCATATACACATGTCTGGAGCGGGACTAGTGGAATACAAACCAAACATGCTTTTGAAAACTGCCACATTGCCTCATAAAAAGGAGTCACACAAGAGTATCAAGCCAATATGTATCCAATTCACCAGTATGTAGACTGACAAAGCCTGCAAAAAAATAAGTAAAAACATTGACAAACATGTACGGCAAGCGGGAGGATCCTGCAGCTGGCTGTGTGTTTGTCTGCACAGATGGCTAACAGTCTAGCTTCAGCTTAACAAAAGGGTGCCTGATCACTTGTCAAACCCTGCAGCTACCAGATGCCCACAACCACCCTGCGCCACAAAAAGAAAACACGCAAACATGCATCGAAGAGAGTCCGTAAATGTGACTCCTTGGACTGGTCCCCTTGGACTCAAATCTTTACATCATATGTTGATTTCTTCTTTATCCCCATAGCACCAATTAGGACCCACAGAGCCTTGAACATTACATCAAGGAAAATCTATGAGCACTGCAGAAAAGAGGCACATGGGGCTATCTGTGCAACTGCAGTGTATTCAAAAGTGAGAACATATCGAGCAGACTTGAGTAATAAATTACCTCGCAAGGGTCTAATGCCAAAAAAGGACAGAACCATTTTCACACAAATTCCTTGTTCCAAGAAAAGTTGTCACTCGGACCCAGGGTTTTACAATAGGGAATAATTGAGTGTCCACACTAGAAGAGATTGATTGCCTCTTGGTTTTGGGCTTGGCCGGCCCCTGGGGAGTGATTGACAGCTCATTAGCCAGATGGTGGTAGTATGGGGGGGCTGGACAGCAGCCTCATTGGCTGGCTCAGGCCATGACCAGCACGCTTTGTAGCAGTGATGTCTTTCCAAAGCCGGTTGGACAGTCAAATGAGAAGTTATGTCCAGTTGAAGGAAGGGCAAAGAAGTAAAATGGTCAGAGGCCGAGATGGAAGAAGAATCAGTCAAAGTGAACTTGTCTAGTGAGGAGGGGCTGAGGGGAGAGCTGGATGCAGCTTACAGAGAGGAGCTTAATCAAAACGCAAAGTCATGCTCTTCCTCAGGCAGCTATGCTTTAAAAATGTACGACTACTAATCAAGCACCCATCGGCATTTGTGGTCATTGTACATTCTATAGCTTTAATAACCGACCCTAAAATGAAAACAAATCTTTTTATTCATGATTCTTTTCTCCACGTTTAACACCGTTAATTAATAGGTCTCAAGCAGAATCCACCATCCTCCTTTACCACCAATTTCACTTTCGTTGCATCTTCTGGTCGTCTTCTTTAGCATCTCTGATCAAAAATGAACAGAGGACGAAAGCACTGTAGCAGAGCACATCCAGCATAGTCAGTAAAATGACGTAGACCTTAAGTACATTACAATTCCTTCAGTTCACACTATTAAATAAGATGCTGAATATCTATGGGAGGCTAGATTATCAGAGGCTGAAACATTGGGAGGCAATAGCATACAAAGGGGTCACCACAAGGCGACACACCAGGCCCATTACTAAGGGAGGAGGTGAAAGACCGTGTGCCATTTGTTTCGTCTGAGTCACTGAGCCAGAGCCAGAAAGACTGACAGACTGAAAGCCACATTAGACAAGACCTGGGAGTGACAGAGAGTGCACAGACATGGAAGAAATAGGGCTGAAAGACGGCCAGAAGCCCATGACTGACATCACCAAACCCACTGAGTGTTTCCTATGAGGCAGAGGGATGAGGGAAAAGGACAGAGGGGAAAATGGGAAGATTTGCTATGAATTTCAAAGGATCCTCGGAAATCACATGAAAACCACTGAATAAAAAATTATATATATTTTTCCCCCAGTATATTTAAAGTAATCTTAAAATTGTAAAACTATGGCATTATAATATAAAAAACAAAACAATACAAGTATGTTTATTGCACATATGTAATAGGATACGCAAAAGGCAATAAGTTGTGAGCTGAACTAGGTTTGCAAATTGGAGGGGAAAAAAAGCAAAAGGAAGGAAAGGGAAAAGGAGGAAGAAAAAGCGTGGGCGGGAGCACAGAAGAGGAACAAGCGAAGGCTATGAAGAGGCAAGAGGAATAGATCCTGATGCTACAAACGTATGCTGATGAGTCAGAAAGCAGGCTTGTGATGTGATAGAGACTGATCCGACAAAGAGATCTGCTCACAGCACAGGAATCAGCCGCTCTCTGGGATTGGTCGTGCCTCAGTGCATTTTGTCTTTGTGTGCGTGTGAAGAGAAAGAACAAGAGGGAGAAAAGAGTGACAGAAGGAAGTAAATGTGTCATCCTTGAGAAATATATCAATTTTTATACCTCTGAAATTCTCAGCAACATCTCGCAAAGGATTTCTCTCTCTCATCTTCCCTCATCACAAGCAGAAACGGGGGTTGCACTAGTGGGACAAGGGTGGGGGGGGTCCTCTGATCATATATAATTTATCAAAACTAGAAGATAAAAAAGCTGACTTCAGTCAGCTCTTTAATCACAGCCCTTATTCTTTTAATCAAAGTGACAGCAAATTCTTCAGAGAAGTTATGGTTGTAAAATCCCATCAACCCCACCCACCCTGCTTTCATCTCATCCAATATCCACTCAACCTATGATAATAGCTCTGGTTTAACTGCATAGCAGATTCCTTTATGGCGACAGTGTTTTAGTAGACATAGAGCCTCCTCTTATAGATAGCAAATAGAGTCCATTTTGCTGGATAGAGCAGCACACAAAATCCATAACCATGACTTTCATGAATATTCACTCTATGCCTCCACCACCACCGCCATTCACCAACTATAAATTATGAATATGACTGGAGTTGGGCCTAAAGAGGAATGAATTAAACTGTTAAAAGCAATGACAGGTTTTTTTATGTGCTGACATCTTTCTGTGCAAGTCTGCTTTAATGGCACGTGGCAATACGGGGCAACATGAATCAAGAAATCTTTGCAGACACGGCACACGCAAACAATCGCTCACTAGATTTAAATATACACTCACAACACAGTAATATAAATTAAGATTAATAGATGAAGAGACGGGGAATAGAGTAAGGTACCAGGAAGATGGAGGAGGAAGTGGATCAGAACAATAGTTCCTCCTCTGCAATCTGAAATGGAGCCGATTTTTGTAACGCGACACAAACTGACAGTCTACGGTGGGTGTAGCCCCTCTGGCTATATGGCATGAAGCACACCTCGACCAGAACAGAATATAATGAAGCACAGATGCACAGAAGAAAATCATGAAAGATTTAACGTCCATTAGAACCGAAGAGAAAACACTATTGCATACATGGTATTCTTGCCATCTACCTATGTGGGGCATCTGTTATACGATGCTCAATCTTGAATTAATTTGTTTTCTTCCATGGAACATTTGTGTCACATACATTGAGAAATGTTTACACAAAAGGACAACGGACACGAGGCCAGGATGAATCTAAAACAATATCAAATTTGTCACCAAGTTAAATCTATAATTTATGGCCACCACAGTGCACGCTCTCACACACTGTTAGCGTTAACCCAAATGCACATCCTAAGCTAACAGGGCATTTCATCGAGGCCCAACATCCCAAAAGAATTATTATTAATTAATGTGCAGTAATTAAGGATGGCAGATCCCAAGCCACACTGGGTTGTGATGTCATATCTGCAAACTCCTGTCTCTGGCACTCATTCTACCATGTTTTACCCATGTGGGTTTCAGATCGTGCATGCAAAGCAGGTGACAGATTTTCCACTAATGTTCCTGCACATAGCCTGGGAATTGATTTTAGCTTAAGGTAGAGAGGATGACAGCTTGCAGGGAGGCAGCTGAGGACAGACTACAGGAAAGGGGGAAAAGGGAGGTGACATACTGTAATTTAGGATAAAAGGCACTCGCTAATCAAACCAAGTCTGAATACAATGTAAAAACACATCTTTTCCATTCATCAGTCTCCAAATGGCACGGTCTTTCAACTTCCCTCTATGCAGAAGGCGCCTCTTATACGACCGTGCGTTTGCCATTATTGGACTATTGTAATACGAATGAGCGGTAAGCGGTGCAGTGATGAGCTTTCTTTCATCGACCATGCCAACATTCAGAGTACCCGAGTACAGGATTTGTATTTTTATTCCATAATGTCAAGATACCAGGATGTGATGTTAAAAAGGCACCTCTCGTCTTCAAGCTCACAATTCAGAGCTGAACACAATCACAGACTGCACTGCCTGTATACCTCTGGAGCAGCACTACACCTGTTCTGCATGTCAGAGTAGCTCGGTGGTAAAAAGCCTCGGTGAAAAGGGGGTTGCGACACAAGACTCAGACTTGTGAAGTGCAATTAAGCAACACTTCATTCAGGAGTCACTTCTCCTTTCACTCTGTATCAGTCGCTTAATGCTATTTGTCAATCAACTTTAATTGTAAACAACTGTACTCTTATTTCAAAATCACAGAATAGATAAGAGATAATAATAAGATAATATATACTTGGCAGCATTTATAAAATGTAGGAACAACAACAGAGGCGTGTGCTTCTCTTTTCACTGACATTACAGCTAAAAAAAAAAATCTATATTATGCATCTAAAAGTTCACTATTTGATAAAGTCCTGATATCAAACAGCAATGTTTTCAATGGCTAGTGTTACTTAAAAATGCCAAGGCCACAGATGCACTGTGACGCAGTGGCATGTGAGAGGAACTAGGTGGTGCTCATTTTGAAGAATTAAAAACTGCAGTGAAAGATGACATGGACTGATGCAGGAGTCGGACAGCGCAAAAAACTACTACCGGTATACAATCCAGTCTGAAACTACCAATGACAGCTTTAAAGTGTACCGAAACCTGCTCACAACAGATCAACTAATATATTTGCGATGGTTGTGGTACTGGTCATCTTGGCAAAAAGGCTGAGGGTGTGATGCTGAGACAGTGAAGTTTTCAAAACTGATGGAGAAAGGGTTCTTCCCAGAAGTAAGCAACTGGCAAGGTTTGCAACAGCTAATAAACCCACATGGTTGGGTAGAACACTGAATTACTCAGAAGTGAGCAATAGAAAGCACCCATGGCCAGTCTTATTTATATTAAAGACTGACTGAGATCCCGTTGATTGCATTCTCGACAGGAAGAATGTATAAAAGAAACTTAAGTGTAAATATTAACATTAATAAAATGCTGGTAAAACGGTTGCTGTGTCACCCACTACACTTCCTTTTTAGGACTGTCTCATAAATGTGCAGATGCTCTCTAGCACACTTTAACTCTGATGTACATCAGAGTGTAAAAATGATTAATAAAGACAATGAAAAGCATGACACTACAACACTGTATAAACAAAAAGGGCATCGACCATTTTGTGCTGCTATTTGCTTTGACATGCCTGTAATGTAACTGAGCAATGCTTTTGGCTGTTCTGCTAATAGTCCACTATCCCACCCAGCACTCTCACTGGCTGTAAATGTGTATCACAGCAGGTTCAGGGATGGGGCTGAATTATTCCACTCCATAGGTTTACATTTAATATTCAGTCCATTAAATGAAAAGGCAGCGAGGCACACAGAAAGGTGAGCAAGAGGAGAGAAAGCAAGCCAGTTCGTATTCTTCTGAACTACAGTATGTCAGTGAAGATGAGGGGATAATTCAACTCACCAGCTCTGTCCATCCTGCATCACCCTGAAGCACCTATTTTAGCACAACGACATAAAATGTATGACATGTTTAAGTGAAGCATGGATAAATAAAAATAAAAAATGTATATATATATTTATAACAGTCAGGCAACCTACAAATTGTGTTCATCTATAATACAAATTAAGCTGTAATTGTTTTCCCTAAATCAACATCGTGGCACACACACACAAAAAACACAAGTTTATGTTTGCAAAAAGAGGAATGAAGGGGTGGCAAAGTGAAAGAAACTGCAACACAGTCCGGTGATGACATCACATTGTAGGGAGCTATTCGGAGCTGTGTAGGCCGAGCAGGTGTGGGATAAGCCCAAAAAGAAATTGGCAATGAAGTAACCAGCTGACGTCCCAGCATCCAAACTCGTCAGAGAATGACCAGTGCAGGGGGGGGGACACAAAAACACACTGCCCTGGGATGGCCAGGAGAGAGCCGCTAATCTGTGGACCCGATGTGCGCGTGTGGGGAGCCACAATGGGAACATTTGGTGTGGTAACGTTAGCTCATGGCCACAACTCCCCTCAAACCCCCTAAGTTTAGCCACGCAGCTAACGCTAAGCTAGCTGTTCAGCATCTACCGAAACAGAACCGCCGAGCTAATAGCCCTCACCGACTGGCTCACAGCGAAAAAAGTTTGAATAACAGTTGCTTTGGGCTGATACGGAGAAAGTCAACGTTGCGGCTCAAATAGCAAAAAGAAGCCACCAGTCGCGCTAGCTAACACACCGGTGATAACCTAACGTTAGCGGGCTAGCACTTGTTTAGCTGCATTACTGCTGCAAGACGACAGCTTCACTGAGACCGTCGGTGATTGTACTTCTCGTGGGGCATTATTTGCACTCCCGGTCCGTGTCGGTCTGTGCCACATTCACATTATTTCACGTTCGTTTCCGAAGGTAAACGTTGCGGTTCCTGTGTGTTTTTACCTTGCGTCTCCTGGTCTCAGCAGTACCACTCCAAACAAAGCATTGGTATATGACTCGAAGATTTTGTTTCCAATTGTCCACCTTATAACCGTTCACATGGGAGCACCCGGCCGGACTCATGACAGACAAAACATTCAGTTTGGTTGTTTTTTTTAGGGTGACAATGAAACGTCTCCTGGATGGTTTCACTTAGCTAGCTAGCTTAGCTAGCACGAACTGTCTGTCCAGAAATGGTTTCCGTTTGGAAATGGGACAATCGATGGTAGTATCCAAAAATGCTCCCCGGGCATCTGACAAAACACGGGCTGCGATTAACTAGCAACACATCTGCTCGTGTGGTCACCTCACGGAATTATCACTTCACTAAAAAAAAAATGCTGCTCCGCTTGCTGTTTTGACAGTTGCCCCCTTTTTTTCTTCTTCTTCTTAAACGTTAGCTCCACTTCCACTCTCTCGATTAGTTAGCTTTCTTTCTCTAGTTAGCCTGCTAACGCTCGGCTACAGCTTCACAATGCCCGCCCAGCGTGCGCCGTGATTTGCCTACACAAAGACGTTGCGTCACCACGTCGGCTCTCGCGCACGTTGGGTGTGCTTGGTTTTCATCCCAATGTGTTCCGTTTGGGTGATTGTTGTATTTTAATGCATCGATGACGTTACCGTGAAGAAGAAAAACAACACACCTACTAATCAAATCTATATATGTGACATTTACAACATCGTTATTATGAATGGTGTCCTTTCCCCCCTCAAACTCATCTGTTATTGCCCCTTTTTTTATGGCAATCATTGTTGATTGATGTGCGAGATGCTTCCACTGTCTCGCGAATGCATATGTTCATTTCATGACTGCAATTGAGTTAACTGTGTGACATCTAAAGAGTACAAACGAGGCCTACATAGTTTTAATCTGAACATCAGCAAAAAGCCCCTGTCCTTATTTATAATAGTAAACGTCCAACCCGTTACTATCACCAATTAAAGCCTACCACCTAGTGGCTGTATGGTGTATAGTACTCACTGATCAAAAGCAACTCAGTTGAACATGGTGCCATGAATACAGGCGATGCAATTCAATTCAGTTTATTTTGTATAGCCCAAAATCACAAATTTGACTCGGAGGGCTTTACAATCTGTACACATATGGCATCCCTGTCCCGGGACCTCACATCGGATCAGGAAAAATGTTGTGATGTGCCGACTGGCCCGTGGCCCGAGGCTTCTCTGACCATGACGGCCTCCTGGGCTCTCAAATGGGATCTCAGAGGAGATTGACTTGCAGGGCTGATGCTCAGAAAACGACAGCTCATGTAAACAGTTTGAAAAAGACACAATCCCAAAACACTGACAAACTCAAGTTTAGATTTGGCAAGAGCATTCCTCATCTAATGGGTTTATTGTTTTACATGCGTTATTTTTTACATGCGTTAATACAAAAGAAAAAGAAAAAAAAGTATTTTACATTTTTACTGAAAGTCTACATTCAACTACAATATTCCTACTGCGGTGCAGACCGTATTAACGCAACAGTAATTAGGCACTAGGGTGCTGTATGGCCTTTATGCATTGCAAAGTAATTATAATGGGTCCATTCCCAATGAAGATGTACAGACGTGTAATCATTTTTGTCAATTTGTATTATGGTTAATGGACCTTGGACACAAGTGGGAATGTTAAATTTCATGTTCATCTCTGGCAGGTATGGGGAAGGTGGTAGAGGTATTTGTAATGGACTAAATCTACAATCGAAAGGGCGATTAGCAAGCAGCTCACCTGTTTATTCTTCATATCCTTCAGGGTGCCACTACTCAAGATAAAAAAAAAAAAGAAGAAGAAGGCTTTTCGGTCTTGTTTGTGAAGTTGTGATTCCCTCAACTGTTCACTTGGGGGCAGTGAAAGGCTACTCAGCCCCACAATGAAACTTTGCATCTCTCAGGAGGAAAATGTGCTATTAGTCACAGTACAGTACTGTACTACTAATTGCAATAATGAATATAAATTCAAGTATACTTAGTATGTTTTAATATCATTCCTTCTACATCGTGTATGAGTTATAATGTATGCCATTTCAAAATCTTAAAATAAACTCACATACAAATGATTTGAGATTTCCCACTTATCCTACACTCCAGCTTTTCCCATTATTGTTTTCATTTCTTATAATTGTATGTGCAAATAAATTAGGCTTGAGTATTCTGTGTCTAATAAGGTAGATCATGGGTTTTGGGTGTTCTGATAATAATAGAAAATAACAAATGAAATCATGATAAGAACTCTGAGTATGGGGAAACCAAATGTAATATATGTTAATGTGTATAGGTTAAAAAAGCCAACTGATCAATAGAGAGACTGGCACAAGAGGCTAATATGTCAAAGTCTTAAGCTTCAGTCACCTGCTGTCTTAAGAGAATAACTAATGTGGCTCAGATGATATGTTTATCATGGACTCAATGGGAGAAACAACACATGTTCTTGTCTTAAACAAAGTCCTCCGAGCAAAAAGAACAGCGTGTTCACATTTCATTGTCTATTTCCTTGGAGTCACTTCATAGTTGAGTATTAATCAATGCGAGATTCAGTCAAATATTTTCAATGACTTCTTTTTTGTAATGGTCCAAGGCATGTAAGAATGGGTAAACACATAGATAAATGGTACTTTCGTTATAAACTACACCAAATTGGGGTGGGAATGCCTGCGCTGAAATGGATGAGCAGTCATGAGCATAACTGCATCGCTTGAAAAACTGTAAACTGAACTAAATCAAATGAGCTGGTAGCTGAACAGAATGTTTGATAAATGACCTGGAGATAAACGTTGTGTTAAGGAGCAGCTGAATTGTTGGAATGATAGGGAAGGGATAAAGGGGGCCGAATATAATGTAAGCAACGAAAGGTGTTGAAATGAGAATGATAGTGTATATTTATTCGTATACGTTCGCCATATTACATATTTTACATACATGAAATTTGCTCTCTGCATTTAACCCATCCCAAGGAGCAAGGACTTACTGTATATAAGCCTAAGTGTACGGAGAAGGAGTTGAGGGGTCATTGGAGTGTCTTTGATTAATTAAGGGTAAACCATCAGTTCTAAGCCAGTAATTGCAGTCATGACAACATTTCACAATCATAACAGTATTCCTCATGTGGAATGGAATAAAGTGCTGGTCCTGCAAACAATTAGCCTGTTGCCCAAAGTGCTTAATTGATTGATGAACTACACCGTTTGTTAGCGTGTCTCCTTTTCAGCAATAACACCAGCTGTAATGCAATAAAGGCACCAAAGAGATGTGCGCTGAAATCAGTAGATTAATTAGGCTCCATGGAACTGAACCCCTGCTTTCTGGGAAAATGGAGTGCCCTAATAGACATAGATGGGTATGAACTAGTTTTATGGCAGAGCCAGTTCTGAGTAAAATTAAGCAGCTGCAGTCATTCAGCTTACTCTGAATCATTGAATTGATTTACTTAAGCTGGTTTTGGACCTTTTAAACTCTTGACTCTTGATCCATTTTACACACACAGGAATGTATGACTGAATGACCTCAATAATGCATAGCGAGGAAGCTTTGTTAATGTTAATAAACGTGACTTTGGAATAAATAATGATCAGCAGCTGACTGGCTATAGTTGGCGAAGGTGTCTTTCCAAGAAGCTTCTCTCTCTCTGCCAGAGATGATGGGAGGTGACCGTCTGTGGGAAGCAGCCAGTGGTCCTTTCACGTCATCACAGAGGCTGGGCGAGGCAAGGCAAGCCTCTTTGGGAGTGCTATAGAGGGGGAGAAGACAACAAGTTAGCCGGGACTCCCTTGATAGTCATAAAACACAAGTGTGTTTACTCGACACATGAGATCTTTTCCAGAGAGATCACTGGAATTCATACATGGGAGTTTCTGCTAAGAGGCCATGTTTACAAGCCTTTGGCCTTTCTCACTGATTTTACTTCTGTTGTACATCATTTTCATGTTAAGTGATCTTCATTTTTTAGTCATAGTTTTTCATTGACATTCGTTAGAAATGCTGAGGGATTAGACTCTTTTCTAAAGAAGTATATTTCTCAAAACAGATTATGACATGAAGGATTTTGTGGAAATCTAAGCTTTCTTACAAAAACAAAGAACCAATTCAGACACTGACTCGAAATAAATGGTATTATATCCTCCATGCACATGTTTAAGAACAACCATTACACTGTGTAGAGGGAAAACTAACAAATTAATTTATAATGTAATCTAGGGTGCTTCATTAGGCTTTTATATAGAACATGAAACATCAGTCAATCATATACAAGGAAAAGTAATTTATGCCTTCCTAGATGAGGGAAGGATCTGTGAACTGCAGGAGAACCAGAAAGTGTGAATAGATATTAACTGAATGTATATTTATAAATATTTGATTGCATTAGAGACCAACGGTTCCCATTTCAAGCTAGTTCACTGATGAAGCTCTATGGCAGAATCATTGCTTCTTTATTAGTTCTCCAGAAGCAAGTCTTTTTCCAGTGGAGAATAGCAAGTTTCCACTAAAACAAAAGATAAGTAAACACCGTAATTATGCTTTCCATATAGCCATTTTGATATTATAACTTTCATTATCTTTTTGACTGAAACATTGCTTGAATACTCTGAACCATGGTCCAGAAGGATACGTGTTGAATAGATATAGAGATATGTAGATATACAATTATTCCACCATTTTAAGCAAAGATAATGAGAAATGAATGAATGAATGAATCATCTGGTTGCAGATATGCTGGCTGTAAATAGGTCAAAGTTACTAAGGATAAACAAAAGTCAAAATGATAAACAAACTAGTATGTGCACATACTAATGTGATATCTTAACTGGACAGGAACTTTTACAACCGTTAGAACACACACATCATTTCACTGATGACACAACTGTTATGTTCTAATATCTGTCCAATTACAATAACAATGTGCATGTTATTCCAGTCGAATATTTTAAATTGTGTCTGTGAGATTAAATTATCGTGTCACAAAATGGCCCATTTTTCCTCATCAATGTGATGTGTCAGAGCTTTCCCCATGACCCAAAAGGTAAAACACTTAGATTATATAATATCCTACAAATTCAAATCTGGGTAACATAATCCATCTCTGTAAATGTAACGGTCAACATCATACTGAAAATTAGCATTAGCACTAAATGGTGTAGGTGTCTGGTAAACTCACAACTACCATTCAGTCGGAGGTGTGACCAAAGAAAATGTCTAATGAGGTTAAGTCTCACTAAAGCTTCTCTTAATTAGGTCTTCGCTGGCTGTGTCACGGCGGTGGTCGCTCTGCTGTGGTGGCTAATGAGAATGTGTCCCCATGGCGGGAACAGTAGTGTGTGTGTGTGTGTGTGTGTGTGTGTGTGTGTGTGTGTGTGTGTGTGTGTGTGTGTCTGTGTGTGTGTGTGTGAAGCTGATGGGTTTAAATGATAGATCCATCCTTTAACGAGATCATATTGCTGTGGATATTTATAATGGTCAGGGAGGTTGAGGAGATCAAGAGGTAAAGTCAAATCTATTAAAAGAAAAGGCATTAGAATAAGTAGAGGCTGTTACTTTTGTGTTGTAAAAGATCTTAGACACTTTGCAGTAGGTGTCTGCAATCTTTTTCATATTGTTAATCAATATGCCATATAACCATCAAATGTAACATTAGGTGAAATTAAGGCACTGCATACACATTTAAATCTCTGTAATTTTATTCCATCCATGTCCAAAACATTTTTTCCCCATAATGGACATTGTAATCATATTATGAGAACACCAGATAATAACGCTGTCATCCTTTTGTAAACATCCACATCTGAGTGGAAATCAAATACACTTCCAACCTTCCACCACCAGGCAACGAGTGCTATCGCCAGTCAAAGGCAGAGTAGAGCATATCTTTGTGGAATGTGGGTGAAGTTAAAAACAGGCCGTATGGCTGGGAAAAATCTAGTATTCGTCTTCAAAATTTCCCGAAAACTCATTTGTTTACTCATTTGTAAAGCTACTGCATGCCAATGGTGGCAAGTGTGTCTAATGCGGCCTCTGAATTATAAACCAACTACATCATAAGCACAGTAGGAAATATGTGGCGCTGGGATGCTGTTAATTATGGTTGTCCTTCGATTTGCAGGCAGCAGACGATAAGCAACTCAATTAACACACGGTCATTGCCAATATTGACTCACTCGGACTTATCAGCATCTCCAAACACTAAGGGAGCCTATTTCAAAATCATTCAAGTTGTCAGGCTAATGGGGCGTACGACTGGCACAAAGAGGATGGAGACCTGTGGGGGACTGAGGCCTGATATCACAGGAATAGAGGTCAATGAAAGCTGAGAAAATGATGGACCAGAGTAGGTTTTTATTTGCAGAGCACTGAAAAGAGAGAATGCATCTGGACGGTAACAGCTGCATTCAAGAGGCAGTAGACTGATGCTTTCCTGTTCATATTTCGTGAGGCTTTCCCTTTTATCGTTTGCCAATTATACAATTTTGACACAAATAAGTCATGTCTGCAAACAAGGTCGATGGGTGCCCAAGTAGAATACATGACCTGAATAAAACTCTTCACTCATCTATATGTAGTATGACTAATTAGAGTCCATTAGACCGTACTCGTGCCCTTCATGCACACTAATAGTTACACTGGTTGCCATGTTTCACTCTAAATGCACACCACGTGGAGGTTTAATTTAGGTATAGACACTTAAGGTTGCTAGGTAGACATGTGGCATTATTCCCGGGTATTGAAGGTCAGGTTTCTTTGTTCTGTGTATTACGAGAGATTCCGTGGCCTATTTCAGGGGAAATATAGGCTATCAGGGGTTTCATTTAAAAGATAATCTAATTGTGGAACAGTCTCTCATAAATAGCAGGATAACTGCGGTGTCCTGGAAAATAAATGAATGTTAGGCCTCTCCAAAGTATAGTTTTATGACCCAATGGACCCTTAGAAATAATAACATTTCCCCCTGGTGTCCCATCTGCATACAATCTTGTGGTTAGATGTGACATGAGTCCCATAATTTAGGCAAAGGGGTATAAGCATAGTAGGTTGAAAATGTACTATTTCAATCTTCCCACGTGTTGTTGTTGTGAAATATGAGAGAAATATGTTTCGCTGTCTGAGAACCTTCTGCGATCAACACATTTAAGCACAGTTTAGCAATAAGATACAGTATATTAATATACAGAACCCAGTTATTCTGTTAACTTAATATTTGTGATGACCCAGCACCAAAATAGAAAAACTAAACAACAACAAAACTCAAAGGCTGTTATCATAATTTACTAAAATTATCTCTATTATTTGCTAATGTATGCATAGCCTATACGACTTTGGGAATAATAATACAAATTCAACACAATATGAAACATTCTGTCATGTTAAGCACTATTGTAGGCTTCAGTAAGTCATCCTCGAAGTGGTATGTATACGAGCGCCTAACTGAGCTAGCAAGGCCCATTTGAAGCGGTGGCAAAATGTTGTTTTTATAGCCTGACGTCATCATAAGGCGCATGACGTCAACTGTCTGCGTCGCGGAGCAGGGAAGGCGATGGCGGTGTCTCAACCAAGGCAAGAGAAAGAGAGCGAGGATTTCTCTTTGCTGCCTGTAGTTCATGACATTATCAAATGGTAAGGTGACCGGCAGATTCACGTGTGTACTCCGTGAAAACCTCGTTGCTTGTCGTAAACAGTGGGTTTTGGGTGTGTAGCAAAAACGTGTTTATCTGTTAGCTAAAATTAACGTTAGCTGTTACCGCTGGGCTAACTGGAAAACGCTAGCTAAATGTCCAAAATAATAATAACATGTCCTCATATCCACCCGCTATCTTTAAGCATGGACAAGGACAGCCAGGACGTCCACCAAGAACTGGCCAAGCTGAAGGTAAAGATCCAGGAGGCTCGGGAGCAGATCTCCAGCATGCCCGGGGTAGACAGCAGTCCGCTGGAGCAGCAGCAGCAGCTCGCGACCCTGCAGGAGCAGGTCCGCACCAAGAACCAGCTGCTGCAGAAATACAAGAGTCTGTGCATGTTTGACGTGCCGAAAGCATCATGAAAAACGAAGCCTGGAATACTCACAGACAAGCGAGGTGCAAGAAGAGAAGGGACGTTGTGTTTTCATCCTCAACTGTGGAGCAGATGTGGCGTTACAAGAACACGGGGTGGACATTTAAAGGAACAGGGACTTCTTCTTCCATATCATCACAATGCCACACATTGTCCTGTTTTTGCCTTGTGAGAATGCAAACTTGGTTTATAATATATGTATTGAATAGTTTTGTTGTTGTTAATCATTTCCTATGAGATCTTGCAATGTTTTGTATTAAAATAATTAATTATTAACTTTGGGCTTTAACTTTGATTTCCCACTAGTCATAGACATTATTTTAAGCCTGTGGCCTTCACCATTAATTAGTACCTTACCATCTTTTTGACACAGTGATCATTCATCTGGTTGCTTTTCAGAGGGGATTTGGGAATATTCAGAATCCAATGAGTCAACAGTGAAATATATCATTCCTATCCACATTTATTTGCTCGTGGCAGATGAGTAAATACCATTAACTCTGAGTGAAAGTGCATGAAACAGTGTGGGGAGTTGGTTAATGGTCCTATAGACCAGTGGTTCTCATATAGGGGTATGTAAAGGCACTCCAGGGGGTACTTGAGATAAAAAAAAAGATATAAAGATATTTATCTAATAAATAATCAAATAAGTGTAAATTCATAAACTGAATGTTCTCTATCATATCAGACACTGATGGCACAGTGCTGTGTAATACATCTTCTTTCAACCAAAAATGCTTTCCATTACTGAAAAAAGGTTGATAATCTCTGCTATAGACCATGTCAGTTATCTGTATGAAGTTACAGGATGAGCTATTGGCCATGTATTAACAAATCAAGACTATTTCCCAGTAAAGTGACCACCCAGAGGTCGTGCTGCATGAAGTCTGCAGAACAGTGCGAGTGTTTTGTGTAACTTCACGGTGTTTTGCTTGAAAGGAAAGAGAAGAGGAAGACAGACTATGAAAGTAACAATTGATTTTATTCTCTCTTTTATCCAAAAGTTGACGTAGACACAATAAATACACATTCATATCCAAATCTGTTCGTAATGTAACAAACATTCAAAGTCCAACAAGTTTGGAGAAAAAAAAAGGCAAAATGTAAACATTTTTTTCTCGGCAATTTAATATAGAGGCAGATTTTACAGCATCTACTGCACCACTACACGGGGACAGGCTTATGAGCTGGGCCAATAGCCCCATGTATGTGTTCATCACAGTTTGGATCACAATGCGTCTCTCAGGCGCTGCGATACAGTATCTTTGGCTCATGTGCGCTGCATGCACAACAGCGCCTGCTTCAGCTCTGGAAGTCTCGGTTGCACATAGTGTCAGCATATGATGCAGCCTTTCTCTTTGGCCTGGCTGCCTCCTACAGCCTTCTCCTTTATGTACATCAAGTCGCTGTGCACGCTGGGTCTCCGTGCAAACGGCGCCACAACACCATATGCGTTCCCGTCTTTGCATTTCTTGCTCTTGAATGACTTCCTGTGCAGAACCTCGCTGTACTGCACGGAGACCTTGCAGTGGCGACCGGGGCACATTTCGTTCGGCAGTTTGGCCATGGCAAAGAGAGTCTGAAACATTTGGTCCACGTTGGTGTTCTTCTTTGCTGAGACTTCAAAGTAAGCGCAGTGCGCGTCTCCACCGACCAGCTGCTCGATCTCGTCCTCCTGCACCTCGCGGTAAAAGTCTCTGTCACACTTGTTGCCGCAGATCACCAGCGGGACGTCCACGTTCTCCTTGGTTTTGTTTCGCAGGCAGGACTTGGACTCGTGAATCTGGCGCTTCAGGCGCTGCACCTCCTGGAAGGAGTCTCTGCTGTCCAGGCTGAACACCAAGATGAACACGTCACCTGGAAAACACAACGGAAGACGCGTTCAATGTCAAATAATAACAAAATTTTAACAGCAGCATATGCACTCTGCAAACTGCATTATGCTATGGACGTGACGTTTTTTAAAGCTCAACTCACCAGTAAGAATTGAAAGCCTCCTCATTGCAGGGAATGGATGATTCCCAGACGTGTCCAACATGTCCAGTTGGTAAACGTCTCCCCTGATGCCGTAGAGTTTCCTGTGAAAGTCCTCGATGGTGGGTGTGTACTGGTCGTCAACTTTCTCGTTCAGAAACCGAGAGATGATGGCTGTCTTCCCAACTTTAGTGGAGCCCAGAATCACCATCCTGTGGCAGTTCTTGGCCGGAATGTTGAACTCATTCTCGGATGTGGACATTTTCTTAATCATGCTTGCAGCAGTTGCACCCCGAGGTCGATGGTGCTATAGCAAGAGATGGGTGTAAGTCCTTTCGGTGATGTGAGGCTGCTATCCTCGCTGTCTCTTCTGAAGCCCGAGGAGGGCAGGCTGAGCATTTATGGGGGAAGTTGGCCGCGCCTCCCAAATGCGTCATGCGTCAAGCACCAGTCTGGGGAGCTGGAGCAAGACCCGATATTATAATGTCACTATGGCAGTTTTTGTGCGTCAGCCCTGTCCACCCCTCATCAACAGAGAAGGGGAAAGAGAGCTTGTTTCCACGTAGAATGCATAATCTTTTAAAACATGGTGCCATATTTTCATGCGTAATTACCACAATAAATGTCGTAAAAATCGTAAAAATAAAAGGCACAGTATGCACACAAGTACTTGGTGTGTGCCTAAACCAATGAGTGTTTAATAGATCTCGTATGTGCGTGCACCTAAACAGCCTTTTCTTTGTTTAGCTTTATCCGCAGAGAAGCGCGTGCACATTAAGCAACAGTCAAAATTCATGTGAGCATTGGCGTTATCTGTTTTTTCACCTGTAATTAGTGAACAGACTTTCCCTCAGGAGAGAGCAGTGATGTGAGGTGAGGAGAACGCAGGGGGCGCAACATACACACACACACACACACACACACACACACACACACACACACACACACACACACGCACACACACACACACACACACACACACACACACACACACACACACACACACACACACACACACACACACACACACACACACTTGTTGTTAAATCTGAATAAGTGTGTGTTTGCTGTTAATCCTCATACTGCAGTCTGTTTTCCCCCATGCTTGACTTTATGTTTGATGTTGTATACGTGAAGTCTGAAGGTTGTTGTTCTCATAGGCCTAAGTACAGCAGTCTTACATATTGTAATCATGTTTTTATGTGTGAGCAACATGCAATTAAATTCCATTGTCCTTTATTTTAAGGTTCAACTTTTCTTTGAGATTAACATATTTGTCTGAGTGATTGCTAAAAGGGCAGCAAAAACATTGTTACAACAATAAATACACTACAAACCACATACTTAGGCTATGACAACTGGTCACATATGATCAGATTTAAAACAATATCCAGTTAAGGAGACTAAACAAGCACACATTTCCAAATATACTGCACACAACACATTTAGAAACAGTGGCAGTGCTATTGTCCAGATCCTTGTTCAAATTAGAATCCAAGAGGATATTTGATGGATTTATTCTTCTAAACGTAAAAGCTTCACATATGCTGGGTGAGACGAAATGTAAGATCATTATGAATGCAAGCAACAATGAACAAAATGAACAATGAGAGAAGAAAAACCATACGACTGAAGTGTTACTCGTGCCTGGAAGCCATCCAATCAAATTTGTATTGACTTTCTCGTATGTGTTAATGAAAGTAACCCGCAGGCCGTCTAAAGATAGAGTTGGTGACTCAAACTCTGCTCCTCCACTCTGCCACCTGAACCACTTATCACCTTTACCTCATCTTCTCACCTGTGAATCAGTGTGGAGCGAGAACATTATTTTAAAAGAGAAAATCTTGTTTGTGATTCGTGTGTTTTGTAGCATCTAATATAACCTTATAAACCGTGTCTCTAATTCATTATTTTTGTAACCTTTGTCATATATCTATGAGCCTCGTATTGATTCCTCTGTTTGCTGTTGTTTTATCATTTCTGAGCTTTGCTTTTGTGTGCATTACAAATCAGAATCAGAATCAGAATCAGAAACTGTTTATTAGCCAGGAATGTTTTCACAAACGAGGAATTTTACGAGACGGAAGGTGCATACATTGGACATGGACATGGGACGTTAGACGAGACAAACAACAATCAACAATCAACGATAACGATAACAACAGTGCAGTGGGTATTAAATAAGTGTAAGATAAGAAAGTGCTCAGACAACAGATATGTTAATGTGAGTGTACGTTAAAGTGACGTGTGTTTAAGTTAAAGTGACGAGTGTTTAAGTTAATTAATAATATTAATATATTAATAATAATAATATTAATAATAAAATTATAATTAAAACATTATATAAGTTATACATAGACAGATCTTTTCATCACGTGTACTTTCAAAGGGCACAAGACAAACCCCAAAGTTATTGAGCTTTTTGTAAAGGCTATTATAATCATAATTCATTATAAAATATTATAGCCCTAAGGATTTTTTCCCCCATTTAATTTAAGATGTCTTGGGTTATATAAAGTCTGTTTTTGACAGCAGTGGGTGTCACTATGTCAAGATTCCCTGAGTTGAAGAATTGGATTAAGTTGAAGAAAGCAACTTTTTTTTACACAATGTCCAAAACAGGTCCAAGAAAAACATATTATCTAAGTCTTGGTATTTACATTGGTTTCATGTGGAACCTAAAACCTGCCTGATGACCTTTTTTTTTAGCCCTCTGTAAGGCATGGGGGATGAAATCAGATAGGTGTGCTTAAGCCTGGTTGTTCCCTGCTTGATCAACGGGTGTGTGTAGGAGTGAACCACTGCTACCCTCTTCGCTATTGGTCAGTAATCAAGCCAGTGTGTCCCAGCGATGCGTATAACAGCACACATGCAGGCTTGTTCAGCACAGCACGGCCATATTACACTGCCTGCACAAAGACATGGTGGAGGGAATATCATGTTCTCATTCCATAGGGAAAGATATCCTTAATTATCTCCGTGCATTTTGATAGGCCAGTTGTTTTCAAGGCCTTTCATCACAATTTATTTGACTATACACTTGGAGTGGTAAAAAAGGAATTTAGTTTTCTTTCTGTATACACTTATTTGCAAGACAATGAATACATGTATAGTATCCAAAAGTCTGCTTCATTAAAAAAGGTAACAGCTGACATAGAACAGGTCACGGCAAGAGCTTAGCCGTGGAGAGTTTCTTTATTTATTTGGTCAGAGAAAGATCAACGTTTCAACTGTTAGTTCTCTTGAACCTCAGTGACACGTACATACATGGCTGCTTCCCTGAGACCAGCTCAGGGTCAGTCCTAGAAAACACAAACACACAGTACGTGTCTTTAATCTCTTTCTCTGTGTGCCTCTTGACTCGGGTCTTTAGTCTTGACCTGTGTTTGTGCGCCAGCCTGTTGGCAGTTTGTTCTGTGAGCAGGACCTCGACACAGACACTGTCCTGGCAACGTGGCCCTCAAGCAGAGTACGCACTGCAGCTGCAGCCCACTCCGGCCACGGCCAATCATACCCATTAGACTCATTTCCTTCTCCGCCATGTTTGCCTTCATCTATTAGTGCAGAGGATAGAAAATAAACTGTGAGGACACCGAGCTTCACAGCTGATGTTTTTGATTTTTTTTCTTTCTTCAAATTTGTGAAGTGATTGAACCAGATTTCAGTTAAACACATCAAAGATATGTTTTTTTTTTATGAAGTCTTTTATGAAAAAATACAATAAAGGTTAAGGCTCAGTGAATCATGGAGAAGTCTTAGACTCTTTTTGCTGCTAGGAGGTTTTATGTTTTATGTTCTGACCTTAGCAAGTCTATGACTTAAATAAGACACGGCTGAAGCAAACAAAAACAGCCTAAGGAACACGCTGACTGACACGGCAGTGACGTACAGTATATGTAAGCACATAATTAGAAATCTGATTGCAGACAGAACAGTAACATTCTTGGCACTGAGTCATCACCACCGTGCTTTGCGATGGCATATCACACGTGCACAGCCCTGTGTGTAACATGCACCACACATAATCTGTTAGTGAGAAGTCTAATTTCTAAGAGCATATTTGTGTATGCATGTTCGCGCATGTGCATCACAATCACACATGTCTGTGTGATTGTGAGTGTGTTGGTGGAGATAAAGAGCCGATCCACATGGATTTACATGCTTCTGGGGTTCTTTTTGGCTTACGTCACAGTAATGTGTCCATACAACAAGGCCAATAAAGTCTGCTGGGTTTACTTTTTTCCCAGAATATTTTTTACAACACTTGAGCAGGCCAGGTGAAAAAACTGATTCTCCAAAAAAGTCAACATATTGCAACCATTTACTTCCATTTTTTTCCACACTACTAATAGAAATGATTTACACATTTTCATACACAATATTATATATAATATATTTGGTGATGCTTTTCCTGTTTAAATGATATTCCATTGTTATGTATTGCATGCAACTGCCATAACTCTTTAACCCATTTGTGTCACCCAAGATTTGGTGCAAAATGTGATGTAATTTTTACCTGTGGAGCAGATGTGGCGTTCAAGAACACGGGGTAGACATTTATAGGAATTGAATGTCACACATTGTCCTGTTTTTGCCTTGATATAATGCAAACTTGGTTTATAGTATATGTATTGAATGTTTTTATTTTTTTTAGTTAATCATTTCCTGTGATATCTTGCAATGTTTTGTATTAAAATAATTAATTATTAACTTTGGGCTTAAATACCTTTTTGATTTCCCAACTAGTTGTACACATTATTTTAAGCATGTGGCCTTCACCATTAATTAGCACCGTAGCATATTTTTGACACAGTGATCATTCATCCGGTTGCTTTTCAGATGGGATTTGGGCATATTCAGAATCAGTGCCAATCAGAGTCAAGAGTGGAATATAAAATTTCTCTCCACATTTATTTGCTCGTGGCAGATGAGTGAAATACAGTTAACTTGGAGTGAAAGTACTTGAAACAGTGTGGGGAGTTTGTTAATGGTGTTATGATGTTGGTTTGTTTTGTGTCCTGTTTTATTGTGAAGTCCTTGTCTTGTGTGTCCTCTGTGTTCCCTGCACTTCATGCCCCTGTGATTGTCCGTGATTGTCTGTCTGCCCTGTTTCCTGATTGTGTATTCCCTTCACCTGTGCTGCCCTCATTGTTTTCCACCTGTGCCTCGTTACCCTCCTCTTGTATTTAAACCCTGTTTGTCTCTTGTCCCCTTGTCGGATTGTACTGTTTTTCCCCCCCCTGTCCCGTGAGTAGTCCCTGTTTTTTGGATTCCTGTTTGTTTGTTCGTTCGTTCGTTCCTCGCCTGTTTTTGAAGCCTTACCTGAGTTCTGTTTTAGAATAAATTTACTTTGAACTGTTGCTCTGGCATTTGGGTCCTCTCTTTAAATCACCGCCTGACAAATGGTCCTATAGACCAGTGGTTCTCCAATGAGGGTATGTAAAGGCACTCCAGCTGGTACTTGAGATTTGTAAAAAAAAAAAAAAAGGCATCATCCAAAAATCATTTAAAATATATTTATCTAATAAATAAGTTTAAGTTTATAAACTGAATGTTCTATATCGTATCAGACACTGATGACAGTGCTGTGTATTACATCTTTTCTTTCAACCAAACATGCTTTCCATTACTGAAAAAAGGTTGAGAATCACTGCTATAGACCATGTCAGTTATCTGTATGAAGTTACAGGATGAGCTATTGGCCATGTATTAACAAATCAAGACTATTTCCCAGTAAAGTGACCACCCAGAGGTCGTGCTGCATGATGTCTGCAGAACAGTGCGAGTGTTTTGTGTAACTTCACGGTGTTTTGCTTGAAATAAAAGAGAAGAGGAAGACAGACTATGAATGTAACAATTTATTTTATTTTCTCTTTTATTCCAAAATAGATGTAGACATATTAAATACACATTCATTCCAAATTTGTTTGTAATTCAACGAACATTCAAGGTCCAACAAGTTTGGCG
The DNA here is from genome assembly GCA_038501785.1 of Myoxocephalus aenaeus. NCBI lineage: Eukaryota > Metazoa > Chordata > Actinopteri > Perciformes > Cottidae > Myoxocephalus > Myoxocephalus aenaeus. Next base: position 7,060,054 of record JBAMJR010000051.1, on the reverse strand, counting down.
AGAAAAAAAAAAAAGGCAACATGTAATTTTTTTTAAAATTCTATTTAATATAGAGGCAGATTTTACAGCCTCTACTGCACCACTACATGGGGACAGGCCTATGAGCTGGGCCAATAGCCCCATGTATGTGTTCATCAGTTTGTATCACAATGCGGCTCTCAGGCGCTGCAATACAGTATCTTTGGCTCATGTGCGCTGCACGCACAACAGCGCCTGCTTCAGCTCTGGAAGTCTCTGTTGCACATAGTGTCAGCATATGATGCAGCCTTTCTCTTTGGCCTGGCCGCCTACAGCCTTCTCCTTACTATTTGCAAGTCTATGAATTAAATAAGACACGGCTGAAGAAAAAACAAAAACAGCCTAAGGAACACGCTGACTGACACGGCAGTGACATATGTAAGCACATCATTAGAAATCTGATTGCAGACAGAACCGTAACATTCTTGGCACGGAGTCATCACCCCCGTGCCTTGTGATGACATATCACACGTGCACAGCCCTGTGTGTAACATGCACCACACATAATCTGTTAGTGAGAAGTGTGATCCACATGGATTTACATGCTTCTGGGGTTCTCTTTGGCTTACGTCACAGTAATGTGTCCGTATAGCACGGCCGATTAAAGTCCAGGTGAAAAAAAACTAGATAGTCCAAATATTACAGCCATTTACCTAAATTGTTTTGGTGACTGACACTGCTAATTTCTGATTTACACATTATTTATACACAATATTATGTATAATATATTTGGTAATGATTTTCCTGTTTAAATGATATTCCATTGTTGTTTCTTGCATGCAATTGCCATTGCATCTCTTTGCCACTCTTTAACCCATTTGTGTGCACAAATCACCGTTGCAAAATTTGATGTAATTTCACCTATTGGCGGGGTGACAGAAACATAATGAATTTAATAGTATTTTACAATTCTTCAAACATATTTGTGGGACAATCCCATCTATCAGTGTGTGGGCTATGTTGCAGACTAACATTGCAATTTGTAACCATGCATTTTGCTGAAATGCCCCAGTTGGCTGGAAAATATCTAAATGCATAAAGTCATCAATAGACTATATGTGCAGACTTGTAAGTGTAGTCGGCTATGTTTATTGGAACAACCATGAAAACAGCATTCTAAGAAGTACATTTGTTTATATTCCACAAATGGATAATATGTTTGAACTATCATCTTTCGCTCTCTGCAGAATCACGACTGGCCAGTTTAACTCAGAAAGATAAAGCCCATATGGAGAGATGCAACTTGATTAATTCAGTCCTCCTGGTGCAGGAGAGGCTATCTGATCTTGTACACTGAGGGAAGGAGGGGTCCTTCTGTTTTCATGGCGTGAGACTCAGGGCTGTCGCGTGTCAGGCCGGGCCATGACTGTTCAAACTGTTGAATGAAGCATGATCCTGTGGTTTCCAGTACAAAGGCTTCAGGTTTCAGAGCCAATCAGAGCTTTGCCGACCACCTGTATGTTTTGATAAACCCGCAATCTGTTATCTGTGTTATTATCCGTGACATGCAACCTTGTGTCAGACTCCCTGCACGACGTACAACATGTGAAGTCCAACATCACTCGGTGTGATTGTAAGGCCTCCATGCACAATCAAGCTTCCACTTTTTGTTTGTATTTTATGTTCCTAACCTGTTTAGTTGAGAGAATGTTCTGGGCATCACTCTGACTGAAACATGCCCAGAAAATTATCGTGTTTGATCCATCGGTGTAATTTTAACCTTTTTGAGAGATGATGGCGGTGGAACTCTTATGAAGCCTGACAGGTTGTTAGAAATATACGCTCTCTTTGTGCGAGTTATCAGAAATGATTTGGCATTGGCTTACATCACATGCACTGAAAATAGGATGGTTCAGAGGGTTCTTCTTATCGGACTTGTGTGACCTGTGATTCTTCTGAACAGGTGGTTATTTTGCTAATGGACTAGAGAGCAGTGGATGCACAGACAAACACATCGGATTATGTGGACCCGGAGACCTGAACTCACCTCACAGAGGTGGAAGGATGTCAATCTGATCAATATCCATGTTAAATAAATAAGGAGGACAGGCTAATTAATGTCACTATCAACTACCATCTGAGCACTCGGAAAAGTAACGTTACATCTGCAAGTCAACCTCAGAGGAAGCTCATTTTATTTTTAATATGAGTTAAATGAGAGGATTGGTGCTACTCTCAATCTGCAAACTTTGCTTCCGTCCAAAGGTAACACAATCTGCCGACCAGCACGTCTAAAGCTCAATTAACACGTTTCTTGTTTGTTAAAACTGTACAGTAGGAAAATATAGAAACTATGAATCGCTGTGGAGTGGTATCCATTTTTACAGTAAATAGCCATCTCATGTTATTCATTTACAGTTCTACTGTTGAAGCTTCTAAACTACCTCACATCTCTTACATTGCAATATAAAACGTACAGTTCACGACCCAGTAGCTACTTAACCGTATGTCCCTAATGTACGCACTAATGTTTGCAGAACTGGTTGAGGGTCTGGGGGGAGGGGACACTAACAAATTCACATTAATATGTGATATCCCCAATAAATGTTTTGTTTTCATCCAGATGTAATGTAACTTCATAAAAAAGGTTGTTTCAGATTTAATAACATCTATAAGTTTCATACATTTTTCAGTTTTTTTGTGTCAAATCTCCTATTTTTTTTTTTTTTCTCCTAAAATGTTTCTGAAAAAAAAGTGAAGTGTGAATTTAACAGTTTCTTCCCAGATTAGACCTCAATTTCTACCAACCTTTGGCGGTGAACAAAACAACCACATAAGAAAACTCAAGCAACACAGGTTCAGTGTTGTCTTAAGGTGGACACCAAGCCTGTTGTACAGAGCTGTAACATGAGATCACTTGTTTCCTTGCGGGTCAGCGAACAAAAGAGCTCCTTTGGAAAATTGGTCGTAGGCGCTTTACTGTTTCCATGAGGCATTCTTCAGACTTGTATCAGAGGTAATGGTCACTTCCAAATCTGTTTTACTTCACTGAGCATTGGAGTTGGTAAATGTGACGACCACTGAGTGATCTTATAAATGCTTAACCTTATAGACGTCAGTGAGCTGCTGCCCTTTGCGGCACTGTTTATGTATTAGCTTCACGCAGAGGGAGAGGAAGAAAGGAGAAAAAGAAAGGTAGCAAATCTTTTATGAGAATTTATATATTTAATTCCATCTACGCACGCACGCACGCACACACTTTTAATATAAAAAATTAATAACATCAGCTGTACCACCCTCCATGCAGTTCTGCAAACATTTGCAATCTCCTCAACCATAACCCTTCCGCACCCCAAACAAATATTAAATAAACTCCCCAGGTGGTACATGAGCTGGTGTATGAAACGTTTCACCTGGGCTGTGTGTGAAATTGTAATAAACTACGACTCAAGATGGATGCAGTTGGTTTAAAGTCATCTTTGTATGAATTTAAATTTCAGCAAAGTGTAAGCGTGGTTCTCAACTGCTGACTTCAATGACACCTAAATGACACCCAAACTGCTCTCACTCTAACGCTGCATCAGCTGATCGCAGGTCTCCAAAGGAGGTGCGTCAGGGCTGAGTCACAATTATTCACGGTTTAATGCACACCTCTTATTAATAGCCCACTCATCACTGACTATACCAAACAGGCATATGGGGTAAATGATATAGTTTTATAAATTGAGACGGTATTAATCCCGAGTGGGGAAACTCATTTGCCACCAAAAACTCATACAGACAATAGACACAGTACACAGTACACACACAAAACACATTACAACGAATAAATAACACCAGAAAATGCCATAATTATGAAACATGATTGATGATCATAAATATGCTAAATCTAAAAACCACGTCTAACAGTGTTTATACAAAAATCAAACTGCTGCTGCAACGAAAGGCCTTCTGAGTGGTTCAGTAGAAAACTGAGTCCTGAGTCACTCACTGAATTCGGAGACCATTAAAAACGCTGTGATCAATAGAAACGATCGTTTTTTTAACTTGGCCCGTATTCTCGTTTCTACAGTGATCTCCAAGTTGTACTATTCATTAACATAGAAGTTTGTTAATTTTGCATTCAATCCTTGTATGAGGGAATAACTTTCTGGGAGCCGCAACTCAAATCAGCTAGGCAGGATTTTATAACACAAGATGAGCCACTTTAAATATTATGCACGAACACGTGGCCCATACTACCCATTTCCTCTGTTTTTGTTTACATCTACGCTGAGTAATCAGCGCCCGTTCTGACTCAGTGTGACGCCAATCCCACCAACTGCGAGGAAGGTCACCGCTCAGTGGCCAGCATGGCCATTACTGTTGGACTAATAAGGCATTTATATGCACGTTCTTTTCAAATAATTACACAGGCAGCATGCACAGGCATGCTTACAGCGCCTGTAGTGTGCTTCAAGTTGGACACAAGATAGCCCTCTTAATGAAGTCTGGTCTGTGTGAGTTTGTGCTGATCTGCTTTGACAATTTTTGTCCTCCTTTGGAGTTTGAACGGATATGTAAACAAGAAGATATCACATGGCTCAGAAACCACACATAAACAAGATTAGAAACACAAATATGCACATACGTACACGCAGACATTTGGAGACATTACATTGATTTGCATTCATTTCTTGAAAATGTAATACATTTTCTCCTAACCAAAAACCAAGTCTTCACCCTAAAATGTTATGGCTTTTGTTATGGGGGCGTGCATTTCCTCCATGTTCCTCCCAAAAGGAAGGAGAGTCCCCACAGTGTGTCCTCACTCTGCTCTGACATCAGGGCTCTCTGATCTCAGGGTTCTATGCGCTGACCTCAGGGTTCTCTGACCTCAAGGTTCTATGCTCTGACCTCAAGGTTCTCTGATCTCAGAGTTCTATGCTATGTCCTCAGGGTTGTCTGATCTCAGGGATATGTACTCTGCCCTCAGGGTTCTATTCTCTGACCTCAGGGTTCTCTGATCTCAGGGTTCTATGCTCTGACCTCAAGGTTGTCGTTAGTGTAATAAACCTGTATTTCACTCATCATTTAGGCGAGGCATTGCATTTTCACTGTTAAAGACTGTCAGTGACTGCTGATGGTCGGTGATGCGAACAGAAGGAACCTTGTCACTGCGTTGCTTGCCAGTTAATTAGTCCACAGAGAAAAACTTGTGTCCCGCTGTTCACAGCCAGACTTTTCACCTTTATACCACTGGCAGTTGAAGGCCTCCAGTGAGGCTGTATACTTCCTTATCCGATTTAGTTTTTCCCCATCCAGCCACTGGGTTCCTGCCAAATGTCATTCAATAAGTCATTTCATGTGAACTAGTTTGTCTGGTTACGATGCTCCGGGTTAATTAAGTTAGACTTCAGTTAATGTGTATAAAATGTCATAATTTCTATTCTATATATTCTATTGGATACGTACCAAAGTGTCCCAAAAGTATTGCCGTAATTCTTATAATACAGTGTAAATAATTGCTAGGATAAACATTTTCTAGCTGCACAAATCAGCCCAATCTGCTGTGTAAATTAGATCGTGGTCCTTGTTCAGGAATATTATCCAAACACTCAGGAATAAGAAAGGTGACGTACTAGAAAAGTCACTGCGATTTTAGGATTTCATTCAGTTTGACACGTCAAGCTTCTGGATGTGTTCATTTAAAAGCTGCTTGTTTCCTCTGCTAATATTTTGTCCCAAATCTAGACTAATAGTGAGTGCAGGATTTTCAAAGCATGAGCTAAGAAAAGGTCACCTGTGCCTGTCTGACTCTCTGCCCTTCTACTGGCACCTATACTTTAATCAGTGTGCTGGTAAATGGAAGGACAACAGCGTAAGTGCACCATATTTAGGGGGAAAGTGTGAGGCATTGCAGTGAGAGAGCACGGGTTCTTGGGACGCTAAGGATGTGTGATGAGTCAATAATACCCCATAGTCCACATGGAAATAATCCAAAATAGAATTTCCTCACATGTCCCTGTTGCTAAATGTGGTGTGAGACAGTAATGTCTCGCCATGTGACAAGATGAGGGAACACAAGGCCATGCCCTACGATCTGTTGGTGATCATCTAACTGGAACCTTTGGCCCCCGAAAAGTCATTATTAACACCAGGAGCACACAGGGAGCGGAATAAATGACAGACTGGGTCGATACTTAGCGGAGGCCCTGCACCAAGCTAATTGTGTATAATTGGTTCGAGCAGCTCTGTGTGCATTAGTGGCTCTGAGTCCACCATGAGCCCAGGAATGGACCTTATAGAGAGACTGATGTTCTGTAATGTGAGAATGGACGCAGGTGGTGCAAACATATACAGCCGATGTACACGACACACGTACACATGCCCGTACAAACTCATGCACACATGCAACTACTGAACCTCGGTGCACTCTCTTAGCCGAGCTCCACCTGAACCGATGAGCCATCTCAGTTCGCTCTGCGTCATGGCAGCTTTCGTGTTCAGACGACAACCTTAATTTGGACAACCATGTTTATGGAGCATGATAGTGATCAACATCCCAGATGAACAACCCTGTGCACCCAATGTTTCTCTGACCTTAAGGAACCTGGCTAGTTAAGCCTTACTAAGTACAAAGTGTACCGTGTGTAGCTCGCTACATTGTGTTTTACAGAGGACAACCAAGAGAATTGCATTGTAAGAAAATAGAAACGAACATATGCAGGTATCGATTAAACCAGGTTTTTCTCGACTCATGACCCCAGCAAAATGTAAATATGTTGCAGGGATAGGAATATAACAACAACTTTAAATGCAGCAAGAACACAGCAGAAAGCCTCAAGGACCAGACACTGTTTTGTGTGCATTGATGTTAATTGAGTACGGTAGATCTTATTTTTATTATTTTCATTCACCGTCTTGAGAAGAGACAGAAACGGACTAACAGATGAAGAGTACACAGTGAAGTCGCGGTTTGCTTGGTTTTGTGGACTATTCATTTAACATACACTATTGGCACCTTGGAAGCTGTATCAGCCACCTTTTACACCATTTTTTAATCTTCCCAATAATAAATATGAGGTATTCAATCACTTTACTAGTGGACACTTTACTCAGTTTACTGAGCAGATTTCCTGAAATCAATATTGCTTTGGGTGCACAGGTCAACAATCACAGTGTCTTGACTTTTTAATGTTGAACTCTCTCGGTAGCACTATGAAGAACTACACAGCAGAAAGTGGCCGTTGTCGGCCACTATCATTTTGCGTCATGTCAGTTGTGAAATAGAAGTTGTATAACCCACATAATCAAAACCCTTTTCTTATGTTGCTAATTAGCACCATGGTGACCTTCTTCTACTCAAGACCCACAAAAAACTTGCGTCAATCTGTCAATGTGCTTTATTTAATGGACTACACAATGCTCTTTAAAAGTAATTTATTGAATAGAATAACAGATTATGAAAGACGTTTTTTTCTTTTGATGTTTTTTCTTTTGATGTTTTTTCCAACCTCTCTCTTAACTTCCTTTCCATGCCCTACTTTCCTTTAAATTGGAACTTTCTTATATAGAAAAGATGTTATTCAAGCGAAACCTTTTCTCACCAAATACCTTTTGTCACAAGCACACTGAATACAGACAGCGACAGGCAGCCAGGTGATGTCAGGCAGATGGTACATTTTGAATAATTCAGTGTTCCCTTACGACGTTGAGTCTGGTCACCTTGTTGACACTTGTACGTGTGGTTAACAGACAGCAGCCTAACTCTTTGTCATCGAACTGGCCTCCGACAGTCACCCTCGACCCTGCTAACAAATGTAATGGTTAGTGTTGGTTAGTAATGTTTCCCTTGCTTAGTCAAAATATTGTATAATGTAGGCATATTCATGTCAAGTATTAATTAATTTTAATTAATTTATAGACCCATTGACTTTAATAGCTCATCTGTGTTTCAGCAAGATTTCTGCTCACGTTCAAACTGTCAAGTCAAAAATAACATGGTCATATTTTGAGGGATAAGATCGTAGCTAATTTAAAGAGAATACAATTGTAATTTATTAAGAATAAAGTTATAACGTTTCAAGAAGATCTACCTGCTCTATACTCCGCTGTGCATGTATTACTCTGTGCTCTGCTGATTTATATATCTCATATATGGTAGCGGTATATCATTCAGACAGAACCTCTGAATGATCAGACAAAGTTCAGGGAAGCGGCTGTGGGATGCTCTTTATCAGAGGTGGAAAATTTAAACTAACTGAACACAGTTTTGATCAGGCATACATTTCACCATTACGTGTATTGTTTACACAAATGTAAATTGACCACCTGCAATAAAACTCATAGCCGCTCCCCCAAGCTTTTTAGTGGGAAGTATCCTGGAGTAGGGAGACAATCTCCGATAGAGTAAAGGTGTCTATTTCATAATGAGACCAGACAATACGATGGGTAGCTATTACAATAGAGAAGAATTCCGCCTTTTTGCTTATCTTATTTTCTCGCTAATTTACTGCTGTATTGAGGCTTATTCTTTTAACAGAGGCTTAAAACACTCATACACTTAACATACACTTTTTAACACTTACATTAACGTTATCTGTTTGTCTGAGCACTTTATCTTATACTTAATTTAATACCCATTGCACTGTTGTTGTCGTTGATTGTTGTTCGTCTCGTCTAACGTCTCATGTCTAATGTATGCACCTTCCGCCTAGAAAAATTCCTCGTTTGTGTAAACATTCCTGGCAAATAAACGGATTCTGATTTCTGATTCTGATCTGATTACAGTGAGGACAATTCAGTAGTGGCTGGATGTTATTAGGGAGATGACCCACTGTATATCTGTGTGACTGCTTGCATGTGATGTTCAAAGTTGAAGAGAAGTGTGAATAGACAACATTTCACTCCTTTTAAGCATGAACGGTGGCTTTATCTACACATTAAACTGTTTATCCAGACCAATCAGGAACAGATAGTTCTCACCCTTTGTGTCACTATTATGCTCGCATGAGATGAAACAGTTTGAATCCATTCGTCTCTTTTCATAGCTGAGTGCAATGGAGACAGAACAATCCAAAAAAATGACAATCACCCTGACCATAACACTATGTTCTCTCAAGAGGACGTGGAATAAAGTGCAGTATCACAGGACCTTCATGATAAGGCCATCGCAGCCAAAGCACAATTAAAAGCGCAGAACATTATCCGAGGCACTTAGCACGGGCTGGACCAAAAGTAGAACCTGCCATGGAAAAGGTTAGGAGGAAAGGACGGCTAGATCTGACTCGCTAACACACACACACACACTGGACAAGCTGTTCTCTCTGCCGACTCAGGAGGCCAAACACATCCTGACCTGTTTGTGTGCATGCACTTTTGTTATGCACATCTTCACACCTTGCAGAGTCCTATTTCCAAATGACTTTTTTCTATCTCCCTATCAGCACACACACACACACACACACACACACACACACACACACACACACACACACACACACAAACTAACACATAGACACAGATATACATACTGTTCTTGTTCCTTTTTCCATTATTTAGACAAAAAGGAAAAATGTGATCTCTTAGGACACACCCAGCTCCCCAGACTGCACAGCCAGATCTCTTTTAATCCCATGCATCAGTAATATGCAAGGACAGGTAACATCTTGAAGAACGATGTTTCTGTCATTCACATTAAGGAGAAGACGGGAGTTTGATGGAACAGATGATAAAAACCTTACGTCTATGTAAGAGAACATGCTACTCCTCTGCGTTGGACACATTGGCTAATCCGGTTGAAGTGTAGATGAGTTAGTGATGGGTGGCACGGAATAGGAAAACAGCTCATTTTAGAAAATACACCACCATTGTTCCTCTCACAGTTGGCCATTATTTGTTATATATATATTTCTTTTTTTCTTTTCTTCTTCTTTAATCTTGTTCACTATATGAGATGCTCATTATATGAGCTTACATACAGGCAAGTGTGTACCTTGGGCCTCAGCCATTATTCAATTCCTTTTAACTATAATAATAATAATAATATTTTTTTTAGTCAAGTTATACTTCTGTAAAAAGAGTAATTTCGCTTTTCTTTAAGAAAAAAAAAATACTACACTCCTCTAATCATACCGTTTACAAATCATAGAATTGGTAGTGAAATACAACTGTTTGTTTTGTCTTAAGTTGTTCTCTATTTATATCTATTATTTGACCGTGTGGACATGCTATAGCCTACTTTGTAGTACTCCAAATGTTTTGCGTATCTTGCCTTTTAGTCACCACCCTGAGGAAGTTGTGGAAGTGTTCTGATTGTGCAAAGTATGCCTGCAAATCAAATTCTGCTTGGTAAACAGAGCTGATCCTGCCGACAGTGGAATCCTTCAGACAACTTCTTCCACAGGTTTGATTCTCTCAGCACGCAGCCACACAACATAAAATACCAAAGGGAAGGTTTCTATACCTGTGAAGTTATTCTTAGAATAATCAGAACATCTGAAAGACTAAGATTGCAATTGGCTATGTAATGATTAGGAAATCTGGTGAAACGTTGTTGGTTCAAATCCCCAGACAAATGTGTTCAGAGGAAGCCAACAAATACAATAATATTTGTATTTAAAGTTCCAGTTTTTGACAAATGATCACCAATATGCACTATGAACTGAAGAAACATGACAGTGATAGGAACAGGTGATAGAAACGAATGAATACAGTGCACTGTATAATAACACTGCAAATATGATAATTTACCTGTTTACCTCGAGCCAAAGCCGTCAGAAAAAATGCCTAAAATAACATAACTAAAATGAATCATGAATAGCTCCTCAACCATACAACTTTTAGGCTTATGCGTAAATTTCTGGCCTCTTTTGAAGGGTAAGAAGCTAAGGAATTAGTAACATTTTTAGAAAACTGAAACCTGAACGCTCACATAACTATTCACACAGGAGGGAAAGCAATTAGTTGTTCAGTTTGTGGTAAAACATTTTCACTCAAGCAAAATATCCATCGACATTTAAAAGTCCACACTAGAGAAACAAATTAGTCGTGGAGTTTGCTCAACAAGATTCTCTAGTCTCTGTTATTTATCAAACCTCAAGTGTATTGATGAGAGCATCAGAAATAAATGAGACAGTTAAAAACTGTCAGGCTGTAAATTAGATGAAAATAAACAAAAATACAATATTTATTAAATAATGTATAAAGATATACTTACACCTTGACTGTTTATTGGAAGTTTAAACCTGTTGAACCCTAGGGTCCCTTAATTAGGGGACCCTTTTATATCAGGTCACAAGGTACAAATCAAGAAAAAAACATGTTAGGTATCAAATTAAACAGAAAAATCAGGGCTACAATGATATATAATCCCCATGTACAACCTCTAAACACAACTCAAACAATAAATAGGATTAGGGCTTAAAGTGTTACCTTCAACACTTAATTTCCACAAACCATGTTACAAATAACATCAATCTCCTAAAACATTGACATAGTAATAAACACAATTAATATTGATCAATATTCATATTTAACCAAAGAGCTCCATGGTAGACGACAAGTAAATTACTTAAAAATACATAACTTGTTGCTGTCTGTCGCCATCTGTACATTTGATATATTCGGCTGTTTCTGTAAGTACAAAGAGGAAAGGACGCTTGGAGCAGAAGTGCAGTCGCAGCCATTATAGTGGCCGGTCTCTCGCTCTCTGGATGTTCATCATTGCTGCTGACATTTAAGTAACTAATCAAAAATAACAAGGTTAAATTTGTACGACTTTATTGTTAAATTGCTTTGTAATAACATACAGTTTGACAACATACAGCTGAAGACTCCATGACGTCTAAACAGTATAACATGCATATCTTCTATAAATAGACCTCCATCTCAATTTTTTGTAACTTAACTTAGGAGGTCCGTCGGTTTAATTAAGTGTTCATCGTAAAATGTAAAGACAGCTTGCTTGGTTTGCTCATTTGTTTCAGTGAATTTTCACGCTTATTCTGCTACGACCAATAAGTCCCGGGAGTATTAAATGACCAAGCCAAATGCAGAATGCATACAAGGCCATGTGCTGAACATGTAGGAAGGAGTTTTGTTTTTTTTCCTCAATGGCACTTTGACAGCATTGTGGATTATTATGGATCTGGATGCATTGAGATTCATTTCATTTCGGGAGATACTTTATTCATAGTTATTTGGTCTTTAGCATGTTAAATGTATCAATCCATTACGATGACAAAAGTAGATTTCTGTGCATGTGCCTTGTCTTCAATAAAAGACAAGCCAAATCCAGATATTTCTTTCTTTGTATATTGCAAAAGAGTTTGCCCAGAACCCATCAAGTAAGCAATAGATGGGGCGAGGTGATGGAGAAACCCGGTGTGGTTGAATTTGCTTCAAGTTTAATTTCTTCTGCTTTTTGGACAATTTTTTCAACATTACAAGACATATTATCAAAATAGATTAACTCTCAGTGATGTGACACTTTATAAATTCCATTCATTTAAATAAATGAGGTATTCAGTTGAGTGCATTTTCCTCAGAGTTCAGAGTATTTCTGAGAAACCAGCTTTCCAAGAATGTTTGTCCATCATGGACTTGGGAATTTGCACATGCCATGACCGATTTGTCCGACTCCACAAAGATAGCGTGAACAATGTAAAGCTGTTTGTGTTTTTGAAGGTGTTATGAAATGCCAAATCGTTTAAATAGCAGCGATGTTTTGTCAAAGAGCTCCTTGAAAAACATTTTTAAAAGGATATTTAAAAAGTACATTTTCACATGTTAATCATATATACGGGTTCACCCTGATTCACCTGTGCCTTCATTACATGGCTGAGCTGAACAATTACTATTGTCAACTGAGTTGAGAAACAAATGAAGCCATTGTTAGTTTGCCACTATAATAATGAAACATTTGATTGATTGATCCACAAAATATGCAGCTGTGACCTCATATGCATGTAACCTGATGCATTCACTTCAGAGGAGACAACCAAGGTGAAAACATATATTTGTAATGCACTGATCAATTTTGAGATTTTGGGTTCATTTGCCTCTGTCTTCTTTCGTAGTGGAAATAAAACATCCCTCTGGTGGTTACACTTTGTCTCTTTGCGTCTGAAGATTTCTCCTACCAAGACGTATAATTACATAATGCCTTTTTGCATATTTAAACAAAGTGTAAAACAACTCGTAATAGAAAAAAAAATTGGCTCAATGTAAGTAATCGACTGGGGAAGTGTCATGGTGATATCTATTAGTTATTTCTTCACCCGTTCACCTAGGGTGTCATCCCTTAACCCTGTTGCATTCACAGCAGGTAGTTATAGTAGCAGCGCCACTGAATCATCATCATCGTGGAGAAATATTAAACCAGAGGACAGACCCTGGAGCAGGCCGGGTGCTTCATGTTACACACGCTAACACACTCTTTGGTTATTGGTGATAGGTCACACACACATGCACTCAAAAACACAATCGCTGCAGCTTAATGATTTAAAAACATATACTAATAAAGCTGATTTTATCACATACAGACATTGTATTCAGTCATTGACTCTTCATGAGTGATTCTTTTGGATTATTGTTAAATTATCAAGATGTTTGTTCGAGTTTATAGTGCGGGAATTGTGATAAACCACAAGACATGTCTGCTTATTATGATGCATGTATATGCCAATCTCTTACTCTTAGATAGTCACCGTGAGGGAAAATGCTTTCAGATCAACACAGGCCTTGGGAGAAAATTTGAAAAATGTGTTTTGCAAAAAGATTACTATGAAACTTAGTGGGAGTAAGGCCAAATGAAAAGGTACACAGGATTTGTTTTATGTGTGACTTCTTATCCACATACCAATCCTTACATTTGCATAAGTAGGTGCTTAGGAAGATTATCTGCAGTACATATAACTCTAATCAGCAAATTCATTCTCCTGATGTTCCATTAGATGATGTATTAGCAGAAAAATTACTATGTATAAACAGATGCACTTTTGGGTTGTAAAATTGTTTTATTGTTAATATTTAAAGGTGAACCAGTTCAGTCATCTGAGGACATTGAGGCAGAACGCTGGTAGCGTTGAAAGTCCTCGCGAGCATCCCTGCAAGATCAAACTGATTGACTTTGGTTCGGCTCTTCCGATTTCCCTCAATAGTGCCTGGCACCATTATTCAGATCTTTGGAAATAGGTACATGTACCTGGGCAAGGACCTGCATTCAACATGGTGCAAATATGAGGTCATGAGAGTCATTGTTTATGGTCAGTGTAGGGTTTTTAGAACCTAGTTTGTCATAATTGGACTCTGTACAATGTAAAATGAGAAGCTGTTTGGGTGTACATTACAATGCATGGAATATGATAATTAATAAGAGATATTATTATGAATGGCATGCATATGTAGGCCACTGTTTTTATTAATGATTAATGTATGACTAGATAAGGAATTGTAGTTCTCTTGTTCGCCTGAGGGGCGGAGCTGGAGAACGGACTTTAAGGATCTACCAAAGACGAAGAAGAAGAAGAGGAGGAAGAGGGGACGCGGCTCCGTCTCTCGTGGCGGACACGCCGGAATGTTAATGCGAGGGAGGGCTCTAGGACGAAGGAGGAGATAAATTTGACTGTACCTGGGAGAACAGCCTCTTTTCTGGCCACCACCGACGAAGGAGGAACTTCAGGCGAGAAGCGCCCGGGTGGATTGGAAAATAGCTCGATCGATCGAATGCATAACCTGTTCTGTCATTTCACTCTTTTTATTAAATATTCTTTATTATAACGTCATCGGACCCCGGGTCCTTATTCAGCGCCAACTCCCAGAGTTTCAAGAACTTAACAGATGGCGACCACGGCAGGACTCTGATGGAGCTGGGCAAACCATTCGGATTTACCACGAGGCTCTCCTCTTCCTAATCACGAGAGGGCCCCACAATAAAGGTAAATAAGGACCTGTTTAACCAAACCTTACAGGTAGAAATAGGAAAATTAGTCGTGAGCAGGAAGAGGACGGTCGGACGTGGATTTAAAATTATTAGCGTGAAAACACGACATAGTATAATTGTTGAGAGTGAGATGATAAGCAGGCTTATGTTTGTGCGTTAAATGTTGAATGAAAGCTGCAGTGTGAGTGGAAAAGCTTTGTTGTAATACGTGTGGTTTGTATATAATTATATGTTGAATGGAAGGCTGCGTGCGTGTTTGTGAAACATAGTAATCAGCTGTGTTTTGAGAAGCTTTGCAGCGTGAGATCGCGTGGTCGCAAAATGGCCGCTCAGTGTTGATTTTCCCCTTTGTTTTTTCCAAGCACAATTGACTCCCAAGATAACTGAACTAACCGCAATAGTTATATTACGCGGGGTAGCATCACATGTATGAATGCAAATTTGCAGTAAGGTGCCAGAATTGTTTAGGTTACAGAGACCGGGCGGGGCCTGTACTATATCGGATATTTTACAGTAGGGATTACTGATACGGCAACAGTTTTAGAGTTACGCTTTGAATCGGCAGGTTCTTAGTAGTCTTTAAATACTCCGAGAATAACCCCTAGGATCTGAACATAAGCACCATAAATTAAAAATCTGAAATACACGACGCCTGGACCCTGCCAGTCAATAGCTACGTGGTTGTACATCAATAACATATCCTAGTTCCGCGAAAGGGACGAGACCGGCGCTTAGTTTTGACGTCTTCAGCTGGTCTGAGGAGCCAAGTACTTATAGGATTTTGTTAGTTGTATGCTACGACACGAGCTAGAAGAGGGAAGCGGAGATTCAGCGCTAGACAACGAAATTAAAAATTTGAGGAGACGACGCGTGAGCCGAGAAGTCTGCGCTTGGAGCCAGAGCTGTCTGCGGCAAAAGCGCTAGACAGCGAGAGTATAACTAATTAGAGGAGAATATACACAGAGAAGTCAAGTTGTGAAAAGAAAAGTGGACTAAAGGGGGGAAGACAAACGTGGGACCTCATGTGTTAAGTAAACAGGAAATATCTTAAATATAATAGCGCCTCTAGAGGTTGGAGGGGTATTTCCTCACTGACACTGACACCTGGACTGTTTACACACACACAGCAGACACGTACTTTAAACAGCATAGAGGCTAATGGCTTAAAACATTCACACATAGAGATAATTGAGGATATTACCTATAGTTGTATATTAATAAACATTTTGGCAATTTAATAATCTTTCATTTTTGAAAATTTTAGTTTTTATAAACATCATACTGGCATGCCTTGTTGTTCAATCGCAGTGTGATATTGTGTTTTTGTCCAGTTTGTACCAGCGCTGGCAGTGTGAACTTCCCCTATAACTTAACCAATTGTATTCTTCCAACTACACAACATTTGCACGTTAGACACATAGTGTTTGTTATTTTATTTCTACATTTACATTTCCTTATATAAGCCAGCGTCAGCACCTGATCCTTCCAAGATGTCTAGTCCAATGAACACCCCAGCGTGGGTTAAGGAAGCATGTGATGCAGCCCTAAACATGACGGACAACGGAAAGGAGAAGGCAGACAGGAGACTGAGAAACCACATCGAAACATGGCATGCTGAGGGTTTACTTGATGTAACAAGCCTGGAGGCGCCCACCAAGGAAGAGAAGATGGCGCTGATGAAACCAGTGGAGATAAAGGAAAGTACTGTGGAGGTTCTCGGTTATGTCAGCAGCCTGGTTGTCGAAGCAATCCCAGTCCTGTTGAACAAGGTTGAATTTCTGGAGAAGGCCCTGTTCAAAATGGAAGAACGGGCAAGTGAGAGAGAAAGGAGGGAGGCTGCACGGGAAGAGAGATTGAGATTGTGTGAAGAAAGCCTCCACCTAACAAGCCCCCTCATTGGAAGAGCGGCCCTGGTCCGTTCTACAAACTCATTAGGCCCATTCCCGGCACATTCTGAAAACCTTTGTCAAAACACTTCCCCAAACCCCACTTCAAACCTGTCGGCACAACCAAACACCACACCATGGGAAGCAGGAGAAAAGAAAAAGAATGATAAAGGCTGTTTCAACTGTGGGAAAAGTGGACACTGGGCTAGAGATTGCCGCAAACCAAGAAGAGGACGAGCAGGAGGAAGAAGAGGGGGGCACATAAACATCCCTAATGCCCATCTTCTGCCAGCCAGATCCTGGGAGCAAGAGGAAGAATGACCTTCAGGTGCAGGAAACCACAAGAGCGATGAGATCAAAGCTCTCCACCCATCAACCAAGCCCTTCCATCGGGATGGTTTCTGAAGCAAATGGGATAAGATCCACAGTATTGTTTCAGAAAGGAGAGGGAGGATGAAGGAGCAGGGAAGGTGCAGGTGCCACACTATTTTTTTCGAATTTTATTCAAATTTAAGTTAAAATCATGAAATATTCTAACGGTGATTAGCACTGTTTAGTTATCCCCTGTAAGAAAGACGACCCAGTCAGTCGTCAAGTGGCTGATACTGAGACACAGGCTGTCAAGAAGGATCAGGTTTGATAACTGCACACATTTTGCATTCAAACACGTACAAGAGAGGGACATATTTAGAAATGACACATTCACACGGAGCAGACTATGACCCAACATTCCAGGGTAGTCGAGAGAGCTAATCAGATGATGAAGTCTGAATTAGCTAAGATATCGAGCGTGATCAAACTCTGAGGAGGTTTTTCTGAAAGATTAACCAAATTGCGTTTGAGTTTTTGTCTTACAGGAGCCAACCAGACACCAGCTGATGAGAAGGTGTCATCAGTGGAACCAGGTGACTGGTAAGGTTGAGTATCGGACAGGAAGAGGTTTGATATTGTAAATATGAATTATAAATATGATGAGCTCTCTTGCGCTGAGTTCATATTGTTTAATATTATGCACCACCTGACATTACACATGTTAGCATAAACACACGGGTCAACAAATGATCTGGATTAGAGTGGACGCTGGGGTAGGGCCGTTTGAAGTCGTTGCAAAGGCTTCACACGCCCTCCAGAAAGGCCACGCCAAAACCAAGTGATATCATTGAAAAATGGTACCACTGATAAATTAGAGAAACACTTGTAAATATTTTTAAGGTTGCGAACGTGCCATCAGTGGACTGAGCCAAGGTGGATTGGGCCATTTGAAGTTGCAGCAAAGACTTCACACGCACTCCAGGTAAGAGGCCACACTAAGACCAAGTGGCACCATCTAACCCATTGTTTACTTGCAGATCCGCCAGCCAAAGTACCAGAACCAACCACCGGAGGCGCTGCGGAGAAGGAGGGAAATTCTGACCAAAATGGAAGACCCAAAGAGAAGCAAGACATGTGAGAAAAGCGATTGTACAGTCATCCAGTACTGCATCGGTGCAGCATTTGTAACATGCCTGTTGATGTTTCCCTTTATCTGGCGCAAGGTCCAGGAAGAGAGGGACATTAAAAAATTCATAGAATTACAGGACGTGGAATATGCAAGTTACAATTACACCAAGATAGACCCCACACAGGTGGCCACAATACACTCCCGAGAGAGGCGAGATGGGCATGATAACCGGGGCCCAATTAAGCTCCGTTGTGAAGTGGGTCAACAATGTGTGAGATCGTTTGACCTGTGCCGTGAGGGAGGCTGTCCACGAGGTGGCGTTGAACCAGGAGATGCGGTAATATGGTCCAACTCACTCCATCACAAATATTTATGCACAGGTAGTTGCCAGTGGAATGATGTGTTTACAAGTACCAACCCTGAGGGCCGGTATAATCCGAATAATAAAAGGCGTGGGGTGATCTCTATAACAGGTCAAATCAACCAATGTCCAAACAGGGAAAAGTCCACATATCATTGCAACATAGTCACGATAACTGTAAACAACCCGCAAGTAGAAATCTCTGGTGACTACAAATTAGGGATAGAAAGCACTACAGGAGATTATTATACAATTAATATAGATGTAGTAGAACCAACTGACAAGTCTTCCAAGACAAGTATACAAGTGGGGGATGGCCCAGACTCCGTAATTAAATACCTGAATATAACGAGTGTGAGACAAACTATTGAAACCGAGATGGGCTTTAGTGAGTCCAACACCTGGCTAAACTGGCTGTTATACACTGCCAGAGAGCTCAAACGGCCAAACTGTTTGGTGTGTGCGAGAGGACGGCCGCAGTTGGCAACAGTGCCGTTTGCACTGAACCCCGAAAATGATCCAAGGGGGTTCAAATGCATGCTTGGACTGTTTAAGAACAAAGTTGGACCAAATTGTAACACACTTGCTTTGTTGTTTCCAGCAGTTCCCCCAGTGCACCCTCCAGTGTTTACATACTACAAAGGCAACTACACTTGCCTTCACAGTTCGCGAGGTTCAGTCCGTGTGGGAAACCTGAGACACTGCCACACTATCGTTAATGTTACCGCAGAGGAGAAGAGCATCAGCAGTGGTATGGTAGGTGACCATATGATGGCCAGAGCAGATGTTTGGTGGTACTGTGGTGATACGGTGCTCAGAGATTATCTCCCAAGGAATTGGACAGGAACCTGTGCGTTAGTTAGATTAATTATGCCTGTAACGATAACCCCATTAGAAGGAGATTCTTTAAATCTGCTTAGTTCAGCGTCATCCAGCAGAGGTAAATTGCACATGTTTACTTGGACAGCATCGGAGTACCCAGAGGAGTGCCAGATGAATTCAAGGCTCGGCATCAAATAGCTGATGGATTTGACTCTATTTTCATATGG
The DNA here is from genome assembly GCA_038501785.1 of Myoxocephalus aenaeus. Lineage (NCBI taxonomy): Eukaryota > Metazoa > Chordata > Actinopteri > Perciformes > Cottidae > Myoxocephalus > Myoxocephalus aenaeus. The sequence continues at coordinate 7,040,433 of JBAMJR010000051.1, read as the reverse complement.
CCCACAATGAATAAAAATGTAGATTGGATAAATAACATTTATTATAACCAGCAGAGATTTGTTAATTACAGCAGGGATGCAATCAAGGGGATACTGGAACAACTAGAGAAAACGTCTCTTATGACCTTTCAAAATAGAATGGCTTTGGACATATTGCTCGCTGAGAAGGGTGGGGTGTGTAAAATGTTTGGGTTAATGTGTTGCACGTTTATTCCTAACAACACTGCCCCCGATAGTTCAGTGTCCAGGGCCTTAGCAGGGCTTAGCTCACTTAGCAACGAATTGGCGGAGAACTCAGGAGTGGACAACGAGTTCACAAACTTCATAGAAAGATGGTTCGGTAAGTATGAACAATTATTCCTTTCAGTTATTACTACAGTGGGTATTATGATAGCAATTTTAGTACTCTGTGGATGTTGCTGTGTCCCATGTCTAAGAACTCTGATAATCCGATTGATTTCTACTGCTCTAACCAGGGAGGACCAGCGGCTGATGATGCCGTTGATGGCTCCCGAAGTCGAGGTGGAAGAGCAGAGCGTGGGTGATGTTATACTACACTCACCCCCACCCCCAGAGTATTATGACATGGTGAAGATTATGGAAAAAGGAAGTTGAAGATGGATTGTGGAAGTTGAAGGAAGGGTTAGTGGTGGCGTAGATGCGAAGATTGGGGAGAGAAAGTATTAAGAAAGGAGAAATTAAATGAGAAAGAAACTGAGCGATTAATGAAGGACTGTATTAACATGTGATCCCCTGAGCCAGAGTTCCTGAGCAGCAGAGACCAGCTCGGAGACCTCTCTGTGCTTCTAAGCTTTCTTCCACAGCGGCACTTGTCACATCATTACCGACCTCCAACATGCTTCTGTCATCACGAGCGGCTTCACCATCAGACCAGAGACCCCAGACTTCACATCAGTGAGACACGCTGGGTGCAGGTAGTATGGAGAAGTATCATACGACTTTGGCAATAAAACAACACACTGAGGTACAAGATTAAGTGACCATGATGCAGTGTTTTGGACCTGTTGTGTTGATCTTTTCCCAAGATACTGGTGATTTCTGGAGATGGAGAGGAACGACAAATGGAGTACTAGGACCGGAAAGGCCTGGAGGACCGGCATCCGAGTTTATAGAATGTGCACGGGGAGACACTCACCAGCACCCCCAAGAACATTAGAGTCACACACACACGTAGACAGACATACAATGCACATAACTGTGCCTGATTTTAAGATTTTGTACCTGGGTGATGAATAGAACCACACTGATATATACAGGTTTAAAGGGGGGGGGGGGGGGGGGGGGGGAGAAGTTTTTTCTTCCATAGGATTAAAATGCATGCACTGTGGGTGGTGAATAAAGAATTACTAGTGTTTATACTATGGAATAGTATAAAGAGAGGGATTGTAGGGTTTTTAGAACCTAGTTTGTCATAATTGGACTCTGTACAATGTAAAATGAGAAGCTGTTTGGGTGTACATTACAATGCATGGAATATGATAATTAATAAGAGATATTATTATGAATGGCATGCATATGTAGGCCACTGTTTTTATTAATGATTAATGTATGACTAGATAAGGAATTGTAGTTCTCTTGTTCGCCTGAGGGGCGGAGCTGGAGAACGGACTTTAAGGATCTACCAAAGACGAAGAAGAAGAAGAGGAGGAAGAGGGGACGCGGCTCCGTCTCTCGTGGCGGACACGCCGGAATGTTAATGCGAGGGAGGGCTCTAGGACGAAGGAGGAGATAAATTTGACTGTACCTGGGAGAACAGCCTCTTTTCTGGCCACCACCGACGAAGGAGGAACTTCAGGCGAGAAGCGCCCGGGTGGATTGGAAAATAGCTCGATCGATCGAATGCATAACCTGTTCTGTCATTTCACTCTTTTTATTAAATATTCTTTATTATAACGTCATCGGACCCCGGGTCCTTATTCAGCGCCAACTCCCAGAGTTTCAAGAACTTAACAGTCAGTCTGAAGATTTTTTAGCAAACACTGCTCTAATCGTTCAAGGCGGCTGAACTCATGAGCTGAATATGAGCACAAAACTGTTACCAAGGCCAAACACTGCTCTGGCATTTTACAACAGGCTTATCAGTCTCAATGACCTCAATTGGAGTATGTCCCTCACACTTCTCTCCTCAAAAAGATGTTTCATGTGAATTCGCAAAAGAAAATTCACCGCCAGAACAATTTATATGTGCCTTCACACGTGTACACGAATTTCCGCCGGGCGGCGCAAATGGCGTCAAAGATGTTGCTTGGAGAGCAGTGAGTGAGGACGTAGGACTACCTGATAAGTTTTAGGGTTTTTAGAAGCAGCACGGCAGGGGTGCATGGAACTACATAGTTCAGGATCTTTGTCAAAAAGAGACGTACCATTTACCCAAAAAGATTTACATCTTTACGAAACCAAAATATGTGCATGAAAGAGCCCCCTTTGTCCTCCTATACAAAGGGTACATATTGATGATGTCATTATCTTCATTCAAAAACTTTTCCTCGGTGTATAATAGGTTGGATGTAAAACATGTAGGTGAATCTGCTGTTGGTTGGGGTTTTTCGAGGTTCCAGTTATACCTTTCCAAATATAATCCCAGTCCAGCCGCACATTCTCCGTGTTCGAGGTCTTTGGCCCAGACCTGTTCAATATGTAAGGGTTTGTAAGACACAGAAAAGAATGAGTACAGTGTGGATACTAATCCCTTGGTTTGGCCCCGTATATTCAAAATAGAATGCAGATGATGTGATCCCAAAGGTTTATTCCATGGTACCCCATATGCTTTAAATCAGTGATTCTCAACCTTTTTTCATCCTGTGGTTTTATTTTGAAGGGACTTTTTTATGCAGCGGGGTGTCGTTTTTTTGCCGGCTCTGGTTTCGACTTGTTTTGCACTTGTGCCGGCTCTGGTTTCAACTTGTTTTGCACTTGTCCCCCCATGTTTTCAGCAGCATGGGGTGACATTTTAATCTCGGAAGTAAGAATATACAGGGGTCTGTAGTTGCTGCATAGAGTCGGATCTTTATCGGGTTTAGGTAATACAGATATTAAGGCTAAGTTAATGTCTTCTAAAAAACAACTTCTTTCAATAGAACAATTAATCATCTCTGATAGAAACTGGCCAACCAGATCCGAAAAAAATTAATTAAATTCAGGGGGAATACCGTCCCATCCTGGTGATTTCCTCCTTTTCATCCCCGCAATGGCATCTTTAAATTCGGTCAGAGTGATCAGTAACCCTAAGTCTGAAAAAATAAGATCAAATTCAGGGGGGATACCGATTGCTATGTACCTTATGCAACCTTTAATGGAACTCTAAAGAAATGCGAGACCTTTTGGCCCCTGAGCCAAAAGGTTTGCCCAGCCCTGCTCTAGAGCAGTGGTTCTCAACCTTTTTTCAGTGATGTACCCCCTGTGAAATATTATTTTCAGCCGAGTACCCCCTAACCAGTTCAAAGTGTTTTTCGTTGAAAAAAAGATGTAATACACAGCGCTCTGCCATCACTGATTTAATATAGAATATATACATATTTTTAAAGGATTTATTAATGGATGCTCATTTAAAATATATATATATTTTTAAATCAGCCTGCACGTACCCCCAGGGGTACACGTGTCCCCATTTGAGAACCACTGCTCTCTAGAGGAAGGCTAATGAGACACATTGGCAGGTTGAGACCATGTGGACCTGGAGAAATATATGAAAAGTCTAGCCTGCTATCATGGAACAAATTACCTCAATCACACTTGTTCATGCAGCTCATTAAATAATTGTTCGGCTATTTATATAGCAGCATCACATGTAGCCATGACTGAATTTAAATAGACTATTAGTGCACCACTGAGGGACTTAATGCACTGCAGGGGGAGGTTTGTGCCCAATAATAATTAAAAAAATCTTTATCTTCTTCCAGGTGGCAGGTATTGGCTTCTCTTAATTTCACTGTAAAAAATGAAAATCCAATTGTCAAGATTTCTTTAACACACCCACATGGAGATGTGAAAAAATCCTGCAGACAATACTTTTACGTTTTTGTGGGAACAAATAAACATGACAATCTCTTTGTGGATGGATTGCCAATCTTGATGTTTCACTTATGTTCCTTTTAAAGCAATACTTCACCCTCGAAAGTGATCATTTATGTATGAATGACTCACCCCATGTTACCTTGAATTTGTAAAGAAAACAGTCCTTACGGCCTACACATGAAAACTAATTGTTTTCCCTCTCTCCGTGACACGCTTAAAACCACTAGTACGTTTCCTACTGCCCGATCAGAGCAAACAAACCATGCTGCACACACTTCTCCCTCTGCCCTCCACTGGCACTTGTTTGAGTCTGGCAGAACCCACTAATTCAAAACACCTCAACAGCCTGCCCGGGAGCAGGTTTACATTTTTGGCTGTGTTGCTATGGTGATTTATCTAAGCTTGCTTCGAGAAACTGAATAAGCCTGACCTACGTCATCTTATCCTGACAATTAGCCCGCTAACTCAGTAAGCCAGGTACGAAAAATAGGGCCCAGTTAATTCTGCCTTTGTCCCATGCCCATTCAATACACGTCTTGCATTCAGCTGCTTCTGGTTTTGCTGGTAAGTCCTTTGAGCATCAGACGTTTGTCAATCACTGTAACTCACCAAAGGGTCAACCAAGACAGATAAACCCGCTGAAGTCAAACTCTAAATGTTTCCTGTGCTTGTAGAAGAAACAACAACAACAACAACAACAAGAAGTGCTCTCTGTCTGAAAAAACTAAACAGAAAAGGGCAGAAAGGATGCATCAGTGATTTTAGCAGCGATGTAGAAAGAGCACAATGTTACAAGAGGGACAAATACTAATGTTCAACATGGTTCTCTTTTCTCTCGAGGGCTCCTTGTTTCAGAATAGTCCGTATAGGTGACTGCATCTGTTAACCCTCACAAATAACCTTCGATGTTAGTTCACAGTTTAAAACTAAACTGAATGCTTGGCTCAGCAAAATGTACACAAGTTGTGTTCACTAAATGTACTCAATTGTGTTACGTTGATGTTGTGACCCTTTGCCCTCCGTTAAGTCCTCCTGATTGAATTGTGTAGTTTTATGTAAAGCCTGACGCATGCAATAATGATCAGGAAAAAAAAGATCCAAATTGAGGTGATCCAAATTTTTGAATCAGATGTTCTGTTTGTCATATATGAAATATCTGACTTTTACGGCAATTTATTTATCTCAATTGGGCTTTATTCAGAAGCATTTATTTCTTCTGGTTTCTGTTTGTGGTCAGAGTATATTTACCAATCACATGGGAGCAGTCTTTGGGTGAATGCAGATAAACAGTCTGTGTGGAGAGCAAAAGAGGAATGTATCGGCCGAAATGCAATCTCGTAGCACATATAGGCTTTCGTCTGACAAGGAGTTATCTTTTTTATTGGTTTAAATGAGCTTGCAAATGTGCAGAAGTAAGGAAGTCTTGCCTCGTATATCGATCGGCTGGCTACACCGGAACCCCAGAAATACAGACTCTTGCACCCTGAGGCTTTTATTTTTGTTTTGGTAATGTGACATTATATCTGGCCTTTAGAAACCTGAGGCTTGTAAAGCCTGATTTATGCTTGCCACATCTGCGATTGTCTGTGGGTACATTGCTCAAAGTATAACTGAGGCTTAACACAGTGACTCATTTGTGTTTATGCTGTTTGGTTTGTGCAAGTCATTGAGGAATTGCAGTATATGTGTATAACACAGTATAATAAGTATACAAATATAAGTTATTATCGGCTTTAAGGAAAATGGTATATTTAGCATATAAGTAATTAAAAAAATAAATAAAAAACATACAAAACATTTTGTATGTTTTTTTTATATGCACATTTATGCATCCTGTGCTTGTCTCCTTGACAACAGGGACTCAGATGGAAGCTGTTTTCAGGGTACAGTGCTGAATGGAGCCCTAATGCTTTTTCCTCCCATTTCGTCCTCTCACCTTCTCTTCCGGTTTTCTTCCTCCCTCCTGAGCTCTTCTTTTCTTTGACAATGACAGTCAGAACACACACTGTTCAGATATTCATACCAGCTAATCAGAGTCATGCATGTATGGGCTGTACAGTGCAGTTGGGAGATTAATATAATGTTCTCACAGTAAATACCCCTTTGACTTAATTATATGTGGGGCCCACATTAACAATGGACATGATAATACAAACTGGACATGGACTCCCCAATATTCTCATTTGTTTATTATTTGTATTGATTGTTAAAGTAAAGGTTTAAACATGTACCGTTGTCACTGTATTTATTGAATTAACACTTCTCACAGTGAATATGCAAGTAAGTGGAGAAGGCGGATGCAGGCGGCATGAAGACTATCATCGCAGACAGTCCAGAGGGAGAAAAGTAGAGCTAAGAAGCAGTATGACCAAAACACTTATGGTATGGAGCTACAACCAGGGTGTAGAGTACTGGTGTGAAACTTCAAGGACAGAGGGGGACCTGGAAAACTCAGATCATATTGGGAAGAGAAAATCCATGTGATAACCGAGAGAAAACATAAGGACAGTCCTGTTAGGGAACTGGGAACCACGGTGAGCAGGACTCAAAAGCAGACTCAGAGGCAAGGTAGTCGGGTGTAAAAACAAAGTCTTTACTTCAGGCAGGGTTCGGTACACGGGTAATCAGTCCAGGCAGGCAGAGGTATCCGGATCGGCAGGGAAAACTCACGGGTGAACAGAAACGTGTCAAAACATGGGAAAGGCTCTCTATAAATCTATGAATTACGCTCTCTATAAAATAGCTTATAGCATTACCTGTGACCCAATGCCAAGTCAAATACAAGTTAAAGTGTTCGGAGAATTAGCTGTCACAAAAAATGGCACAAACACAATCAGAGTGATCTAAATGCCCTCTGGGGCCCTGCTAACATCCTTTTCAAGATTTAACATGTACATTTATAATAGATGTGTAATGGTGCAAGTGACAACACTGTTCTGCCGGTCTTGCATTATTACTACGAGTTAGATATACAGTATATTTCTAGAGAATGTTTTCTTTTAGACTAACACATTTGATTGAGGACTTGATATCTGCAACATCTCTCTGAATTAAAACCCTCAATCAATATGAGAGGGCTGTTTTCAGTTTAGTGCCGCTTCATGGCATCTTAGAAAGAACACAGACAGCAGACAGCCTTCTTTTAAATTAAACACAGTCAACAGTTGTACCCTTGACTGATCTCAAAAGAAAAGAAAAAGCTTGGAGGAAATTTGCATGTTTTCTTCACTGAAAAGCAAAGTAACCACAATGAGGTGTTTTGAATTAGTGGGTTCTGCCAGACTCAAACAAGTGGCAGTGGAGGGCAGAGGGAGAAGTGTGTTTGTTTGCTCTGATGGGGCAGTAGGAAACGTACGAGTGGTTTTAAGCGCGTCACAGAGAGAGGGAAACCAATTTGTCTTCATGTGTAGGCCGTAAGGACTGTTTTCTTTACAAATACAAGGTAACATGGGGTGAGTCATTCATACATAAATGATCACTTTCGAGGGTGAAGTATTGCTTTAAAGGAACATAAGTGAAACATCAAGATTGGCAATCCATCCACAAAGAGATTGTCATGTTTATTTGTTTTCCCCAAAACGTAAAGGTATTGTCTGCAGGATTTTGTCAAATCTCCATGTGGGTGTGTTAAAGAAATCTTGACAATTGGATTTTCATTTTTTACAGTGAAATTAAGAGAAGCCAATACCTGCCACCTGGAAGAAGATAAATCCTCAAATGTATGGTATGCTTTCGAAAAACGATATGTCACTTTATGTATACACGGAAGATATTGGTCTCAAACATGCAAAAGCAGTAGTGTAGAAAAGGGAAAATCGCTGGTAAGCTCGTAGTACATTAGAGACAAACTGGCACAGAACAAGGAGTTGACACAGACTAAATACACAGGGAAACGAGGCACAGGTGGAAACAATGAGGGCGGGGCGGCACACGAAGAGGGAGGAGTCTGAAACGAGAGACAAGGGGTGCATCCCAAGTCTCTAAATTGCATCCCCGTTTCCCTCACTTGCGCCTTTTCCTTGCGTCTTAGTACCTCCCACCAGGGATGCATAGAGAGACGCAAGGAAACCAAGCGAGGAGAGAAGACGCGAGGAAATATGTTTTAAGAGACATGAGACGTCCTTTCCTCTGAAGCGTCACGTGAAGCGACGTCGGTTTATGATGACTGCGGCCGCCTGACAGCTAATCACATCTGATCAGCTGTCAGGCGCTTTAACAGCTGACGGAGTTTTGTCTGGAGAATTTTTAGCGAACATTCCAATAAAAATGCACTTAAAATATTGATAAAAATGATCGTATGTTTTCAGTTGATTTAATGGTGTTAAACTACTACTTATATTAATAAAGACAAAGTTATCATGAGTGTCAGAGTGGAGATGTTTTCTCTGTCGTCTGTTACCGTTTAATAAACTGCATTGAGTATTTATATACTGTGATGTGTCCTGCTTATACGCTCAGGATCCATTTCTACCAGCGGAATGCGTCTTATTTATTTATTTATTATTTACGTCGGTATGTTTTGAAATTCTGATTGTGACATCATTATAAAATAACCCACAATATAAATATAGTTTCTCTTCATTACGTGTTGTAAACAAGTGTTTCCTCTCTCCAGCTCTCTCTGATTTTAATTACATACATAATACAAGTTATTGAGGGAAACAACAGATCAAATCTTTGAAGACAGTAGTTTGTGGTCCTTTTGTTGTTCAGACCTACTATGAACATATTTTAACCAGATTGTGAATAAGAAAACAGATTTAATATATAGCTTGAGTTTAATCTGTGATCGTCTTCACTCTGGTGTTTAAACTCCAGCATCAGTCCGCTCAGCTGCAGCGTCCAATCACATAACAGATGAACAGTGAGGGGGCGTGTCCAGCGTTAAAACACTTCCTGGAAGCCTGCTCTCGGGGCTCCTCGATCATGGCTCCTTCGATTTCCCTCCTCGCTCCTCTGTCCTCGCTCCTCAGAGCAGAATAAGAGCTTTGGGACGGCCGTCAAGATGGCGGCGCAGAACCACTTCCGGTTCAATCGAGGAGCGAGGAGCGAGAGACTTGGGATGCACCCAAGGTGAGTGACAGACAACACAACAGAAACAGACAGTGACAACAGAACTACCCAGAAGGTCTGGGCGTAACAAGTCTTGTCTACGTTGTACAGCCTGAGAGAGGCCCAGGAAAGAACAGAGTACTGCACAGAGACCTGTTACTGCCCTGTGACGTTCTGCCCGTGGAAGAGGATCAACAAGAGAAATATGTTCTTTAAAACCCATGCACGCCTCGATGTCCTGTGTGTCCAAGTGTGCAACAGTAGACGTAGTAATAAATAAAAGAGTTACGAGATATAATATATTTGACTGTTTTTAAACTTGCTGACATGTGAGAATTGTGTATCTTTAATTCCCTATGTGGTGAATGTTTTGTTCACTTGTTTATATCTTTGTTTGTTTGTTTCTTTTTCTTTGTGTATATTTTCTCCTATTTGTTTGGTTTTCTCTTCCAATAAGGATTTTTGCCTCTTCAACATTTTAAACTAGAATGCGTACTCTGGGACCTGGTGGGATAAATGAATGAATGAATGATATACTTTATTAATCCCTCGGGGATTAATAAAGTATATATTCATTCATTCATTCATTCAAGATAGAATAAAAATAATGGTTAGTAACCTCAGACCAAAGATGGGCTAATCTTGTTCATTCTCAGTTCATTTTTACAGCTCTCCTCAGCCCACTGCCTACTGTAATAACAGCCATCTGCTCCGCATCGCCAGCCCATTACTAGGAGCAACCACATTAAGGGCTGCACTTGTGACTCAGCTCACAAGCCTCTCTCTCTCTGTGCCAAACGGATCTGGCTTCATTAAGTTCCTTGCCTGAAATGGCATTAATAACATATGTCCACAAATGCGGAAATTAAATCTCTGTTTACTTATTACGGTGATATGGACTGATTTGATTGTTTTATTTGGATTCATGTCTATATTTGGCACACATCCATATTCATGCATGCTTCCGGACTGATTGCTGCAATAACAGTGAATATATCAGAGAGATCGACAGAGGGAAATCCTTGTTACATTGAAGTTGAGGAATGTTGTGAAGCAATCTTGCCTTCTTCCAATATTAATCACAGAGGATGCTTGTCCATACAGTACCTGGTATAAAGAGATTGTGTTCTGATTTAAGATCATTTAAATGAATTAAAGTGTGATTTTGATGTTATGGTGCAAACTGCGAAGGTTTTCCCTCAATGAAATTGTAGAAAAATATCAAATAAAATGATCAACTTATTATAGCATGCACATAATTATAATCAAGATAATCAAAGCAATCAAAAGACAAACAAACAACCCAAAAATATGGCGACCCGCCCACCCTCTCTTCGATAAACAGATGATTATGTCAACTAATAGTGCCGCCCATATTCATGTAACCCTAACTCTCCCAAACATCGCGATCATATAATAATTCTGAAAGACAATATCACAAACACTAATAAATACCAATACATAAAGATAAACCATATACAATTACTTCTCTTACTTCATTCCTTTCTGAATTAATTCATGGCTCCTCGGTATCAGACCCTAATTATTAGTTTATTACACAGAGCAATTATTTACATTATTCAGATTGATAGGAGATATGAAAAAGTTATATTCAAAGTCCATGTATGTATTTCCCATGCATTGTCTTCTTTCAGTCATAAGTCCTGTATAAGTCATAGGGCCAGAGGTAACCACCTCCTAGACCCAGTCAGAATGATCTTAACCATCATTTATGTGAATTTAGCCGGTGAAAATCAGAGTCTTAGTTCAGGACAGAGTCACAATGTGCAGCAGCCGCTTCTTTAGCTTCGGCCTGCTGTAGTCAGATTTAAGGTATTGACCCGTGATCAATAGATCACCTGGCGCACGATTGAAGGGTTTAAAGTTCATTTCAGGAAAAAGACACCATCAGAACATCACATCTGTCGCTTATCTACTTTGTAAACAGGAATCTACCTTTTGCACAGATGGAACCAAGGTCACGATGACGAGATACAGCTTCCTCCTCTATATCCACTGACACAAGACAACCATCAACATCGGAGCAATGTGGCACCTTGTCCACCGTTTCCTGGCTGAACTGTTCTTTGGTATCTTCTGCACATTTTCTGAGGGCCAAATTAGCACAGCTGGAAGACGACGTTGCCCCCAAAACACCATCAGTGTTCAAGCGGTCAGTGAGGTGTTGATTGAAATCCCCATCAGGCCACCAGAGAAACCTCAAAAAATCAGTGGCCCAAACCCAATCTCCACCCTTACGGACTCACAGACTTTGAGGCGTGCTCCCGCTAACTCCATGAGGGTTTAGGGCTGTTCCACTGTCACATCGTTGAGTGCTTGAGGGCTCTCTGGCAGACATTTTGAGTCCTTTATGAACCCTTTTTTTGCCCATGGGAATTACCAACAATTCATAGCAATGTGACGTTTAACCCTCCCGTTGTCTTGGGGTCAAAATGACCCATCAACACACATACATATACACTCGTATACGGGTCATTTTGACCCCAAGACAACACACAGTTACCAATGGAAGAATGGAGACGTAAAAAAAAAAAAGGTAAACAAAGGGTCAATTCCAATCTCCACCCTCACGGACTTTGAGGCGCGCTCCCGTGAAGTCCGTGAGGGTTTAGGGGTGTCCCATTGTCACATCGTAGAGTGCTTGAGGGCTCTCTGGCAGACATTTTGAGCCCTTTATGAACCCTTTCCCTAAGTCAGCATTAGATGCTGACTTTGCCTAAGGGAATTACCCACAGTTCATAGCAATGTGACGTTAAACACGCAGTTCCCAATGGAAGCATGAAGACGTAAAAAAAAAAAAGAAGGTAAACAAAGAGACACGTGGGCGTTCAGCCCGATAAAATACATTTACACTACAACATTACGGATTAAAGATGGAACATAAAAAGACATGAAATCAGAGGAATGCAAGCAGAAAATATATTTATAAATATTTTGTTTACATTCATCAAACATTTCGTTTTGACAAAAACAAGTAAATATATCATCTAAAATGACTTCTCATATTGTGAGGAAGACGTTCAAATCAATGAATAAAAAGTATAAAATAAATACACAATATGTTTTATGTAGTCACGTGATATGTTGCAGCAAAGTGCTGTCCCATTCATATTAACACCAGTTCAAGCCCTCACAGCCTCTCACACTCAGCTATTTAGCCGCTGACGTCAGTAAATCCCTGAGGGTTCAGGTCTTGAGGGTTTAGGGTGGAGATTGGGATTGACCCAATGACTGGGCACGTGGGTGTTCAACCCGATAAATTACATTTACACAACAACATTAAGGATTAAAGATGGAACACAAAAACACATGAAATCAGAGGAATGCAAGCAGATACATATCTATATATATGTATTACACAGATTTATTCATCAAACATTTCGTTTTGTTATTGAAGCTGTTTTAAAAAAAAAAAGAGTAAATAGATTATTTAAAATGACGTCTCATTTCGTGAGGAAAGACCCTGAAGACATTAAATCAGGGAGTTAAAAGTATAAAATAAATTCCCACAATTAGACAATATTTTTTTTTATGTTGTAAGGGTCACATGATATGTTGCAGCAAAGTGCCGTGCCATTCGTGTTGACAACATTTCAAGCCCTCACAGCCTCTCCCACTCAACGATTTACCAGGTGACGTCAGTAAATCCCTGAGGTTTGAGGGTTTGAGGGTTTAGGGATGAAATTGGGATTGGGCCAGTGTCTTCAACTGGTACCCTTACCTGGAAACATGGATTCAACATTGTGTGAAGACATGTTCCCTGGAAAGTCGCACTGCAGTCAAAGACAACTCTGATCTTCATTTGTGTAGGAAGATGAACACCTTCGCTACCTTCTAATTCATCTTTACCTTTGGTAACAAGATCATTCATTAAATTAAGGCAGTATAGTCTGCCTGATATGATGTATCCTTCTGAGGCCTCTCTATTTCAGGTGCAAAGCATGCTGCTCAATCTTTTCTTGTTATCTGGCATGGTAAGAGCTCCTTCCTTTAATATCTGTATTTATAATCTTATTATATAGCTTTCTAAACATGATGTTTAGCTCTTTATTGGTTGTTAGTGTCAGCTGTTGTTATGTTGTGTCAAGTTTTATTCACCTCCACATTCACCCTGAAGTTTTCACTTTTTACTTTGCAAGATGCTAACTTCTGGTTAGGGGTATATGTTTAGAACTATATGAATAAATACTGCAAGTTTTACGAGAAAGGAATTATGAAGATACATCCACACAGGATTTGTGGTTTGTTGCATTGAACAGTTTGGAAGCTCCCTCTTCTGATAAGAGAAAATACTGTAATTTCTCAGCAGCATTAATGTGCCATCTAGTGGCTTTGTGAGAATTACTTGCTTGTTAAAGGGGAATGTCAGCTGATGCATAAAGACACAATCAATAGCTATAATATTTTTCTGAGAAAAAAGAACTGATGATGAAACTGAAATATTGGGAACAAATAACCTATTTAGAATTGAGTTAAAATCACCATAGTAAGATGGCAATATGTACAATCTTTAATCTTTTTCAATTGGAGCATATTGATACATATTGATTGAAAAGCAACTATAATCTGGTTAATTTATGCTTACATTTTTCTTTCTTTCATTTATTTTTTAATGTATATATGTTTCAATGTTTCAGTTATTTTAATAATGAATTGGATAGCTTGTGGACTCATTTACATTGTGGCTAGAATGAATACAACATATCAGCAGTGCTGTACAACGCTTCAATTTCTCAGAGCCTCCCTTTAGAGTATTCTCCGAGGCCAGCTGTGTTTTAAACAGAAGCGAGCATGTGTCCGCACCACAGGAGGCTGCAGTCATATGCTGACTCACCGTTTTTGAGCATCTTTAAATTCTCTTGACATTCATGTGTATAGACCACTCGAGTTCTGCTTCATTCAAGATCTCTCTGACAAAAGCAGAAACTGAAAGGCCATCTTCAGTGACGCCCAAAAGACAGCAACAGTGAAGATGGACATGAGGATTTTTAAAGAACGGCAGCAGACATTATTAGAATAGATCCACAATACATTCATATTGAAGTGTTAAACACAATACACACTTTAAATCTTTTGTTCCTTTTTGTAATGATTGTGGGTGGGACAGAGGTGATCTGTATTACATTGTGGATGTATCTTGTGAAGCAATCCTGCCTTGTTCAAGTGTCAATCAAGGCTCTGAAGGATATTTTTCCATACAGTATGGTATGAATAGATTTTGTTCTGATTTAAGATAATTTACATTAAGCCTCTGTTGTAAAAGTAAAATAGTAACACAATTGCCTAACTTGTTTACTGTGTATTATTCAACTATTACAATAGTATATATCTGGTACATGCCCACTGACTACTGACTTCCATGTATACCCATAATAGTGCAGTGATTCCATTATCTCCAGAAAATGCCAAATGAACAGACTTTTCCAAATGCAGAGGCAGTATACTGTATGATCCCATGGGAAAAGGAAGTCCATTAAAGGAGCTATCAGCCGGCAGCATTGTGTGTTTATAAAAGTGAATTTCCACCACAATCCTGCATTACCTTGTGGGAACAGAGCCTCTGCCTGTGTAAACGCCTAACAGCCTAACGCCTGGGCTCAGACACAGAGCTGTGGAGTCGTGACGAGAGTGGTTCATTAATTGAGCTCGCCAACTTGCCATTTTCAATTGTTCTAATTCAACCGCACAAGTGGGTGAAGTGAAAGGATTAAAACAGTGATACACAAACAGCAATGTGGTCAATATGGTCAACAGATTTCTATATTTTTGAGTAAGTGTTCGGCCAAAATTAAAACAAAAGTTGGAAAAATGGAAACAAAGTTTGGTCTGTTAAAATTGGTGGACAAAAAAAGTAAGAGTAAGAGTTAGTAAGAGTTATCTAAGTCCATCACATCCTTTACATCAAAAAATCTGTCATCTTGCGCTTGAGACTACAGCTCCCAGAGTTCTTTGGTTTGGTCACATGATCCAACAACTCAGTATGCAGCTGACTTTTAAATTTGAGTGAAATCTATATTAATTCATTAATTTATGTTTTGGTCATTGGGGCAGCACAACTATAAAGTTATGATAAATGTGTTAGCGAACAGTTATTTAGTAACATATCCAACAGAAATGGAGCAGCATTAGCATTCATTATATTTACTCTCAAGTTTAGTAAAATATTTGTCACTTTAGCTGCTAAATGCTCCACTATGTTCAGCTACTCGCTCACTTTGCCTGTTTGGTGCTGAGCACAGCGGGGTTATCAGAGCGTTTTGTTAAAACCCACTGGGCCCTTGGCGATTGGAAGGATGATAATGTCACTCGCAATGGAGTCTTTTGTTAAATTGTGGCCAACCTTGTTAAGGCCTTCAGTGTTTATATTTCCCCACTAACCAGGAATTCATCATGCTTTCAAATGAATTGCTGTTCCACTGACTGACTCTGTCATCCCCAGGACTATTTCCTACCGGTCACTCCCCTGCACATCCCCCCATACTTCATATTTAAATACACTTGCCACTTCCACATACACTTACCGTACACTTGTTTATAGTACTGTTATCTGTTTGTCTGTGCACTTTATTTTGTATGCTATATATATTATATTGTAAATGTAATATGTTTCTATTTCTTGCACTGTGTTGATTGTTGTTGGTTGTCTAATGTATTTACCACCCGCCAAGACAAATTCCTCGTATGTGAAACATATTAATAATAATACTTTGATTTTATATAGCGCTTTTCTGAATACTCAAAGACTCTTTACATAGGAATCATTCACCCACTGATGAGAGGAGCTACCATGCAAGGTGTCACATCAGGACTATCTAACATTCATACACCGTAGGCGCAGCTACCGGAGCAATTTAGGGTTAAGGGTCTTGCTCAAGGACACATCGACACGGGCTAGCGGAGCGAACCGCCGATCCTCTGATTGGAGGACGACCCCTGCTCACCACTGTGCCACGGTCGCCCAGATACCTGGCAATAAATGGTTCTGATTCTGATTAACTTGGATTGTCTCTTGGAATAAAACTTTCCATTATGTTGCTCTCAGGTAAATAACAATGTGCAAACAGGATGAGTTGCCAGGCTCCACAGTGGCTCATAGTGGAAGCAAAAAAAAAGAAAAGTTTGGTTTTAATGTGCATTGTTGTACAGGAAATTAATGGATTCCATATTTGCTTGGCAAGTGTAACTAATAAAGAGCTAAATTGTGTTGCAATGTACAGACAAAACAACATCATGTCTTCATTCTGTCCTGGGGCCAACATGATTAAAACAAATTGCCATGTCTAGAACCCAGTTTGATTATTACGCAGTGAAAATGAGTCATGGTCAGTTCTTAAGCATTTTAAATGGGTACTTTGTTCAAATAAACAACGTGCATGCTTATTCATGAGATATAGAATGCAGTAATTGTAATATCTCTGCTGTCACCGTGCTGAATATAAATACCCATGCAGTTAGTTTTTGATTTCTTTCTCATTCCTCAGGATGTGTGCACACTATATTAATAAAGGATACTATTTCCATGCAGAGATGGTAATGCGGTATAAGGTAGTTTGGTTATTTAATGTATGTAATGTGTTCTTCTGAACACTTGGTGGAGCAACAGATACCAGAATAAAAAATGAATGGATTTAAAGTGCTGCAGTGCCATCTCCTGGTGAACTTCTTCATGTGTGTCCACAGCCCTTCTGAATGACACAACACCTCTTTATGGAAATACACGTATCATCAATATTATACAACATACCATATCCGTATGTGACAGGTTTTTTATGTTAGTATAAAAGCCACAAATTTACAACAAAAACTATTTAGAGCTTCACGCCATGTGTACAACAGTGTCATGTTACTCAGTTGTTTCTGTGGTAACCGGGAGAACAGGTGAAACGTGACCTTTTCTTTGGGGGTCATCGTCTCTTCCAGAGCAGCTTTAATCACCTGTGGGACTTGTGTTTTCCAGGAGAAAGTAAAGATAACGCACACATTCCCCACCTTGAACTTTAAATAAATCATTTCTTCTGTTTGATTCCAAGTTCCCCCAGCGCAGAGAGAGGAAGTGTGTTTGTGTGTGCAGGAGGTGGGCGAGATACACTGGGTGTTGTGTGTTTAGCTGTTACAAGAGGCTCAGTTTCTACTTCCTTATATTGTTCAATGGGTTGAGTGGGTTTGGATAATGAGCAATCTGTGAATGGAGATGAACAATGTCTAATTCTAATATGTTTTAGATCATTTTTAAATGGATGTTTAAATTATTTTCGGTGGACGGGTAATACTAAAAAGTTAAAAGGCTGAACAGACATGTTTTAACAGTTACAGGAGAGCTTTGGAGGGACTGTATCTGAGATTATGCTGCCACTCATGACACGGAGGTTGCTGTGAGGAAAGTGGTTGAGCCTCAGCTGTTGTTATGATCCGAGGACCAGGGTGACCGGACCGCTTTGCATCTGTTGCTCGACAGATGCAAAGTTATTACTGTGTCGAGCAGTTGTCCTGTGTTTTGCAACCGAGTGTTTATTATAGCTGGAGGTGCAGAGATCACGATGAGAGTGAGGGGCAGAGAAGTGTGTCCTTGAGGTCCGTTATATATTTTGTATTTTTTTAATTATTCTGTTTGTACTATTTTTAACTGTTTGTCTCACGTCATGTTTTGCACGTTGTGTATGTATTATATGTTGTCCTTTCTGTGGACCCCAGGAAGTAGCGGCCGCTACGGCATCAGCTAATGGGGATCCAGTTAATAAACTAAACTAAACTATACACAGATGTAGATGTATAAGAAAACACAAACAACAAAGAAAGAGGCCGCCCCTGTGCTGAATAATTTAACTGCTTGTGTCTGAAATTGAATATAATGAAGAGCATAAAGCAAACAACAAATTAACAATGATGCAAATTCAAAGAAATTAGCGTGTATTGCTCTGTATAGCTAAATGTAAGTTGTTTTATTAAACCGGCATGTGACTTGCATCCACCTTCCCATCCTCTCAGATGCTGATAATTGATGTTATTACATGACTGTGGGTTGTAGTTTGACAGGGACGCCAGAGATGAACCGTAGCCCAAAAATGTAGGGGAATCCCCCCCACCCCCCAACCTTCCTGCCAAAATGCGGCTTGTTTTGCTAGTCAAATCAGCTGCCCTGGAGATATTTCAGAGGAGAACTGGGGACAAGAGAGAGGGAGGCGGGAAAGACATTTGGATGAAAAGCAAGTGATACCCGAGTCTGGTGGTGCCAACCTGCCTTGTGATGAAAGATCATGAGAGGTATTTGGAAAGTCCCCGCAGAGCAAAAACCTGGGAGTCCAAAAGG
Organism: Myoxocephalus aenaeus; assembly: GCA_038501785.1. Taxonomy (NCBI): domain Eukaryota; kingdom Metazoa; phylum Chordata; class Actinopteri; order Perciformes; family Cottidae; genus Myoxocephalus; species Myoxocephalus aenaeus. Next base: position 7,022,018 of record JBAMJR010000051.1, on the reverse strand, counting down.
GGCTTCTTCTTTACCTCCTGACAAAATCAACATCCCATTATGAAGGTGATTTTGTTATGTTCTTTTAGTTATGTTTTCGTCTTGTGACGGGGAAGTCCATGGGCAGAAGGCGATTGTGCTTCAGGATGCAGAGGGAGTCTAGAATTATGGGCGATTTGAAAGCTTTTCTGGACCGGGTTCAAGAAGTGCTGACGAAGCAAGACTAAACATCGCAAACCGCAGTTGAAAGATTTGCACATGTGCTGGCTCCCCCTGCGCTCCTGCCACCCCGGGATTAGTCCCATCCTACACTTTACATGTGTGCAGGCATGCATGTTTACACACACACGCGCGCACACACACACACACACACACACACACACACACACACACACACACACACACACACGCACGCACACACACACACACACACTTTACATGCATTATGCACCCTATAGTTGAAGTGGAGGAAGGAAAGCAAAGCTGAGAAAGAGCGGTAAGTGTCAAGAATGATGGGAAAATGAGAAATAAGAAACACAGAATTCCTGAGTAACCACAAGCAGCAGCATAAATAAAGTAAGCTACCACGTTGCAGTGCATGAAGTGTGCTGGGCATCAGTTGTAAGTTAGACTCTATTTGGATATGTCAGAAGGAGTAAACACAATATATAATCATTTAAAAAAGTATGTGTTAGTGAGAATAAAATCCCAAATGGGTTTATGAGGGCAATTAACAAAATAGAAACAAAAGAGTAGAATTAGATTCAGTCGATACATTTATTGCGATTTACACTTTCATTTGGGCAGAGGGTGACTTGGAGAGTTTGTTGGTCAGCGGTTGCACTCATTCAGGTAATGTTTAACGGAATTAGGGCTTCTATAGCAAATAGTAGAAATGTAGATAAGCTCATCTTGTCTAGATGTTACATACCTGCCATGCTTCAAACTTTCTCCCAAAAACCTTTCTCAGGGCAGATAATGTGACAAGAAGCACAGCTGTAACTACGGTACTGTAATAACATACATTATGGCATCATTCCATCATTTCATTAAGCACTGTACAGCAACTATTAACCATTCACATCACCACACCTGCCTGTGGGACTGGAACTTATAACCCTTCCTACTTCTGCTTATAAAAACAAAGTAGATACCTTGAGTGCAAATGTCATTTTAAAAACTGTCTTTTTGTGGTGCCTTTTAAAGGATTTGACCTCCAGTGATTTAATCTGTTATATCGTGGATTTCTGACCTCCAGTAACCTTCACCAGTTTGCTGGCCCATCTGCTTGCCCTGTGCAGTCTCCCTCCCCTGCAGCAGTGAGAGCTCCTCTTCTCAGGGATATCACACAGCAAATCCCACAGTGAAATATCTGTTTTATTTAAAAGCAGATCACTTTTCACATTCGATCATATAATCCCAGCACACCATCCTACCCCACTTCCACTGCCAGGAAGTGAAATGCTAGCTACCTGGCTAGCTGTGTGTGTGCACTTCCTATGTATACCTTTGTAGCCCACCATATGTTTGGCATTTGTGATTGAACGTAGCGGAAGAAAGATAATAATAGCTTTTCCAACTCAATATAAAGATATCCAGATCAAAGTTAAACATGAGAAAGAATAAACGTTCTAATCGAATCATTTTAATATATGTAGCGAGAGTTCTCTTGGAAGATGTTTTCAGGCGACAGTACGTCTGAAATAAGAGTATGAAATCTATTTCTGTAGCAACATACTATATATTCTCTCTTGTTCATTGGAAAGCTTTACCATTTCCTCTCCAAACACACTCCTCCTCCACGAAACCATAAAAACAGTCAGCCGAGAAGCAGGCCTCTTGCCTATAAGGGGTCAAAGTTCAATCTCATTAGCTGCTACAGGGAATAGTTTCTCTTTCTGGCACAAGTGAGAGTTCACTGCGTCCCCCTTCCTCTAGTAGCTCGGCCTTCTCTCTGTCCTTCTCATGTGTTGGTCTCAGACCTGTGCCATCACTTCATAACCATGTGACATCATGGCGCTGTCACCAAGACAAATGGTGATTTTTCAGGTTTTTTTCTTTCACTGAAGCAGCTAGCTGGGATGCAACATGTGACTGGAAGTGGATTGTTGGCAACTTGGACACGTTGGAGACCTTCTTCTGACTCTTGGCTGAAGAACTGAGGAGAGACTTGTAAGGGAGACTTTTATCTGTGGTCATGAGGGAATGTAAGCACCCAGCGTGTAACACACCACACGTGAGATTTGAATTGTTTTATTGAATCTTTTTGTTGAGCTTTATTTTTATGAACACACAACCAATAAGCTGCGTAATGACTATTTAAGCAGGCAGACATTTGATCTCAGACTTTTGTTGATTTTGAACCCAAACCAGGCCCTTTACTTTTTCGGGGTTCAGACTGTGTGTGTCCTTACTGAGTGTTAAACATAATGCTTATTTCCTGGCCTTTCTGAAAAGTCAACATAGTGCTGTCAAACATCATTGTTGCTTCATTAAGAAATATTAAGAATATAATAGCCCTTGAGCACTGACTGTTGTCAAGTTGATTCTATACGTGGGAAGCAAGGCCAAGACAAACATGACATTACCTTAAGGAATACAGAGTAGAGGAAGGAGGATTGGAAACCACCGACTCCACTCCTATCCCAGTCTTTTATTACTGGCTATATCGTGGTCAAGATTGACGATCCCAGACACAAACTCCACCTTTGACCATTTACGTAAACTGAGTCGTCCCTTCCATCTTGCGTCATTCCCATCGTAGAACACAGAGTTTGGAGCGATGTGCTGGCAACAAGCTAGCATAACCGTAAAGTTTGTGTATGCTTTATCTCTCACCCTCTCATATCTTGCCCTCAAACAGCAAACAAGCTGCTCTCATTTTAATTCATTCAAATCATCATCAGCCTCGGTGGATCCAAATATAACTGGCCGCACCCATTTGCATCGAGCCGCGTTTAGCTGCTGCAGTCAAATCGAACTGCTGGTCTCTCTAGCACAGCGGTGAAAAGCCACAGTGCAGGGCCTCTGTGTGTCCCACTGTCTCCTTGTCTGTGAGAGCAAGTGACGGTCAGGGACCCAGTGACGGGTTGGAGGCGCCAGAGCATTGTGCAGTGGGTGACCTCTGCAACCACGCTGAGGTTTGTTGCTCAGCTGTAATGACTCAGCCCACCACTAAAAGGCTAAGACTTCCTCTCATTACCAATGCTCAGTCCCAGCTCCCCAGCCTCTCGGAGGCCGCAGTCAAGGGGGTCTAGCTGAGAAGTGGAAGACCGAGGGTGAAAGCAAATATTATGGTTGCATTATATGCTCTATTTGGTTATTTGCAGTGCTGTTGAGGTTGCCTGTTTACTGAATGCAGCTGATCAACTTTGTGGGTTTGGTGTTGAGTCTTAAATGTGTTAAAATGTTGCATGAGAGGAAAATGTCAAGGAGGCGGTAAAGCAGGATTCATATCTGTTTGATGCTCCACGTTTGTGATTCTTGGGAGGTGGTAAGGACTGCTATGATTCATCAGCTTTATGTATTTTGCAGTTGTGTGAATGCACAAAAAAAAAGAGTGAAAAGAAAAAGAAAAAAGAAAAAAAAGTAATAATATCTTGAAAGATTTGTTTCTATTTGTTTCAACACATTCACTACAACTGCAACTTGTTCGGAGATCCCTGTCTGTAAATACAGTGTGTCGCTCATTTCAAAGTAGAGAGCAGGAGAGTTTCACAGAGTCTGACTGTGATAAAATGAGCGAGGGTTGTGTAAATGCCCCCTCAGCCACTTACTTTGTAGGTCCTCACACACACACACACACACACACACACACACACACACACACACACACACACACACACACACACACACACACACACACATATATACACACGCCTCTCCTGCTGGCCCCATATTGTTTTATTCTTTGACAATAGATTTAGTTACATAATGAACCCCATCCATATCAAAGACTGGACCAGGGATAGACTGGCATTGCTCCAAGCCCCTCAGAATGGGCCAAAACCACATGGGAGAACAAACTCTTCCCTATTTTTTCCCCTCTCCTCTGCTCTTTGTCATACCACAAAAGATATCAAGTGTGAGAGGATGGACATGTGTTGCTGATCATATGCTTATTAAACAAATATTGCAATGGTCACCTAATATGTTGTGGTGTACTGTCCGTTTTACTACGGCCCGGAAACCAGAGAAAGTGCGGCATCCCAGATATAGTTTTAAAATGCATTCCCCATGGCACTGTAAGAATTCAGCCAGTGAGTATAGAAAACCCGACCGCAGGCTTGTATGCTATATGTGCAGGGTAAATAGGTTTTGATAGGCTCTGCTGTTTGTCTGAATCGCCATGTTGCACTGGGCGACAAGATTTGGTGCTCCCACAGAGCGCGCTCACACACGGCTCTGCCAAAACTCAGCTACATTCAAAACTGTGGTCCTGCTGTCCCTGCCACACTTTTTGCCAAGCAGCTCCACAAGCAAGAGAAAAAAGGAAGAGATCTTTTTTCTTTTTCTTTCTACCTGAGACTTTCCAGCCTTCTGTTCGTTTCCTCGTCTTTTTTTCTTCTTTTTGTTGACTACTCTGGTGTTGTCTATACCTCTGTGCATCAGTAGCATGAAAAATTTGTGGCAAATGTTCCTCCCACACGTTCCAGGGTCTTACAGGATCCCACATGGTGGCTTAGTCTCTCTTCCTCTGTGTCATCGGTGACGGAGCAGTGCAACTTGTGTGGGTGCAGGGGGCCGTGGGGCAGCGTAACAATGTGTGTGTGTGTGTGTGTGTGTGTGTGTGTGTGTGTGTGTGTGTGTGTGTGTGTGTGTGTGTGTGTGTGTGTGTGTGTGTGTGTGTGTGTGTGTGTGTAGGGGGAGCAAATGTGTGAATTACAAATTAAAAATTGATTGAGGGTCTCATTAATCTTCAAGTCCCCACTAATGTCACTTTAAATTACTGTAAGATATAAATAATGAACATATTAAGATTCTGGAAGGCTTCTTTTTACAGCAACCAGCAGATTTTCACATACATGCAGAACAAGATCTTTTTTAATCTGTACATATTTCCTTTTTAAAGTTCAAAGGGAAAAAAAGAGATATTACGGTAACGACTGTCAATCATCAAATGTCTTTGCAGTGTGACTAAAACCGCATAGTAAGTGTCTCTGTGATGAGGAGAGAGACAGGAAGTGTGAAGTGAAGAGGGTTGAGATGAGACAACTTCAAGTAAAGATGGAGAAAGTACATGACGAGGGAACCGTGCCACAGTTCAACACAAGCAGAAAGCTGTGACAATTAAAACACAGCCATAGTTACTAATCAACAAGTCTTAAAGCTGTGGAAAGAAGATGAGCAGCTATGCTGCCACCCCATTCACAATTGAGATGTGCCAAGAAAAAGTGAAAAGGAGAGAACAAATGAAAAAAGACAGTGAAAGACTGTGGACAACTGTTCAGAGAACAGAACATGACCAGATGTCAATTTTTTGCAGATTTTTTTTCAATTTCCTTTATTTCTTTTCTCCCTTTTACATTTTGTTTTAATTTTGCAACACTCCACCTGTGGTGGCTGTTTGTTTCAACACCATCACTATCACCATTTTACAGAGCTGATAACCCCATTTTTTGTAAAATAATATTAATGAATTTGTTTGTTTTAATACTTTTGAGTGTGTGCTTTTTACCAAAAGTGATTGTTGTGTGTTTGATGGGATTTGTGAGTACCAGAAAGTTTCATTAATCAGAAAAGTAGTAAAAAAAAAAGAAACTGCTGCTCTCTTTCTATGGTGCAGTAATCCCTACCCATCTGGCACTCAGAGCAGGTTGAAACAGACACCGAGAAATATTTGCAATAGTTTTAGACCCAGGTCTGATTATCTTTTCAGTAAACAACCATAATCAGTCGCTCCACTGGGACAGATTTATTTCAAAATGGAATTTGTTTTCCATGCCATGATTGAAGCACACGATTTTAGATTTACTGAGTATTTCAAATAGCTTTATTCATTGATCCCTCTTGATTTACCAAGAAATATTTAAATCCGTAAAGTACAAAGAAAATGAAACTTTATTAACATTCAAACTTTGCACTTCCAGACACTTTGAAAGAAGCTCTTTTTCCCCCCCTCTCAGACATTCTAGTTAGCAGCTAAACTGGTTGAAGTTAGTGTCAGGTCCTCACAGGAACTGGTTGATTGCTGGCCAATTGTAGATTACCTTGGAGAAGCCAGCAACAATTTAGTGGCATTTCGAGAGCCGGAGTGTTGGCACTGTGCTTCTCTTCCTTCTTCTCTGTGCGGCCCCCTCTGTGAGGTCAATGTTGGTTCTGTCTGCCACCCAGTTTTGCTTGGCCTGGTCCTGCCAGCGAACAAAGGAGTCACCAATAATTTAATAGAGTCCTTTATTTAGTAAGAAGAACATTGAGACGAAGCAAAATAAGCCTTAGGAAGTCATTTACTTGGGCGGAGCAGCTATAAGTTAGTTGAGCGTGTTTGCTTTACATACTGTTAACACAGTTAGCCATTTTGACTTGATCCATACGTTGTTAAAGTGCAGGATGCAAACCTCTAAGTCACAATTGTTGCAAATGTCATCGAGAAATCTAAAGTAGAACATCTCTAGTTCAAAAGTGTTGACGGCATCCCCCAAATATATGAGAAGGATGAATACATTTCAATTGTGGTGGAAGCAAACATACAATAATAAAGGTAAAAAAAAAAAATGCACATCAACATAACTTATTAAACTGTTATATAACTTATTCTATCATTTCCGAACACATTTTCTTCTGTTTGTAGACAAACTAATTAGATGTAATGGACTCAGTGCATCAAGTGGACTCAGGCTGGGCACATTCAGTGACAAGCAATAACCATGCTTTATGTCCACTTCATTTCCCTTGCAAATCAGCCTTGCATTCCCAGAGTTTTCACAGTTCCCAGCTCCCTCCTTTTCCCCGAAACATGTCCTGAGTCCGCCAGGCTCATTAAACAGGATGAGACCATTACCAGGCGAGTTATCCTGCTCCTAACAATGGGATGTGGTCAGGTGGTGGAAGCACCAGTCTCACTGGGTTCATCTCGCCTTCCCCTTCGTGTCCTCTGGGTCCGAGACCGCGACTCCAACTTTGGCCAATAAGGCCCTCCGCTCCGTAAACAATAACTGTGACAGCTGGAATGTAGCACGGCCTCAGTGCGGCAATGTTGAAATTACTCTAAATTATATTTCATTTCCAATTACTGCTTATGTGTGAGTGGGAGAGTTTGTGCAAGCATTTACTGTATGTGGTGCACTGTGGTTGTACCCAATGTGAGTTTGTGTCATAAATGTTCAGTTCTTCTCAGGCAAAGTCGCAACTGCAGTGTAAAAAAAAAACTTCATTCATTCCTTCATTCAATATGCTTTGCTGATGTAACTCATTGATGTTGCCCAACCCCCCCGTTATATTTAATTTTTGTTCGCTATATACAGTCAGGCTTTCAAGAGGCCCAATCAGAAACTGTGGACAAGTTCCAGGGAAACGGGACCCAAGCACCCTGAAGAGCCTTTTTGCCTCACTTTTATTCACTCCTGTTCTTTCTCAAGAGTTCCTCCTGAAAGTATTTGGCAAACACTGGTGAAAAAAAAAAGACTTTGAGGGAAGAAAAACAACAAGTTGTTCTTGAGCCACCCACACCCCATCTGCTGCGGTATTATCTTCTTTTATTATCTACAGATTATGTGCGCTGATATGATTTCTACAGTTTCGTCGGGTGGTCATTGTGGTTGTTCTTGTTGTGTTTTTTGTTTGTGGAGTGCTGTGATATGAGACAGTGAGGGGGGAGAGGAGAGGGGATCCTCCCCCCATGTGCATCTAATCATTCATTCAGCACCCTCTTAATGGCTTGTCAGTTCCCCTTGCCCTTCCATTTTCTGTCCAATTAATTCCTTTCTAGCTCTCCGGATAAAGGGACACAATGGTACCCCTCCACAGCATAATGAATCATTAAAATTCAGCAGCGCGGCCCTGGCACTTGGCTTCTCCCTGGGCTGGTTAGGGACGGCTGCTTGGCATGCATGCCAGGGCCAACTTGAGCGCTCTGCCCGCTGGACCAGCAGAGATGGGATCTCTCCTCATTCCTCTCTTGTCTGTGGTTAAGCAAAAAAATACTGAGCGTACAGTTTTAGGTGCATACGTCTAACTGTCAACTTGAAGGCCTTGTCAGGTCAGAAGGTTATGAAATTGGTACTAAGCTGTTTACTGCAATGTGTTTAATTTTCAATATAAATATATATATATATATATATATATATATATATATATATATTTATATATATATATATATATATATATACTATAAAAAACTGACGAGATAAACAAATTAACATGCATTTTGTAAAAAAAAAACATCTTGCACGTCCACCTGATTCAATCAGCATCCAATTACATTTTCTGTGAAAGTTTAATTACTGTCTGTTTGGTAAACTGAGAATAATTCTCTAAATGCCGCACTGGTCTCCCCTCACAGCTGTACAGATGTTAGATAAAGCTGGTATCCAGCACAATGGGAGACCCATACACATGCTCACTTTAGTGCAATTCATTCAATTTATTTATAAATGTTCTATACACAAGTTGTTTCCAAATATATTTAAGAACAAATATGTACATGAAGTTGAAACTACAAATGGAAGCAAATAAGAATGACAAAGACAAATATCAAGAAAAAATTATCTTTTTATTTAAAAAAAAATGGCCAGCATATGGGTTAGCTGTGCGAGTGTGAATGAAACTCTAGTTAATGGAACAACGATCATTTTCACAGCCTTTCTCAAAATTATACACCAGAATAATATACAAACAGTCCTGTGGACAAAACGCGGAGCCCGATGCTCCGTACGCTTCTCATACAGCATCTCACAGAATATTAAAAACCAAGGCTGTAAGGAATGATATCAAATTAAGGATATAATCAGGAGTTAACTGTAGGAATATCTGGTGTTGATTACTGATTGTGTGCTGTCTGAAGTTTGTTAATCATTCAATTTCATATTGAAATACTGACAGTAAGCATTAGAAGGCACAAAAACGCTTTGCGCGAGACTGCAGCAGTGAGTTGGAACTTGATGGTTGATGAGATAAATATGGGCAAACACTCTTAAATCCTCCTTGAACCCTAAACACTCTTCTTTGAGTAACGGATGCATTTAAAGATAACTTTCAGGAAAGAGTTGATTATCATTTGGTGTCATGAGATATGCATCTCTTCCCAAAGAAATGTCTCACACATTCAGAAGCACTCTATCTCCCTGACACACACGCACACACACAGATGCATGTGCGTGCACATATCCGTGTGCTGTTCATCCACGTATGCAGGAGGTCCAGCTGACATGTCACTCAGAGTGTGTGGTGTTATTTTCCCCCATTTCCTTTAACCCTAGATCATGACTAATCGCGATTTGCCAAGCATAGCTTGCAGACACCTGTTCTGTCCTCTGCGAGTCTGCTGGTCAAGCTCGCTCTGTTTGCTTGCAACTTGGAATGGAGATGTTAGTGGAAAATGATCTTCAATGGAATGACATTAAAATCATAGTACTTGTATTATCACTTCATGTACCGTGTTTTCATTAAAAGCCAAACAGTACTGTAATAACCAAACCCACATTACATGTGTTTATCTACTTAAGAACACAAAAAACAATAATGCATGAACATAAATACAAATAAGACTTTTATGCCAAAATGACACTTTAAGATTTCATACGAGCCATTTAGTTAAGACTGGTCGACGGATGCAAATGGCTGCGATATAGCTCAGGCCATTAAATGTAAATTTGACTGCAAATTCACATAATTGGTCCGGTGTACATTCTCCAATGTATCCGCTTCTCCATCTGCTTCACAACAGAATTGAGCCAAACAGTTTCTCTCTTACAAATCTCCGTGGCAGGCCTTTGCTTTACCTCAAATGTGCACACACGTGCAATCTTTAACTGGAAAAAGACGGGGGTGCGTACAGGATGTAGGCGTAGGCGACACGTCCTCATGGAGGAGTTTTGGCTCGCCAACAACACAATTTGTCTCTGTGAAACAAGTCTGTGTTTTAATCACAACGATATAACTTTGTATAAAATCAGCAGGCACTTTTTTTTCTCTTTTGCTTGTTTAACGGTTCAAAATGGTCACAGGTAGCCTACTACACACACTTCTCCACCTGCCCCTCACTTCCTTCATTAGTAGTGCATCAATCTGAATGAGTCTCTGGTGCGAACCGACTGCTTCTTGTCCCCTCAAGGTCGAGACAGCGTGGTGTAGACGGGCTGGTCCCAGCTGGAGGCAGTGGGGCTGTGGGCAGGAGCCATGGACAGACTGTTGAGGATCGGGCTGCCGTAGGGCCGCCTGGATGAGTGGAAGTACGGGTACTGGTAGAGGCTGGATGGGTAGCCTGAGTAAGGGTTATAATAGTTAGAGCTCTGCAGGTCAGTATAGTCACACTGGGAGCTGGAGAATGAGGCCGCGGCCGAGGCAGCTGATGTGGCCGAGGTGACGCAGGCCTGGCTACTGTAGGAGCCGTACTCAGAGTGTGATGGGGACCCGTGGGAGTGCTCGCTGTAGTGGCTGGGGCTCAGTTGCTCTGTTTTAATATGGAGCCGGTGCTGGCCCACCTCGCTGGCGGAGGAGGCGGAGGAGGACATGGCGCTCTTGCGGCTCCACACCGACCCGTTGGCGCCTGCGTGGCCGTATGAGGAAGTGTAAGACCCACCAGGCACCGGAGCCTGCCCGTGGCTGTGGTCTGAGGGCAGGGTGGAGGAGCCCGAGGCGTGGCCGTTGAGCGGGAGGTACTGGTCAAACTCGTGCACGTCGAAGGTCTCCATGTTGCTGATGACATCAGTGCTGAGCTCAGAGATGTCTACGTTGCTGAAGTCGATGTTTTGCCTGTTGCTATCAACAAGACGACGGCCTTCATGTTTCAGATCCTGCTTCACTCCGTGGTGCAGGTCTGTTTTGGGAGTAGTGGGTGGTGTGGGAGGACCATGGGGCTGCCCTGAAAACATTATGATATTACACATTAGGATGAGGATTCATCACTCTAATTACAAAACTATTTAAACAATTTACAGCCGCCTAAAACAAAATAAATCCTAAAATAGAACTATTACATGATTTCTTCTTCTATTAAATGTTGATGTCATACCATGCTCAGGGTGGTGGTGTCCATCAGTCATTCCTGCCAGTCCTCCGATCCCTGGTTCAGCTTTATACATGTGATGAGCCAGTTCTGCTCCTGAGTCGGAGTCGCTCTGGCCTGGTTTCATATTCTTCCGTCGCCGGGGCTGGTACTTGTAGTCTGGATGATCTTTCTTGTGCTGAACCCGGAGCCGCTCTGCTTCATCTACAAACGGCCTCTTCTCACCTTCTGAGAGCAAACTATGGTGAAAAAAAAGTACAAGACATTAAAATGTGTGCAGTCAAACAACAATAAAAAGATACAATTAATAGATGGCCCTGCTTACTTTTGAGGGTCAGAAGAAAATGCCAATTTTCTTTTTTATTATTAATTTTCTGAATAATTTACGTTCAAAATCAAAAAAACTTAAAAATGTATGCAGTCGAATCCATATTTAGATGTAAAATATGAGCATGTTTATGAAATTATTGCCTCTGAGTGTCCTTGAAGGTATTCATGTTTAATAATATGCATTTAACTCTTAATCCCTGCGTATTTCTTTATCGAATAAAATGTTGACTTACCGCCACAATTTCCCAAGAGTCTTGCTCAGCTCTGCGTTGTGCAGGTGTGGATATTGATCCGCCAGCTTTCTGCGGGCCGCTTGCGCCCAAACCATGAACGCATTCATGGGTCTCTTAACATGAGGTTTATTCTTCAGAGATCCAATGCCCCTCACGGGCATGGGCACCAAGGACCAGTCGTATCCCTTAAGGACCTGAGAGACGGCGTCCCGTATGCAAGCTGGGAACCGGTCGTCATCCTCCGAGTCCAGTTTCTTGCCCAGACCGGCAATCAGGGATCCCTGGCCGTCGGAGCCCGTCGGCGAGGACGGAGCGTCGGAGTCGGACTCGTCCTGGGACATGGAGCTGGCTGTGCCGGTTGGACTGCACGGTTGGTCGCTGCCACACTTGTCATGCTCCTCTGTCATTTTTAACATTATTTGATCAGCCACTTTGGGGATGGAAATCCCAAAAAGGAATCTTCAAATAAAAACAAAAATCACTGAATTGAAGCCCGCAGCGAAGTGGCCAGTGCGCCTTTTACGCACAGTGCGCCACGGTAAATTCCTTCAACAATTTGAGTCAGTACGAGTCCGTTGTTTTCCTTCGGCTTTCCTGTTTGTTTGTCGTCGGTACTCTTGTCTATGCTGTCATGGGAGATGCAGTCGTGGAAGTTGTGGTCCACAATGTGAGCTAAGGAGCTACACGTTCCAGCAACTTGAGTTGCAGTTTTAAAACCGTCACTCCACCCTCCTCTTGCAATTGGCTGGAACAAATCACCACTTTGCCCCCATTGGTTCCAGCTTCTACGTGGGCTTCGTTATTAGTATTAATGATTTTCTTGGTTTCATTTGTGACACCGTATTGTTTATACTAAAGTTGCACACGCAATACTTTTACAATGCTTTTAAACAAAGAAATGGCCCCAAAACTACTCCAGTTTTTAAAAAACATGTTGAGTATTTATTATTTTGCTATTGTTAATACAGAAAATGTAATCTTCAGTCTTTAAATGCAGATAAGTTAACTCACATTTGGTAATAATATTATTGCAATACAGGCTGATAAAGTGTTTGTATTGTATGATATATTACTCCTGTTGATACAGGATTTGAGTTATTTAGAATACGAGTTGTGATGTTCCAAACACATTTAGAATGTCAGGAAAAGTTCATTTCACTTAATAATTAGGTAAAATGCTAAAAGTAGATCTTTTTTAAATATAATAATGATAATTTCTTTCAGAGATCAAGTTGACTCATGAACATGAATGGACCATCAGAAAAAGTTGCGGCAGGCTGAGAGCGTGAAAGTCTGATAAATATTCATCCTTTAATATTTGGTCAAACCTGTAATGGCAAACGTGTCAAAGCTGGTAAAACATTTGCAGCAAGATTGCAAATTATAGCAAGTATATAATTAACTTCAAGTCTGAAAGATCTCCTCGTCAAAGATGCAGGATGATCCTCCCACTCACAGGTATAACTGATGGCTTAATTTCTCTTTGAGTATAAATCCATATTTTAATAATGTATTACAACAATTATTCATCAATGTTTTTTTAGGCAGGTACAGCGTGTGATATTAAGCCTTTCATGCCTGTCTGTCTACTCCCCAAAACATTTTCATGACTGACACAAAAACTCTCACCCCAAAACAGACTGCTGACTAAAATATGTGTTGCATTGATAACAAATAAAATTTAAATTAAAGTTTGTTTGTCCCAGCGGTCCGTTTTTTAATCCATATGTCAAACACCAGTGAAGCAGACTTTTTTATGACACTGAAGATACAAAGAGCAGAGGAGATAGGAGGGCAGATTGAATCACTGCCTTTGTTAAAGGTGTCTTTGTGTTCATGTATTGGGGGATGATTTTTATCGCTGGCCTCGCTGTGAAAAGACAAGGTGTGTTTGTGCTAGACGGCAGTTTGCTTTGCTCGATGCACACTGCAGGTGGCTGAGGGAAGAGGAGAGTTTGTAGCTTGGAAGCTTCACATGCAGTACAGAGTTAACTGCAAGCTTCACAGTAAGGTAAGAAGTTGCATTGTTTGGCTTTTATTAACAATAGGCTTAAGAAGCAAAGGGCTTCTCCAGTGAATTTGAACATATTGTATTTGATTTTTGTGGAAGGATCATGAGTCTGCCTTTATTTAAACATGTCATACAATATAACGGAACATTTCTATCACAAATGATAAAATGAAAGTGCTCCTTTGGTCAGTTCAGAGCAGCCTGTCTAACAGCTGCTGTCAAAACACTCTGCTGGGTCAAGTTCAGTGCGTGTGTGTGTGTGTGTGTGTGTGTGTGTGTGTGTGTGTGTGTGTGTGTGTGTGTGTGTGTGTGTGTGTGTGCGTGTGCGTGTGCGTGTGCGTGTGTGTGTGTGTGAACAGACAGACAGGACAGCGGCTAGTTGTCAAACATGAGTGACTCTCACTTCACTCTCGGCCTGCTCCACATATGGAAAAGTATTTGCTGCCTGTATGCATGCACAGAAGACTAGACTCAAGCATGACTCGTGTTATATGTGCGTATTACTATCACACATGCTTACCCTAACGCAAGGCTGTTGTTAATTTTGATAATTGAACTAGTAAGCACTCAACGACTAGAAACCTCCATTAATTAATTAATTTTCTGTAACACACATGACATAATCACTGACACATAAATGTAATTGATTGTTTGATCCTTTTTAACATTCTCTTTGGCTTTGCAATACAAGCTGTGTTTCTGTCAAATGTAATGAAATCCCTGTTCTCAATCCCCATCGAAACTGCATCAACTGTTCCTGGCTCAAGTTGTCTCCCCACGAAATTTCATGGAAAACCTTCAGTCAGGGTTGATGTATCCGGCCAACTGACAAACAAACAGATTGGAATTAATCAAACCAGTGTGTCATAGTTCAAACATAGTGCTTAGTTTTTTTTTTCTTCTTGTTTTTCTTTGAAAGAATAAACAGCATTATATTTTAACATGATTTTAATAGCTGTTGGTAGATTTTGGTTAAGTAGAGTAATTATTAAAAGAAGGACAAAAGCTCAAACTCCTCATCACTCACATCTGAAAAGGCTGAAAGTACGTCAGGATGAACCCAACGTGAGTGACAGCTGCCATCATGCTGCTAAGCTGTGGGCCGGTCTTGGTTTCAGGGCAGAGAGAGGGGAGACAGACCTAAACAGACTCCAGCCGTTACCCGCCCCTTCATGCCTGTATTGTGGGGAGAAACTCTGGCCAGAGTTTGTGGGCTCTGAGCTCTTGATTAGAAAAGGAAGGAGCGACAGAGAGGCAACCGCGCATGAACCTTAAGTGTCCCGAAGAATGAAGGAAGGTTTTAATGTTCCTATTTTTGCAAGATGCATCTCAAAGGAAAGACCGGGGTAAAGATTTTAATTTTTAGTTTTTTCGAAGCCTTAGCAGAGCATGTTGGCTCATTTCTCCTGGGCCCGAATCGCTTCTATCCCACATGTAAATTATACTCTCTGGCTTTTAATGTGCATACACAATTAAATTACACAGTCAGCCGCAGGAATCCTGCCCCCTTTGGTCTCTGCTTCTGTGTTTTAATACACTTGGGCACATTTCTTCACTTTAGCCAAGTTATTGGACGGAGTATGTCGGCATAAATTGCCACAGCACTGTGCATGAATGTGTCGGGATAAACCAGATGAGGAGTTCATGAAGGTCATGAAGTTCATATGCATCCAACAAGATATTGCATGTGAAACATATATTTAGTATTGAAATCCATATGTCTGTGCATGATGTATAAATTATAAAGAATCCTCATATATTTTTTTATTTTTTGTATTTCCACATGGAACAACTGTGTAAAACCGTCTCTCTACAGCCACCACAGCAATCCGAACCCAAACCCAAACAGCAGGCCTTCATGTTGTTGAATAATCTCACTGATTGCACACTGAGTCAATGTAAGTTTACTGAACTGGGGAGACTGGCATGCCCTCCCTCACACCCAGACGATCCCGACCACTGCCTAACCACATGTGGAACAAGCTCTCGGGCTGCTAACAAGCCATATTTCACCCCGGCACCACATCTACCAGACCACTTCTATCTTTGGTTTCACACACAAGAAGGTAATTAGTGCAAAATTCACAGATGAAAGTAAATGCAACTGGCAGGTAAGGATGGCTCCGGAGAGAACAATATTTTACAGCCCTGTGGAGATATAGGACATGCTATTGCTACTTTTTCAAGTGAAAAGATTTTCCAGGCAGGTTCTCACACACATTAAAGCGACTCTCAGTGATGGATGTACCTCCTCTTCCTTTCTGTCCCATCTCTACTCATCCCTTCCCCTCTGGAAGTTGCACGGTGGATGTTTTCCATTTTGGTCTGTGGCCAAATGTATTTTCCAGGTTTTCTACTTAGCGGGGTCGAGGACCCGGGGATGTTTGACTCCACTGGTTCCAATCACAGTCCAACCCCCATGACAGCTGCTGTGTGTTAGGACCTCCCATTGACCCCTGAACCTGCACTATCCTAAATTCATTCTATTAAAACACCATAATGAGGGGTTTACTGGACCAATTGCAGGTTTTATTTAAACCTATTAGTAGACACAGAGAGGTGGAGGGGAGGGGTTGAACCGTGAGGAGGTAAGGGCGGGAGTTTTGAAGAGATTGAAGGGGGAGTGTTTGAGACTGAAGGAAACAATTAGTCCAAAACGTCTCAGGGTGTGTTTGGCCTTCGGCCACGCTAGTTTTTAATGTCACGAGTATTAAAAGAGCTCAAGTGTTTCCAGATTACTTGCAGTGTTTTCTCCCTGACATAACTGTTTTTTGAGGCAGCGGTTGGCTTTTGATAGTTCTCTATGTTCATGTGAAGTAGAGATTACGGACAGAGAGGTTTTGGAAGCTGTAGTAGCAGGTTGGGACGGATCATGTTCAATCATTCTCCAGTTTCCTCGAGGCTCTCCTGTAAATATTTGGTCTGCAAACTGTTAGAGGGTATTTTGGAAGTGTAGTAACTTTCATGACGTGCAAGAACACTTTATGCGTACGATATGAAGTGCCTGATGGTTTTAGGTTTTAACGCAAAGCTTCTGTTTGATCGTTGCCTGAAGGTGAAGCTCACAGTTGATTATTGGAGAACAGATCAGTGAACTTATGTTGAATATTCCGTCTACATTCTTTGATCTACAGAGAGGATCTTTAGCAGGGATGACACTTCCCATTGTGTATCTTGTCTCAGAGTTTTCCCAAGAGAAGCGTGACTCTGTGTGGGTTATTTTTTCTTTTTTACACTTTGTGATCTGCAACCCCGTCTTTCTTCTCTCTCATCTTCACGGCATATGTTACGAATAAAATTTGCGGTGTGCTCAGTCTTTCACATTGTCTACTTTTTTCATCCTTGATTCTCATAAATCATCTTCCTAATTTGCCTGTGAGTTAGATGGTGCGGGACATGTAGACATTTAGGACGAGGCGGCAAGAGAACAGAGAGCCCCTTGACTTTACGGGAAATGGGAGGCTGCTCCACAAAAGCGAGACTATTTAGAGGACTTGTCTGGCTGCGGGAAGTTTGCCTCACAGCACTAAGATAACTGTGGTGGATTGTTTTTATTTGCCGATAATTAAAACAAGAATAAGAATCTATTTGCACTGCTCATCGTTAAGTTAATTTTTTTATGAGCAGAAGATGAAAATTTGTACATGCATGCACATATTTGCACGCATAGTGAGTAGCAAGTGACAGCAGTGCACACAGAACAGCACAGTACGAAAGCTAAATCTCGTGTGTACAATTAATATAACAGGGGCTAATTTATAAGCTATGAAAATGATAATTGTTGAAGTGGATCAAATTCTCCAATTAGGCTTTCAGAGTACCAGCCAAGAGGTTTAATGTTTATGAGCAGCAGTTGGTCCGTCTGTCTCCAGCCTGTCTGTAACCTACACTGTAAAACACATCAGCACACCTGCTGCTCACTGCATGAAGAGTGTTGTGGTCATCTGAATCCATAGGGTAATATATTATGTTATGTATATGATGTTACAGGGCTAATATCCATGGTTGATCCAAAAGTGGTAGCGCTTTAGTGTTCGAATAAAGGTGATTCACACTTTTTTACGTATTACATAGTACATACATAGTATTTGATATATAGTATATCTATATTTTTATGGGTAGGAAGGCGTGTTTGAGGCTGCAGAAATACATTACTCTCCCCATCCTCCTCCATAACATGCTGTCTTTTGTCAACCCGTATCCATGTTCCCCTATAAACACCCATCAGGGTCCGCCTTACTGACCAGAGAAACCAGCATGGCAACATTATCCAGAGATTAGCACCATGCGCAGACACAGTCAGCTTCAGCACATAGCCTCAGATCTGTTGTCAAAAAGGCTCAAATGAAATCATGCTGCCTGACATGTCATCACTCTGGGAATGTAGTCGAGCATTGCATTCTCTCAACTGGCCACGGCATCAGCCCTCCATCCTGTATTGGTATTGGAACATCTGCTTCTTTTTAATCGTCTTCTCAATTAGCACATCATTGTTTCATTTTGCTTTGGTGGAGTTAATATGATCTGTCAGCTGGACGATGATGAGTGGAAAGATAATAAGATGGAGGCCTCTACAGACAGAGGAGGAGTGCACCAGGTAGTCCTTGGTGTGCTAATCTTAACCACAGGTGAGGCTTCATTCAGGAATAAGCTGGTTTTGTTCAGAGTTGGAGGGTGTGTGAACCCAGCTTCACTGCGAGGACAGGACCTCTGCTGTGCTAACGTCAAGCTAGCTGTTGATGGTCAGTTAACGCTTCCAAAATGTAAACCAGACTGTCTTGTTTTCTCGGCTCGTTTATCATGCGTTAAATACAGGATGCCGTGTGCGTGCATGCGTGTATGTGAAGGCTGTGGCGAAGTAATCTAACCATTAACGTTAGCTGTTGAGAGAGTAATTAATAACTTAGCCCAACCCTGGCTATGTAATGGAAATAACCAGAGCCAGCAAACAATCAGTGTCCCCAAAAAAACCCATAAAGATGACATTTTTAAAGCACTGTTATGCTTTTGATCTGTGGATACTTTCCTTGTTCTTTAACCTGCTATATTTCATCCTCCTCTTTAAGTTGACATTAAACTGTGACATGCTGTATGGTTTCTTTACCAACTGTCACGCAGACATCACTTGCTCAGGCAGAGAAAGAAGGAAGCACTTGTTAACCGTTTCCACTGGTTGTAGGTGGAGGGTATTTCCTGGTAGCCACTTCACTATTTCCAACTGTTTGTCTGGCTGTTGCAGACATGCAAAGCAATAAAGGGAAAAGAGCGTCTCATGCTGTAGCTTTCAGTGCTTCATATAAAGACGAATCAAAAATTCAATGCTTACAGCGCTCATGGGTACACTAGCACTTGAATACGGATGTTAAAACTAAAGCAGGTTATTTGTGTTGCGTTTGTTGGGTTGTTGTGGGGAGTTTTGGCCATGACTGCATGCTGGTGCACAGCTACAGGTCACATGTTGTGGGAGTCCAAGGTTACCAGGGTCACTTCCTGCTCCCTTTAAAAGAGGTGCAGAGCCCTCGCCGGGGACAAAAGAGACCACGGAAGTACTTCTGCAGCACGGAAGATATAAAGAGTCTTTTCAGTCGACCACCGAGTCTGACCTTTTCATTCACAGAGGAATTTAACTTTCAGAGGAAAGTCGCTTTCTTTGGAAATGTATCTCTCGCCTCCATCTTCTGCTGCGTATTCATGCTAATCCTGACCAGTTTAATCGTATATTATAGATGTTGTTTCTATTTGATAACTGACAAAGAGACAACAAACAGAATCCTGTGTTGCATAATTTGGTGACAGGATCCGAGTGTCTAACCTCTACTGACTGGTGACTCTGTTCAGCTCTGAGGACCATCAGTGCGTAGATGAAATTACATATCTACAGAAGATGGTCAAATCATCAACATTTGATTCCACTCACATTGGATTACATCTGCCCGTGTGTGTGTGTGTGTGTGTGTGTGTGTGTGTGTGTGTGTGTGTGTGTGTGTGTGTGTGGGTGTGTGTGTGTGGGTGTGTGTGTGTGTGTTCTGTCTCTTTACAAGCATTTGGCTCCATCACATCCACTTTCAAAGATTATAATTATCTTCTAATTTCAATATGTTTTGTTTTAGCCAAACATTTCAATTAAAATATTCTGCTTATTTTTGCCAAATTGAAGGAATTTTAAGCACCCCAGTCCCTGCTCCACCTACCTCTTGTGTCTCCTAATGGCAACCCCTGGGACCGCTTTGGCTCCATTTAACGTAAAATATAAATCCACTGAGCTATAGGGTCCCTCATTTAACAACATGCTGTTTCATGGTGCTGTGCAAAACTCGACCGACTTTTATGGATTATATTAAGAATATGTCATTGTCGGTTTATGTGATTGATTATTGCATTCATGCTTTGGAGCTTTGAGCTGCCCTGTTTTGTTTTGGGGATTCATTTATCATCTATAATTGGAAAATAATATGACACACTATAGTCAGACGATGCATCCAACGGTAAAACAGCAGAATCCTTACAATTGGAGAAATTGTGTGTGTAGTGCATGCATATGTGTTTGTGAATATGCATGTTTGTGTTGGTATAAATGCAGCATACAGACCATTTGAGTAGCCCATCAGTTGTCCACATGTGCCTTTGGAAGATTTGGTACCAAACTTAATCAGAACCAATGACCTCGGCCCCCCATCCAGCAGCCAGATTTTTGCTTCATGGGTGTGTTTATGGCCTCAAACTCAGGTACATATATTTATGATGGCAGTAAAGTGGGCCGCTGTAGTTAATCTCCTAATGACGTCTCCTTTCCTCTGCCACCAGTGAGTCTGGGTTCGGGCCACAGGGACCGATCGCTGGAGACAGGATGGGGGGAACGGGGCCTTGTTTTAGGGATGCAAATTCAGAAGAGCAGGGCTTAAACTTAACTAGTTTTATGGCTCAGAGCAAGGTTTGACACAGGGCCTTGCTTTTTCAGTGTGACTTGCAAACTGACATATATGTGACTGGGCATATTCCAGAGGTGTAGGCGAGTGCCAGGGGTACATTTCACTAATGGGAAACAAATGGGCAAACACTCAGCTCTCTTTCTATATTCCAAGAAGCTTGCTGCTTTCTCTTTTTCTTCTTTTAGGGCATACATTCGCAAAGATGCTTTGCATAAACCTTTTTAAACTGCTTATTTAAATAATATTTACTTGTCAAATTCGTGCATGTGCACAGGTGTGAGTATACGGTCATGTCATCAATGTGTGTTTGTGTGGGTGTGTGTGTGGGGGGGGGGGGACTCTATTATAAGGGTGCCTGCTACTGTATATAACTTTACTTAAAGTCACAGTATGATCTGCCGGTGAAACTGGTGCACACCAAGCAGAACAGTTACCGCCCTTTTCCTCTTTCTGTCTCCACTGTCCATCTTCCCTCCTCCTTCCTCTCTCCTCTCCTGGTTGCAGTTGTATTTGTGCGCCTTGGGAAGATTACAAAGAGGTGCTTTGTGAGGGGATGCAGCTGCTGAAATTCGACTAGATCCAGCTGAAGAGAGAAGGGAGCAGGTGGGTCAACAACGCCACCCTGCCGTTCCCAGAATATCAGGCTGCAGAGCTGTGCCTCCCTCCCCCACCCACACACACACATGCACACACATCCTCAGAGCACCCCTAACCCACCCCAGCGCGCGCACACAAACAAACATTATACCATGTCAAAATACAAACACAGCAACACCCACCGAACAGCAATACCGCAATATGTCAAGAGAACGCCTCGGTGGAAATACTGCCCACTCAAACAAGCGTGCATCACTGGAATCATTCATACGGTGGGAGAATGTTGGCAGAAAGTTAGAAAAGCAACACAAATAATTACAACAACACACAAACATAGTCCTAAGTGCTCCCTCTCTAAGGCCACATGCTGATTCTGAGTTGAGGCTTTTGATGATTAACAGCAGTTATAACAAGGTCAGTGAAAGTGTTGCAGAAAGCAGAGGAAGATCCTGTCAGCTTTGTGGAGTTGAGATGTTAACAGGTCAGGGTGCTGCCAAAATGTTGGATTTTTGCATCGCAATGGGGACATTGGTAAGATGACCCTCATCCGGCTTTGTGCGGCTCAAAAAGAGGTGGTAGGAGATGGAGAGAGAATGAATGAAAGAGAGGAGAGGAAGTCCTGCAGGCGAATGATCTTGTTGTTGTTGAGACGGATCAAGTGTCACACCGTCCTTTCTGCAGGGGGCACCACGCTGGACCAAGGTGACACGAAATGCACGGATACACATTTGATTCTTTATTTTAATTTTTTTTTCGTGGAGATGCTGTAGAACTGTAGACACACAGAAGTAGTATTGTTAAAGAAATGAAAAACGATGTTACCAATTTGCTTTATCGTCTCCATCTTCCCCCTAAATCATCTCCAGCTCCATCATCTTTTTTGTTTAACACATACAGCCACCAAAATATGGATGCATTTTTGTATCAACTTTGCATATGTTTTCTCTCTGCCGTCATGTTCCATAAACAAGCTTTTTGATAATCATAAAAGCAATATGCTAATGAGATGTGAAGAAGTTGGCCAGTACGGAAAGCTGTGGGCTTTGTGAACTATTCTTTGGCTTTATAAAATATGTTTCTTCAACTGAAGCCTCTCTGTATCCTTAATGAGAGCTTTGACGCACATCGCCTCCTCCCCCACACCTCAGTGTACCCATCCCCCTTCATGTGAGCAATAATTCAGCCACATTGATAATAAGTCCTTCTGTCCTGCCTTGAAAATGCTTGAATGTCATTTCATACACACTATGTCCCACAGGGCTGTACCCTGAAAGAGCCCACTGTCCCACACACTTAGTATTCCTGCCTTGAGATACTTGCAGACATCCTTATCACCACCAGTTAAAAGTCCGGCGAGCAAGCACACTGCACTACGTTTTCTCTTTTTCTCAAGGAAACATTCATCAGTGTTTCACTTGTGATTTCTCTGATATTTCTTTGTGCTTATGTGTTCTCTTTCTCTCTGAAGGCAATCAGCTTCAACATCACCTTTGATGGCATAGTATATTTTACTTTTCTCTGCAACATTTCCATCTGGCTGAGTCTTCTTTCAGAGTAAAAAAAACAAAAGTGCACTGGCAATATATCACCCAGCCAGTTGTCATTTCTTCCATCTTCTCTGAGTGGCTTCAAATCTTTCCATTAGTCAGCAGTCGTCCACATGCATGTGTCTGCATGTTGAGGCGCTGCGTTTAGTGACTTGATATCAGTTCAACCGCGGCGCTGTCACTCGCGCCCCGCAGGCTTCTCTCTCCGTCAGACTCGCCGCCTCTCGCACCAGTTGGGAAAACACGGCTCCCACTCTTCATGTGGTGCTCCAGCTTATTGTTCATTTTCTTATCAGTCCCCCTGGTTCATGTGATATAGTAGAAACAACACATTCTGGGCTCCTCGCTTGCTCAGATTACAGTTTGTGTGGAAGTGTGAGAGAGATCACCATTAGAAGGTGGATCTCAGAAAATGCAGACTTCCAGCCATCTGGAGCTCCATCTCTCCACATGTTTTAGAGTGTGGGAAGTTGCAACAGCATGTCACTGGCCTAAAATCCCTAAATATTTCATCAACTCTTTGCTAACTCGTGGGTGTGAGGAAGTTATTGTTTGAGTGGTTTTCCTTTTTCTTTTTTCTTGTGGCCAATCACTCTGCCATCACTGTTATTCACATTCATTTACATCCATTCATTTGTCATTTTAAATCTGCCTTATCTGCGTCCAACTCACGATTCTGAAGTTTTGACAAAATGAAGCCATATGCTGTTGATATGACACTGATATGACTGCTGCGTCATCTTAAACAGCTCTGGGCAACTGCAGAAGATGCTTCCCACATCTCACCTCTCCTCCATATCTTCTGCTGTGAGAGTAACAGTATCCACATTGCCTCGCAAAGCGTCATGCCTGATGGCCGCCATTCTCACATCTGCTTCCTGGAACGGCGACGGGGAAGTCTCCAAAGAGCTCCCAGTGGAGTGTGGGGCATGTGTGCTCACATATGAGGCGAGAGTTTGAGACTGGGGCTTGTCGGCGTGGTTTATTTTCAAAGGGTAGTGCTGAGGATGTGTTGAGAGGTTGAGGAGTTGAGAGAGCTCTCTGCGCTCTGGTTTGGGTTTCACCTCCCTGGGACACAGCTGGGGGGTTGGGGTTAAGAGTCCAGGGAGGGGGTACGCTAGGATTGTTTAGAAAACAGCACAAACAAGGAAGAATGTTATTTTCAGTGTATGTGCCAAAGAGAGACAGCCAGAAAGTGTGCAACATTGTACATAATGTGATGTCCCTATCATATTTAGAGGAAATGTTACCTAATTCTTGTTCATTTTTTGTGACCATGTATATTTAAGTGTTGAAAAAACATGCAAACAACCAAACTGATCTCCAGCAGAACAAGGAAGTACTGCACTAATGCCGCTGCCAGTTAACTGCCATATCTGCACCTTTTATTTCCCTATTTTTCAGCAGCCACACTAACTAATGTAATGATAGGCATTGCTCCAAGTGGGCCACTTTGCATTAAAAAAAAAAGCCTGGGCCATATGAAAAATGCACAGAGCTGAACCGAAATGTATTTGGTTATTCAAAGCTAACGCTCTCTCTTTTCTGGCCTACATCACCAAACTCATGCAGCATGTTTTTCAGCTGTCGCAGCGAACTGGGAAGTTTTGAATGCAAAATAAGATGCAAAAGGAAAGATTTGCATCTACAGGACAGTTTTTTGAGGTCAGCAAAGGCACCCAAACTAATTTGGACTCTCTTCAATGATCGCAAGAAGAGCAACTTGTTGACTATAATACACTGCAAAACAAGTTTTATTGACTGGTGTTCGTGCAGAACATTAAAATGTAGTCACCAGATATTGGACTGGCATTATATTGTGCAAATTCGTATTGAAATCATCAGGGACTTGTAATAATAGAGCCCGTCCTTGCTTGTCCAACTGAATCTCCTCACCATAATGCTATCCATCTGACAGTGTCTCACATGCTCATTAAACACCATAGTTGGATGGTATCTCTACTTTCTGTTTTATACAGTCTTGTAACCATCAGTGCTAAAGTCTCTTCTGGTTACAATCACTATTATTCTTTTTCCTCACTTTAATATCTTAACTATGAAACTCTTATTTTACTCCCACATCCGCGGTAAGCAGTGCCACCATACTGTACATCTAGAATACAAAAAAAAAGGAAAGCACACAGACTGGATTTTTTTCTCTCCTTTTTTTTTAATGATTCTTATGGCTTCTCTGCATTTTCTGCATTGTGTTGCCTGCCAAACAGTGAGACTGCCACAGTGCTGCTGCTGCTGGTGTTTTTTCAATCAGACTGGTGTGGACCTGGGAAGCAGAGCAGTGCCACAGTAGAATTCAGGTGCCAAGAATATAATTTTCCTTAAGTGCTTACAACTGTAAAAACCAAAGTTGATTCCTTGAGACTGAAAGTAATTACAGGTCATTTAAATTGGAGAAAAAAGGTGGTTTTCGCAGAACTCAAGAAATATAATGTGGTCTGTTTAATATCTGTTTTATTTGAATGTTTTAACGTTCAACTTCGTAATTTATATCGGTTCTATGTGATTCCTCTGAAGGAAATGCCACTGGCTGTGGTTAACCCAAAGATTTATGAATTGTGGAAGACATAGTAGACTTTCATATCAATACGAATATAGAAAAGCATCATCTGGAATGAAATGGACCAAAATATCTAGTCTTTAACTTCTGCGTATGGCCTACTTATACTTCCTGCTAAAGTACTGGCTACATATGATTGACTGCATATCTATCAAGCCGTCTGAATTTACCAAAAGCTGCTGGTTTGTCTTCAAATCTTCAAAAAGAGATGCACTTGGCCGAGGGATGCTCCAAGTGTATCCTGCATCTGTCGTGACGGAGCGTAGCGGGAGGAGGGAGGGAGGGGGGTCTCCACCCGGCTTGTGAGAGCATGACGGTGCACCTGTCAAAGAGGAAGGCCTGGCTAATCACTGTAAGCTTGCAGCGGAGTGTGTGCTGGGGGGGACGCTCAGGTCCAGAGGGGAAGAGGGGGGAGGGGGGCTTCTGACCCAAATTGTTTCACTAAAAAGAAGGATGTGGATGGAGAATCCCACAGATAATTCTCCCACCTTCACTTTGACCGCTCCTTGGTTCTTCCCCTTTCCCCCCACACTCCTCTCATCTTCTGACATCAGAGCATGCTCTCTGTTTTCGTTGTGAAATCATACGGCTATTGACAGAATGATTGCTCATATTTGCTGACTCATCTCTTCTGTGAAACCCGCCTTCCTGGGAATATCTGGCCTGCCATTGGCTCCCTGAGGTCTGATAACGTAGAGGCTGTTTCTCTGCTTTCTCTCTCTCTCTCTCTCGCTGTGTTGAGTCATTCTCTGGGAAAAAGCGAATCGGCAGTCCGCAGAGATTCTAGAGAACACACTCTCCGGTTCTGTTGACGAAGGGTGAGGTTCATCTTCTCCTCACCTCTGGAGGCAGGACCACACAGTGTGTGAAATGCTGGCCCCGCAGACACACCTCGGTTTCCATGCGCAATAAAACATGCATGTTTTCCCACAACAAATTGCTTCACACCACAGCTGAGAGATGCACAATCCTCCTCATACTGCTGAAGGAATAACTCAGTTGAGTTGTGTTTGTGCATAACTCTGGAAACAGGTAATAATTGAATTGGGTTTGGCAGTATCTAAACGACTGAAAGCAAACAGAAGATCTGTTCAGCAGCAGCAGTATGTTGTTCGCTCGGTCTGCCAAGTTGAAGGAGAGTTTTCAATTAACGTCAGATGTGGATGTCAAAGTTTACCTGAATATCAGTTCATTTTAGTGCACGTCTATTTGGATTTATTGTTAATTCCTGGAAGACTTCAAGTATATATTATGCTCCCTCTGCGTGTGTCTGCTATGACTAATTGCCTTTGGCCGGCACAGTCGAATGCTTCATGTTTGTCAGTAATCATTTGAATTGACCACCGTGACGTTCTTCGAGAAATCAGACCCTCTATTTAGTTGCTCTGATGCCTCTACATTTTCCACATTGTTCTTCTCCTTCAGAGGGCTCTTACTGCCAAAGCAGCCCTATTCGTGCAAGGAACAGATACATAATGTATAATAGATCTTCAGTATATTCATGACAAACTGAGAAGCCACCTTTATAAGAAGGCAGCAGAAAGCATCTCTATTGTGCTTTAAAATAAGATAACAGCTTAAAGTAATTCCCCATGACAACTGGAGAGCGATGAGTGTCTTTACTGCACTTTCACTTCAGATCTCTTAAAACTTGCAGGCCGCATGATGTGTAATGGAGCTGATAAAATGCTCATAATATGCATAAGATATGTCATCAAATATTTTACAACAGGTGTTACATTAGACACCATAAACATTGAACTGCTTGGTTACTGTGTGATGGATGTTTCAGAGAAACCAAATGGGCTTTTTGTTTATGATGCACACAATTTAACACCTTCATCAAAATCTGAAAAGTGGTACCTTTTGTGGGGACTAATCCTTCAAGTGGAACTGTGGGTATCTGGTGTGTCGTCAGTGACCGATCCCTCCTCAACAGTAAGCTGGACTAGACATTAAACATGCAGAGAAGTGCTTGCTGTCTACAGCTTGTCAATGTGTTTCCACTTATCTCCACCACCTCCTCCTCCTCCTTTCTCTCTCCTCTTTCTCTTCACTCTCCTTCTATCTCTTCTCACCCTGTCTCCCCCCGGGGGAAGAGTTTGAAGTGGCAATTCTGGGCTTTGTTTCCTAAACAGGCTGGTTTTGTTGTGTCTAGTGTCTGGGCTTTGGCAAGGCCTGGATGCGGAGCAGAAATATAATATAACACTGCACTCGCCACACTGCAAGAGGTGGTTTTTGGGATCCTCTTAGTGGCTGCTTGCCTACAGGCTCCCTACTGAGGGGAGTGAGGGCAATGGCTTCCCATCATGGGATAATGGTTTGTTGCCTCCCACTACCCCCTTTGGTCCAAGTGTTCCTCAAATATAGCGTACTCTTATTTTATAATCAAAACACAGTCAGCCTGCAGGCATTAAAGGTACTGAAAATGAATTTCTTCAATAAGCTTCTCATTATTCATGACATATTTTTGTAGGGCAACCCGGAAGTTAGCATTGCCCGGTTCCCTCGTTTATTTTCCTTTGGATTATAGGTTAATGCTGGAAAAAAATAATAAAAGGAATAAAAAAATGTTATATACTTGCACTATTTGTACAGCAAGATATAGCAAGAAAAGAACCACTTTAAAAAATGTTTGAAGCGTGAATGCAAATGCCATAAGTACGTACTGGTCTACCAGTTGCTGCTACTGTAGCTTTCTGTGTCTACCTGTTAGGCCTCAACACACACACACACACACACACACACACACACGCACACACACACACACACACACACACACACACACACACACACACACACACACACACCTACACAGAGAGGGTACCGTGGGTCCCCTGGCCTGGCTGGGCTGTGGGTAGCTTGTAACCCAAGTGTTTTATTAGCAACTGGTCCAACACAGCTAATTGCTTCCTGAGGGAGCCGCCTCCCTCCGCTCAGCGACTGATTAACGGCCCACATTATGTGTCTCGACAACCTTGACAATCTTTTTTTTTTTTCATTTTGGTCACTAACTTTTTTATTACCCTGCGCTGCCACAAATCTCCAGTGCAAATCTCCAGTTTTTCATTGTGAAGCAGTTAAAGTGTTCTAACCCTTTTTTCAGTAATTCATGTTTATTAATATGATTTAATGATTTGTTTTGATAGTGTGTTTTATATTATTCGCTTACTGGTATGTTTTGCGACATTATTGTCATCTGTTTTAGCTTTGCAGCATACATATACACAGTACTTGATATTTTCAAATTATTTAAATGTTACTTTTTCCAGAGAGATGAGGAATCTCTCATAACTTAAAACTTAAAACTGTATCCTTTTTGTACACATAAATCAATGTTCAACTATTGATGAAGCATCACTGCATCACACTGTAAAATTTGAAAGTAAGAAAATTAGATTTAATTCTTATTTTATTTTTCATTATTTCTTTGTTTTTTGGGGTGGGGGTCCTATTCCCCATCAAGTTTAGTGCAATTTGCATGTTTCATGTTTCACAAACAAAGCTGGGTCATTCAGATCCAATAAAAGTTGTTTTATGATCGTAATCAGATCTGTTGCTTATTTCTCTCCCAGGGCCTTTTATGTTGCTTTTCTGAATGTAATTATTTTCTAACTTTAAAACCACTTGTTCAAACCTATTAGTGGCTTCTCCTTCTCCATGTGTGTATTCTTACATGGGACGACTCTTGTCATACAACATACATTATGTAAGCATATCATGTAACGGATTGAAACCATGGATCATCTGGTTTTTGGCCTGCTAACTCCCAAAAGGAAAATACTGAATATATGATCAGTGGACGTCTGAGTGGGTGGACATCAGCTCTGTAGCTGCTGAGAATTTCCCTTCATTTATTTATTTTTCTTATTTCCGTGCAGATATTTATGTAAAGTGCAGCTTTTCATCCTCTTTTAAAACTTTGTTCTTCCTCTTAATTACCAATGCTGAATCTCTGGTCATGAAAAACAGGCACTGGTTTCCGGACTCCTCTTGTCTCATACGTGGCTTTGATGATGCCATTGGGAGCGATGAGCAGATGGGTTTCAAAAGGCTGCTTTCCCCAAACAGGATATAGATGATGTGTAGGCCTGGTGCTCTCTGGAGCAGGGATCAAATGCTGTTCTTCCACCCCCCACTGCTCCCTCCATCACTGCGGGGCGGGGTCCGGACGCACGGCCTGAGGAAGAGGAGGGCTTCCTCAAGTGTGTTTCAAGGTCACATTGTCACACGTGCTGCTTCCTCATCACTTCCTGTGCATCATCTGGATATCATTGCATCTCCAGATCATTTATATGTGTCCGATAATTAAGTAGAGTCCTCATTTTCTTTATCTTGGGGTTTTTAAGCAGAGTCACGGTCCTCGTACTTAAATCATCTTTCTCCATCACCTCATTTTGACCCCTGGATACAGCACTCTTTAATTACTGTCACAATTGCATATATGATGGAGGATCAGGGCCCTGAAACCATATTCAGCCAAACTGTGGTAAAACACGCATACTTCTGGTTTCGTGCTGGGAAGAACCCCTCCTGTGACTTTTCTCTGAAGTACTGAGCCAAAATCAAGTACGGAAATACATAATTAACATGGATTTGTTTTCCACAGTTTCATTTTTCTTCCTTAAACGTGTCAGAATCTGGGACATCTGTCCCGGAGCAGACTCACTCATCTGATGCATCTGTCCTTATAGTGCACTCACATGTGTTCTAGCGTATGTGCAGCATTTATTGAATGGATTATAATGGTACTAGAATTGACATTGAAATCAGGGGACGATGGTGCTCGGACAGACTTTTCTGCTCATTGTGGCTCCGACCAAGCGGACAAAAAAGTTGCAAATTGGTCGATAAGAGGTTCGCGGGGCCAGAGGGAGGAACGGTCATTTTCACATTAGCAGAATCACATTTTGAGAAAGATGCAGCATTCCAGGACCTCTTTATTTGATTAGCTGTAATGTCATAAATGCAAGAATGTACTCTGATAAATGGCAAA
This sequence comes from Myoxocephalus aenaeus, assembly GCA_038501785.1. Classification (NCBI taxonomy): domain Eukaryota; kingdom Metazoa; phylum Chordata; class Actinopteri; order Perciformes; family Cottidae; genus Myoxocephalus; species Myoxocephalus aenaeus. The sequence continues at coordinate 6,991,657 of JBAMJR010000051.1, read as the reverse complement.
AGTAGCTGATGAATTAGACATTCCCGTCAGCAAATACCCACGCTCGCTTGCCCTCCCCGTCCTCATCCCACGGGCCACATTGCCTCCTCAATCTGCAATATGGAGCATAATTATACTAATGTATCTCAATTGCATTAGCAAGGGCCTGGAGAAAAGAAAGGCTGTCTTTCTAAGCAGGAGCCTTGGCTATGCCGTCAGCCTCCCTGCACCTCAGAGAGCAAGTAGGGGGAGGCAACATGACCCCTGCTCTCCTCCTTCGTTCCCTCCAGCTCTTGACCCTCTTTTCTCTTTCCATTTTTCCTCCCACACCGATTGCTTCATGTGGTGTGAACTGAAACCTATAGAAAACAGTGCTTCCGGTGCTTCCAAAATGAGAAAATGTTGTCTTTTTCCACTTTGGCATGTTCTGAAACCTATAGAAAACAGTGCTTCCGGTGCTTCCAAAATGAGAAAATGTTGTCTTTTTCCACTTTGGCATGTTCTGTCTTCTGTTTATATGGCACCGGGGATCTCTAACATCCCATTCAACTTTTTGCTAAAACTATCCCATACTTTATCATAACATAGCGGTTGAGGGTTTATTTTCCCGGGATTGCGTTTTATGGACTAGTCTACTTGGTTTAGTTGTGGATACTTTGGTTATCTGGTTAAATAGAAGTCAAATAAATTAACTCAAGAGCAAAAATGCAGCGTAGATTGATCTTCCAACAAAGTTTCAGTAGTGTAGACTATTCTGTGACCGTTGTTCTGTCTGACAATGTTTTACTGGATAAAGAGCTCTGCTGTATAGTGTAATATATACTGTATATCCTGCATAAGACTCAATATAGTTCATCTTTCTGTGTTTCCTTCCGTAGTAGAACCAGACCTCCATGACCAGGTCACATCAGACTTGCCTGGTGGATGAGGGACTCTGGGGGCCTGCAGGGTGCTGGTAGTGGGAAAACAGCCTCGGTTATGAAAGACACCATTGTCCTTTCTGGCTCGCCAACATAGAAAATGAATAAATCAAAGAGGACAGATCAAGAGTGAAGGAGAGGAGGGAACGGAGGGGGGCTATCTGACATCTGCATTTTTAAACTGGACATTGAGCATTGGAGGAATGTTGTTATCATCCACCCTCAACTGCTACAATGGTGAAGAATTTTGCATTGAATTATGGCGTGATCTGCCCTCTGACTGGATTTACACCTCCTCTCTGCCCCTGCAGTCGCCTCTCACATATAATAAATATATCTGCGGATCTATTTATCGTCAAGTTTGTATCAAAGCAAATCAGTTTTTTGTCTTCGCACATTTGTGAGATAATTTAATATATACAACGTTTGTAAAAACCTTGGTAAAGGTGACATCAGACTGTAAACACACACCCTTATATTTATCTATTTGCTTGTGGGATTTGCTTTCAAATGTTCTCTCTCAAGTCCCACTTATTTGTGTTTAGTTTAGTTTCAGCTTTAGTTTTCTTGTGCAATAAAGTGACTACAGATCAAGTGAAACAAGTCGGCTAAAGGGACAAAACTAAAAAAAGCTGAAGCCAACCCGGTCTCTCTCCCAACCCTCAATACTGAAGGTCGGTCCGTGCGCCTCGGCGTCTGATACCAGCACTGAGGGAGGCACCCTTTAGTGTCTGTAAGCTACCCACCAGGCGTTCAACTAACTTCAATTATCATTTTCAAGACTGCCAGAGCAACTGACGTAATATACAGACCGAGAACGTCTCCACAGGGCAGGTGGGAGGAGAGATGGGTCAAACAATGACATCACTTTCATCCAGGAGACCGTTATTTGTGTCTCGTACAAAACTAAAAGAAAAGGTTGACATAAAGTTACGTGACGTAACTAGTTTAGTTAGGTTAGGTTTAGGAAAAGACTGTTTTGTTCCCTAAAACTCACTTCCTGTGAGGACGGAAGTTCATTTTGAAAAGGCACTGTGCATGTAACTAGTAGAAACTGACATGTTATTCCTAACACGTCAAAAACTGGTGCTGGAGGGGTTCTTTGAGCGTCATAGTTTGAAGCCTACAGGTCCAATGACCAAGTGCCAGTATTCGATGAGTTGAGAGTAAGAATGTGTTGCTGAAAACAGAACTTATTGTTGGTGTCTCCTAACTTTGTTTTTTTGTGAATCACACAGTTATCTGGTTTAGATATTAGTGTTCCAAACAAAAATAGATGTGTCTGGTTTTTTTTGGATTAAACTGTCTAGACATGGGTTCATTGTTTTACCATCCTGCAAATATTAACCTAAAAAAAAAAAAGTGACTTACCAGTGAAATGATCAAATAAACATGGCAGCATGGACAGTCAAGTCAAGTTCATCATGAAGTCGAGCTTTGGATTTGTGCCTGGAGTCATGGAGTTTCACAAGCAGTCAGTCATTGTTGTTCGGTTTGCTTGAAGATGAAGTGATCCCTCCTTGTCATTTCAAGTACTTTATTATTAGATCGCAATATCATATTCAGATTATGGTGTGGGAGACATGTCGGCTGACCAGTCAATCACTCAGCCTCTGCCTGAACTCTGCTGTCTTACAGCTGGTGCAGACGGGTATACTGGTTGGTCCCAGTAGCAGCATGACAGCAGCTGTCTCTGATTCAGTTCAACACAGTGGCACTTTGCTGCTGCCTCCATCCCAGGTGTGTGTGTGTGTGTGTGTGTGTGTGTGTGTGTGTGTGTGTGTGTGTGTGTGTGTGTGTGTGTGTGTGTCTGTGCATGAATGGTGTCGGCACAATGGTCGCCCTGTGTTGACCCTGTGCATCTGTGTCTGCCCGGACAAGCTCCACTGTCCTTCTTGCGGCTGGGTCCTCTCTTCAGCGTTGACAGCAAACTACAGGTGCTCAACACATCTGGCACTTTGCACAATCAAACACACACACACACACACACACACACACACATCTGCTGAAGCACTGATACGTTTAATTAAAAGCCTTCAAAAGAAATAAACTAACAAAATCAGCAGGGACATAACACATTGCCTTCAGTTGCTACTTTGAGAAGTGGGAGAAGTAATTTCTTTGCAGGGTCACAAACGCGCTCATTATTTGACCAGGCCACGACTTTCATGACCAGACCTCGAGTCATTAATGAAAGTCTGTGTCTGGGGTGGGACTCTGAACAGTCATTACACTGTTTTTTCATCTAACACCCCCCAACATCTTTCATTACCAAACAAAACCTGCACATAATCAATGCTCTGTCCCACAACAACCTCTGTTTTCTGACTCTGGATAAGCAAAAAAAAAGTTTGGCTGAAAGGGGCCATTTATAGACGTTTGTGTAAGCTAAAAGAACATTTGTAATTCATTTGGTAACTTCTGAGACACAGTGCCACCCAGCAGTTGCAGTGACCCATGTGTGCTTTCCTGCAGTCGGGAACTTGCTGGTGAACCCAGTTTAGCTGCAAATTTAAATACAAGGAATTTACAGAGGAGGAAAAAAACAAACGTTATTTATGCAAATACACCATGTAAGTTAGTGTCAGCATTCTGGCAAACCAACAGTGAGGTCATCGGGCTTGGTTTGCCCTACTGGCAAGCAGAGGCACAGTTTGCAAATACAGGCCAGGGGTTAACCAGTTCACAGGTTTCACTTCCTTATTCACCTGACAGGACATTTGCATGAGCCTCAGAGGAGGAAGTATCGTCTGTTCCACCTGTCGTACTGATTCTTCAGAAAAGTTCGTGGCAGTTTTTAAGTTACATCTCTTTTCCATCAACATGTAAAACTGAGCCTTGCATGCGTTTATTTACCAGAACTGCCCTTGAACAAACCCTTGGAATCATGATTCTATGATTTGTCCCAAACACCTTGCAGACGTTTGCAGCATCAGAAACAGAATAGGTCTTCCTGATGAAACTGGATTTTCTCCCAGATTGTTAGTGCGTGTGTTTTTACAGCTCTCGGTCCAGAAGGTCAGGTCACAGGACATGACAGTTGGCCAGTGGAGAGCAGCCTCTAGGCTAGTGTAAGGCCCCCGCCTACCTCTCTCTTTCTCTCTCTGGGTGGCCTGCGTTTACGAGCTCCAGGAGCAGGTCATCACTGTGCTGAGAACACGGCTGCGGCAGGGGGACTGTTTCTGGGTCAGCCCCAGAGTAGCAACCGGGAATAATTTTTCCCTTTCCGTGTTTGCCTGTCCTTACACGTATGTGCACGCTTACTGCTGTGCGTCTGTGTGTGCGTCAATTTGGACATCCTGTGTGCAGCAGTGCGGGGGAGCAGAAACGGGGATGAGATGACCCTCGACCCCGACCACATGTCCCGGTCTGTCGGCTGATCACCCACACTTCCGCCTCCAGGGCCTCTCTGCTCCTCTCTCTGGGCCGGAGAAATCTCCCAGCTCATCAGCGCTGACTTGATCCTCATCGTCATCAGCATTATTATGTTTGTAGTTTGAATTGTCGCACAGTTTAGAATTGGCTTTCTTTTAAATACATGTTTAAGGTCAGGAGCACAAAAGTGTGAGGCCAAAACTTTCGCGCACAGTCAAGTCTGAAAGATTTATATATGTGAAGGTGAACTGAAAAAAAAAAAGCACCAATAATATATTTCCAAGTTCCAAGCGGAATAAAATTGGAATTTCAGTTTGACTTGGGGACAATAACAAATGTATTTGTCAGTTTTCTGACTCTGTGCAGCCATTTCTAGCTAAATGTAAACAATCCACCATGGTTAGCATACCTTGATCACTGTTGACATTTTGACCCTCAGCCTATGGGAACACCATCACCCCTGTCCTCTCACTCACAGAGCACTAGTCACTGGCCCAGGGCAAACCCACCACAAGGCTTTCATTGACTGCGCCTAATGAGAAGACTATGGTACGGCATGCAACCAACATGGAGAGGTTTATGGAGAGGTTTATTCTCCACTTCTTATCAGCCTGGGTATCAAAAATTATTCAATTATCTACATCTCCTCTTCCCAAGGATTACATCCAGTCCCGGTAGTGCACACTATTCTGCTAATGTGGTTAAATACAGTTAAATTATAGAATCACAGAGGCTGCGATTAGTGCTGTATGCTTGTCGATAAAGAAGCCTGTCAGTGTGTTGGCAGAGTGCGCTCTCCTCCAAGATCCCAATTCCTGTAATTAAATGTAGGGCTCTGCATTTTGGTTTATTGGATTTATTTTGACTGATTAGCCCGTGGCATTGACTGATGGGTAAGACAGAGGTGGTGGTGTGTTGGTGCAGAATCTGGCATAATGTGTGTTCATGCGATCCTATTGCTGCTCTTTGGTTTTAAGAAACCATTCTCAAAGTAAAAGGTCAATAAACTCATAAAGCCTCACTTCACCTTCAACAACTGCCTTTAACAAACACAACAACCAAAAACGAATTGCTTCTGTGCCTAAATAAGTGCTGCTTATGTGGAAAGCCAGCATTAGTTGTGTGCGTGTGTGTGTGTGTGTGTGTGTGTGTGTGTGTGTGTGTGTGTGTGTGTGTGTGTGTGTGTGTGTGTGTGTGTGTGTGTGTGTTTGTTGGCAGTGACATTGCCTGTGTTTATTTGGTCAGGGGTGTCAGACAGATTAGCTGGTGTGTTACAGGTGCTATAAAAGTTGTGGCTTTGGACACGGCTCATGAACGGTGTAATGACTCCAGGCTCATGTTAATCTCACTCCTCCTGGCTGCGTCTTGGGGTGCTGGCCCGTTTAGCTGCCGGGCTGGGCTCAGGGCTCACAGGCAAACAGAGCGTTCCAGCATTACGCCTACTGGCAGAGGCCGGGAAATAGGCCAGAGAAGGAAAGAGGGAAGGAGAAAGGAAAGAAAGAAAGGGCGGATCGAGGAACCACTAAGGGTCTCATTTCCTATCAAAATCTTTCAAACCACAATCACTTTTCTTCCTTTCGTCATCTACTCTCCTGTCATTTATCTACAGACATAGAGAGCTTGAGATCAGGAGAGAGGTTAAGTGCAGAGTAGAGAGGATCCCAAGAATATGTAGGAGTGAAGGATTGAAGGACAAAAAGTGATGGACTCAGTCCATCAGTGTGATCTCCTTGGGGGGGTGAGTGTGTTATGAAGTCCATGCTGTTTGTTTTACTGGCCCTTTGGGGGGAAAATGAACAGAACATTTGTGCTGGATAGGGGGAACCACATGGTCTGCACTTTATTTATGGAGGATCATCAACTCTTTGAAAGAGCATTATGAGTCACAGATTGCTGTCTCCTACTGTCACACCAATTCGCTGGTGCATTCGTTTTTGACCCAACCTGTCGCTTCGCCTCTCAGGAACAGTTAGTGCTGCTGTTGTCTGCTACCAATCTCTTGACCATTCTTTACTTGTTTTAGCTCCTTATTTCCATTTCAATAATCTTAATAAAGTATAGCATGATGAGAGCATTTGTAAAAAAAAACTGTACTTGCTCAGTTGGCGAACTGCCAAGCTGTCAGACATGGTTCTCCAATGAGGTAGTGCGTTGGCGCAGCCAGCAGACGGGCTGAAAACTCAGGTGTAGTTTAGAAGCATAGTGTTTACGAGGCAATACGCTGGTGTAATCCAAGTAATTGTTTATTACAGGCCTCAACCTATGTTATAAGTAATTTCTTTCGGGTGCCCTAGCCCTGTAAAAATCTGTTTTGTTTCCTGTCTGGGTGCATAACGCCACAATCTAAGCTCCTCCTTCCAAAACGTATATGTTTAACTACACATTGTGAATGATATTACACATAATTACAGTTTTTCTGTGAGCAGCACAGTTGTAAAATACATGCATAAGCTATTAAGGATCATTAGAGCTTTTGATGGTTCAGAGCTATTCCTCAGTGACACTCCATCGCCTGCGTCCATAAAACTCTGTGCCGAGCCAGTGGGGGAGGATTTTAAGTGTGGCACGGTGCTCTAATAGCCACTTCCTTAATCAGATGGCTGGACAAATTGTAATCATTAGCACTGTAGTAAGCAACGTGCATGACATGGGTCTGGAAACTCATTAGAGTGAGTTAGCTGGAGTCGGGAGTGAGCGAAGAGAGGAGGAGGAGGGTGCTGTCACACACTCACCTGGGTCTGTTTGCAATCAGGCAGCTGAAGCAGGCCCTTCAATTAGGACCAACTGAGCGCGGCAGCAGCTTGGACCAACAAGGCCTTGCGTCATCTCCATGGATGAAAGCTCTCCGACACGAGTATGTGCACACAGTCACACAGTCAGGCGTGTGCGCACTAACCCACACAAACTGTGATTACAATTACAACAATCACACATGCGCACACGTAGTCAGCGGGGCGCAGATACCGCTCACACTCTGATTCACTCTTTGTTGTCCTTCTGTGACATGTGAAGATCCTCAGTGGCTGCAACAAAAGGCAGCGAGCTGTCGAAGCAGTGATACCTCTGAATCCTTTGGCTTCATTTTGTCTTGTAACTCTGCTACTTTACTGTGGTGCGTTGAAATGTTGGGCTGGTTTGTCGTCTGTTACTGTCATGAAGTAAAACATAAGTAGATAAATGCTCAGATCGTATTGAGTCTTGCTGTTTTTAATTGTAAATGAGGAACCAAAAATCTAAATGAATTTGAAGCATCAGCACACCCACAAAAGATCATTTCTGCACAACATACACACACACACACACACACACACACACACACACACACACACACAAACACACACACACAAATACTGTGCACAAAAGTGCAAAGGCACACGTGTGCACGTCTACACAGCTGCACATGCTTGAGCAAAGCTAGCATCTGTCCCAGAAACATCCGTCAGTGCCTCCACATCTGTGTGCTCCAGCTCCAGCCTCTTGCTCCGGCCCCCACACCCCGCACACGTTCCCCTCAACTGGGCTTGGCCTCGTGCCACCCTCCCTTAGTCCTCCAGCTGAGTGATACATGCGCTAACCTCAGACAGCTATACAGTCCTGTTGCCTATTTAAAGTAATTCCAAAAGGAAATGTGATATGGCGGGTTTTATTTGAAATGTCTTTTTTTTTTATTGAGAGGGCGATGTGCCAACAGTCTAACATCACTTCTAATGGCACTAATGTGGAATGTGTTTTCACGGCGACACATGTTCAAAGGTTCTTCCTTGCATGCTCACTGAAGCAGCAAATGCCGACCAGCAAACTGTGCCTATCATCTGTCCATGACGTGTCTTTCCTTTGAAATTTCGGACACCGGTTGAGGGACATCATTGATGCTGGCAGATGGAAGCATCACTTAGTGTCTGACACAACATGTGCCATGTGCAATGTGCTTTAACCGCAATTTGGCTTTCATTTTTGAATGTTAAATCTTTTAAAGAAGTTGTTGTGTTGTATGTCATCTTCAGTGATAGCATCATTCCCACCCACCCAACCTTCACCCCTAACTTACCCCTTCCCCGAGGTCATGAGTCATAAGCATGGAGGGAGGGGAGGGAGGGGAGGGAGGGTTGTAAACAGCGCCGAGGGGACAGAGCAGAATGGATCCTATTGTTAGCCCCGCAGGCCAGAGGGTGCTGTCTCACCCGGGAAAGTATCGCCATTTGGACTATGCTTGAAGCCAAGTGTGTTTTCCTTGGTGTCCATGTGCGTGCAAGTCTTTCTGTGACATGTGCGTGCGTGTGTGTGTGTGTATGTGTGTATCTGTCTGCAAGCGCATGTATGTGTTAATTTGTGTCTGCGCCGACGTATCACCACGGCAACTGCTCTTTTTGGTTGTTCATTTCCATCTAGCACATGATGTGACGCAGCCTGACACCACCACACGAGCATGTGAAACTTGTCACAAGTTCATTTGTAAACTTGTTGTCTTCCATCACATATCATCACTGTTGCCTCTCAAGGTATTTCCATGTGCGGCCCAGAGAATGCGTAGCATACATGTGTGGGTTTAGTAGGTGGGTGTATACTCCAGAGACCGCTTGTCCTAATCTGTATTTATGTACTCATGGTCAAATTAATACAGCACAGATTACTATAATCATATCTGGCTGTGAAATGACATTTCCGGCCAGCTCTCTTTCATATATCTCGGCCAACCCATTCCTCTTCAACTCCCTTTTAAATCTGGTCCAGATTGTTCCGGGCCTATCCAGGGAGTGAGCACACCTTGTTTCAGGAGACCTTACCCCGGGGGGGGGGAGAATCAGCCTTTAATAAGTATGTAAGGGAAAAGACTCACCCTGCCAAAATGGCAGCCGCCCTGTATACTGTTCAGCTGGCAAACCAACCGCCAGAGAAGGAGGGATGGGATTGGAATCCAAGCAAAAGTAAGAGTGATTTTTCTCCCAGACCTCCTGTTGCAGAGAGACAGCATGTAAGAACGTGAGGAGAGGAGTGTGAAGAGGCTCCGCTCAACCATCACTTCTTTCTCATCGTTATCCTCCTCTGATGCATTGTACTTTGCGATTAAAAAATAATTATTTCTCTTCATTTATATTGGAAAGAAGCCATGTAGACAGTTTTAATCCTCTATACCAGTGGTTCTCAAATAGGGGTATTAGTACCCCTGGAGGTACTTGAAATAAATAATATTTAAAACTAGCATAAATTCAAAAATCCTTTAATAGTTATTTAATAAATATTCAATAATATACAGTAAGTGTAAGTTCTTAAACTGAATTATATATATTCTATATTAAATCAGACACTGATGGCACAGCGCTGTGTATTGCATTGTTTTTTCAACCAAAAATGCTTTGCGCTGGTTAGGTGCTACTTCCACAAAATTCCCCCCAAAAAGAGGTTGAGAACCATTGCTCTATACTATATATACAATATGCAGTGACACATTTGGTTTAGACTCCAACCTGTGACTGGTTATATTATATATATATATAGACTTATCTCTCGGTACGCCGGCCGTATCCTCGCTGCGCTTTACAGGGTGTGAGCAGTTGTATGTTTTGTTGTAAGCTGAGTCTTGAGTCTGAGCAGAGCGAAGCTTGGAAGGGAGGAGGCTCCCAGCATGTTGGAAACCACAGCACCACCGGCGCCAACTCCAACGAGACATGAGTTATAGCTCCGGCTTCCCCGAAATCAAATAAATAATCTCCCCCGTATTTATTTACTTAGCTCTCATTATGATTTGCAGCCTCCCAATTATTCTATCAGGGGAAAAGGACTAGCTTGCTCTCTTGTCACACACATGTCACTGCTGATTTTCAGACACACACCTGTCCCCTGTTTTTCCATTTCGGTAGAAATCATAGCAGGGCTATAATCGTGTAAAGTCATTGTCAGAACATTTATGCTGCGGCAGGGTCCGCCATTCCTGCTCACTAGCACAGACAGAAGCAAAAACATTCAACTAGGCTCCCTATAAACACACACACACACACACACACACACACACACACACACACACACACACACACACGCGCATGCACACATACACACACACACACACACACACACACACACACACACACACACACACACACACGCTTGAAATGAGCCCTTGGTAGCAACAGTGTTACAGCTATCAGAGCCTCTTGGCCGAGTGTTGAGAGCAATAATGGTAACGGCAACGACAGGCTCAGCCCATACTCTCAATTAGGGTCCCAGAGTGCTCGGTGTGGAAAGGTGTCTGGCAACGCGCCTGACCACAGTAGTCAAAGAGCACTTTGTCTGCGTACCTCACACCCACCGTACCTGCTTATGTTTTGGAAACAACCCTACGTTGTCACACAGTTGATTTAATAAAATTGGATCCCCAAAATGAGACTTCTTGTGTTTCAGGGGTGCAACAGTCGTAATGGAAACGCATGCACTCCGCTCCCCGAGCCCTCCCTTTGGCTTTACAGGCATCCGTCCAGAGTCAGAATGAGTGGAGGAGACCAGGGGTAAACGGATACTTCCCCACTGTGAGCCCAGTCGTCTGGGTACAGCGAGAGTAACCCCACGTCCATCAGACTCTCATATCTAGCCACAAGCCTGGCTGTTGCTGCAGCTTACAGACTTGTTAAATGATGATTGCGAAAACAGAAAAAGTTTAAAAGGAAAATAAAGGTAGCGCCGGTGTTGCTGCGGTTTGTAAGTTGGTTTTAGTCTCCTGTAGCTCAGACTAGTGCGTGATTTATCAAGACACGTGTTTATAGGAGTGACATTTAATAATCAGCTCAATAACAAGCTGGACATTCTGGACTTTCATGGATGCAAGGGAGTTAATTGAGGGGGCTCAGTTATTACAGTGTTGGTTGGTCAACCAGTGATTGTTAGGAATGCAGAAGGATGATCAAATTGCCAGGGTTGGCAGTATTGGAGGGCTTGGAAACCATGGAGGTGGTAGCACAGCTTACAAAATAAATGGGCATTGATGACGTGTTCTTAAAGGCCCAAAAGTGTGAAGCATGAAGCATGAAGTTAGAAATGGCAGCTAAAGTCCCTGCAGCCGCAGAGCATCTTCATTCACCGCCCCTAGAGATACTTCCTGGTTGTGCTTTTTGAGCACAGAGCCACATCATACATTAGTTTTATACAAACAACTTTGAGGGTGAAGTCACATTTGGCTGACTGTTCAAACTTTAACCAAACGAATCCAGAACTTTGAATCACTGCCCACACCTCCAATTTGAGCAGACAATGTAGTCGCATTATTCATTATTACCATCCTACATTGTTGATAACGTGTAGGATGGAGCAGATCTGCATTCATCTGTGCAATCTCTGAACGTGAATAATAATAATATACTGTAGCAATATTGTGAACGTTTTTGTCTGTGCATTCTGTCTTTTTTCTGTCTTGGAATGATTTCCTCCATCTTGGAACAATATTTATAGCTTTGGTCTATAACTCACAACACGTTATGTCTTCATGCATTATGCCATTTGCAGACTCGGTGTAAATACAATAGTATATTAACTCATATACTGCACAGTATGTGCTTCTTTAGTGGCACATACGGTATTATTGTTTATTCTGCATATATATTAATGATATTTGCATTCATCCACTCTGTTTTAATTCATTTTTACTATTTGAATATATTATTATGTTTTTTTTTCTTTTTCAAAATGACTAATTTCAGTATAGGGATGGAAAAAGCTTTCAAGCTGTGAAGCAATGAACTCGGATAGCTCTCATGGGACGAGTGTAAGGTAATGACAGTCGGTAAACTGGTAAACGCCCTAGTGTCGCGTGCGTTTGTTGACACACCAGTGTATGTTGACGCATTGCTATTACCAGGGGACACGCAGGAAGCTGTTAAGGCCCCTTCAAGAGCACACATTGTGGTGAGCAACTGGGTGTGACAGAGGCTATTAATATGAAGAAAATGACCCTTAACTGCTGGCAAAGCTTTCATTGATAGGAGATTTAGGAGAGATTGCATCATGTTTTTATCTTTACGTCCCCAAAACAACATAATTTCTAGATCAGTTAAATTAAAATGGTTGTGTTACTCAGATGATATTCACAGATCCATACCAGGTAGTGAAATTAGAGTCTGATGAAGACTTTGATCACATGAATGAGATCAGGAAGATCAGCATGAGTTGGAACGGCCATTTACGCAAACATGATTACAATGTGGTTGCGAGGTTCAGGTATGTTTGTTCCATAAATGGTTTTAAGCTCGCAGCACAATTTTGAAACGCTATCTTTAACATGTACTCTTTATACACTCAGTTTTGGCTAGTGTGTGTACGTGCACTCATGTCTATACATCAGTCAGCTATCTCCAATCTCTTCTCCAAAAGGATTTAGACAGGTTCGTGAGGTTAAATCTCGCGGCCTGCAACATGGAGGTTTGCTTCCATAATTACGCTCTGCAGGGTTATTCGTGTACTTTATGAGTCTGAACTTGTGACCTTAGATGCATCGTGGAATAATTTATGATTTCTTTTTTCTTCCCTCTTGTACATGATAAACATCTGCAAACCTCCCCGGAGCCGACACGCTGACAACTTACAGCGAAGGAGTCTCAAAAAATGAAACAGCAGAAATCTCCCCTTTCCTCTCTTCCTCCCTCAACCCTTCCCTGTCCTCTTATCCCTCTCTTCTTCTTCTTCACTCCCATATGTTTCTCTGGTCCTTGGAGGTAGAGAGGGGAGACAAAGAGGGGGGAGAGAGATCCTGCTGCACATCTGAGGTTTATTTGGTCTCTCTCTGGGGAGTGTGGTGAAGCGCTGCATCTCAAGGAAATTGCCAGCGCTCTCTGGTCGGCTTGGCACACTCTCAAACACACTCGCACACAAACACTCATACGCGTACAAACACACACACACACACACACACACACACACACACACACACACACACACACACACACACAGACATACACACATGCACACATACATTCTCCTCAGCTGGCTCAAGTCTCCCTTCTCCCTGTCAAAGTGGCAAAGGTTGTCCACTTTTCTAGCCCTCAGTGCCATATAGTGCACATATAGTGCACATTATTTCGATGTAGTCCCTTTGTCTCAGCGTCAACAAATGCACGCCCACTCTGGAAACCCCCGTAATGCATCCTGAGGCATTATTGAATGATAATTGCGTGACTGAGCAGGCCTTAACTTGTTAAGGAAAACATGTCTTCCATGGAGTCTATGCTAGAAAACGCTGTCAACTTTCAAAAATCCAACTTTGAAGAAGTCTGAAGACTGCATGAGATCTATCTCATTAAAAAAGAGCAGATGGATGCCACCAAAATGCCAAGCTGTTTATACTCTAATATACAAATACTGTACAGCCACATATTAGCACACACACATTGCAGAAGGACTGATTTGTCTTTGTTTAAATGAGCAGCATGATGAGTTAAGATACCGTTTTTCCCTTTTTGTCAGATGGAGAAGTTATATTGTTGCCAGTCTTTGTACCTCAACCCAGACTCATTCGTCCACTTCAGACTCAGGACTCCCAGCTGGTGAAGGAAGGAGAGAGAATGATGCCACCTCACCCCTCAGGCCTTGACTCGCTCCTGCTCCCATCCCCCTCTCCCTGCATCCATTCCCCACCTGGCTGTCATTGAGGTTAACGTTGGGGGGGGGTTAAACGCAGGATCACAGACAGGTGGCTCTTCTTGCGACCCGGATGTACTTATCCCCTGATCCCCAGCAGGCCTGACAGGAAGTGAATCACTGGCCAAGTGACCTCCCCTGGTGGGCCTTCCTGTCCCCATGTTGCCTCTCAGGAGGAAGGAAGGATGCGGTCTGTTGTCCTCAGGCGCCGCTCATTCACTCTCCCCTCCTCAGCCCGACTAGAAAATACAGATTATTGATTCCAGGCTCGTCTCTACTCGTGCTTTCTTTCTTTTTTATTCTCCTTTTTGTCTCTCTCATTTCCCTTCTTCAGCACCAACTCTTCCTCATTTTGACCTCGTTCCTTTCGTCTTTCATTGTCTTTCCCCGTGTCCTTAAGTAAACACTGTGGACATTGGCAAACCGCAACATCCCCAATTACACTCTGGGGGCCAACAAGATACTTGATTTATAATCTTAATTTCATTTATTTCTGGAGCTGACTTGTTTATTTGTGTTATTGTTGTTTTATTGGCCATTTGTTTACATTAAACGTAATTCATTTTATGTGGCGGAGAAATCTCAAAGTCAGGCTTCTGGGTTTAGTCTGCTCTCAAATGATGTGCATGCACATTGTGAATTACAGGACACCATTTGGTGGTAGTTAGGAAGAGAGAGAAGGGGACTTCCAGGCAGACAGAGAAAGAAACCTCGCTAACAACATCAAACGCTGTTTGTGTTCTGGCTGCAGATTAAGAACAGGAACAAAAAAAGGTGAGAAGGTCATGGAGAACCTTAACTGCTCAGCCTCACTGATAGCAGCGACGTGCATGAGCAAAGAGACTTTACCTCCTGTGAGGTTTCAGTGCTTATCCATGTTTTCTGTCTTGGTAAATAACGCGTACAGCATCATGAACACATGGTCACACTATTCATCGGATCTGATGATGAAGGCTGAGCAGGTGGCTCAACGGTCCGTGTCAATGTTGCAGCCACATAATGATGACATTATCAGCCACATTTTGATCTGTTTTCTCTGTATTTGTGTCACTCACCTTCAGGTGCTAGACAGTGCCGCCATGTTTGCATAATGCAGCATAATGCAATGATAGCAATTTAAAGACACATATGTAAAACTAAAATATCTTTTGTAAACATGCTAATGCAATTCATAAGAGATGAAAATATGAATCTTTGAAGTTTACATACACACCATAAATAACATCTAAAACAAAGCAAACGGGATGTGAGCACTCCTCTATCAGGTTAAGTTCTGTAATTGTATTAGGCCATATGTCTACATGTTGATTGTTTTTCTTTTTACAAACAATAAAATAATAAATAAACAATCCTTTGAGAAGACTTGGCCTAATTGTGTATTTTAAATTAAATGAAAGAGATCAGACTCAGAAAAGACATTTGAATAGGATTCAAATTAGAGTAGTCTGTGATATCCTCTCTATATATAACAATTAGTTATTAATTTTAAAAGATTCACATATAAAGTGCCATTATAGATAAGCTCCAATGCAGCAGTTCGTTGGAAACTAGTTGTCCTCGAAAATCATCAAATAAAACATAAAATTTGAACATATTGACAAAGGATTTGTGATCTCTTAAACAGCCGAATACAAAGTAATTGTTTTTATTTTACCTACAGGTTTTTCAAATTAAATCAACAGATAAAATTTCAAGTTTGTATTTGTAATAATTCCCCTGGAGTCTTCAACAGAGAAAGCAAATGGTTTCTCTTTATTAAAAGTGAATCCTATTCATTGTTTAGTAAATGGAAATATAACACGTTCCAAGAGACTTGGGACACACGAGAGAACAGCAGGGAGAGAGCGTGAAGTGAGATGTTGTGATCCCACAGGTGTTTCTCTCCCTCTGTGAAGGGAGTCTGCAACTGCATTGCCACCTAGTGGAAGAGGAGGATTACTCTCCTCCGACTGGTGTGAATTAAATGAGTGTTTATTCAGTAAACAGAAGTAATGTGCACTTGAGAAGCTCCGGCAGCGTATCTGAGAGAAAGGAATACATAACTGAAAGGTGTCTGCCACCATCATCCCTTTGTTCATCGGCTATTTCAGGTCAAACTGTTGGTCTACAACTAAGTTTTCCAGATGAGCGAATCCATCCATTCCTCCTAAAAACATCAGAATCAAACATTGAGCCAATGAGTTCACATCTGGAGCTTATGTGGGAGATAGACATCAATATGTCAGCCCTGAAAGCGGTAACAGAGCATCCTCACAGTTGCGAAGAATCAAGAACGCTCATAATATATAAATCACTTATCGCTAGAGGCCAGAGACACTGAAAAACCTTGTCTCTGTCGGCCACAAAAGGAGAGAGAGAAAAAGGAAGGATGGAGGGAGGGAGGGTAAAAAGAGAGAACACGTTGTAAAGGCAAGCGGTGGGTTTGTTTGGCCACATTTTGCTAATTGGTCTCAATGGTGCAGCTAATGGTTTTAAGTTTACATCTAAACTCCAGTGAAAAATATGTGGGAACCAATGAAATGCTAGCTGCTGTGTTTTATGCATTTTCTTCAATTTGCAAGCTAAGGAGGGGAATTTAAAGTGCAGAAAATTGAAAATGGAGACTGAAATCACCTAATTAAGAGCCACACATAGCACATCCTGTTACTTCTTCATGTTTTAAACAGATGTTGGGCGAAGTGAATTTGGAACTGTTTCATCCATTACGAGCTATTTTAGGTTTTCACACCCCAAATGTCCAGCTCACATTTGAAGATCATGGAAAAACGTCCATCCACTTTGATATCTTCCATGTCTGTCCGTGTCCTTCAACGCTATCAGGTTATGAGTGGTTCTTCTCCTGATCCTCTCCAATCCAGTTTGTCCATCTCTCATCGACTGTAGCTGAGGCATGTGGCAACAAAGCTCTGCTGTGGTCAGATGGCATCTGTCCCTTCAATAATCCTGGCGTTATCGCTACACATCAAAGAGTTAAAGGCTTGCATAATTGAGTTAACGAGTGTGTTCGGTGCGTAATCTGATCCTTTATTCCCCGCGAGGAGTGCGGTCACAGTGTGTGACCACAGACAGAGGCGAGGAGAGAACGGGACGGAGTGAGAGGGCCCTAAAGCCCTGCAACAACTGTGGGTTCACGCTGTGGGTTGCCTGGCCAAACGCACCCTGGGCCAGTACCAAGCTAATGAAAAAACAACAGAGGGGTAATACTGGTGCGGAGCTGGGACCGTAGCACCGTGCCCACTGCACAACTGCCCCAGTCAGCACTGGCACTGGCCGCAGAGCCAGTTGTCACGGCCTTAATCCTGCCTGCTGAATGACCTCATCATTCTCCGCTCGCCTCCCTGCAGCTGCTGCCATGGCTCGTTACTGCAGAAGCACTGGAGTGACCTCACCTACACGACACGCACAATCCCATGCAAAGCGAGCAGATACACTGGTGCAGTGCCCAAAACATGCAAAACCTTAAAGAATACAATCACCTAACTTGCAAGAAGACATTTGTCTACTGATGGCATCTGGCCTTGCAGAAATACAAACCTTTTATTCTTTAACGGCAATGAGTTTTTCCAGTGCCGTTTACCCTGGAAAATTCACAGACCTGGCTGTGGGCAGTTTTGATTGGAAATAATTTAAATTAAATAAATTGCCACAGAGAAAACTGTCCACAGAAAGGCCTGTGGATTGTCCAGATTAACCAGGGCATTGTTTCGGGGGAGACACGTTGCTATTGAATTTTTGTATGCTTTGATGATCAAAATGACATTAACCTCCATTGTATTGTGGGCCCAGGGGTAGTTGCAGAGGTGGATATCTCAAAAACAGCACAGTGCCCTATAATTCTACATGCAAAGCCAGTATTCAGTCCCGAAGCAGTACTCAATATGTAGAGAACTGAAAAGGGGTTGTGAAGGATGTGGTGGTGGTGGATGTGCATCTGATTTGTTCATGACACAGACCTGCAAATAATAAGCAAAACCGTGATCTTTACCAAACACAGTTTGAGTTTTTTCTTTTTCTTTTCTTTTTTTCTTGTTGCCTATTCCTAACCATACCTTAGTCATAATGTGTTTGCCGGAACCATACTCTTTCCATCCAACTTACTGTAGTTGAAATGTGCAGATATTGTATTTTAAAAGTGCTGGCATGTAATCTGACTGTTGACCCTTTAACTGCACAAGCCACGGCAATTAAAACAAAACATGGTATCCTGTGAATATGAGGCTAATTTACATACTGTATACATTTGTATGACGGTTCCATATTGCATTCATATCAAACAAGATCAGACCGTTCTGTACATACAACCCAAGTTAACAGTCACAAACACAGATGTACATAGTGTTCATGAACATATAGCCACACACAGACACACTTGTGTGTGATGAAAATAAAGAGACACTTGCTCTGTTGGCACCTCCTCCAATCACACGCGCCGCCTCCACTCCTTCATCCCAGCTGTCACAACTGCAAAAACTCTACAAATACACACGCACGCTCTCGCATATTCACACACACCCACACACACCACTTTTCCTGCTCACACCTTTTCCCGCTCACCATGGCTCTCTCCAGTTGGTGCTTGTGTGCCCACTCTCTGCCGCAGCTTGCATGTAATGTGTGTGTGTGTGTGTGTGTTTGTGTGTGTATGTGTGTGTCATCGCCCTTTTATTGCCGTGGTTCCAGCTGAGCTCAGACATGTAGAGGCCACCTCTGGTCCTGCATTATGAGAGGGAAAGTGGACAGTGAGCCATGTTTTATTCTGGCCTCCTCTAAACTGTGAAGAAAAAAAATTACGGACACCTAAAACTCAATCTGTTCTGCGTCTGAGTGCGGAGAGAGGATTGAAGTGGCAGTGGGAAATTTAGGCACGCATTGTAGTGAAGCTCTGCTTTTTCTCAGCTTTACGCCCCTTTACTCTGCCTACAGCTCGATCCAACTTAATGTTCAGCCATTGAATTTCATGATCAGTGTGTGAAATCACTCCTGTGCTTACTCTGCATGTTTTGGTGCCGGTGCACTTAACGCCAAATGTTTCCTGTTTGACAGCAACGCCATGTGTGAGGTCATAAATCTGATCACCACAGAAACAGAATACAGGGACACTCACGCTTGCAGGAAGCACCCTGGATTAGCAAAGATTTATGGTTGGGCTTTTGGGTAACGCGCCCATCCCTTGTGAATGCATCCAGTACCTTCTTTCTCAAAGTGACAGGCATCTTTGCAAGTGAAAACAGAAGGTTCTTGCACCTTAAATCAATCCGTAGGAACGCAGAGCAGATTCAAATTAGATTTCATTTAAAGGGCTTATATCCAAATAAATAAGGGGACTGAAATAAGGAGCAGATATTGGGGAAAATTGGGCCTCTGGTAGCGATTATTATGCTTATAGAGTTTTTCCACCCTGGTACCCTGGCTCAGACTCTTATGTCTGGATCTTTTAAAGGGTCCGGGGAGGGTTGGGCAGGTATTATTTTCAACACTTCAGATAAAACCCTGCAATGGCTCTCTGAGGCCTTACTAATACAGACCCCCTGCTGGGTTACAGCGAAATTTAAAAAAATGAAGAAAAAAGAGCAATGACTGTGAAAACAGTATTAAACAGAGGTGGAAATTGCAAATGTGACACTGAGATGCTGTGATGACGTCTTTGGAAAGGTAATAATTAACGCAGTCACCTTTTTTACGACGTAGAGGAAAGAGAATTAAAGAAATTTGTAGGATGACCAATTTGAAGTGAGGGCTTGGCTTCATTGGTTTAGCACATTAAAATATGGCAAGTTAGAGCGAAATGATCATGCCAAGGCAATTTCAAGCCACCAGAACACATTGTTGTTGTTGCAAAGGCTCATTTCTCTCCATTTTCTCTCGTACTCGTGTAAGTTACAGTATATAGTGCATACAGGGCATTAGAAATCTTACTTTGATAATCAATTTATGAACGTTTGTCTCTCAAGATGGGATTCAGAAGTAGAGAAAAGTAAACAAATTATTGAATCAAATAAACATTCAAACCCAAGGATCAATGAGGCTAGATAAATATATAATGTATAGGCGCTATAAGGGGTTACAAGAAGAAAGGTTGGGAACCCTGCTATACTGCAATAAACCACATTCATTGGTTAATGTAATTAAGGGTCCAATGAGAATTATTCTGATATTTTTTGCATAGTCAACATTAAATTATGTGTCCCTCATTAAGAGACTTGATATGCATCATATTTTTCATTACTATGTGATAACTGTGTCAGAAGTTTTGAATCATCAAGATTATGGAATGAACGTGGAAGTTTACAGATAACTATAGTTATCCAATTTGATGTACATACTTGTATAGTTGTGTAAACACTTTGATGTACACAACTTAAAATAATATCTAACCTGGCTGCCTTAAAATTTAGTTTTAGACAAGCTAAGAAACTTAAATTGTCTGAACTTCAATTTGAATTAATTCAACTCAGAATACATAGTTGGGTTGACAAAGGGAAAGCTGAAAATAGTCCCATCAACTTTAATTTTAATCAACATGTTTTTTTAGTACTACCAACGAGCCATTTTAAGCTGAAAAATAGTGCTATCAACTTTAAACTTTAATTTTAATCAACACGTTTTTTAGTACTACCAACAAGCCATTTTAAGTTTGACAAACCTAAATCCTAGTTGAGACAACTAAGAATGACGGGTATAAAGGATCAGTACTTTAGGTCAAGATAAAGACATTGCAAGTTATATTCTAAAGATACACTTGAAGATTGTTTTATCAATTAAAACAAGCAGCACTAATGCTACTCCTTTTCCTCTCCCTCACACACACACTATGTCTCTCTCATTTAAGATGCCTCAGGGAGCGAATAAGTGCCAGGCAGTACCAGTCCACTGGTGGCTGCACTCGCCAAGGCCTGATCAACACGGACGCTGGCTGGCAGGATGCCCCCTGCCCCTCCTCACGGCACTCGGGCCGCAGGCAGCTGAGAGAAAGAGCGGCCAACGGATCAACAGTTGCTGTGACTTTGGTTGAGCGACTGGCCGGGCTGCTGCACGCCACCCAGCCCACATTCAGGGCACCTGACCCTGGGTAAACTGACAAATGCCTGGCCTTCGGGTCGCCCGCAGATTGATGTGACCCTGAGGTTGTTTATGACCTCGCTGCACCGGGAGCACACACATCCACACACTCATGCATGTTCCCAGTCACGGTGTTTTTTCAAGCACCTGACGAAGTGCACCCGCTCTTTTCAGACTGTTTGACCTATTGTCATGGAGATGGAGCCGCTCTAAGGAGACTTGCACCCAGTAAAGAGGGCTGCAATTTGGTCCTAATTAAACAGTTGAAATTATATAATTTGATGTATTCTTCACAGTTGAACCACACAGTTGATTTACAGTGCATGTCGCAGGAAAGAAAAACAAGCTTTAATGAGATCGCTGCCTTGTTAGCTTAAGCAAACAGCTTGATTAGATATACAAACCGCCTCCACAATCATGGTACACAAGTACACATTATAGTCTCGCAATGTGCCATATGCATCAGGCGTATTTAACTCATCTTGACAAGGCTGTTAATTTCTCTGAAACCAGGGGAGGATTCCAACGGCTCTCTCTATCCACGTCCCCTCTTCCCTCCAAAATGCCCAGCTGTTGTCACAGTAGACAGCTGCTTTAGTGGTGGAACAAATCTCAGCTGTTGAGGGGAGTTGCAGGAGGGGGTGTCGGTGGATTTTGGGGCTTTGTATTCCCTCAAGCCAATGACACTCCACTCCCTACTCTGAGCCGAGTTGGAAAAATGCTGACAGATAGCAGATTTAGGGACAGAAACCAGAGGCCCTGCGGCTGTCTATGTGTTTACAACCAGAACTGCTCAGAAACTCTGAACCTGGGAGCTCTGGGGTCAAATATGTGACGTCCCCAAAAAGTAATCGCTTTTTGCTCGCTGTGCAGTGTTTGGCAGTTTTAAAATAAAAGAGGAAGAGCATGTGCTTGTTGCTTTGATGTTAGATGAAGCTTAAATATTAGTATTACATCAAACGTGTAACAATATGAATATTTACCACATAAGGATCAGTCGCCAAATCCAGTAAGAGGAACATACTGTCAAATCTCATCCCATAAACTCCCATAAACATGACTCAAAAGCTATTGATTGTTTATTTCTGGATTAGTTTTCAATCTGTTTAATGTACTGTATACAATAAATGGAGCTGCCTCTTCAAGCCTGGTATTATTCATGCCACACATTGTAAAGGTCAGAGGTAATACAAGCTCACTAAACTCTCCCGTTGTGAGGAGCACACTGGGTCTCCGGGCTCTGATCTTCGAGCATAGTCTAGTGGTCCCGGACAGCATGGCACTTGATCAGAAAGGCAGTTGTATTATACTAAAAAGTCATATTGCATAACAAACTATGTTAAATGAGGGTGGGGGGACAACAGCATCGTGTTACTCTCCACAGAGGATCAGGATCTAACCAGAATATGCTGCTGTTCTTTGTTGCAAATGTAAACAATATGTGGACCATGCTAAAGAGTGACATCCTCCCATAGAGAGATGTTTGAATTGTGTTGTGAATTATTGTGGGTGTGGGTACGAGTCACTGGGAGGCCAGTGGCCGTCGTCTTGACTGTTCTGCTCTGATCACAACCAGCTTGTTGATTGAGGCTGAATGAAGCTGCCTGTACAGATGCCTGCATGATAAAACAGTGGTTCTCAAATGGGGGTATGTGAAGGCACTCCAGGGGGTACGTGAGATTTTTATATATTTTTAAAATTAGCATCCATTAAAAAATCCTTAAAAAATTGTTAGTTAATAAATATTCAATCAAATATAAGTGTAAATTCTCAAACAGAAATGTATATATTCTATATTAAATCAGACACTTATGGCATAGCACAGTGTATTACATCTTTTTACATCAACCACTGTGATAAAGACCAACTGTATATGTCAATTAAAATCAATTAAATTATGTGATTTGCTACAGATACATGTGAAATGGTTTCCGTCATGACTTCATCTATCCTCCACCATACTTGACATAGTTTCTTTTATGTCTAAAACAATGACTTAATTTCTGATTTAGCTTCATTAATTTGACAATAATCCGTGTTATCAACGTAAGGGACGCAGATGTTCAACACCGAGACGAACTTGAACTTTACCCTGCAGTTCTGCCGTGTTTGATCTGTGGCTTTCCATCTTATATTCCTATATCGCCCTCTTGTGGTGCATTATTGAAATCACATCCCCAGCACGTTCCACAGGTTGTTTCCATTTCCACACATTTTTCTCCACATTATATAAACAAAGATGGCTTAGATCAACCACATGTACCACATATCATATAGAAAGTTTACTTTCTGATTATTAAGAAGTGAAAGCCATTAAATGAGTTGGAGAAAGTAAATAGTTTGTGTCATCATGATTGTGCAAATGTAGCGATTATAGGGCTATCGTGATAATTATACATTTAAATATCCACATTGTCACTCTAATGGAATAGACATCAGAAAGAAGGAGATCTCTCCAAATATATCCCAAGTGCCTTATTTTGAATATTTAGAACACACGGGTTTAATTCCATGAGCCAAATTATTGCAAGAAAATATCCATGGAGAAAAAAAACTGAGAAAAAGACTAACTTGACTCACACCAGTCAGATACGGATATTAAAATGCAGCTGTTGTTCAGCACCTCGAACATTGTCGATAGTCCCTCAGTAGGCTAGCATACAGGTCATACATGTTCCAATTGACCCGGATATTCGTCATTGAGGACTACAGTGAGTTTCTATGTGAGGATGACGCACCGGGAGACGTTTGCCTTCAGGGCTTTCTCCCAGAAAGGCGAAAGGGTTTATTTGAACCCAAATCATGATATTTGCCTTAACCTAAGTAGGTTTGTTGCCGCAACCTAATTCCAAGGCAAACTTGTCCCATGTGTTAGGATGGAGAGCCGAAGCTCTTCCTCCTCTCCAGTGCCCCTGCGGTCTGATTGCTGTGCGCTCAAGGTGGAGTTCTCTGTTCTCTGCCTCATCACATCTAATTGGTGTCGCCTCAACGCGCACTGATCGAAGCTGTTGTCCTGCAAGGAGCAAGCTGCCGACATCAGGAACCGGCTGAACCAAACGGAAGCGAGCGCGGAGTTTTAATTTGTTGGGGGGGGTGTTCCATTTCGGGACAATTTCACTCTGACTTTGAGTAGAGAAGGTGTCGGTCATGCGTTCAACGCGCAGGTGAAACCAGATCTCCTATTTCAAGTTCTTCGCTGCAGCAACTTTTACGCCCAAGGAAGATTTTCCTTAGTTTGCGTTAGTTAAGATTAATACAGATAGTTTTGAAATCTTGAGCAATGTCCCGCAAGAAGGCTGCCAAAGGCAAAGCCGCGTCCAACAGCCCGTCTGCAGGCGGCAGCCCCTCCGGGAAAGGGACCGGGAGAGCTGCGAGGAGCAGCCCGGCCATCGTGCAGATGAACGGAGTGGTCCATCCCAGCAGACCCTCCGTCAGCAGCAGCAACGAGTTCTATGACATCGCTTTCAAGGTAGGAGAAATAACGAGGGCAAGGTACACATTGATATAAATGATATGTCACAGAGGTCATAAAAAACTATGGGCAGAGTGGGACTAACGTTACATTATCAGATGGACACTTGTGGGGTCTTTTGTTTACCATTTTAGGAGGAGAGGATGGAATAAATACACATAAGCTAAATTAATCGGTTAGTGGTCTTATTCTCTGCAAGTGTCGTATCCCGCTCGGCTTTCACTGGGTTTCGCTTTAAGACCACCTTTTTATTCATTATTAATCAGCAGCGAGCTCCTGACACCAGCCGTGTCCGTAACGATCGATCCTGGAAAGCGCGCACACGTACCGCCGCGCGTCGTGCAACTGGATGCGTCCCTGCAGCACGTGCACATCACTGGGTTTGCGTTAACGGTGCTTCGCCTATAACCAGAGCACAGGGAACCGTCACATCACCACAACACAAACACACATTCACACCCGCTGAGCCTCTGTGTGTACTCCGAGCTTCAAGGGACTCGTGCCACCTCCTCCGTGTTTTTGAAGCAGCTGTTTGATGTCTTTGCGATGCTCCTTTTGTGAACTGTATATTCTTATTTGATAGTTATTTGTGAGGTGCACCTACCATGTTGACAGTACACAACATATTTGCAGTCAATAGTCACTTCCTTCCGTTTGAGCCTGGACTGAAGCCACATTATTACATTTGGTTATGTGATCTACATCGAAATCTGATAATATTCCAATCAAATTCTTTGCAGATCTAGCTGTTATGTTTAGTTTCCATGACTGGATGAAAACATATCTGCAGCTTGTAGGGTACCTTAGTACCAAAGGATCTTTGCCAAGATGTATCTATACCTTATCCCTCTTTCTGGTTTCATTGTGTCATCGTTTACTGTTCCCAATGAGTGCTACTCCACTTTGAGTCAGTGAGACAATTTATTGTAGTTTATTTATAAAACCTAAGTGCAGGGAGAGAGCAGGTGCCTCCTCCTGCACACAGCAGACATGTAGCGTATGTAGAGCTGTTTCATGAAGAAGGCATGAGAGAAAAGAAGAAAAACAGACACAGAGATTAGAAAAAACAAAGTTGAAACAATGAGCATAAGGAAACAGAGGGTGAGATCTTCATACATTATGACCTATTTCCACATGTTATATCTGACCCAGTCACATCCCTTCAGTCTTCTTCCTCCGTCTTTCATCTCCTCTCTGCTTCATCTGTGCACCCGAGAGGCACTTTTGATTTCCAGGGTCTACGGCGTCACAGTCCCTCAGCTAAGAAGATAACAGTAATCACATCAAACCTTTAACTTCATCGCAGCTCGCATTAAAAAGAGAAGCAGCAAAGATCAAGTATGCCCTATACTCGCCCTAATGAGCAGTCACATACTCATTCACATACACCCTCTTCACTGCCCATGTACCGAAATACCAGGACACATTTAGCTGAATGATTCATATGTCCTGTTTTTATTTCCAGAGGACAAACAATTAGACACTGATACCAAACTGAACATACATTACATTACATTTAGCTGACGCTTTTATCCAAAGCGACTTACATTTTTGCTCTATACACCGTAGACACAGCAACGGGGAACAATTAGGGGTTAAGTGTCTTGCTCAGGGACACTTCGACGTGTGAGCTATGGGGGGACTGGGGATCGAACCGGCTACCTTGTGGTTGTGGGACGACCACTCATCCCCCTGAGCTACAGCCGCAAAAGCTCTTGGTGCTTCACATGTTTTATTTGCTAGTGATTTCAGTTTTGTCTGACTTTCGCCTTATCGACCATGGCAGACAGTCCCAAGTTTTTTTTGCCCTCACACCTCTTGATTGTACATTTTTTGTGCTTCTAAGTTTAGACCTCCAGTCATTCCTGTCTGAGGTTTTCCCTCTTGTGTTCCTATGCAGGTGATGCTGGTTGGAGACTCTGGTGTGGGGAAAACATGTCTACTGGTCCGTTTTAAAGATGGAGCTTTCCTGGCTGGCAGCTTCATCTCCACTGTGGGCATTGACTTCAGGGTGAGTTAAAATCAATGCAACTAAGAACCAACAAATCACCCACATGCATGCAAACACACTGTCAGGTTTAGTACCTTTTGTGAAACGGGGCCATGTATGTACTAGATAGGATATTGATTTCTTAAATTAGTTTGACATGATTTAGTTTTCTAGTCTCCCTGGTTGATCATTGAGTCTCTCGTGTACCAATTTTTGTGCTCCCACGTGGGCAGACAGGAAAGAACGTGTCCATCTTCTCTAATGATGACACTCAGGTGTCCAACAGACAGTTAAACTCTCGGGGCAACGGTTTGATCCGGGCAGCAAAAAATAGAGACCGTTGCCTCCCTCCGGCTTGATAGTGACCTCTTTCACAGGGTCATGTCAGCTACAGGAATTTCTCCACGTTCCCGGTGGGTGTTGGTCTCCGCCAGGGCTGCCCTTTATCACCGGTCCTGTTCGTGACTTTCATGGACAGGATATCTAGGCGCAGCCAGGGGGCGGAGAAGATCCGGTTCGGGAATCTCGGGATCGCATCTCTGCTGTTCGCGGATGATGTGGTCCTGTTTGCTTCCTCGGACCGTGACCTCCAGCATTCACTGGGGCGTTTTGCAGCCGAGTGTGAAGCGGCAGGGATGAGAGTTAGCACCTCCAAATCTGAGGCCATGGTGCTCTGCCGGAAACCGGTGGACTGCTCCCTCCAGGTGGGGACAAACTGCCTACCCCAAGCGAAGGAGGTCAAGTATCTCGGGGTCTTGTTCACGAGTGAGGGTAAGGTGGAGCGTGAGATCGATAGGCGGATCGGTGCGGCTGCAGCAGTAAAGCAGGGGCTGTACCGGTCCGTCTTGGTGAAGAGGGAGCTGAGCCGGAAGGCGAAGCTCTCCATTTACTGGTCGGTCTACGTTCCAACCCTCACCTATGGTCACGAACTCTGGGTCATGACCGAAAGAACGAGGTCTCGGATACAAGCGGCCGAAATGAGCTTCCTCCGTAGGGTGGCCGGGCTCAGCCTTAGAGATAGGGTAAGGAGCTCGGACATCAGGAGGGAGCTTGGAGTCGAGTCGCTGCTCCTTCGTGTCGAAAGGAGTCAGCTGAGGTGGTTCGGGCATCTAGTCAGGATGCCTCCTGGACGCCTCCCATTAGAGGTTTTCCAGGCACGTCCAACTGGTAGGAGACCCCGGGGAAGACCGAGGACACGCTGGAGGGATTATATCTCCCGGCTGGCCTTGGAACGCCTCGGGGTCCCCCAGGATGAGCTGGAAAGTGTTGCGGGTGAGAGGGAAGCCTGGGTCGGCCTGCTGAACCTGCTGCCACCGCGACCCGACCCCGGATCCCGACCCCGGATAAGCGGTCTTTAATTAACCTCTCTGGTAATTATTTAGTGCCACATTTTGGTGGAGTAGTTGGTGTTAAACTAACATGAGCATTTTACTGCACCTCCTGACCTGGTTAGTAACAGTTACTGACTTTTACCTCCACCCATCTCCTCCACCTGTGATGGTAAAGTAACGTATTTTGAAATGCTATTTAAAGGTTCCAAAGTTAACACCATTTACATAAAGTGCAACATTAGATCCTTTATACTCTTGGGAGGCGTGTGAGTGTGCTTGTGTGTTTGTGTGTGTGTGTGTGGTAAAGTAACCAACCATTATATAGCTCTGAGTGGGTTGGATGAGCTTGTGGGTGGATGAGCAGTTGATTTATTTACTTATGTAACGTCTCTTATAACACTGTCTGTGGTCCCGATGTACATTTGGGTCCATCTCAGCAAAGCAGAAGCGTTCATCAGCTATCTTTGCCGGCTGCATTTCCTGCTAATGGAGGACGAAGTACGAAACTCATAAAGTTTGGTGCTTAGTCGGCTCTTTTGTCATACTGACTTATTATTTAATTGCAGTGTGGCGCAGAGCTGTGTGACATAAATAATTTCATTATCGTCTTGTTCTCTTCAGCATGGCTTCTTGTTCAATGGTTCAGTGTTTCAGTCCAAGTGAAGTAGTCCTCGACTCCTTTCTGAGACAAACTGTAGAGTTAAGGGACTATTTGTGTTTAACATACATCCACAATGTTCATAAGTCATAATTACACATACAGTACTTACACATGTAATGAATGCAAACATGTTCATTTTCTTTTTCTTTTAATGAGATTGCACAAATCCTCTAAACACTTGAGTAAAGCATGAAGATCCTCTGTGTTTGTCTTATACATGGAGACAGGAAGTGATCGTTTTGATCCCTTCAGTTGGTGGGAAAGACGGGCAATTTGCTTCGTTTGGGGATTTGATCCAGTTCCCACTTTCCCTCCCCTCCTCCCTTGTTTATTGTAGTCTCATCTCGTTTAAGCCTCAGCATGTTCTCAGGATTACAGAGCTGCACTTGTGCCTTGCGAGGCTTAAAATATACAATCATAAGAAGAAAAATAAATCCACAAAAATTGCATTTAGAAATTATAAATGCCATAAATTCATAGACAAAGAGTGAAAAACAAGACATTACCTAATCATATTAATTCCATCCAGATCTCCCCTGTTTCATGGTGACATTCTGATTTATAATTATTGCTGAACACTAATGGGAAAGAGGACTGCTTCTATATGGCCCTGCGGCACATTTACGGCAATGACCTATCGACCAAATCAGGTTTACTGGATGTAATTTCACCTCTATAGCTCCCTCAAGAAGCGTTGCTTATACTACAATTATTTTTTATCACACAGAATGTCTATTGAATCACACTCTGTTGCATGTGTAAAGGATTATTGGAACCTGCAGGTAAAATGTAAACCTTTTATATAAGTTTAGGTCATTTTTCACAGAGATACAATCTTTCTTTTCTTTTTTAAAAACTGCTCAATAACAAAGAAATGCCTGATATGGAGTGGTAAAAGTCCTCATGTTCAGGTTTTTGCTCAGATCACATTTAGCAGAATACACACTTGCAACCTACATTGCTGCATGTCCAGGTCATCAGTTGCCATGGTAATGCAGGTGCTAACCGATGGGCAGGGTAAAGGGCAGAGCTCGTCTCTGCTTCATTGTGTGGTTTCTTTTTTTCGTCAATCAGGAGGTCTTAATCGGGTTGTGGAAGGTGTCAGGTGACTGTAAAGGACTTAACATGTAGTTCCTAATGCTCTAGCTTGCTGATTTATAAAACATAAAAATCACACTTCAACGTCCTGAGGACATTTCCAAATGTATTTTTGCATTATAACACATCTAATTACCGTAGCCACTTTTAGGCTCAATCTCTGAAGTCTCTTTTATGAATTTTATCAGAAGCAGCAGGACTTTATAACCAATTATCTATTAAAAGTCTCCTCTTGTCTGGCTCTGCAGGGCTGCGATGAACAGAATAATCTTTCCGGCAAGGATGAAAAGACACCGCTTAGAAACAAACTGCACATTTATTGGTTGACTGGATTTGTTTGTTTGTTATTACACTTAGTTATTACATTTATTTTAGTAGCTAATTAGATATTAGAGACGTTTAAACTCATTGAATTACAAAAAAACAGTGTCATTAAGAACTACATTTTACATGTATATGTATCAAAATAAGGGAAGTGAAACTTTCCAATCTGAAAAATACAGAGAGAGAGAGAAACACTAAACAGCTGACTGGTGATGACATGTGTTTTCTCATACAATTTTTGTACATAATATTAGGCCTGAGCATTTTGTTGGTATCTCACAGTATTTTAAAACGGTCATTTTAAATCCTTAATACTGTTTTTTTTTTTTCTTCTGAAACGAAGAATCATTATGAAGACGTTCATCAATATATTAAATATATCCTACTTTCAAAAATTCCTGTGAAAAGACTAAAACAAACAATGTATTAATCATTTTCCCAATACTTTCCAACTTCCACCTACCTTTGACACTTTTTTTATAATTCTCAACTAAATCTCACAGTTAAAAAGATTAATTTGTCTAAGCTGTAAACACAATGAGTCCCAAATGTTATTTACTGAAAAACATTATTGGTAACTTCCCAGAGAATTCTTTCTCCATTACAGTAGTTAAAATGTCTAAACAAAGCTGCAAGAGAAATTTCTTTAAAGAGTCAAACAGAGGACCATTAAGAGAAAAAAATGCAAAAGAAGGAAATTATAGCAGAAATGAAAGATGTTCAGGAGGTTAATATTAAGAGTATTGCTCCAACCAGCCATCCTCTCATTTCCGGTGAGGTGGAAAAACAACCTTTCTTTCTCTCTCCATCTTCACAACCTATCTCGCCTCATAACACCCGAGAGAAGTAATCTTTCAATCCCTCAGCTAATGTGAATGCAATGGTGGGGAGAAGAGCAGCACTTCTCACCTCTACTGAGAGACACGGGAGCTTCTGTCCGTTATGTCTACTGCTCCCCGAGTGACAGACCTCTTATGCAACCACAGATTTCACCACTCTGCGCCTGCTACAAAAACATGGCTGGTTTGACTCGGGAAGTCAGTTTGAATGATGCCTGAAGATAGATCATCACACTTTGGGCTTTTCAGCCTCTAGGGGGGACAATTTCAGTCTGTTGGTTTGGTCCAATCCTTTGTGCTCTAGACTGAAATATTTCAACAACTATAAGTTGGAACGCCATGAATTTTTTACTCTGACATTTATGGCCCCAGAAGATGAATACCCCTGATCTTTGGACTCCCGCTCTAGTACCACCAGCACAGCACTGTTGTCGCTTATCCTGGGAAATATTTCCACATCTACAAGATGGATTGGCAAAACGTTCACAGATGATGCTTCGTGATGACTTTGGTGACTTTTCCTCGGGGAACATCGTAATGCATCAGTTATATTTGTCAGCGTTAACGCAGACTTGAGCAGAGTTGGAATCATGACAACGAAACGTTTGGATCTTCTATATGTAGCCAGCATGAATTGTGCTTTAGTTTGGATATTTGTGGTTTTGAGTGAGTTGTCTCTTTGGTCAACCAATTTCAAGCACCAAAACAGTTCATCCACATGAGTAAAGGTATGTTTTCACAAGAGATTTGAAGAATTTCAAAAATCAAGCTTCAATTTGTCAGCTTTAGGGCCATATTATCTCTTTACACTTGTGCCTTAGGCCAATGGTGCCTCATTATATAGAGAGCTGATATTGTTCTGCAAATGTTGATATATAACACATGGGTATGTATCTCATAGGCAAGTGCCTTTTTAAAAAGTGAATTGAAGAAATTATGCAAAATCGAGAAAATGACCTTAGAGCTCAGGGAGTTAAAAAGGCTCTCATCTTCTGCCCTTGTTTGCATCTTGTTTGGTTCATTTGTGTAACACTCTGGTTTATCTTCAAAATAGTTTCCATCCTCTCAGCTACGACCCAAGGTTTTCATAAGCCCTTCATTGTACCTGTGTCTCAGGTAATGTATATTATTCAGCCTTCTTAGTATTGTCAGTTCAAGCAGAAAAACAGCTTTTCTTTTCTCGCTTGAACCGTGTTTGTGAATGTATGACACGCTCTCTGAATAAGATGCATGAGCACCGTTGACCTCAGTGACAGTCCCCTCCCTGGTCCAGCATTATTTGTAAACAAAATGTGCAATAACTCAAATTGGCATGTGATGAGCACCACAATATTCAAATGTCGCCAACGAATTAATCACATATATTTTTTATATATGATATCTGACATTCTGGAAATGCAGTCGGGTATCACAGACCACACTCTGCAGCCCAAGAAATATAAAACAGCACAACCCTGCCTCCCTTCTTCAATGATTTAGATCATGCACTCTATCTAGGACCGCTTCATAAAATGTCCTTGACGGGTTTAAGAGACATGGATCCCACCTGGCATACTAACTCATCTCACCCTGTTTGTAGTCTGTATTTCCCACAAGACCTTTTATGAGTGATCTGAGAGCAAATGTGCTTCACATGTCAAATTATGGCTGTGGTGAGGATTGTTGTTTTTAGTCATGCAAGTGGCTCGAGGGATGACGGTGTCAGACGGTCAGTCGGTGCGTTCCATTGGTTCAGACTCGAATATCTCAAGAACTGAGAGATGGATTGCCATCAGATTTTCGACAGACAATCGTGTTCCCCAGAGGAGAATCCTTACTGACTTTGGTGATCCTTTGACTTTTCCTCTAGCGACACCATGAGGTTGGCATTTGTGATCTTCCTTTTTTTTTCTCATCCTACTCGTCATCGACAACGTATATACATAAACATATCGATACTTGTAATATCTTGAAAAACCTATTCCCTCTCTGCTTCCCCAGAGGTCACCTCTCAGGTTCCCATTTACACTCACGACACACTCTGACCGCTGTGTGCCACAAGTCGGACCAGACGTTTCACACCTTGGAGTTGAAGCCTGTAGAATCAAGTTTCCTTTTTAGAGCACAGCAGGAGAGTTTCACAC
Organism: Myoxocephalus aenaeus; assembly: GCA_038501785.1. Taxonomy (NCBI): domain Eukaryota; kingdom Metazoa; phylum Chordata; class Actinopteri; order Perciformes; family Cottidae; genus Myoxocephalus; species Myoxocephalus aenaeus. The sequence continues at coordinate 6,958,868 of JBAMJR010000051.1, read as the reverse complement.
GTAACTGACAGCCCCATTGATTCAGATTTTCACTTTCCTCTGATGTTATTTTTGGGTATAATTAGTATGTATGTGGGGGTGGGGGCTATGAATCAGGCAACTGCAAAATGTTCTTAGAAAGCTTGAAGTGAGGATACATTTGGGAACTAAAAGAGGCATTTAAAATACATTTAGAAATATTTGACCTTGAGCCGCCGATACCCTGAGCATGACAACATGCCCGCTCTCATCCTAATTAACCAGGATCAAAGCCAAGTCACTCTGATAGAAGGATTTGCTTTCTTAAAAAGAGGGCACTTGGTCTGAACTCACTTGTTCTGTATTATTCTACATGAATGAAACATAAAGCTGATACAGCAGCTTCTGAAGCTTTGTAGTGGCTCATTTGTCCAATGACCTTCATTGTCTTTAGTGAACTGACCAGTCTGGTTTGTTGCCATCAGCAATGACTAATTTATAAGTTAACTATTTTTTAACAGAATAGACTGTTGAATAATTTAAATATGTCTTGTCTTATTATCGAAGGCAATGCTCAAGATTGTGTGTGCATGTCCATGGCAGTGAGGATGTGTGTGTTCCAGCGCAGACAGAAAGGAGATGAGACGGAGCATATATCGTCCTATAATGATAAACTCAGTCACCTTTTTAAAAGATATGTTGATATACATAGAAGATGGTAGCAGGATTTTTCTATGTATCTCATTTACATGAGATTTTAATTTAACCTTTAGTTTGCTTGGATCCATCGAAATGGGAGGGATATATACTTAGACTCCCTCATCTGCGAATTCTCTACACTCTCCATAAACATAAAAAAAACTTATCATATTTGAGCTCATTGGTGACAGACTGTTCTAATTAAGAAATTATATTTAATGTTTATAATACAGACTTAATAACACCTCCCACTTCTAAGTTACTGTTTCATATAGCCCTGAATGTTACTTTTTTAAAGGCTGCACATTTCTAAAAATGCCAATATAGCACAGGGAAATGCCAGGTTGGCAAAGCTCCTTCCAAAACGAGTGAATCTGGGGTTGGCTAAACGCATGTTCAATTTACAAACAACAAATCGACTAATTTTGCCTTGAATTAAGCAATATTGTAGGGGGTGTATGTAATGTTGTTGATAGAAATGTCCCCCTCAATATGTTTCTCGTTCACAAGTCTAATAACAACATTTAGGGAATCATTATCAAAAAAATATTTGTATTTTGGGTGTAAATGTTTAAGTGTCGTGATAACAGTACAGATGTGTGTGTATGGCTTTAACACAGTCCATGAACACTAAGAAAGTTTCCTCTCCCTCTGTCCTCCTAACAATAAAATCTACAAAGGATGGGATGAATTTATAATAGAAGAAGGCAACACATGTCTGTTTGAAAGCTGTAACTTCACAGTGCACCAAGATTGCTGATGTTCTTTGTCAAACCACCTGAAATTGAACCTGTATACATTGATTTCTTGCCAGACCGCTGACCCCATAATGCTTAGCCAATCATCCCATCTGGACATGCGATTCATCACAGAGGTTGTTTTACCTTTGGTCCGGTCAACCTCTGGTGAACAGGGGGTCGTGGTTGCGCTCAAAGACTGAGCCCTTGTTGTGTGGACAATAGCATTGATAACAGCTTAGTGGCTAAACAGGCTGAAAATGTGTTAGAAAGTCGATTCACTGATCACAGCTGAGCTGGGAAGATTATCTCATTTTGATTACCGCCAGCGAGATTACAAAGAAATTGACTGTGGCCCCACATACTGTGTGAGTATGAAAGTATATTTGCTCGGTAAAGACTATCAAGAGATTATTGATGGCAAATGGCTGTCTCGCTTCAGGAAGTGAGACACTGGTGTAGTTTCAATTCCATTCAGTCACACGCATAGCAGCACATTATGTGGCTGTCAATGACACAAACACACATATGCACACATAATATACAAACCCACAGTGATAACAATGCTCAACAGATATGGCAACTGTTAATGAACCAGTGGAGATCCAAGCTGGTACATCTGTCTCTCTCTTCTTCTAGCCAGATAGTGTCAGCGGCCTCTCTTACATCACTGTTGGCCAATAATATTTGTGAAAACTGGCACGGTCTGCTGAATAGTCACCATGTTTTGGGATGCAGGCGATCTGTTTGAATGCCGGCAGTTTCTGTGGAAAGCTCAAATGTTATGTGCTCCGATGCGTGCAGTGTAAAAAAAGAAGAAAAAAAAGGCTTCAAAGATAAGCTTGCAAGGAGGCAAGGAGAAACGGGCAGATAACCGAGCACCTATGGTGTTGTGTTCATGTGTGGAATGGAACTGCAACTATTGTCGACTAAGGATTAATGGTTTAGCCATTCTTTGAGCAAAAATGCTGCAATTGGTTACAGGCTTTCAAATGTGAGAATTTGCATATATTATTTGTCTTGCATTATAGTAAATGACAGTGGTGGAAACTAACTAAGTACATAAGTGCATTAGTACACTTCCCCTCCGCAGTTCCATTTTATTATTGTACTTTCACTCCCATCACATTTATCTATTTTTCACCGAAATGAAATGTTTAAAAACAATTGTCCGTTGTAACATATAAGTCAGACACCCACACACGTACAGGGACACACTCACGCAGGCTGAGTGAGCCGTCATGCTTTGCACCGTTGACTCATGAGAATGAGAATCTGAAATGGATTAAATTAGGACGAGCGTGATATGAATCACATTCTCTTTACTTTCATCTCTGACTGGAAAAGAGAGAGCGTGCGTGCGTGTGTGTGTGTTGCTTTTTGCGTCGTAGCTGACGTGTTGTTGAGATTTTTTTAGAATACATTAATATACAATGCATTCTGAAGTGTTTGTTTAGTGGCTGAAAGTGTCTTTGTTCAGATAAACACGAGGTCATCATCTTCAAACAGCTTGTTTTGAGAGAGTTACTCATGCAAAAAGTGGATGTTAGTCATCGCATAAGTACTGGTCCTCAGTTGGAAAACTAGATGCACTTTGTCAAAAGTGTATTTACAGACTTTTTTATTTTAATCACCCATTCGTTGATTTTATTCCTGTACAAATATAAAGTTGATTTAGCAGGTTTTTCATTGACGTTGTAGATCAGCAGGAGTCACAATTGAGGTGATGAGAGAAGCAGTGAGGTTGAGGTTGTTGCTTTGATAAGTTGAAGGATGCTGATAGAGTTGTGTGTGTGATCGTCCCTTCAACGATTGACAAAAGGCTGATTTATATTATAGATGAGTGTTTCTGACACGAAAGAGTGTGATGGAACGTTTCTGTGTTTGCCTCTAGATATTGTGCCTGTAGTCTTTCTGTAAATTGTGTGACTTCAAAGAACTGAAAGTCTTAAATACCGTAAGTTATCCCCGACTTGCATGCATGTTGAGTCTTTAAATGTGGTTCTAGAGAGAGCGGCTATGGATGCCACCGTATGAGTCTGAAAGTGTCTTTGACGCACATTTTAGAGAGCGAGCATTGAAAAGAGAAGGGAAATAAGACAGCAGGGAGAGAGGCAGCTCTGGCATGTGAGGGGACGATAAAGGACCCATTATAGAAATCAGGCTCTGAATCGATGATTGCCTCTTCTTCTTCTGAAAGCTTCCGCTCCTCTTTGAAACTTCCTCTGTCATTGTGCATGTCACTGACACAGCATCGGCACTCATTCCCAGCGTCTATACATTTCATATATTGTGGAGTAAATGGTTGACTGAGTTCTCCATTATCCACTCTCTCCCACCTGCCAGCCTGCTTTCTCTGAGTGGGTGCAATTAAAGTGCCAAGCTTCATCATGCCATCAAGTGGCAGTGATGTTTTTTTTCCTGCTTAAAAATCATATTGAATTAAGAGGAAGTTGGAGCTACAATGTGAGCCTGAGGCACCGTTGGACACCCACAAAAACAGGCAATAATTGTGTGTGTATAAGTACCTTAACTTTGAGCCATTTTGCTGGATTGTAAGTATAATTGTTATTGTGTGTTGTCACGCATTCAGTTCCGTCCAAGTGAGTGTAAATGTGTGTACGTGCATTTGTAAAATTGTGAGTGTTTGTGTGTATTGGATGGGGTTCACTTCTGCCTAGGGAGATGCTTGTAATTAATGAAAAGCAGCTTTGCCACCTGCTGCCCTAATGTCACTGAGACCTATGGAGGCGAGCCCTGAGGAGCTCCATGAATATTTAACCACAGCATGAAAGGGGAGGGAAGCGACTAGTTCTACTAGTAGTAGAATATGGAGCGTGGCTGGATGAAGCTCATGAAAGGTAGAAATGGTAAAGTATGTGGATCAACAGACATACCTTTACTGAGAAAGATGGGGAGTATAACAGGGGGAAAAAAGATAACAATTTGGACACATAACAGCCTGATCCTGTTAGTTGATCTTTTGAAACAGATAATGACTGCAATTTACAATTTGCTGCAGTGAATTTCCTTTTGTATCTGTTATCTAATATGTCGTCTCACAAACTCATTTTACAGCTGAAACTGTGAAAGGAAATTATAATAATAATAAATAAATTATAAACAATACTAATGGTGCATAATTAACAAGCAGATGTAAACAAGGAACCATTATAATGCATTTTAATTGTATAAAGCAAAACTCAAATCATTTATTCAGCTAATAAAGAGACAAATTTCCCTAAACCACCACAGTTACATACATACAGCATAATTAAAATAATTACTTTGTCATTACTTACAGTGACATCTATCCAGGGATGGATTGCCTTGCTGCCAGAACTAATGTCACATGTGATACGTAATACTTGAGTTATTTATGTTGTTCTGAATAGATATATACAGATTATACTGATCCTGATTAATTCCAGTTTTTTTGTGTTATGGATTAATGTCACCATTATTAGTCTATGTTTTTTTGTGTGCCATCTAAAAACATTTGATTTAGATGGAAGGAAACATGCTTTTGGATGGAGTGTAAGCTTTAAGTATGTTTTTTTTTCTCTTCTTTTGATTTGTTCTGATTGCTTTATAATTCGGGGGTTATAATAAGTGGGTCACGATTTCAAGAAACGTGTCTCAATGGTTCAGAAACATCGTAATAAATCTGAGTAACATGCATGGCAGAGAAGTGTGCGATTATTCTGGACCAACGTAAACAAATGAAAGTGCTTCGCAGAAAGAGAATGAGGCTCTCCTGCTCTCCTAGTGCTGTGGTAGCATAGTACAAATAGTCCTTTTTTTCAACTTCACCAGGTCAACCAAGTGAAAAAGTCAATAACAGGAAGGTTCCAGCTATTACACACACAGCACAGTCTGAGGTGTTTTGGGGAAACAGACTTTGCTTTATAAGTCAAAGTTGTGACTGATGAACACACAACCTTCCTTCTTAACCCTGAATTTATCAATTTATATGTAAATATAGTAGCAGTTTAATGTACAAACAAATCAAAGTAACAATACAAGTGAAAACATGACACCAAAAAGTATTGAACATATTTTCCTGAATTTATTTTGATCATTTCCAACAAATTGAGCGTACAGGCAATTATCCCCATTTGAAACCATTGTTGCCACATAGCCCAGACTGAATGAATCCCTTAGCGTCTATAGATGGCAATATGTATCTTGTGTAATGTGATTTATTGTGCTGCCTCTGTCCTCAGGAGAATACCCAGAGCATCTTAATTGAAAGTATTTGAGAAGAAAAAGTATGTTGTGTTTTTAAAATGCTGATGATGCTGTAGCCTGGACCGAGAGAGGAGAGGAAGAGGAGAGGAGAGGAGGAGGGGGAGGCCATATTTAAACAATGATGTATCACAGGATGTCTAAGTAACAATTACTATAGAAAAGGAAATGTCTCTAATCAACCTGTTAAATTACAGACGTGAAAGTGTCCTTTCTTTACCTGCTTTCATCACATCAAAAATATTCTAGTTCTCACATTGTGTCTGACTGTAATAATAATAACTTCATATTACAACAAAAGGATGGCCATACGCTTCATAAATGCAGGCCGTGAGCTACTGTTGGTTCAGTAAATACGCTACGTGATAGGATCGTTTAGGCCTCATTCAATTTTCCTGACATTAAATGATATTTCCACCGTATACAGTTGAAGGCTAATTATGATCTGATCTGGGCTGAAGATCCCGAATGGCTCTGTGTTTGGAAAGACGTGTTCGTTTCTTGTAGGAAACGGCAAAATAGTTGCACAAGAGTGCTATAATTATAAGATTGTGTGGAAGGAAAAAGGAAGCTGGAGAACAAGGGGATGAAAAGAGATGAGGAGGATTGGCAATGCTTTATAATTGGTGTGAAATATGTTTGACCATGAATACTGTGAGTCAGCAGGATTTGGGCTTTACAGGATTTTTGTAGATGTGAAGACGGATCTTAATTTATAGGTTTTTAATTAAAAAATGTAACATTACCATCCTGTAATTTTAACAATTTGAGTTTCAGGAAAATGTACCACTGTATACCATGAACTATATCTATAAAATGGCTTAGACTATAAAGTTTGTCTGATAAGATCAGCGCCCTTCTGCAGAAAGAGGTTGAATGTCTTAGTGGATACAGAAGTGTGTGTATACGTCTGTGTCAGCGTTTGACAGCTGGGAGTTCGGTCGACTGCAGAGTCGAGCCCTCAGTTCCTAACTTAGTTCCCCCATTGCTTTGATTTCTGACGTGTGTGTTGAGGCCAGGCATCCTTCTGCTCCATTGAGCTCTCGGAATGAAAGAAAAGACCTTGAGGAACGGCGACATACAGCCTCTCGCTCCCTCTCTCTCTCTCTCTCTCTCTCATTCTTTTTTATCAGTACAGTGAATTTGTCTCATACCGTTTTGAGCCATCATGCTCTTCTTCTTTGCCTCACACCGCTGCCATTAATGTTTTACTGGCTCACACTTCACGGACCCTCTGGAAGCTCCTTGTGCATTTGTAATTTATGATCCCTGTGAAGAGCTGTTAGAGTCATTCTGTCGGCCTATTGACGGTACCTTCTCCCTCATGTTCCTTTTAGGGGGAAAGATTACAAAGCTTAAAATCCAGTGTCTCGCTGCTAAGTAGAGCGGTTTGTGTTTGAAGACGTGTTCTGTTTGAAGGGTGCTTGGCGATTTGCTCGGGAAATGAAATTGACCTGAACGTGGCGCGAGCTTCTCGGCTGTGAATTGTAACTACGCAGAGCCGAGTGTCGGCTTGTAACATGTTGAAGCTTGAAGAAGTTATAAAAGTAAGGGGGAGACGGCGTTGCTGGAAGTGTGATTGGCGGTTTGTAATCTACAATACCTTAATTCCCCGTCTTTCCACAGTAGACTTAGACATATAAGCTTTTTATCCTGCTCAGTCCCCACTCCTGGTGAAATCCGTCTTATCATGTCCCCGTTCTGGCTGATTTCAAGTAATTCCTCTTAAATTCAACATAATTATCAGTGTAATCAAGTCAGACTAACCACCCACAATTCTCACGGTGCTATCATGAGGCTCTTTTTCTGCATCGCTAAATATTTATGAAGCCTCCGAGCACATTGTGAGGGTTGTTTTTAGCGACAACAACAACAACTGGGAGGAAGTCTTTTGAGACTCTGATTCCTATCAGAGCACACTTACAAACTGCAGCTTGACTTGTTCGTGAATATGTATGAGATTCCTCCTTTTTGGAGGTAAATCAACCAAACACGTCAACAAAGACCGTATCTATTTAGAAGCGCTCCGCTGGCAGATTAGCAGCATGTTGCCGGGGGTTGAATATCTTTTCTTTCTCCTCGGGGCTCGAGGAATTAGAAGGTCTGCAGCGGCTCTCAGGACCAACTTGAAGTGGAAGATGATGGTCGGGGAACACCAGGTGCCGTTATCCGCATCGGCGTACCTGAAGGCCTATATGTGGGTCACTGAAGAACATCTTGACCTCCTTACTTTCTACAGCAGTCACCAGCTCATGGAAAATGGGAATGCATTTATTTGAGGGTTTTATGGGCATTTCCTCTCGAACTCAAACGATTAGTTAATTCGTCCTTTGACAGAAATGACCACAAGTGGTCGTATGATAGTAAAATGAATATATTTGGGATTTGGACACACGTTTGGATAAAACGAGGGAATTTGAAGACCCCACATTAGGCTCAGGGAAATTTAAATCTCTGATATTCTAAAAACAAATTAATGAAATGATCTGCATTTCAATTGATGAAAATAATCAATATTCACATTCTTAATGTCTTCCACACATGGAAAGCTGTGGAAGTGTTGCAATGGCCTGACAGTGTAGATTAGCCGGATGTGGTGTCCTCTAGTTGTTTGACCAGCAGTGACGTTGCTCAATGAGGTGAAGGGCACAGAGCAGCTTCAGACCTCAGAGCTGATTTAATCCTCTGAGTCACTTTTCTTTTTAGGCCAGGTGTGCAAATAGGCTACAGGGACTCGTACTGCAATATTTGGTGCAACGCAATGATTTTAATTCAGACTGAATTTAATTTGATGGCAGGTTGTTTAACCTTTTGTGCATCTAGCTCTCTGACCTGGGAAAGTGCACGTCCATTTGGCTGAGCCTCACTCTGCTGTGTGGTAGAGCAGCTTGAAGCCGAGATCTGAGGAATGTCTTCCAGAGGGCTTAATCCTCTGGAGAAAAGAGGCGAGGCTTCATCAAAAGGGGCCAAAGTGATGTGGAGACATGCAATATTAATGGAGAGAGGAGAGTGTGTCTAGTTGATGAGGAAGAGCGGGTTCATCCAGGTGTCTGACCACAAATTGATGCAGACCCACACCTGTGTTTGTTTTTTTCTACACCCTGAAGGACTTGTTTCTCGCTGGAAGACGTGTTTAAATGTAGGCCCTGTCACTTATGATTTATTGCTTTCATTTCCAGAATAAAGTCCTGAACATTGATGGAGTCAAGGTGAAGCTCCAGGTAAGAACTTCATCTTCATTTATCATTTATTATTCAACAACTGCTCCTTCACTGTTTCTAGGAGAAAGGTGTTTGCCAAATAAGAATCAGGCTTTAACTCCTGTGGCATTGTAGCCACCTGTCGGATCCTGTTTGTCTCTGAGATAAAAACCCATTTTAGCTTTAGCTTTTGTTTCGTGAGGAAATCAATGATCTTGATGCAAAAAGCCTCTAAAAGCAAATTAGGCTTCATTAATGTATTCATAGAACAACTCAGCATTGTTTTGTTTTATATTTTCTCACAGAGATAGTAATTGTGTGAATCATCCCTAATGATCTGAATTAGGGGTTGATGGAGGCTGGTGGAGCAGGCCTTTGCTCTGTAATGTATTCATTTGGGTTTAATTGGCTCAAAGTCAGTTTGCAGAACATCAGGCAGCCTACAAATAGAGAGAGGGAGAGATATTTTTCTTCCGGTAATTGGCGTCCTTCATTAGTGCAACTTGGATCCAGGGGGTGGTTTCCCTGGGGGGTAATCTGGAGGCAGAACCAGCACGAAAGCTGACACATCTCAGAGAGAGAAAGATGAAGAGAAGGTCCAGAAAGAAAATGCAGCAAAAACAAGTAATATCTGCAGTCAACCTGCACAGGTCTGCTAGGGAGTAAAGAACATGTATTTACTATTGGAGCCAAATTTTGAGGAGTGACTGTTCTGCCTGATGAAAAATACGGATTCATAGACTTATGAGAGGAATGGCATCAACCACAGCTGATTACTATTCAATATAAGAGATTAGGTATGTTGGGGAAAAAATAAATACCAATATGTGCTGACCTTAAATTTTAACTAATGAATGTGTTATACTGTATTACCAATTAATCAAATGACTGTGTGTTATGTAAAAAGGATTGTTTGTAGGAATAAATCACCTGTTCTTGTAGAGTATTTGAGCATCTCTTAGCTGATTTGTTTTGAGTTTACAGCCTTTGACTTTAGTCTTTGTGTTCACTCTAATTTACCTTGTTTTCAGCCCCAAACAAGAGTTGATGAACCTAATGTATGCTACCTTTCCAGCACCAAATGGAAGTACAATTTTCGACTTGCCTTAACCAGGTGGAAGTAAACATGACTCCTATTTAATGCTAATTTTGGTCACAATTTGCTATTATTTATGGTTACCTTTTATTAAGGTTGATGTCAATGTTGTGTTTACAGCTTACTGCGCTGCCCTGAAGTGGCCAGAAAAAGTACAGATCTTTTTCAATGCTGAATTCATAAAACAATGGACTATTCAATAGTCCTGCATATCTCATTTCCATATTCCAGAGTGTAATCGAATAGAGGGTTTCACAATGAGCTCCAGCGAGATGGCTGAGCAAACAGAGGGCTTATTAAAAAGATAAGAAACTTCTTCCTCTTTTCAGTGATTACTTTTCCTCTCTTATTCTCTGCAGATTTGGGACACAGCTGGACAGGAGCGGTTCCGCAGTGTCACTCATGCCTACTACCGTGACGCCCATGGTGAGACGCTCACACACACATACAGACTTATATACGTTTTATTATTTCTTTACAACAGAGGATTTACTTTTGAGTTATCAAAATGTTCTGTTACCCTTCAGATGCTTGACATGCACCCTAATGTGCAGTTTCACATGCAACATTTTGAGTGCACGTATGCACATATACTAACACAATACATACACTCGTATACATTGTATACTCTTCCTGTGCACATCAAGGTACAATAAAAGTGAGTTTTGGGATAATTCTGGTTTAAACTTGCTGTATTGCCATGATAATATATTTTATATACCAGTTACAATTCCCGGCCGTGGAAGTGTCGAGGTGTTTATGATATTGTTCTCCTTCCACTGTGCAGTATTATCAAGCGCTGAGGTTTTATAACTCTTCTCCTGGGGTGGAAGAACAACACATTCCGGATGCGTGGGATTGTTTGATGATCTGTAATCAGTAATCACAGATGAGCGTGCGTCTTCATGCGTCTATGAGTACTTTTTATTCATCATGTTATTGTTATTCGCCATGCAAGTTCATTTAGAAAGCTCTTAGTGGCGACATTCCATTGGTTTCTCACAAAGCTGGAAATCAAGGCAGAGCTGCTTTTAGTAAATTGGGCACAAACCGTAAGTGTTTCATTGAATAACAGCTTGAAATTAGATGACATGTTCCTGGAAGAACTAAAGGATTTTACATTTACACAGAATAGCTGCAGGACTGGCTTTTCTCTTAGGGTGGCTCTGCTCCATTTTTTTGCTACTTGATATTCACACAATTTTGTATGTGTTTGTCACTTTATGTATGGAGAATGCATCACCTGGTTTGGTATTTTAATCTCCGGGCAGTTTGGGTTCCCTATGTGATCAAAGGGACGTTCTCTGCATCTGTGTGTCCGTATAATCTATTTAGGTTTGTGTGTACATGATTTATAAATCAGACTCAGCCCTTCACGGGAGTGAAAACCTTTTTGCCTGTCTGTCCACATCCAACGTTTTCTAACAACGTGGAATGCGGCGATTGGAGAAAATGTGGAACTTTGAGCTTTAAGAAAGTCAGAGTATAATAGATCTTCGTCAAGATTTTGCCTCAGCTCATGTCCGTGCAGCAATCCTTTGCGGGAAGTAAAACCAAGGCTTAATTTAAATGATCTCTGTGTATTATCCTCGTCACGCGTGGGCGGTTAGCCTGCATAAGTATAGCAGGATTTATTTATCTCCGTCTCCTGGAAAAAGGAGACCCTGGAGGACTTTTAGCAGGTCCAGTCTCAGGGAACTGAAAACCACATCACATACACTATTGCATAGTATACGACCTACCTTGTAAGATTTGTGAGAGCTTAAGGTTCATGTAAAATAATTAACTTTGTACCATACCACTGTAAAGAGTACTCCTCATTATTTGAACACACATGGAGATACTGAGCCAATTTATGTGCTGACTGTGATTCACAACACAACTTTGTCTAACCTGAACAAACTCCTGTTTCAGCACCAGACTGTCGGTGACGTTTTGAAGTCTCTGAAGTGTTTTATGCTACTTTGGTTTCCCCAGCCTTCAATACTTTGTTCAAACAAAACTGCAGTGTGATCTGCCTTCTTACCTTCACAACGTGTGTAAAGTCGACTGCCAGTCTCTCTGCGCTTCCCATAAACTCTGAAAACAAACTCAAGTTTCTTTCTGCAAAGTCTACTTTTGTCCTTCATTCTGTCCCCACTGGGAACTCTGCATGTAACAAAAGCAGTTGTTGAGGGGAAGCCACAGTAACGTTTGACTTTTTATAAACTAATGACATTGGCATTATGACACACTGAAGGATTTACAGATTGCAGTTTAAAGAAGCCTGGCGGGAATTCTTTTGTGACCTTAAACCAATTTTAACATACAATGTATGACATGCAAACACGCACACCATTAAGTCAAGGAGAGATATTCTGAATGGAGCTGATAATGCTCTAATGGTGAACATGGTAACCGCTGAACAGATAATACAATTGCCAATGGTGTAATGGGTCATTCTAAATGGTTTATTTGATAAGGGGACATTTAATAAAAACATTTCTGTAAATGCACCAGAGTTAGCCAAGAGGCTATTTTTCATCTGTAGTCCCGAGAGGCAGATCTTACAAAACAAACCTAAAAACAGAAATAAGATTAAATATACAAGGTTATTAAATAACGACGCTTTTACAATGGGTGCACAAACAATGAAGGAGGGAGAATATTAAAATACATGCTATCCTCATTCAGGAGACATTGTCAAGTACTAACAAGACAACACACAGGCTCACAAATTCAACACACACAAAGCAAATAAAATGAGGGATAACTATGTTAAAATAGAATGGACTAAAGACAAGATAGAGAAGTTAGAAACAAAAAAAACATCCAACAATTAACTGTTTAATGTTTTACATGGAACAAAATGATTATTTTTTATTTACTAAATAGCACCTTTGTATTTAATTGAGGCTGACTTACAAGAAAAACTATTGCTTGCGTTTCTGGAAACCTTTAATTTTATTTAATTTCAACGTGATGTTTGGTAATGTACTGACCCTGTAATTACATTCTGCTTCATAACTTTAATTTAATGAACAGCATTGAAGCGCAAACTGAAAATTTGAAAAGATTCATATAACCCACGATGCACCAGGGAAAATGAAAATATGAACAAATTAAAGCTTTTCAAATGTTGTGAATGAAATCACATGTTGTGCGATTGAAAATGAATGTGTGAATGAGAAAAAGAGACGCACACGCTCATCGTAAGGTCTTTAATTCCCATTGCTGTTATTCCATCATTGTTTTCAAATGTAAAGTGTTTCGCCAATTAAGCTTTATTCATTCCAGCTTCTGTTTCTCCTCTTATCAAATCTTTCTCTATTGTGTCTTCACAATCTATGTTCATTCTGTCCTTCAAACCTCAATGTCACTGTTCCATTTGCCAGTAAATCTTGTGGAAGAGACATCTTGATTAAATCTGTTGTGTCCAGTGCTCGAAAGAAAACAGAAGTTCGGTATATTTTGCACAACATATACAGAAAGGATCCGATTTGGTTAACACATTTTTTCACAAATAACATTTGTGTCTGACCTTTACAGTTAAAGGAGATTTGATAATAGAAAACACCTTTAGGGAACTAATGTTTAATACAGCTGGCAGAAAGGCGCACACACGCACACACACATACACACACACACACGCCTTATGATTTTCAGTGTCCTGGCTTCAACTATGAAGTTATAGCTGAAAGCAAAACGGTGAGAAACAGCTCCAGGGCAAGAACTCTGCTTTATTACTTAGCTGTCAGTCTTAATCGTGTCCGTCTCTCCTGTATTGCCTCCTTTCCAAGCTGCACAGTCCCTCGCGAGGGACTGTGCAGCTTGGAAAGGAGGCAATCCCAAATACCCGCACCCCCTGGGCGAACTGCTCCGTAGACAGATGAGGAGACATGTACTGAGGCATCTTTGCAGTATAAAAGTTCTCTTTTACACTCATATTTTCTCATTTTTGTGTCGTTCGTGTGAAGTTGAATGCTTACAAAAGTTACATACTATATACTATTAGATATATGTATTTGTTTTCAAAAGATCTTTACATCGAGGGCATGACAAATAATTGTCACAAAAATGCTAAATACTCACCTGTGAATATTTCGCATCAAAACTAAATGTAAAACAAATGCAAAAAAAATCATTTTAAGGTTTGTATAGATTTGGTCAGGCAGACGTTTGAGTTCCCTCTCGTAAACGATTACGCAGTGTTTATGTTTATGTTCCACAGGAGTGGATCTGGTATGCGCTTCCTTTGTCCCGTTGCAAAATCAACCTTGTTGCAAAAATAAATGCAACACATTTTTGCCTCGTAATATCCACATTTTGTGTGAAACTATATATTGATGTGCGAGTTAATAAGGCCTTAAACCTGTTCAAATAAGACAACGTGTAAGTAACTCAATTTGTGTTTGGACGTTAGAGACTGTTTGTCAATCAATTTTATTGTTTTGTTGCTCCCCTAAAGAGGCACAAGCTCTTACGTTGATTTTGGAATTAATAAATAAACTTGAAATCATCAGTCAAAGTGCAAGGACCATTATTCGGAGAGGTACGCTACACAACGTCAAACTGTGTAATTCTCAAAGCAAACCTAGGTTAAATGATGTTGCGTCCAGACTTCCCAGCGGTCATGGAAGCAGTGATTGTAGCCAGGCGAAGGCATCCTCATGCTCCGCTCAAACCCGTGTGTTTTTGGGGCAGTGACAAGATGCAGCGATGGTCATTGACATGAAAAATAAATGAATAAAGCTCACCTACAGGTCCAGGAGAAGGTTGAGTTTTAGCAAATGTATCCAGTGTACCCATCTTGGCCATTTTGCTGCTCCATGTTTTGCAGCAACTTGTCTTTAAACTGTCATAAAGCTATGTGCAGTCATTTTTCACCACTGAAAGGCTGAACTCTGGTCTGTCTGGTCTGGCTGATTGTGATGCAGGACTTGGTCAGGGCCAAGAAAAATAACTCAAATGAATTGGGCTAGGGCACAAAGAAAATTAACTTTTTCATAATTCAATTTTATAGGAAGTTCAGACATCAAGGAATATGAAATGAAATATTGTATTAATCACTTTATTTCACTTCACAATATGAAATGATTTGCAGTCAATTCATTTTGAAACGATACACTGAAACTTTTCTCTCTTTTTTTAGCTTTGCTTCTGCTGTATGACGTCACGAACAAAACATCCTTTGACAACATACAGGTAGGTAACATTTATTGATCTTAGTTTATTCTATTAAATAATTGTAGTGTTGTTATAACTACTTTGAAATATCCTAAATGTTTTGTGTCAGATCCAAAAACCTGTCAATTTTATTCTTACCTACAAGAACAGATATTGATATTTTTTCATGTCACGCCTGACATGGTAATTTGTAATTAAATTTAATAAACATTCCCATCAGATTAAATGTATTGATTGAACACTGTGGTTAGATCACAGCCTCAACTATTGTCACAACAGGCTCAGTAACATTCATGAATGAATGGTACGGCTTTGTAATGCCAAAATGCTGATCTTCATGGCCAGTGTCATTTTTGGCAACATCATTAACCCACATTGTTATCAAAGTCAGTCTATGTGACAGATGGATGAACAAGTGATCTGAAGGAAAAGGGGGAGAAACAAATATCCGAACAAGAGGAATGAGTGTGTCCTTATGGACCACAGGGACTAATCAATGGTCCTCCACCATCGATATCCCTCTATTCCTCTCATATATACTATTTAGTAGACCAGTACATTTTATTTCAAATGCAATATGCCAAAAATACCACAATGTCCTCCTGCTTCCAGTCGCGTTTGACGCACTGCAGCTCATATATGAGAAAGAGATTCAAAGTTCAAGGTGCGATGTTATGTCCCAATTGAATGCATACTGTACTCTTACTTTGTAACCACAGCTGCAGAATGTACTGAAAGGAAAATATAAAAAAAAGTGCCTTTTTTATATGGTGAACATAAATTAACATGGCTGCTCTTCCTCTTAGAATCAAAAACTGGAAGTCAGAGCCATGTATGACTTTGTAGTGTTCAGTTTTAGCATGAATCTAGAAATCCTAGACAGTGACCAAAGAGAGGCGATGTGTTATGTCTGCCCTCTCTGTAGCTGTACCTCCTCTGCTCTTGTTTTTCCTCGTGCATCTAACCTCCAAGTTTATTAGAGAGGAATGGCTTTTATTAAGCACTTGAGTTAAGTTTAGTTGTATTTTATTATTTTATTTGTCGTCTGCATTTTGAAACATCCAACTATTATGGAGCAGAGTGGAGCCACACTTCAGCTAGAAGAGACCAGCTCTGGTCCTGAGGAAGGTGTCCCGGTCTATATCAGTAAGATGAGTGAGGGAGGAAACCATCATGCATACTAGACATAGAAAGGTCCCAGTCAGACCAGTGGGGTCCACTCTGAGCTGACCTGTCCTGCTGGTTGGCTCAGACTATTACATGTTGTGGCTGCATTCACTCTGACAACAGGAACACTGACAACAGAGTAGATGATGAAGGATGAAACTGATGAGAATCATGCAAAGGAAATCATTCATGAACACACAGGATGGGGTTGTATTTCCTACATGACCAGATACACAGCTTCAGTTTACTGAAAGTCAACGTGTTTGTATAAAAACTGTGCCTTATGAGCATAGAGCTTTATTTATTAAAGTTATTTATTGCCGTCTGTCCTGCAAAACACAGCAGCTTACAAATCAAATCACAATCTATTCTCGGCCACCCAGACATACTCCATTTATTGATTCAGCTAATTAAAAGAAATTAAAATTCAATACAAAAGGGCAGATGGCCAACCTGACACAAGAAATGTAATACATTTGATGTGTCATATAGTACCATAGTTATGTGCATGTAGAGAGCAAAACAGCATTACAGTATGCATTTGCTGCTAAAATTTCCTTTTTGCGGTTGTATTGTAATTAAGTTTCTTTGTGGTAGGTTTTCCACTAAGATTGCTCCCTTAAGTACCTTTTTGTTTCATTTATCCATATCGGTTCTTTAATGAACTGTGAAAGTAAACAAACGGATAATAGCTTGAAGCAAGAGATTCAATTAAAATAATACAGCAGCACAGGGAGGCTTGATATTAAAGGATACAGAGGAGAAGTCAAACTGAGTACATCCTTCCATCAATAAAACAAATAATATATTGGATCAATAATGGCAATAAAGGGTATTTACAATGCTGTTGTATTGAAAGGAAAGGACTCATCTTTCTATTTGGGGTGGGGGGGGGGACTAAACGAGTATACTGTAAAAACATCACCAATTTTCCACCTGTAAAAGTCAATAGCAGCGAGGACACAAAATGACAGCTTCCCAGAAGCATCGCCTCCATCACCTTCATGGTGTCACTATGTCATCACACCTGCTGGTTCCCGCTGTGTAGTGATTCACCTTGCAACAGGAGGGGGTGGCAGTTCAACCGCTTTAATTGACACTCGCCATCAGAAATAAAATCATCTTTCTCTCATAGCAGCAAAGGGCTGTGAAGGGACGTGTACATGATGGGCTCATCTGCCCTGAGAGATCATTAGAAAGGAAAAAGGTTTGTCTTCAGCTCCAGATGTGAACAGCAGCTCAAGGACAGGAACAGCGTGTGTGTGTGTGTGTGTGTGTGTGTGTGTGTGTGTGTGTGTGTGTGTGTGTGTGTGTGTGTGTGTGTGTGTGTGTGTGTGCGCGCAAGTGTAGAGGGAGGACCGAAAAGACACTGATATGTTGGGCAGGCAGTAACAGAAGAGAAGCATGAGTTAAAAATGGTTAATCAGTGTGTGTAATCTGTTGAATCCAATCCAGTGAAGAAAAACAAACAAAATTTGGCAAACTTTCACCACTTTTTCTCAGAGCCTAAGATGACATATTTTGTTATGCCAGACCAAAGATTTCCAATTAGTAATTATATACAGCAGAGAAAAGTGTCTGTGTTTTTGTTGGTATCAAATTAGTTGGTTGCTGGTTGAATGAGTGAGTAATCAACACATTATGACAGCACTAATCCTCTTCCTCAAATCTGTTTTAGTCCTGAGATTATTTATAGTTTACGTTTACATGTTATAAGTGTTGGACTGCGTTTGACATTTGTCTGCAGTAGTCAATCTTTCAGCTAACAAACCCAATAGTTGAGACCCTGGCCCTTTGTGTTGCAAGTTTCTCTGGAGGATATTCCTCTTTATCCTTAGTGAGTTTGTTCGGTTTTCAACTCTACACCCTAATATGAAAAGACATACAATCTATTCTTGCTTACAATCTTCTTTGTTGGCTGTAACTTACTTTGTATTGCTGTATTTAACTGTAGTATTGCCTCAGACTGTTGAAGTTTGGTTATTTGAAACAGTTTCTAGTAGGGCTGCTGCCCTCTTAGCTGTTTTGGTATAAATTGACTAAGATTTCTTAAGATGTCTTTTTTTTATTTCCCAAAAACTAATGAGCACATCTGGGAAACACCAGATGTGTTTCTTTTGTGCGATCCTTTGCGGAGAGACTCTGACGATTAAATCAACTGATTCTTTAACGAATGAGTGTTAGTTGACTGATAATGTTTTGGTCAAGGACAGCGCTTGGTTTTAGTCTCCCAGAGAAATCTCTCTTCACACCCCATGTTCAACTCCCCCTAACCCTGCTTAGCCTTCCCTGCTCTCTTTTTCAACTCCACACTCAGTCGATGTGTCTTACAGCGGGGAGAAATGCTGGCGGCGACCTACAGACGCCTGCAGGCACGCCGCTGCCTAACGAGCACCAACTCGTGTTAATGAACGCTAATGGTGATGAATGCCGCTGATGAAGGAGAGGGAGAAGCAAGACGGGGCCGGCAGTAACACTCAGAGCTGCTTCCCTTTGCAGTGCATTATTGTTTCCCTAGCTAGGAGACATTTAGGCACGCAAACCATTAATGTCATAGGAGCTGTCCGTCATTACAGTGAGAAAGACTCGACACTTAAAGTGACAAAACGATACATCTTATGCTCTGACTTGCTACATCTGAATTGTAAACTGCTGTCATTATGGATAGTTTAATTGTGGTGGTTTAAAGATTACAGTGTAATTTCCTTGAATCTGCAGATCAGTGTGAGTTTTCTTTCATTTGTGAGCATTCATTTCAAGCTTCAGCTTACATCAGAAGCTGTTAGTAACACTCATATGAATCACTTTGTAAAGTTGTTTTTAAAGGCGGTGACAAACAACATATTTTGCTGCTTAGTTGTATAGAACTTGCTGAACTGCTGACGTGTCTTTGAGCCAAGACACCAGCGCCCGCCGTGCTGTTTTTGTAGCTCAGCCTTTTGAAATCCCCACAGCGATTTTCCTAACATTTAAATTCATGAGCATTAAGTCGCCGATCCAAGTGAAGCAGTCTCGTAAGACCCAAAGTCTCTGTTTCACATTGACTGTTAACAGATCAATAGCTCTGACCTGAATACATTCTCTATAAATACAATGAAATGATTCCGTTAGAACAGTCTGGCTTTGATGCTGATTGTTAAATGATATATTACTTTACAGCTGCAGTTGCTCTTACATCTGTGTGTGTGTCTGTGTCTGCCCGTGCTGATGCCTGAATGCTTGATCATGCGTGTGTGCCCGTGTTGTAGAAACCCAATAAAAGCCATTGCATTTGATGCCCCCGGAGACAGACGGAGAGAGATGCATGAAGGTTTCATCTCTCTCCGTCTGTCTCCGTGGCATCAAATGCAATGGCCGCCTGCCTACCTCCATAGCTGTTAGTTAAATGTCATGGCACCACCGCACCAGATGGTGATGAGAGAAAGTGTCAGTAAATTCTAATAGCATTCATTTATAATCAATGGAGACTCGTTTAAGAAGTGAACAGTGTCGTACAAGTGTTGCATGAAGAAACATATCGTGGGTCCTATAAAAGTTAGTGAGAGTGATCCTCCTCCAACACCTTCTTACTTTGCACATCACCTGTAATTGTGTCTCCTGTGTGGAACATTATTAGTCTGTCCATTGATCCTGTAGATTATATGTAAGCATATATGATGCAGCCAGTGCAGCGTAGTGCTGCAGACGCAAAGTGTTTAGCTGCTTTCTGTGGATTTCCATTTACTTTGATGTCAAAACGGATGGAACGCTAAGAACACACACATAATAAGACTTTATAATAAGTCACCGCTTACCAGATCCTCTGACTGATTTATCACTGTACAAGTTTACGTTTATGTTTATCTACACTTCACACTTCATATACTTACATCCAAATTAGCATTTTTGCACTCCCCTATTGTTTGTTGTTTTATTTACACCTCACACACTTAATATACACGTACATACTTTGCATTTTTGCACTTCTACAAGTTCAAACACACTTAAACACAGCAAGATGAATGAAGATGTCCTTTAAGCTGCCTGCTTTTTGTTGTTGTTGTTGTTGTTGTTGTTGTTGGAGCTATTCAATTACCCAGAAGGAATAAAATAAGGGGACATACCTTCGTGGATGTATTCATGTTGCAGGTGTGTGGCTATGGAAATAACATCAGTAGAGAAGAGAAAAATAAATCTACTCTTTTTTTCATCCTTGTTGCACTTTTCTATGACCTCTTTGTTGTAGGGGGTATAGAAAAAGGAAGGCCATCATCTTGCCGCTCTTTGTTACACAACACATCATGTCTGCCTGCTCACCAAAAAAAGTGCCTTTTTTATGTGTGTTGCAACTATGCAGAAGGAAGCTCTTTACAGAGTTCAAAGGTCAAAGCCATTCAACGTCTCTCAGAAAGACACTGTTGGCAAATCATGTTCCCGTTTCTTTCACCGTCAAAAAGCACCTTGAACTATTTAGAGAAAAAAGAGACAGCTTTTCAGAAAATGAAGGTGCCCAACCGACTGAATACCACTGTCATGAAAATGTATTTGCCCCTTCCTCATTTATTCTAGATATATTTTTTGTTTTTATTCATAATCTTTAATTAATCCCACAGTGAGGATTTTATTTTTATTTTTTTATTTTGTATTGCTCAAGGACTCTTCAACATGCAAACTATGGGGAGACCAGGGACCAAACCGGCTACCTTGTGGTGTCAGGACGACCACTCTCCCCATGAGCTACAGTTATATTATATATTTGTCAAAGTTAATTGTTTCATACCTTCAAAATAATGAATATAACACAAAGACAACCTGAGTAAAGATACAATACAGTAACACCAACTGGCACTTTGGGAAAAGTAATAGTTACTCATTCAACCAATGAACCAAATTTAATTCATAATTAGTTTAAATTAGACGAGACGCAGCTGCCAGATTCCTGCCAGCCCTGTTGAATCCAAACATAAGAGCAAGTCCACCTTGTATAACCTTTTTCCCTTCTATACATTAAATAATAATTTTAAAACTGTATTTTGTGTTTTTTCAGGTTGTCTTTGACTTGTATTTAATTTAATTTGAAGATCTGAAAGAACTACCTGGGACAAATGAAAAAAAAAAAATGAAAGAAATCACAAAGGGGCCAAAAAACATTTGCAATGCAAGTTTAAACTTTTGTTCCCCATAACTGTATATACAAAGTCAATTTTACATTGTCATTTCCCCACCAAACCTTTTTAATGTGAACCAGATTTGTCAGATAATCTGGGAGCCAGATGATTGGATGATTGTCTTCATCCAATCATCGTGTTGTTTGTTTTTCTTTCATCTTTCCAGTTCGTCACAGCAACTATTGAAACTGCAGTTTCAGGGAAAATACAGTATGTGATCCCTTTAAAGTCGAGTTCTGTAAACGTTCTTGTTTCCTGCAGATAGTACTGCTTCCTTTTTTTCCCCCGTTGTACTTTTTGGTAACTGAGATATTTTTTTTCTTTTTTCTCTTTGACAAAAATTATTAATTGTTACACTTTCACTGAAATACTAAATCCAGCACGTTTTTTTCTGTCACTCTCTATCTCGTGTTTTATCTCTAACTGGCATTAACAAATGCAGAGGCGTCATCATGTTTGTGTTGTGGTTACTCTGCTTTTCATCACATTCCTTCAATCCTTTCATCATGCAGATAGACAGGTCTTATAGCTTTTGTTTGAAATGAAAAGGGTGTGAAAATGGATTTCAATTATACAAGCAGAATAGTAAGTGGCCTCTAAAAACAACCTGTACTCACTGCCAACTCATCAAATATCGCCGCTTGGCGTCCGATACCAATGCACAAGGCTCCCTTAATCCTCGGCTATGCTTTTAACGCGTGGACGGTCAAACCGCCACGAGCTGAAGCAGAGTAGCAAAGACAAAGGGGGATGACGGTTTTCTCTCTCAGTTTGTGCCAGTGGCCAGGCAGTAGAAGCAGGAAATGTAAGTTCCTGTAAAAGTGTGATGCCTGCTGCCACTACAATATGTGCTTTCAGAGCTTATTGCAGCCGAATCCACTTGGTGTCAGTGGTGTTAATCAGCCTGCAGCAGGTCAAGACATCAGTAGTGGATCTAAGATGTTGGGTTCATCAAAGCAGAAGAAGACACACTGGATCAAAGTCAGCCTCCTCCCACACGAGGTGACTGTATCAATATCTCAGTCAGTAAGTCCACATATGGCTTTCAGGGTTTTCTGAACTTCTCTATAATTGTTTTCTTTTCTTTTTGTGTTATGATGGCCTTTTTATGTTCTCTTAAATACTAAATTGAGCATAGCATGCCATTGAATGCACTTGATATGAACAGAATGTTTTTACCCACTATGCAGTGAAGCTTCTTTCAACCCAAAAAGCATATTTTAAAGAGGGATTGTGTACAAGGACTGACGAGATATGGGTTTGATTGACAGAAGGCGCCGAGCCCCACACCACCCTCTGACACACAATGTCTCTGGAAACGATTGGCGCAGATGCCACCGATCATATCATGATAATGAGGAGTGTGTATGTGCACACACTCTCAGAAACTGGCACACGCCTAACACACTAGCACATTCCTGCCTTGAGGTGAGATGGTTTGTGGATCTATTTATTTTCATGAAAATGTGGCAAAGTGACATATTTGCAGGTTAATGACTTCTGTTGTTTTTAGCTGCAGCTTTGAGACCTTTAAGCCCGCTCACATGGAATCTCCATTTTGCTAGCACTTGACATTTTACTCACTCTTTACCCATTCTTTTCCCTTTGCAAAATACTGAAAAACTTAAATTATTGATTTCTTCCTTTTTATATTCAGAAATCAATAGTTTGAAGAAATATAAATCCATTCATAAGGTTAAGTGCTGGCTGGCACTGGCAGGGTTTGTGAACTGATTTTGCAATTGATTTGCCACAAATGAAACACATAATTGGTCTTCCACCTCTGCTTTTCTCAGTGTCATGGATGTTGTTTAGACACACGAGGTCCACGAAAATGTCACAAAGTAGGTAAAGATTTGCAAAATCAAAGGAAAATCCTACTACATTTACTTATTTAATGATGTAAGTACATTGCAGAACATAATCAAAGTTTCTTTTTTTTAATATATATATATATATATATATATATATATATATATATATATATATATATATATATATATATATATATATATATATATATATATATATATATATATATGTATATATATATCCCTGTCTGGGGGACAAAGTAGACTCCAACAGCTCAGTATACTAACAGAAATAGAAAATGCAGCTATGCAGCACAGAAAATCTGTTCAATTTGTGCACAAATACTGTCACTAAAAGGAAAACCAATATTTTCTAAAATACCAAGTATATTCGTACCAGTCTTCATAAGAATATATGCTTACATGAGTGTATTGCTATGAAATACTTAAACGTTATCTTAAAGAAATAAGAAACTGGAGGGGGAAAAATATTTTAGCATGAAAAATATTCTCTTTTTCCCTGCATTTCCAAAAACCTGTAATATACATCTGAATATAATATAATTTATTCAGCGAAAGCTCCTGGACTATACATGTTAAGCAAAATGACAGAAACCTAGTGCTGTAGCTGCTAAAACTATGAAAACACAATTAGGGTATTCTCCACAAAGCTATTCCTTCTTACAGTATATTATTTGAATAAAAATGTTTTGTCATGTATGCACATGGAGATCCCTATAGCCTTAACCTTTTCACTTGAACCAGCATGTTCATATACGTGTGCTGTAGTTTTAGAACTTGGAAAACCAGACATTTATGTGAAAATACTAACATTTGACATTGAGTTCATGTTTAGAAATGTAGTCTTTACTCTTAGAAATTTACAATAGAGGGGTACAGTGTCGAGCAAAGATGCTTTAAACTGAAATCGCTCTTAATGGAAAATGAACGTGGGATTAGACGCCATCAGAAAGAGTCAACAGTGTGTCTCCTTTGCCTCGTCCGATCTTATTTCAAATTGAATTTGGGATGACGAAAAAAGTTGACCTTAATACTTCAGTATACTTTAAAAACCTTCTATACAATTACAATCCTACGGATTATGATGGGAAGGGGAGACCAGAGCAATATGTTATGACATTTTCAGGCATTATTACTCTGTCTAGAAATGATTGCATTATTAAAGGTTTATTTTCTCAGGACGGTGTAAACTGCTCACTGACTGCAAAAGGCACAGGTTTAAGGTCAGTGCTCATGTTTAGCTTACAGCACAAAACCAAACTGCAGCGCATCGAGAGACGAGAGGCTGGCTCCTCTGTACCCGTCTCACTCTCACCCGATCAAAGCACATCAGTCATCCAGACATGTCTCACTCCCATGTTTTCTCGGCAGATAGACGCGTCAGCTGCTCTGTTATAAACATAAAAGCCCTCCTCTTCCCTGTCACAGAAAGAGCTTTCAGGATGTTTTTTTTGTATAATTATATATTTATAATTATAACGCAGGAGGGACTTCCTGTCTGATGTGTTTTATTTAGAGATATTGTGTGTCCCTGTAAAATTTGCAGGAAAAAAAACACTCAAAGTACTTCCACAAATGTCAAAAAGCTGATTTGAAAATGCCAACATCATAAACCCTGGTTTGGAATAAATCAAATATTGATTCGTTTGTGTATCTGCATGCATGTGGAGACTCGCAGCCCAGAGGGTGACAGGATGTCTCTGTGTCTTCCCCGTGTGTCAGGCGGTGACACTGTATCACTCCGTTTAGCTCAGCTGCCTCCCTGAGCTTATACCTCCTCTCAGGGGATAAGTCCTACTTTCTCCCCGTGCGCCTCTCGGTTGGCTCAGTCTGACTCTGCCAGTTATTGGGAGCAGACTTGAATGTCGGTGTAATACTCTGATCAAAGCTGGGCAAGAATAGCATTGTCACCCACAGCAGATCTGCACTGACAAAAGTGCAACGGAGGGAAAGTTGGGTCATGTGAAAAGACACTCCGAGGCTCCCTGAGGATTTTTAGTAACATTCATTATTGTGCTCAGCAAAGTATGACCTGCGTTTTAATAGGATGCAAATATATTGATACTGTAAACTGTGTATTCTGGTAATGTTAGAGATATTTTGTAATTGTTTTGAGGGATATACGGCAACAAAAGTGGCGTTATCACTGGATTTCATTAACCCTAGATCACTAACGTGAGGTGATTTTTACCCGATGTTAGTGATAGAGGGTGAAACAATTTCGGGTGGACATTACCATTGAAGGGGGACTGTTTCTTCACCGGACAAGGCTCACATATCCCAGGAACAAGTGGACCAAAAAAACAAGTACATAGCTTCATTATTTATATTTTTAATCATGTTTTATTGACGATTCCCTAATTTTTTTTTAGCCTTTTTTCATGATACCGTTTTTCATTTTATGAGAAGTTCATAAAAGAAGAGTACTTCAATTTTTTATCGGGTAAAGTATACCTGACGTTAGGGATGGTGTTACTATTTGTAACGTTAGTGTTCTAGGGTTAAGACAAGTAAACAATAACTCCTAACAAGGCTACACAATACAACTCAGGCTCGGTATTTTTTTATTTCAGTTGTATTTAGTTACTGATACCTTACTTTGCGAAACAGAAACGTATTTTGATACAACACTATTTGTTTTCCAAGAGAAGCCAAAGTTACTATATGTTCATTGATGAATGCAACATTTAGGTTCAAATGTATCCAATCAAAGAGTAATAAATAAGCGAGACTACAGATTTAAGAGTAAATATAATTTGTAATTCCACCTCTGCCTGTTATACAATTCAAAACTTGTCTTTGGAGGATTCCTTCTCTGTTTTTGTTAATATTGACTAGGTTACATGGGTACTTTTTAAAAACGTTCAAATTGACATTATAATACATCTGAGTGCAAGACCACTGAGAACAGAAACCACAGGTGGATCATAAAAAAGGCTTTTTAACTTCCAGCTGCATCATATTAGCCACACTATTTGGGGACCTGCCATTGCCAGGTCAATGAGCAGAGAAATGGATTACCTGCTCTTCCACCATGCAGCATTGTCACCGTTTGTTCAGCCTTTCACAGAGATGTACAGTAATGGCTCTCTAATGGGCTGTTCATCATGGTATCTTTATTTGTGTGATGTCAATTATCACTTTCTCAAAAGAGGAGTTTCTAAATGTTTCGTTTCCAGTTGCACTCGTTTTGTGGAGGGGGGTGCTGGAGGAGACATGGCCATTACGAGTCCCCCTCCAATTACAAACCGTATAAATGTGCTAACATATCCTTTCATTCAAAGAAGAAGGTGTAAATTACATGTACTGCACTGATCTCAGAGGCAAGCTGTCAAAACTTTATTTGGGAGCATAAAAGTGAACAATATTACAAAGGCCAAACGTACATACATATTTGAATACTACCTCATGTAAATGATGGGAAACCTTGACAAAAAAGTTTAATTATTCATAAAGCAGGTAATTATTCACATGCAAAATGATGAAAAGCACTGGTGATGCAGATTCAAAACAAACCAACCTAATCTTGCATCAGCTATCTCATAAAAGCAGAGGGCTTGGCCGGACCTTTCTCTTGACATCTTAAAATGTCGGCCCTCCTCTCCTCACTGGTGACGCCCTTTTTAAAGAACCTGAGGGCGACCGCCCGGTCTCCCAAACCACCAAACCTCTCCAACCTCATTAAATCCAAAGCGCATTCAATTGCAAAAGGTGATTCAGCAATGATTTCAAAGCAACACACGATAAACTAGATGATTGGTTAGAGGACGAAATGCAGAATAGTATGAAAATTACTCCAATATGGAAATGTAGCTAATCATGACTCTCTCTATTATTATTATTATTATTATTATTATTATTATTATTAGAATTAGTAAAAAGGTATGTTCAGTTTATATAACCTAGATTAATGGCCAGAATTAGGAAGCAAAAATAT
Organism: Myoxocephalus aenaeus; assembly: GCA_038501785.1. Classification (NCBI taxonomy): domain Eukaryota; kingdom Metazoa; phylum Chordata; class Actinopteri; order Perciformes; family Cottidae; genus Myoxocephalus; species Myoxocephalus aenaeus. The sequence goes on along the minus strand of JBAMJR010000051.1, from coordinate 6,931,681 downwards.
CAAGTCTTATGGTGTTTTCTTTCTTTTATCTGTATTTGTATTGCATTTCTTTTCTTTTTTTTCCTTTTGAACACTGATCAGTTAAACAAGCATTTAGATTAACATTTAGTCTTTTCCCTTATGACCCTTTTTGAAGGTGAGTGACTTATTGCCAGATTTCACTTTTCACACCTTAACCACTCTGATATTCACAGGCAGCAGTGACAACACAATCCCTATCTCATCTCCTGTTCTTTAACATGACATTTGGCTTTGACGTGATCCCGGTGAAGTCTCTTTGCACACAGCCACCAGAATTAATTACGGAGGAGGATAAACGGCTTCGGAGGAGGACGACTGAAGGAAAGGAGGATTGATCACCTGCCAGTTAGAAATGCAATGTGGAGTAGTTAACTGTGGGAACAATTAAGCTCTGTGCTGAGATGAGGGATATTATTTCAGCAGGAGAGGTTAGCAGGTGTCTGTCTGAGCTGATTAAATGCTCACTAACCGTGAATAAACGGTTCAGGTGCTGTCGGAGCTCATACAGTCAAGTGTGTGTTCGCCTGTAAAGTGCTATCTTTCTCCTGTGTGCTTACTGTAGTTAAGGCAGGATGGAGCAGACGGTGTTGATTTATACTGATACATTTATTACACTTACTTTTCCTCGCTCAGTATTTCTCTTTCTCACATACTTTTGTCCCTCTATCTCTTCGTCCTTGTCTCAGTTCTTATTAGATTTTGTGTCCTTCACAAGTCCCAGACGAGATGTTCTTCTCAAAGCCCTTTTTTGTGTACTACATATGTCTTGTCTCTTTTCTAAGGTTCTTCCTTTTTTTTTTTAGGTTTTCCCATTCATAATGTCCTTCTACTTGTCTAACAGCTACTCTTCTCTTTTCTCTTTGTCCCGTGTTGTTACCAGGCATGGCTGACTGAGATCCATGAGTACGCCCAACAGGATGTGGTGCTCATGCTGCTTGGAAACAAGGCAAGGCATTGTGTGAAATAAATTCAAAATGTACTCAAGCTTAGAGGTCGACCGATAGTGGGGTTTTAAAGGCCCATATAACGGCGGTAGAGTGGAGCAAGAAAAAGCCAATAGCCGATTAATCTGCTGGCATGACATTCTTTTCTTCTGTCGACTACTTTTGCAGATGCCATTTTTAGTTTAACAATTTTTCACTCCGAATTAAATAAGTTCAAGTAACAGTTACATTTTGTATTGTCCTCACAGTCTGCGTGTACTGTATTGTGGACAAATAAAAAAAAAGATTCTTCCAAAAATGAAAGTGCCCAGCTGTTGAGGAAATGATTAGCCCATGTAGATGAAAGTATCATTTTAAATACATTTGAGACATTTTCAAATGTTTTTGTCTTCAGAAGGAACCAATGGTCAGGATAAAACAGTCAGGATAGGGAAGGTACTGAGATAGACTAAAGCTCTATTGAAGTTTAGCTTCCTGTATTATCTTAAAAAATTCAAATGTGCATGCTCCTCAATGTAAAGTATCCAAAAATATAGAGTTTTTTATATCTTTTTCAAAACTCTAGCTCTAACAAACTAACACTATACAGCTCTAATGCACACATGCACAACATCAAGTGTTGTATATGTTCAAGCGCAACTTATAATTTACCAAACCAACGTGAAGCCCAGTCAGTTAATTAATGCTTCACTTTCTGCCTGATAATGTTTCATTTAAGGACAATTATTCCTGTTGTTCTTTAAGCACACAAACATCTGACAATTTCTCAACCTGTTAATTTGCAAATATCAATGTTACACATTCACATCCCTCCTTCTGAACAGAGAACAGATGTCTCTGCCTTGGAGCTCTGTCTTGTTTCAGTCCCTCACACTCCCTATCAGCGCTTAATTAGCATCCTGAGAGTCAATCTTGACTCATTAGCTGCCATCGGACCTGAGCACCAGGGAAGGCTTGTTTGAAAACTGTGGACACATAGCAAGCAGATCTGCAAACCGCGTTGGTGGATGTTTTGGTTTAAGCACCGATGTGCGTGTGTGACCTTGTTTGTCCTGTCTTGCCAGGCTGATGCCACTCATGAGAGGGTGGTGAAGAGAGAAGATGGGGAGAGGCTCGCAAAGGTGACTTATTTATTTATTTATTTTTATAAAATTTACAAAAATAAGGGCACGACTTTCAATGTCCAGATGCTAGAGCTGCGGACCTACATCGTGCATGACCAAGACGTTTTCAACGCATCTTTTAATTCTTGTGTGATCAAGGCAGTGACTTTCACCTTTCATGTTATTATATAGTATTTGAATGGCTGATTGAATTTCTTTGACAGATGAGAGGACTTTGAGTATTACAGAAAGGTGGGATTATCTCAAGATTTATTTCTGCAATGTACAATGTACCACCTGCAAACCAAAAAGACAGATAAGACACAGAAAGGCCAGACAGCGCAGATGTGCACCCCTCCAGAATCAATTCACATTATACAATGAAGATGTATTGTATAGATTCCTGCCTTCCGTGTCATCATGTATACAAGTTGTATGACCTTCTGCAGAACATTTATTCAGTTTCATAGTCCTAATGGCTACCAATACAACCACAAAGCACTGAAACCAGGAGCGGAAGTGTCTCTTCATCCATTTCCCTGACAGTTGTTTCTTTCCAGCATTGCACACCAAACAAATGTCAGACAGCCAGCTGGTTCTCCCCAGAAGTGGGAGCACTAAACTGCCACTAAGTAACTTAAGACTAAAATAGCACATCATTTCTCATCACTGGGGGCTGAGACAAATTCCCCTCCAGAGGAAAAGCTCGGAGGCAATTTCATCACATCTGTGCTGGATTTAGCCAAAATAAACTAGCTCACTATTGTGCTATAAAGTTCCTCTGTAAATGTCTAACATTAGTCAACTGCCTTCATTTCTTTCAGTTTTTGTCGCATATCTGGGAGGCAGCAGCCTGTTGAAAAGTGTTAATGCGTGTTCGACGCATGTCTTCTGGGCGAAAGATAATCTCCAATAACTATCATAACTTTGACTCTGCAGGAGTTTGGAGTTCCCTTCATGGAGACCAGCGCCAGGTCCGGTCTAAATGTAGAACTGGCTTTCACTGCTGTGGCTAAGTGAGTATCGTTCTCTCTGCAAGTGTTGTGGATCACTCTGATTTTTTTTTCTTCTAATAAATATTGGAATTATTTAACCATGAAAAAGATTATGTGACAGCACTTTACTGCCATTATGGCAAAACAAATCATTTTTAAGATGTGAAAGTTTATTTTTGAACGTGTGGATAGTTTAACCAAAACATCCTAACTCAAGGTGAACTTGCTAGCTGTTCCCCACATACAAATACTAAGGAATAATAATGTGTCTTATAGATAGTTCTATCTACTGCTTTTCTCTTTCTCTGTCATTGGAAAATCCAGAATCTATGATATTATTTGAATTTTTTTAAGTTTTAGTATGAACACAAGATGTCTCTTACTTCAATGTAAAGTAAATTATCAGTTTACGTGTATGTACTTTCATCTAAAACAACAATACATGATATAGATGTTTTGAGCATCTTAAGAAAAACGGATAATTTCTAGTGTTTATGGCGTTTAACCTCATCTTACCTTCGTCTCAGGGAGCTGAAGCACCGGTCGATGAAGGATCCCAGTGAGAAGTTTACGCTCCATGAGTATGTAAACAAGGAGATGAAGAGCACAAGCTGCTGCAGGTCTTAGAGCCTGCCCTTGTCATTGTCTGTGTGTGTGTGTGTGTGTGTGTGTGTGTGTGTGTGTGTGTGTGTGTGTGTGTGTGTGTGTGTGTGTGTGTGTGTGTGTGTGTGTGTGTGTGTGTGTGTGTGTGGGGATAACTCATGTTCATACCTGGCGAGATAAAAAATGAGGAGTCTGCTCCAGCGAGGTATAAATCTGTTTGCCCTTTTGTTTCTCCCCTCCCAAACCTCCCTGTCTCAGTCCACACCCTCCATCAACTCATCTCACTGCCCCGCTCTATTTCACAAGTCCTGCTCGTCCTCATCCACCTCCTCCTGCAGCTGTGAATGTAGCCCCAGGTTATGGTTTGCAAAAGACAGCTAGACGCTCCACACCGAGTCATTAACCTATTAATGGATTAATTAATTCCTTCCATTACTGTAGCTGCATGATATTTTAAACCCCAGCATTGAATCGTTATTGTGACGGGATGTTCTCACACCAGAATTTATGGTTTCACATCAATTTAAAATGTCAGTGACTGTCAACATTTTGGTTGAACGTTGTCCTCCTGGTCAGTGTGTGGATGGATGTTCATAATGGATGTAGTGTGTAGTGATGCTGGTTCTGTCCATGGTTCAGTGTTCATGTCAGTAATTCGACCCGCTCTTTGGAGCCAATTTAGCTCACCAGCATAAACTCAATCCAAGCATTTCCATTATTCAGATGTGGATATTTCGGGACATGTCTCAGTTGGAATATGTCTTGCAATTGATGTTGCTATTTTGTATACAACCATATGAAGTACAGAATAGCATCATGAGCTAGAATTATTCTTTTATTACATTTTAATTCATGCTAGATGATAAATCAAAGCAGACAGTAGTTTAAACAAACCGTCAGAAACATGGCAGTGCATGTGTCATAGAACCTTAAACATTTTGGGGATTATTTAAATATTAGAGGATTGATGAATAGCAACCTCTCTTCTTTTGTTTATAGTTTATTAGTTTTGAAATGATTTGAAACACAATTTGACAAACGTAAAACAAGTTTTGATTGGGAAGAGTAGCACTTCAGATGGTAAATAAGAGTGTGGATGTGGTTTTAGGGGGGTATTTGGGGGAATAAAGACCCACAGTATGTTGACAATGTTACCCAAAGTATTGTATGCAACACACAGATGTGTATATCATTTGATTTGTAGTCAAATGTGCAAACATCAGTAGGCTGCTTTAATTTTGTATTCATGAATATATAAATGGGGTATATAGCGCCATGTTTTCTTAACAACATTTGGACCAGTGCATTTCTTATAATCTGTGAACAATATTTAACCCGTTCTTAATAAAAGAAGCACAGGCTTCTTTTCTATATGACTGTTGCTTTGGTAGATTTAATGTTAATGTTAGCCATAGAAAATGTCCTTTTTCATGTTTTTCCTATCTCGATGTTCACAGTAATGTATTGATTTTTGGCTTTACTACTTTTCAATGTGCAACTCATTTCTTGTATCTGAAAGATAACTACAATAAAAAGAAAAAGAAATGTGGCTCTAACCCATTTAATAGTGACGACATTTCAGTTTCACGGTCATGTCGAGTTTAAATCCTCCTCTGTCTCCATCTGCTGGTTAAAGTATACCACATGGAAGTAAATGCTGAAGTGGATCACTGTTTTCATACAGTTTTACAAAAACGAGAGACAAAGGAATGCAAGCCAATCCTTAAATGTGATCATAAACATTTCACAAACCAGTGAACATTCAGCAAAAAAAATAAATGGTATACCCTCTTGGCAATCTAGCATCACAAGCTGCATATTAGCAAATTTGACAGTTAAAAAAATAAATACATTGAGATAAATATCATTGTTCTCGTACATGGAATATGTGTGAGCATCTGCATACTTATTATATTACTGAAAACAGAGAAAAACATCTTTTGACATCTGAGCAGCAAACATTCTGATTCCTACAAACATTCAGGTCAGGAGGCCAGAGCTCTTTAGGAGGGTCTGTCATATGAGGAGGTTGAGCGGGTGGTAGATGGAGTAGAGAAGTCACTAGGGGACACACTAGTGTCCCCTATGACACACTTAAGTCTTCACAAAAACGTCCATTATGAGATGTCAAGTATGTATCTCAGGTCCTTCTCTTTGTCCAGCTTCAAGCACCAAGACCGTCATGGTTTGTGCTTAAAATAGGCCTCTACTGCAGAGAGAATGGAAACGACAAATATCAGACTCATAAATTGAGACGAACAGAGCTAAATAACGACCGCTTGGGTGTTCGGTTTACCTGCATACTCCTGAGGCAGCATCGGTCTGTTGATAACAGTCTGAAATGCTGCGATCCAGTCTTGCTGATCCTCGTCAGTCTCGCATGCAAATAGAAACTTCCGGTCTGGGGTCACGATGGTAATTCCAAACTGCCAATGGTAGCCTTGAGTGTTTGGAGGGAGGCCGGGAAGCACAGTGTAGCTGTTCTCCCTGCAGCCAATGAACACCTCGCCTCGTGCATAAGCATCCTGGCAGGAGAGGGAGAGGCGCATAGTTTAAACATCTTGAATCAAACTGCAACGCAGTGTTGTTGAATGAAACATAAACACTGATTTATAGTTTTCATTTAAAGAAGCATCTAGAAATAAATAAAGCATCTAGAATGGAAAGCTATTTGTCTAAAAACTTATTTCACACTGAGTTTTTGAGCGCACTGTCCCTCAAAGAATAGACGGAGATAATAAGTCTTAATACCAGTGGATCTTTGAAATACATGAGCCTCCTGTCATCCATTGTGAACCATCTCTTCTTGAAGCCCTCTGTGTGCTGTGGGACAGAAACGAAAGCAGCAGGAACATTCATAAGTATAGCGACAAATGTGGCGGGAATGATTAGTTAGTCAGGGGCTTCCATGGCACCTTGCATGGAAGCCCCTGCCATCAGTGTATGAATGGAGTGTAAAAGTACAAATCCATTTACCAAATGTCAAAGAAACACCTTTGCTGTCATGCTCAGCCAGACACTCTTATAGGCATTACATAGCTCCCTAACAACATATCAATCACATTGTGGGAAAAGTAATACATCATCAAAATGCAGAAAAACAAAATGCCTTACTTTTGGACCAGTCTTCTCCATGAAACCCTCCTTTATGTAGTTCCTGGTGAGCTTTGGCAACAACTGGACAAACAAAGAGCAAATATGTAGTCATTGATGAACTGTGTGTGTGTATTATATTTGTTTTTCCTCCAACATGTAGCTCTTAATGATGTTTCAAAGCCTCCACATTGGATACAATTCTGGTGTGTCTTTAAAACAAAAAAAGCTAAGACATAAAGGTAATCAAGTTCAAATATACTGTATCAGAAAGTTAAATAACCATAACTTGTGTTTTTAAAATTTTGAGAAAGTAATGTCCCACAAAGACACATGTTTTTGTATGTGCATGCACGTGTGTGTTCATGTACTCACATCAGCGGTGGATGCTCCAGGAAAAGCCACCTGAAGGTAGTGGAACCTGGCTGCTCTGATGGCATTGAACCAGTCCACCATTTCCTTCAAGAAAGTTCAGTGAGAGACTTTTACTGAAATACCTTTTCCTCACACATCATCAGCCCTGATACTCCATAATAACCTCCAATGGAAAAGACAACATGTCTTTTCAAAGCTATAAACCCAAAGGATATGTGCTCCATCTTGAAGTAGCATATTCTTAAAATATTATTTTGTATGCTGTATGACTTTTATGAAGCCTTATTAAGGATTATAAATGTAAACGTATCTGACTTGTAATAGCAAACTACGTCCACCAGAGGGACATGCATACCCATTTCCTGAATCCTTAGACACGTTCCTGGTCTTTTTTTTATTTCTCCACTTAAAGCACAGAACAGAAAGGCACTGCTCCTCACCTTTCCATCCTCGTGGTAAACAAAGATATTCCGAGTGCTGTTGTCCTTCAAATAAGTTATCTGCAGGCCCTGGGCAGTGCCGATTTTTGTTGGCTGGAAAGTGGCATTCACAGTATTGATCTTCATTATTGCTTTGGCCTCTCTGGCCTGCAGAAAAGAAGGATATTTTTTAGAAACATCTACCTTAAAAATGCTCTACATGGAATAGAAAATGATGCAGATGTTTACCATACATTTATTAACAGTGTGACACATTTCACTGTGATGTTTAAAATGAGAGATAACCATGTTCTTGTACTTAAAAGCACAGTACTGAGAAACATTTTGAAATGGGAGTTGAATGGGACACCAGAAAAAACAGGACATTTCTATAGAGGGGGACTTTTTAGGTTTGAACACATCAAATTCAGATAAAAAAAATCAAAAAGATAGAAAAATGTGGGAGGGAACACTCACATCGTGCTTGTTGAAGTACTTCAAAACACCTTCCCGTTCGGACAGAATAAAATTTCGGTTGAGGTACTGTCCGTTGTCCCTACCTCGTTTCCACAGAAACCCCTCTCTGTAGCCTGGAGGAGAGACAGACATTTTTACAACATTCACACAGAGGAGAGAAATTCACAACTGTCACGATAAGGAATATCAAGCTATGGTAAACTTCATTATTGTTTAGAAAAATTAAAGGTAGCAGAAGTGTTTTGGGGCGGGGGGTTGTGGGCAGCAGAACAAGCTGTAACACAACACAAATTGTCTAAAGCTGATTTGGTTAACCTGCAAGTAGGTAAATTAATGTTAATGCTTTGGTTAAATGTATATGTCTTTAAGTATTGGTCGTCATAAAACCCATTAAAATTGTGCCCATTCATCCAGCACATTGAAAGTGCACTTACACATTAAGTTTGCATTACTTTATGCAACAGTGGTCATTCAAGAGTGAGACTGTTACACAGGACACTGATCCAGAAACAATGCTGGCGGAGACCACTGAAAGTCTTATAAGAAGCAGCTGTAATATTAGTGTGTGTGTGTGTGTGTGTGTGTGTGTGTGTGTGTGTGTGTGTGTGTGTGTGTGTGTGTGTGTGTGTGTGTGTGCACTTTTAGCCACTATACAGCAGTGATGGGAGGAAGCACTTTTTTGCTGCACATAAATAATTCAACTATAAGTGATGGCTTCCTCTCCAGGCCTGTAGACACACACAACTAACAATCAGATCAGTGCCAGTGTAGGAATCAGCATGTGTGTGTGTATGTGTATGTGTATATATATATATATATATATATATATATATATATATATATATATATATATGCTCCGTCATATTTACTCTCTTCTAAAACTTGATATCAAACATTCCCTACACGTACAGATCTTGTTGGCTCCATTGACACTGGCCTCTCCGCCCATTCCCAGTGTGAGCCAACAGAAACAACACTTCAGGAAGATATGGCATTACGTTATGCACATCCAAACAACACACAGACACACAAACTTACTTAACTTGCACAAATCAGCAATATAACAATATTCAACAGAAAAAAAATATTCTCCAATGACCTAGGAACAGGATTTCATCCGATAATGAACATTATCTTTATTCAGTGTTGGCATAAACAAGCACGGCCACAGAAGCTACTTTTAGTGCATAAGATCGTATCAATCCGGCAGCAATGTGCCACTGCAGTTACCACAACGGAAAACCTGCAAGGTTTATTAGTATGATTAGTATGTTTATTGGTAAAGTAAGAGACTTTTACCACTTTTCAGCTTTTTCTACTTTGATTCTAGTTTTGTTTTCGATAGTCTTCTATAGCAATTGGCGTCTCTTTAGATTTCTTTTTTTGCTCTTGTTTAGTGTAGTTTTAGTTCTAATTGTAATGGTATTCATTATATTTGTATGATACTGTTTATAAATATGTAATTTACCACAGCTGTAAGACGCTGTAAGATGTTTGTAAATGTACCTTGAACTTTCTTGAAAAGTGCTTGAATTTGAAAAAGGTTCAGGAACCCTAAATATAATAGCAATAATCCCCTGTGATGCCAACTCTCAGCCTCACATAAATAGCACATCACTTTTTTCTTCTGACTACATGGAAATCTCTAAATAGCAGACTACATTAGAAAAAAACAGATAAACCACTTCCCCTGCCAGGAACGGGACAAGAAAAGCATTTCCATTTAAAGTAAAGTGCTGGTACGGTATGAGCTAAAGTGTAATGGAAAGGAAAACGTGCCAGAAAATGTCCACTTTCCTCAGGGAAATGAAGCTGGAATGAACACTTTAATGTTTCATCTGGTCCACTGGCACCACCCTATCTCTTTCATCCATTCCTTTGTCCCTCCGCTTGTTTCTTTTTACAGTAATAAAGTCGTCATCGACTGGTCTGGGCTGCAGTTAACTTCTGGTTCTGCAATAGCTTCATCAATTATTCATTATTCTGAAGTTTTTGTTAAATGTCAAATATTTGCAAACACTTGGGAGACCAAAGCAAGTTTTTGACCACAGTGTCTCGCTGCTAAATTCTCCTGGCATAAAATAGGAGCAATGTTACATGGAATGTTATATAGAAGATACAAAAGAGGCTATTCTTCCTCCGTGGCAGAGACACAGAGACACATGCTCCGAAACCTCTGCACAGCACAACACAAGAGGCCTTTGACCGAGAGGGAAAGACACAGAGGCACAGAGTGGAAGGGTTTGACAGTCATGAGACTCGGATAGTAGTGCTTTATCTTTATACCTTGAAGTGGAGATTAACCTTTCAGTGAGATTTTTCTACCAAATTATGTTTTAACTGCAAGGCTGCTCAATGTGTAACCCTGCTAGAACTTAGCATGGTGCTGTTTAAAGTGGAACTGTGTTGTGAACTTGAAACTTTTGTGTAAACTTGACACTGTGGTTCTAGAAATGACATCACTCTATAAGTTTGAAGAGAACGTCCCGCCCATATCTTCTGCGGGGAAGTAACACAGTAATCGTCCTAAAAACAGTCACAAACCATGACCTTTATCAGGTTAACTGACTTGTTGCACAACTTTGCATTTCTGGCACACAAGTCACAAAGGAAAAAACAAGTCAATAGAACAAGTCAATAGAACCTGATAGAAAGTGTCTTGATCAGGAGAAGATAGAGAACGTACAGTCAGGGCCATGAGTATTTGGACTGTGACACAATTTTTCAAAATGTTGCCTCTTTGAGCAACTCTTTGAGCAACTCTTTGAGCAACTCCTACAACCATAGTCATCACCAACCGCTCAGTTTCCTCCTTTGAGATGCTTTTCCATGCCTTTACTGCAGCCTCCTGTTGCTGCGTGTTTGTGGGTCTTTCTGCCTTTAGTTTTATCTGAAGTCAATGCAAAGCATATTCAATTGGGTTGAGATCAGGTGACTGACTTTGAGAAGCTCTTGGGCTGTTTTCACAGTATGTTTTGGGTCATTATCCATCTGTACTGAGAAGCACCGTCCAATCAGTTTTGTAGCATTAGGCTGAATCTGAGCAGATAATAAAGCCCTAAACACCTCAAAACTCATCCTTCTATCAGCTGTGACATCATCAATGAACACCAGTGACCCAGTTTCATTGGCAGCCATACAAGCCCATGCCCCAGCACCACCATGTTAACCAGAGGATGTGGTTTGCTTTGGAGCCGTTCTTCTCCTTCTCTACACTTTTGTCTTCCCATCATTCTGGTAAAAGTAAACCTTGGTTTTATCTTCCAAAGAACCTTCATCTAAAACTGATCAGGCTGATTCAGATGTTTTCTGGCAAAGTCTAATCTGGCCTTCCTGCACCTTGTTGTAAAACCTTCTGTATTCAGATTCATGAAGGCATCTCTTGATTGTAGACTTGGACAAAGACATGCTCATCTCCTCCAGAGTATTCTTGACTTCGGTAGATGTTATGAAGGGGTTTTTCTTCACCAAGGAAAGAATTCTGCTACGTCTACTTTAGATGTCTTCCGTGGTCTTCCGGGCCTTTTGGTGTTGGTGAGTTGCCAGTACGTTATTTCTTTTTAGGAATGTACCAAACTGTTGATTTGGCCAATCCCTAATGTTTCTGCTATCTGCTATCTATACGGTTGTGATATAAAATAAATATTCATAGGTTATTGTGGACAAATACTGTACATGTATAAACACTTAAAATGTAATCTAATATCCTATCGTTTGTTATACACCATTTATTACATGTTAATGTATATGCTGCTTTTGAATAGGGGTGAAGTAAAGTGTTGCCAATTGTTCATAATGTTTAGTAGTCTATGGTATAACCTGTTTTAAACTGGTGGTCTAAATACTGGAGAGGGGAAAGAGTAAAAAAGAGTGAAGGTGAAAGAGTAATTGTTTCTGTCAGCTGAGTAATATTTCAACTACTTTAACTTGCTTTACTTGGCTTGTAGTCAAAGGTCAATTTCTTGCCTTCGCCACGGAAACAGTGCTAAGATCACAGAATATTAAAGATCATAATGGCCCAATTTTAGCATCCGCACACCCGTTGCCAGTTACTTTGCGGGAGCCCCCAGTATTGATTAGCTGAGTCTCATTAGCAGTCAGGTTGGTGCCACTCTTTCTCTTTTAATGAGGCGTCACCAGGCAATTAGCCAAGAGACATGTATCATTTGTGACTCACACAGTCACGTGATTCAGCCCAAGAGACAGAGATGAGGGTTATGCAATGTCCATTTAGTGGGGAACTGAGCTTAGGCCAATGTCAACATTATTTGAACCATGAGAAAAGGTTGAAACATATTGTGGCGAGGGGGAAACAGAAGTGGGTGTGGATAAGAAATAAACAGGAAGGTAGAGTAGAAAAACGTAGGACACATGAGGAGCTGAAGTTGTCTTCCCCTGATGACCAACCCTCATTGTCTCTGCAACATAAGCCATGCTGACACAACATCTATCCATCGAACGAGCACTCAGTCTAACTGGCAAGCTAATTGGACTGGGCCATGTCAAGGAACGGTGGGTAATGGTGCCTACTGAGCCATGAGGTATTCATTATTATACCCTTTGCCTGTGTAATGCCATTAGCAGGCTAAATAGCATCGCCACACACACCCCAACAGATAACGTTTCTCATAAGATCACCATCACAAGAGTTAGTGCTTTCCTTCGGATTTCTTCAGCGGTTTCACCCAAGAATGCTGGTAATGATAATGGATGATGTTGTTTCCCTGCCGATTATTCATTCAATGCTGAATAGGTGGTGCCATGTGAGACACAGACAATTGTTTGTTTTTCCTGAGTAAGCAAGAAGTATAATGTGTTTTTGTTTGTCATAACTGGTGCATGTTATTCTTACCTGCTGAGTAAGGCTCCTGCCTCTCCACACGTTGGAACTCCTTCCTCTCGTACTTGGCTCGGATCCATTGTTCTCGCAGGAGCCTGCAGACCAGTTAGCGTTAAACACTCAGCTCTGCCTGGGTTTGACGTTTACTTCATGCTGAGGCTAATTTCTTGGAAACATCTCATTAACTTACATGGATGTCGAGGCTCGGAACCCGATTGCCTTCAAACTCTGAACAAAAGCAGTGAAACATTACATGGCTCACTTACTATTGTCTCCCATATCCATCTTTATTACATTAATTTGGCTGAACTCTTTCTGTTCCCTTGATAATTATCTTTCACATTCTCAAAGCATCATGCATAAACAAACGCCTTGCATGTGTATGCATAATCAGTTTGCTTCTCAGCCAATCATTTCACCATGCTTAATCTGTAATGTAATCTTCATCACAATATCGTATGTAATAGCTTTCTTTCATGAAGGCTCAAAGCTCTTTGTAGATAATGGATTTGCCTTTTTCTCTCATCTTTATTTAATTATCCCTTCCTTTGTGCAACCTTAAAGAATCCTCATCCATAAACCCGATGGAGGTCAACTCCATCGGGTAAAAAATATAACTTCATAGCTCTTTTTTATTTATTTTTATCACTGGACGGTTACGAAGAAACCCTTGAACTGAACTGTTGCTTCCTGTTCACTGGAACTTGGCATTCTTATCACTGAGGAGTTTCTGCAGTCAGCCTGGCTACCAAAACCACTTCTTCCCCTCAGTAACTCAACGCGTCCATCTGAACAATAACTGCCGCCTTACAGTTACAATCAGTAATATGTTTCTGTCTCTTTGCACAAAATAACCACAATATATATCAGCAAAGATGCGCAATGTTGTTGATAAGTTATCTCACCCACTCAGAGGGCCACTTTTGAGTGACAACAACCTTAACATTTGAACAAATCTGTTTTTTGCAAAGTCATTCCATGCTGAACTACCTTTCAATGAAGATGTACCACATGTTACGGATGTCCAAATGTGGTAAATTGAAGCAATACATTCTTGCTTTGTTGAGCAAGAAAGCAGAGTTCTCTTGCCAGTGGAGCACCGCCTACATGTACCACAATACATTGTGTGCAAGCTAAGCCAAAACACTGTAAACGTATTCTCGCCCATAACATCCTCTGTACTCATATTTTGAGATGCTATTTTTGCTTATGGAAACATAGCTAGTTCTGTTTTCTGTTTTTTGTTTTTTTACTTTATTTACACAATGCAAGTTTCCCCTTTAAGACATCTTCAATAGTTACAAATGGACATGTATGATAACCTTCACCACCATGGCTGTTCAAAATCCAGACAAAAAAGAAAAGTGTTTACTGTATCCATCTGTGCTGTAGATATGTACTAATCACCCTTTATGTATTGGTGACCTGGATCAGACGTTTAGGAGGGCAGAGGAAGACACGTCACTTACATGCAGTCTTTCTGTGTCGGGCAGTAGTAGAAGGCAGGAACTATCTGTTCATATGTGGCCTTGGCAGCATTGTTACCCACAGAGTCCATGAACTGCAGAGGGGAGGAAGAGAAACTGATGTTTGTAAGTGATATCTGTGTGTATTACTGTGTGCTCAGTGGCTTAATGCCTGTGAGCGCATGTGTATTTGGCTTCTGTTTGCAGGTCACACACACAAACACACACACACAAATATTAGTTGTATCTGCCAGCTGCTTGCTCAAGTCTGAAGGCTTGTCTTTTTCTTCAAAGCAGGGATGCAGGAGCTAGAATGGAAGGCAGAGAGTGATGCTCACCGTGGAGCATGGTTGGATGAGGACGAGGCCAGAGGGTGCAGACGTCACCTCAAGCCAAGTTTCAGACTATAATTATTGGCTAGCCTTCTCTTACAAAACATGGGGATTTCTTTTCTTTTTCAGGTTATGTGTGAATAAAATCACTTTACATACACGACAGACACAATGTCTTACCTCCACCTCAGAGGAGCTCCAGGGATCCAATAGGACAGATTTCACTTTGCTGATCTGAACAATGTTTCTATGAAGGCCGGAGCAGCTGAGACACACAAACACTCCCAGAGTGTAGGACGCCCATTCCGGATCTGCAACGGAGCATAAAGACACATGTAAATGCACACAACAATGTTATAGCTCAAAATAACTGTTCACACTGAAACCTTTCTTAACTTCCTTCTGACAGAAACTGATGGCTCAGCTATAATTGAAGCAGGTTGACCCTAGCGACCAGCAAACAACCATAACAACCAGTGGTTGGCGCATTATTACAGGCAGAGAGAACTATTTTGACATTTTTTTTTTTATTGTAACATGTAGTTAATTTGTATTTGCCGAAGGTGCTGGCCCAGAAAGAGCCGGAACATTTATAGATAGAAAGGATAAAAACAGGGTAATGGCGAAGATAAAAGAACATGGCGGGACTATGGGGTTGTCTGTCTTTCAGATCATGAAGAAGACCGACAGCTACACAGATCGATATAAATGTGTTTTCTGCTTGCTGTCTTCCTTTCTCTCCATCGCTCTGTCTTTAAATACATGACAAATACTCCCTCAAGTAATTTGTCTTTGCATCTAAAATAATACATTTTCAAATTGTACTCACTTCAGCCTATACAGGAAGCAGTTCACCCAATGAGATCTGAGAGCTTGTCTCCATGACCTAGATCTAACAACCCAGTTCACATCCTAGAGTGATCAGAAAAACCTCCCCCAGTTTCACAAGTGATCAATTATTGGATGAATGTCAGTCGAGCTCTGAATTGTATTTAGGTTTGTGTGAGGCCAGACAGGTGTCCCCTTTCCATTTTTCAGTCTGGTGGCAGCAGTAAGAGAGTAATTTTGTATGACTATTATAAATTGACAGGCATGATTACTGTATAACAGTTACAAGTGTGTGCAACACGTTATTCACACCTACACAACATTCACACGTGACATTTACACAACAATAAATGAGTCATTACTACCTCCAACACCTTTGTGCCTCCCCCGATAACACATGCACTGAAGACTTCTGACATAAACTGAAAAAAAATACTTAGTTTTTTGTGACATTACGGCACAGTTATGTTAAGTAGTTCAGTGAAAGTTCAGAACTTTCTCACCCCAGTTCAAACATTGCTTTGAAGGGAAACAAAATTTGAAAGAGTGTGCAGCGTGATAATTATGAATTTCACAATAAATTCACTGCATGCTTGTTTTTTTTCTTTTCTTTTTTATACCAAAGCAGATATGTTTGGTATGACAACATACAGTATGCTAATCCATTTAAATTCAGGTCCGAACAGACACAGAACAGGAAAGAGTTGCAGCAAATGTCTGAGTGACGACACCTCACGCACACAGCACCAATATTTAATAGTCTTATCAATGCAAGGGGAGATTACAGCTGACGTGGAGGTTATTTTGTAACTGAGTCAGAGAACTGAGGGAGTGTCAAGTAGTCTGTATGAGCGTGCTGCAGCCCTTCAGCCATTGCTAATGAAAACTTAGTGAACTCATGCAACAAAAATAGCACGAGAACAGAGAATGACTTCCTTGTGCATAATCACAAAGCTGCACACATGCATCTGTACACAAGAGACAAGTATCTGGTGTGTAGCCAGTCCCATCATCTTTGCCTTATGTGGGCTTCTTGTAGTTGAGTTGTCAATCAGTCCAACTGAGAAGTCAGTCTCCGAGACAACAGAATGCATACAAAGTCAAATAGAGGAAGAAAAACATATTTGGCATGGAATAGAAATGAACGGGTCGAGAAAGCAGAAATGCATAAAGCACATTAGACTAAGTGTACAGTAATTGATCATACTGGAAGTCATTTTAGTAATTAATAATTGCTAAACTTTCTCTGGCTGCAGCTTCCCAAATATGAGGCTTTACTGCTTTAAATATTATTCACTGTGGGGTTATACATGGGTATAGATGGGCATTTTGTCACAAGCCACACCTTGTCTGTGTATGATAAGTGCAAACCAACTAGGTGTGACCAGCAGGGTGTGTGACCACATGTGTACACAAAAGGAAATCAACCTCCAGATGAATATATATTTTAACCCTCAACCAACAAATAATACATCTGTAATAAATACCCCACATAGGAATAACAATACATATTACTTTCTTTTTTTAAACTAATGCTGAGCTCTTTACATATTTACATATATTCACTATTACAATACATAATTACTTTTCCTTTTGAGTCCTCCCCAAATGCATTACTCTTACATTTGCACTTTTTCGTTACTCTTCATTAAGTCAACTTTTCCATCATAACCGGACCAGAGCTTTACCAACGAGAAAGAAGTGGAGACACGGTGTGAACTTGTGGTAAAGAGGGTTCGTTATTTCAAGCTCAAAGAAGTAGGATGGTCATACAATGTCTTTCCAAACAGAAGTAAGTCACTGCGAGGTCACTATAAGATGTCTTTCTCCAGCAGTCAGACAGAGCTCCCTCCGGCTTACCTGCAGCTCCGCAGTCGGCACAGTTTCCATTCCCAGGTTTCCCCAAAAGCTGTTTCACACGCTGACTGTTGGTTTCTTGATCCGAAGCCATAACGCGAATGTTTCTGCCTAGATGCCTGCTCAGCGGCTGGAAACCTCAAACTCTCATGCATCAAAAGTAAGATTGCCGCCTGGACGCGCTGGACTACACAACAAACGCGCCTACACGTCTAATGAGAAGGCTGTCATGTTTAGGTTGAGGGCTGAATAGCAGCGCGTGGCCAGGCGAGTGCATATGCTGTATAATTTAAGCCATATGCAACAATACATTAAGGTCTTAGCTCTGTCTTTTTCTGGAGTGAGACCTCCAGCGGTCGATGTGATGGTATGAAATGCGCTCACGGCACCGAGATGTACCTCCTCCTTCACGAATTCACTGCGTGGAAATATCAGAATCAGAACCAGAATCAGAATCAGCTTTAATGGCCATGTAAATTTGCACATACATGGAATTTGACTCCGATTTCACTTGCTCTTCGTACTTTTTTTTCCCACACACAATATAAATATAAAAAAATATAAAAAGGACATTAAAGACAGTAGTAAAAAAACAAAAAATTGCAGATAGTGCAGATGAAGAGTCTGTTTAACTGTTCATCATATCTGACCTGATCTCAAGGTTTTTTCTTTTTCTCCGAAGATATTGTAACGACCTGAATAGATGCGGTTGGTGATACTGATATGGTGATAGTAAAAATACAGTTGAATAGAAGATATATTGAAACAGAAACTATTCTCATGTCATCTGTCAAACCGTACCCAAACCAGCCCGTGAGTGTCTAAGAAGAGAAATCAAGTCATAGAAATAGTATTCCAGAAAAGTCATAAGAATGTTATACCTTAAAAAAAAATGGTCACAAAAACGTAAAATTAAAGTCTGACAAAAAAAAAAAATTATATACATCATTAAAAAAAAAGTGTACCCAAATATATATATATAAATAAACCTTTATCGATTATTGACATGGAACTAAGTAATGTATATATATATATATATATATATATATATATATATATATATATATATATATAAACATACACACACACACACAGGGGTGTTGTTTACTTAGTTCCACGTCAATAATCGATAAAGGTTTATTGAAGTGTGTTTAGGAAAATATTTTTGCATGCCATTTCCCTGGATCTCAATTCTTTATCAAGTAAATTATGCTAATCAAGCTATTTCAGCTGCAGTAAGGTAACAACCTGCAGCTACCGACTGTACTCTGTACATAGATTTGTTTGCATATTAGAAATCAAATAAGCCAATGTGATTTCTAAACTGTATCTTTTTGTTCATATTCATTTGAAAGTAGGACAGGCACACAAACATGTTCTTGAAAGATTACGTTGAAGTATGTTAAGCAAATGAAGCTGGCAGGCCCTGAGCCAAGAAGCTCATCCACCAAGGCTTTCCCAATCTTGACCTGACAGATACACACTGAACTCACACTTTACATGTTTCAGCAATTTTATTTTTCAAAATGTCTA
The DNA here is from genome assembly GCA_038501785.1 of Myoxocephalus aenaeus. Taxonomy (NCBI): domain Eukaryota; kingdom Metazoa; phylum Chordata; class Actinopteri; order Perciformes; family Cottidae; genus Myoxocephalus; species Myoxocephalus aenaeus. Next base: position 6,912,795 of record JBAMJR010000051.1, on the reverse strand, counting down.
AAAATTCAGTACATGATAAAAAGAAGTCACAGTTTAAAAGAATTATTTGTAGATCTCAGTGGAGCCCGACCTCCGCTTGAAACATAAATGCGAGACAGCTTTTGGGGTCAACCAAACACAAAATATGAAAAGAAAATACTCATTTGCACACAAAAAATATAGAAAAACATTTAGGCTTTCTACATGCAGGCAGATGTTTGCGTTTGCTACAATGCAGATAGTTGTATTTCTTGTGAGTCCATGAGATCTGAGAAAACAGGAGGGAAAGCAGGAACTCTAACTGATCTTGAGTCAGAATCTAAGAGATCACTTGGTGTCAGGAGGAAGGAAACTCGTCTATCTGGAGGAGTTCGAGCTGGAACGAGAACGGTGGCGCCTACGACCAGGAGATCTGGAGCGAGAACGGCGGCGTACTGGGGACCGCCTCCTCGGGGAGCGGGACCTGCAAGGACAGAAAAAGAAACTAGAATTACTACCTTGTGGTTGTATGCCTCTGCAAACCAGGCAAGTTGCAGTTTAAGTTCATGTCTGAGTTGTTCCTCATCTGAGTCAAGTCTAAGGATAGAGGATGCTGTTTGCTGTACAGATTGTGAAGCCCCTTGAGGCAAATTTTGTAAAAATATTTTGAATAAGTAAATTAAATGTATTTGACGTGACTTTGTTAAGCTTTGTTTTCCTTGTTCCAATGTCTATTAGTGTGCAAGTTCATTGAGAAACAAAAAACTGTGAAACATGCTTTGCTAATAAAGCTGATTCTGGTGAAACACACCGTTGTAGCCGGACAGTGAACAATGCCTCAAAAAATGGATGATGCTGCAAGGAAGCTACAAATTTGAAGATGTGGATGTTTCACAAACATCTTCTACACCACAGCACTGAATATCTTAACAATCACCACATTTTTAAGGCAGACAACCAAACTTTTGTTTCACCAATTCAATATCTGACCAAATGTCAAATATAGTCTCAATGTCATGAGTTATGACATTGAATAATGGCACGGAAAGCGTTTTTTGCAGAGCATGATGATATCACAGTTAAATTGACCTTGTGGAGATAAAACATCATCACTTCATTGTTTCTTCCTACAAGAATGTTGTGTCAAGTTTGTGTGAAGTCACAGTGACCTTGACCTATGACCACAAAAATCTAATCTGTTCATTTTAAAGATATTCCCTCAAGATGTTCCCGATAAAAACAGTAGGCCTCCAGCAATGGCTGTCGCCAGTGCAGAGACATTAAAACAAATTGTGATGGTAAGACAAGAAGAATGAACAGCTTAATGTCTCAATCAAACATGAACATATGTTCACATGATATTGTGAAAATCAAATGTAGGTAGCCACTGATTGGAAATCCTCAATGTACCTTCTCCTCATGCGTGGTGGACTGCGACGCCACATCGGTGGTGGCGGGGGCATTCTGCGAGGGGGAGAAGGTCTACGAGGTGGTGGACGAACTCGTTGAGCCAGCACGGCAGATGCACTGATTTCCTGTCCATCGATCTGACCTATCAATAACAAAGTTGAAACGGAAAGTTATTCAACTCGTTTGCTTAGTAGAGTAATTGAGTGAGACAGAGGCACTGATAGAAACCCGCTGGCCTACCTCCATCCATGTGTTTGAGGGCCTTCTGAGCATCATCAGGAGTCTCAAACTCCACATAAGCGTAGCCGCGGGAAAGGTGTGGGTGGATCCTGTCCATTGGCATATCGACCATTTTGATTTGACCATAAGTGGAAAAGATCTCCTGGATGTGGTCCTGTGCAAAAAAAAAGACAGTATGTTTGTCAGAACCATGTTGACAAAAGATGTTTGTTATCTTTGGAGGAATAGTGTTATTGTTGATGTACAAAATAATATGAATATATAATAAATAAAGTAGACTGCTGACAACAAGACTAAGGAAATGAAAAGCCTATATACACACGACAATTAATCATACTGGTCTAAAATAATTGCAACATCTCAAAAATTCTTCTTTTTTTAGTTTTTACTTTTACTCAACATTTACATTTTGATTGAGGAAACATGGTGTTGTCATCTACCTGACATTACGTTTCTGAGATTGTGTCATAATCTCAAATCATGTTATATCATGTGTTTTGTTGTAAAAAGAGTTTTTCAGCTGACCTTGGTGACATTCCTGGTCAGCCGCCCTAAGTGAACTTTAGTTGGTTTGGGGCTTGGGCTTCTTTTCCTTCGCTCCTTGTCATCACCCCGCTTCTGTGTTTTAGACCTGTTGGTTCACAAAAAAAAAAAAAATGTCATCAGGTCATTAAAGTCTATAAATAATGGGTAGCTAGCTGCATTAGATGAAGTGACTCACGCTGAGCGGGATCGGCGGCGGTTGTCATGGCGTCTGCGGCCGAGGCTGGGAGATCCTGAGGTGCTGGAAGATGAGGAACGAGAGCTTGAAGAACCAGAGCGGCTGGATCCAGATGAGCTGGATCCACTTGAGGAACCTGAGCTCGAACCAGAGCTGCTGCTTGAAGAGCTAGATCTTTGGCATTGTCAAGACAAAGAAAAACATGTTAGGTATAAAAATATATACATATTTAAGCCACTAATTAACTGAGAATAGCATAAACACTAATAATCGCATGAAGACCGTAGAAAACCAACCTGCTGCTGCTACCAGTAGAGGCACTGCGATGTTTCCTAGCTTTCTCTCGTCCTCTCTCCTTATCTCCTTCCTTGGTACTAGTCTTTTCTTTGCCTCGGTCTTTTGTTTTTTCCTCCTCCTTCCGCTTTGTTGGTGACGGTGCCCTAAAGTCAGAGCTGCTGTTACTTTGAGATCAGATACATTGTGACTGATAATTCATTTTATTAGCTTAGTTTAGTCTAATTTCAGCAAGTAGTGAACATTGCATGTCACTCTACTCAGAGCCAAGATTATGTCTTGAAATTGCCATTTTGTCTGACCAACAGACGCAAAAGGCATTCAAACTACTATTAAACAACCGTAATACTACTATTAACAATGATTCATCCAAATGGTCTGCGGAAATCAACAGTTGTATTCCTCTTGAAAAGTTTACATATAGTCTCAGAAAGAAATATTATTTATTTTTGAAAATCTGGCAGCCCTATTTGGAGTACATGGGTACAACACTAACAGTACCATAGGACTAACTATTTGGAGCTCTGAATTACATTATGCACTGTGTTATTGCGGTAGTCTTATTATCTATTTACTTATTTTTCTTTCATCTACTTGTGTATTTGGTTCTTTCTTAACTTGTGTAATTTTCTGTAATGTTTAATGTAGTGTGCTCTGTATGCTCTGCAATGTTCTCTTGCATGGTTAAAATATTTGGGAAAATAAAATATAAAAAAAAAAAACGATTATTCAGTTTTCAAAATTGTTGGCTAAAATGTTTCTCTCGACCGAAATATAGTTTCATAGTTTATGTAAGGGTAACACTCTCTTCAACACATTTTTTTATGATATGAAAGACTTAGAACCAAAAAGTGAGTAAGTACCAAAAGAAACGTCTCAGCGGGATTAAACATAGGCCGTAAATCGTAACTAACCGTCGCAATGTTGCGGGGCCTTACTGGCATATTACAAACTTCGTCGGTTGTAATGTTATTGTATTACAAGTGCATGTTTAATCTCATATTAATAATATTATAACTGAAACCTCTCAGACTAGTCAACTGTACTGCTAACAAAAGGTACTGTCGGGACAAAAATCCGCCGCCATTGATTTTCATTTAGCGTTAACTGACTCCTCAAAACACACAGACACGGGGACTGCTTTGTTTGGTCGATTTATACGCTATTCATACGTGCACACACGGTTTAAACACGGGCCACAATATTCCGTATATGCTACAATTTGTACTGGGATTGAAACTAGCTCGATTGTAATCAAATATAAAGCTAAACTTACATATTGTTTCAGTCGAGGTGAATCCGATTCAACCACTTGAGGCCGCAGAAAACTAGTCGCTCAGTGATGACGAATCAGCGGACGTGACGTAGCGACGTAAGCGCAATTTACAACTGATTTGTTTATTTACCTTCTTGTCGATAAAAAAAAAAAAACGTTAGTTCATGTGGACGTGACTACGTGGTAGCTAGTCCAAAATGAAATACTTCACGTTGGTGCGTGACATGATTTAATCACCAATCGACCATCGCGTGAACAGGTGAGCGCTTCCCTCTGTAACGGCCCCATGTTCGCTGCTGTCGCGAGCTAACTAGCGTTACTTCACTAGCTCGGCTAACGTTCTCGTCTGTTGGACACAGACTAATTTACGATACGGCATCGTAACCTGTCTTTACGGCGACACGTAGTTTTACAGAAATCATGAGTCACTATTTTGAATCTGGACGACAGTAGATGTCTGATAACCGGTGACGTCAGCCACCTCGTATTTGTTAGTTTAACCAAAGCAAATAATGGCAACATATGCTGTGACCGCAACATTAAGATCTATTTATTTCATATGTGGATCCGTATTTATAGATAAGATTAAGATGCCAAAAGTACATTTGCATGTATATTAAAGTTACTGTGAGGTATTTTTAAGTGGTTATGAAAGTGGTCTCAATAATGATACTGAAACCTCTATATGACTATTCATAAGAAAACGAGGCCATCAGCGAGTAGATTGTCTTTTTCTATGTCGTCATTCTTAATGCTTGACATGTTTGACAAGGAAATTCCTTTAGAAATCAATAACTGCTCACACACTCAACACAACTAACTACACTGAAATAATAGTCTGTAACGTTGTCTCTGTGGTTACAATGTGACAGTTATTTTCAGTGTCGCATGTTTCATTATACGTTTTTTTTTTGGTATTTTACTGGGATACGTTGCTGCTGGATAATAACACAATGCAGTATTGTTATAACGGGAACAATTCTAAAACAAATCTTGTTATAACTTAATAAGGATCCCGAGGAGCTGAGCAAAAGTGTTGCGTAATGTTGGAAGCAATAAACCTCTGTTTTACAGGCGTGTGCATATACTTGAAGAATTGAAGAAGCACCTATTGTTTATTTCCCAGTATTAATCAGACACAAAACGTTACATACCGTTTTTTTTTTTACTACATATTATTTGTGAATCTTCTAGAAATCAACTCCCAGAGTCCCTCCAGAGTGCGAGACCATGGGCCGTCTGGATGATGCCGCCAAACACAAAGTGGTGGAGCTGCGGAGAGCTGGTCTGAGTTTCCGCAAGATCAAAGCTGTGCTGGAGCTGGAGAACATCAAGGTGTCGGCCCAGGCAATCTACCTGTTCCTGAGGGAGTTTCAAGGGCGGCCGCCAGGGAGGGTGAGACCTATGGAGGCTGGAAGCAGCACATCACCCTCACAGGTGCAGCCTCGAGCCGGGGCAATGCAAGAGAGCTGGAATAACATTCAAATCCAAAATCTTCTGCGGGACGTGTCTCACCATGCTAGCTTTGCAGCAGCTGCCAATTTTGCCAAACATACTTCCACAAATCCAGATACTGGAGTAAAGCCACCTGGCTCCGGGGAGACTAGTGGAGGCAGTCGGCCAGAACAGCAACACGAGGAAGATAAGGAAGAAAATGACATCCAGATTGTAAGTGTCACCTCTCTTGCACATGGCAGCCAACCAAGAGTCCCCCCCGCGGTCACAAGAGCAGAGGCCAGTGCTTTGTCTTCCACACTAACAGTCTCTGGAGTCATGAGGAGGAGAGCTACACCTTCTCCAGCCACCAATTTGATGCTGGCAGCTCGAAAGAGGCTTTTGGATAAGGCGCTGTCACACAGGATGAAGGTACCTACTTATACATTATTTCTCCCATTTGACACAATTCCAATTGGTAAATTTGTAATTCTTGTTTTGTATAGCACAATACCGGTATAATGCGTGCAATACCAAAAGCTTCAAACCATCAGTCAATCTTGACTTGCACACATTGTTTTTCAAGTCATTCCACCAGGTGGCGCCCTTGTTAAGAAGAGATCACTCAAGTGTCCAAGGTGCTGATCTGAGAGGCGCAATGCCACAACCACCTGAAACTTATGATCTGACCACTGAAAAGGTGAGCAAAGAGCAAACCTGGTCTCTGCCTTTATTCACGTTAACTAAAGTGTGTGCCAGCACTTGACACAATGACAGACGTCAGTCACCTCTTGTGACCGGACCAGGTTTAGGTTTAGCATATGTCATCTCCTGATTCTGGGAGGCTGAATTATTTAAGATGTATTGTAATGTTGTTAAGATTGCATTATAACTTAACAAATCTTTCCACGGTTTTCATGGTATTTTTGTAATGTTGCACAGACTGCTATGGAAGGTCAATCTGGTGGTGTCGGCCCCCCAAGGCGTTTCCTTACACAGAGACCATGTCTGCCTGTCCGTTCCCTTCACCCGATTCCTCGGGTTGGCATCCGTCTTCCTAACCGTTTACCAGCACCTTTACCATCTTCGGCTCCCGGGGTTGCCCTCATCCGCATACAAACCCCTGGAGGCCAGGGCGCCACTCGTAGTGAGGGGAATCCGAGCCCCCAGCAGGCAGTCCAGGACACCGGGGGTAGAGGTGGTCTACAGGATCAGATTCAAACCCTGGGATCTGAAATGCGCAGCTTGGGTCTGGCAGTGAAGATGCTGGTGGAGCAGCAGTGCTGCCTGGAGAGGGAGCAGGTGCAGCAGACACACATTCAGAAGCAGATCCTCAGCACTCTACAGACCCTCACCTCCAAACTGGGACGTTGCAGCGTCGTTCAACAGCAGCACAACAAAACTCCATCGCCATCCGGTTTGCCATCAGCTTCTGCATCTACCTCCTTCAGCCAGGACACCTTCAACTTCAGTCAAGGCACGTACACCCAGTGTAGCCAAACAGAGCCAAGCTTCAACTCTTTAGAGAGTTTAGAAAATGTCGAGGCCTTTAAACTGCCAGGACTGAGCCCTTCAATTATGAATGGGTTTCCACCTTGTAGCAATGCTGAGAACCTCCCACTAACTCCCACTCCCCCTCGCACACAACCATATGTGGCTGCATACCCACAGCAAAACAGTCAAACACTCATGCAACCCTACACACAACCCTATGTCTCTCTATACAGCCAGTCACATTGTCAGACTTTCAGAGGATCAGAGAGTAAAACATCTGATTTCCCACGCAGCTGTTCAAGGACTCTCCAGGACTGCAGTGTGTCTACCCAGCCAGGGATGGACTCTAACCACTCTTCACAGGATCAACAGATCAATGTAGTCAAAGTGGAAGGACCTTAGAGGCTGTCCGATACCACAGAGTGTTCATGGGACCATAAGAGTCATTTTAGAAAACGTATTAAGACACATGTGTTTACAATAAACATATGCTGTAGCATTTCATAAATTAATGTTATTTTTAAGTACATTTTAAGGTAATATAAACAGCAATAGAATGCAACGCTTTGGTAATAATGTTTATGATTTGTCTTTACTATAGGCAATGATTACAAAGTTAGAGCAAATGATTATGTGCAGGCACTTTGTCATATTTGTCACAATTCTTGTTTATTTCTTATCTTTTAATTTTGTATCACTAGGACGAACTGTTCAATTTTCATACCTCTATTCTAACTGCTAAAAAACATAATAGATTGTTATGATCCAAAGCATTTCAATGAGAATGTTGTATGCGTGTCCAGCTGAAGATTATTAAAGGTTAAATTCTTCTCTAGACCTGCACTGGAATTATGTAAGAGCTGTAGTTTAATCTATAACATGTTTTCCTCAATTTAGCCCCCTATGACCCACTTTACCTCCCGAGCACAGCCAGTATGGCACATAACTTCTTTAGTTGAGACAAATTAATAATTTTATGAAGTATTTTGGTTTTCTGTCTGTATTTATACGTTAACCTAAATTAACCGACACTGGGCCGGGCCCCCTCCACCCGTAAAGCCCATAAACACTAAATAGGAGGACTAAGTGTCACCCTGTAAACTGATGCTAAAAACTACGAATGCTATGCTGAAGAAGTTCCCAGGAGTGGTATAATGGACCACTGTAAATATGCTTTAGAAGCATTTAGATATATGCAGGTTTACTGTTATTGTGTTTTTGATACCAAGTACACTTTAACGTGAACTACATGAGATTTAAGCAGATGGTAGACTGAAGTAACATACAAGAAAGGCTGTACATTGCATCCCGGGCCTCCACATACCAAATGTATCAAATTATTTTACATCTTTGTAATGTTGTTCTGTTAAATGCAATGTCAGACAGGTTTTCAAAGTACACCTGTATGTCAAATATCTGTTGGGAATCCTTCCTGATTAATGTTCCACTCATCCAGTCATTCTGTCTGGGATTCCATGTCAATAACAGACCCAGGGACTCCCATCTGCCCTACCCACTCACTCACCTGCTCCACATTTACTGATTATCTCAGCAGTATACAGACCCACTTGCACTTATATTCTGCCAAATTGTCTTTTGCATTGAGTAAAGCATAGTGTTCTTGTCATTTAGCTGTCTGAATGTTTTTTATTTTTAAACACAGTTTGCCTTCTGTGTTTACCTGATGGGTTTTGACCTCTACCTGGTTTTGGATTAAAGATCTTTGGACTTTGCATAACTGTCATGAGTTGTGATTATGTTTTTTTCCTGTTCTATGCCAGCCAGCGTTACAATAATTAACTCAAAGGAAAACATTGGCAACGGCGTAATGCCCTCCATGCTAGATGAACTGCACAAAGCTCTACTCCAGACAGCTTCCCTACTGAATTATATAAGCACCTTTGGCAAGGCAAGTTTATTTGTATAGCACATTTCAACAACAAGGCGATTCAAAGTGCTTCACATAAAACCATTAAAAGCATCAAAACATAATGCAGAAGAAAATAAGATTTAAAAACAATTTAGAATATTCATTAAAACATTTTAAAAAAAAACAGCCAAAAAGCAAAAGATAGAATAAAAGTTGCAGTAAAGTTTAAGAAATAAAATGCAGTAGTAAGACGCAGCAAATTAATAATATCATTGAATCTGGTTCAATTAAAGGCAACAGCCAACAGAAAAGTCTTCAATCTGGATTTAAAGGAGCTGAGGGTCTCAGCAGACCTGCAGCTTTCAGGGACCTTGTTCCAGATATGTGGAGCAGAAAAGCTGAACGCTGCTTCTCCATGTTTACTTTTGACTCTTGGAACAGAAAGTAGACCCGTCCCAGACGACCTGAGGGGTTGGGATGGTTCATACGGTAGCAGCAGATCACAAATGTATTTAGGCCCTAAACCATTCAGTGCGTCATAAACCAGCAGCAGGATTTTAAAGTAAATTATTTGTTGGATAGGAAGCCAGTGCAAAGACCTCAGAACTGGAGTGATGTGCTCCACTTTCCTGGTCTTAGTGAGGACTCGAGCTGCTGCGTTCTGTATCAGCTGCAGCTTTCTGATTGACTTTTTACAGAGGCCTGTGAACACACCGTTACGGTAGTCAAGTCTACTGAAGATAAATGCATGGACACGTTTCTCAAAATCCTGTTGAGACATAAATCCTCTAACCTGATATATTCTTCAGGCGATGAGGCCGTTAGGGCCTGCTAAGCCTTCTCTGCTGGCCTAAACAGAATCACAAAGTTTAAATTTAAATTGTTTATTATACGTTTTTTGTTTTTGTCGCAGGCACATCTAGTTGTTGATTTCTTCATTGCATTTAGCCAGCCCTTGTATGGGATTATAGTCCTCTGGTGATATAGTTATGTAGATTTGTGTGTCATCTGCATAATTATGATAACACACGCATGTAGATGTTGAACAGAAGGAGGCCCCAGTATTGAATAAATGTAGAGATGTACTAACTTCTAAGGCCTTGTATATAATGTATTGCTCACTTATACTCCCATATTTATCTTATTGTGTGGAGGTGTGGGGGTCAACTTTTAAAACATCTATAAATTCAACAGTTTTGTTACAAAAATGAGCGATACGCATCATGAATAATGCTGGCTACTATGAGCACACAAATTATTTGTTTTACAGATCACATGGTATGAAATTTAATTAAAAAGTCTTCATATCTCTTGCGAAAACATACCTTTACTCATGTGGACGAACTGTTTTGGTGCGTGCAATTGGTTTCCTAAGGTCTTGGGTTCACAAAAGTGAAATATATGAATAAAATGAAAAAGCAAATGTTGTGTTATCGTTTTTTGAGTAGAAATGTCACACCTTTCACCAAAATGATAAAAATGGGACTGAGAAATGACTTCATACTCCAGATAAAGCTAAATGGGGTGTGTGCAAATAAAAAATGACCATTACGACATTTTCAAATAAAATATCTATTATACATAAAAAAAAATGTTCAGAAATAGAAAATACATTCTATTGAGCAGCAGAGTGCACGGTGCTCTCTGTAAAATGCATTACTAGTCAGTAATAAGATCACTGAAAGAAAGATGACGGTGGCGTAACCGCGCAGTCTTACGGACTTGTAACGAACAGCGTAACCGTGAGCTAAATGTGCTCACTCTGCTACCGTAAAGATTGTATTGCAAAACAAAGTTTAGTAAATACACTTACCCATCTTCAAATGGATCCCTTCTGTCTGCATACTCCTCTTCGTTGCAGGAATCGAAGCCTTCAGGCTCTGAAGCTCCTCTGTCCTCGTCCTCGTCGCTACTCGCCAAAATCGCGGCCACTGCTTCCTCATTGTAAACTGCGTCGTTACCATTCTCTAGCTTCTCTCAGACTGAAAGCTGCAGTGTGCTTGTAAACCTCAGGTGTGTAGGTAGGTCCTTTGTGGTCATTTGTTTGTCGTTTGTTGGCGTGCCCTTTTTGATCCCTGTTTTGATGCCTGTTCCTGTGCTTGATCCAGTGTTTTTGGAAGCCTGTCTTGTTTTTGTTAACTTAAAGTAAAGTACCTTTGGATTTTTTTCCTCAACTTGCCTCCTGTCGTTGTTCTCTGCGCCTGAATCTCTGCCCCACCACACCCGGTCGTGACAGTAGCATTGTGTTAATGTATCTATGGTGTTTGTAACGAATCTCCCTTACCCCCGCGAGTCTCGGGCAGCACAAAGGCCTACACGCTAGGATTTGTGGTTTAATACCTTTTATTTATCAGCTGTACGCTCCCGGCCTCGCCCCTGAGCACACCCGCCTTGGCTCGTCTTCTCCTCCGACTGTAACAGCTGTTGCGGCCACGTCGCCAACGCTCCTCTCTGTTCCTCAGACGCTACTCCTGTTTTAACGGGGAGAGACACACACACAAATTGCACCCAGCTGAGGCTGATTATACCTCATCCCGGCACCTGTTCCCTGAACCACACCCTCGCTCAGCTCCCTCTGCAGCTGAGCCCCGCCACCACAGTGTTTTTATTACATAGTTAATATCGTTCCTTCTGATCGTGACTCGTGCTCTTGAGTGTGCAGTATTTTAGTGCCGCAGTTTTGTTGGATTGTTTTGTCATGTATTGTTATAATTAAATGTGACTGGTTGTTAATGTGGACTTTGTACGTTAATGACGCAGCGTCCCGTCATGCGCGTATTTATGTATACAATATCAGACAGCACAGAAGGCCCAGGTAGAAAATACACGGCCCGCCACTTGAGAGGCAATAGAAATGCTTTTGAACATACAGTATATCACCTTTAACCAACAGTGTTTCAGATCCTGGTCTCGATAGATTTATGAGCATGTGATACTTCAGCTGATGGCTTTACGCGTTTCAGTTTAAAGTAAACGGTAGGCCTTGTAGTTTAAGTGTCACATTTCCCTCTGAGATTGAGCACCAGAAGTTCAAAATTGTACGTAAGAGCACTAAAGTACTTGTACACCGTACATTATTTCTTTCTGCATTGCATGTTTTTTAGCTACTGGACCTGCAGTAAACAGAGACCTGAAGCCAGGCAGAAGAAAGATCAGATTAGGTAAAACAACTTAATACTCTTTTCTTTCACCGTCCTCTGGCCTCAGACACATCTCACACGTTCCCATGTTGCTCTTACAGATAAGAGGTTTCCACCTGTGCTGCCAGGAGAGCAGGTAAGCACCTCACCATATACAGTAGTTATTGTTGACTCTGTTTCTGTGTCAATAAACCATGTTGATTGCAACTCATAAAATAGGTGATGATTTTTCTCTCTTTCTAATATCACAGGGCTCACACAGGTAATTTGCTCAACTGCTATTCAAGTCATTCATTGTTGTGTTTAAATGAGATGTTAAATAACTGTTTAAATGTGAATGGACTTGCAGCTAAACCCAGGAGAAAAAATATATACTTTTGTATATTTAAAATATACTTACATTTTCAATAGTATATTTAAAATATACTGTCAAAGAAGTGTACTTTCTGCAAATATATAAAAAGTATACAAGAAAGAAAAGAAGAAAGAAATCCTTTTTATTCGTCATAGTACATACATACATGAAATGTGTCCTCTGCATTTAACCCATCCTTAGTGTCTTAAGGAGCAGTGGGCAGCCCTGAAAGTCACGCTTTCACTTATTTTTTCAATTACACTTTTAACACACTTTACATTTTTTTTACTGTAGTATACTTTAAAAATATATATACTTTAAGTGAAAGTTCTGTGCAATTACTCAAATGTACTTATTTGAACTTTAATTTAAAATATATTCTTTGTATATTTCTAAATGTATGCTCTAAATTAGCATTGAAACAATGTATTTAAAGCACATTTGATAAATAAATTATCAAACAACACACTCTCCTCCTGCCTTGATCAGCTGGCTCCCATCAAAACCAAAACGGTCTCATTCCCGCACTCAGCTCCCTGGTATACTCCTGAACTCCACCACATGAAATCCCGTTAGCGCCAGCTCGAAAGACTCTGCAAGAAAACAGGTTTAACAGTCCATCTCCAAGCCCACTCTGACTACCTCCAACAGTACAATGACGCTCTCATCTCAGCCTGGTCCACCTACTACTCACACCTCATACACTCTGGCTCCTCTAACCTGAAGGCTCTCTTCTCTACAATAAACAAGCTTCTCAAACCCAGGGACAACACCTCCAAATCCTTTACAGTTGACAAATGCAACTCTTTCCTTTCATTTTTCAAAACAAAAATTGTCATCATTTATAGCAACCTGAACAAATCCCCTGCCCTTCCCATCTCTCCACCTGCTCCCCCCATATTCACCCCTCAGCCCATTTCTAAGTTCTCCCCTGTGTCCCCACTGGAGCTCTCCTCCTTCACTACAGGAATGAGAAGCTCCACCTGTATCCTGGATCCCATCCCATCTACTCTCGTAAAGGACTGTCTCCCAGCCATCGCACCACTCATCACAGCAATAATTAACTCCTCCCTCAACTCCGGCTCAGTCCCCGACACACTTAAACTGGCTGCTGTCACCCCCATCCTCAAGAAACCTGGACTTGACCCTGACTCCATGAGCAATTTCCGGCCCATCTCAAATCTCCCCTTCCTGAGACGCGTCGTCTCTGCACAAATCAAATCCCACCTCATTTCCAACGATCTGTTCATCACCCCTGTTCTCCAGAACCTCCACTGGCTCCCCGTCCCACAAAGGATCCAATATAAAATCCTTCTTCTCACTCACAAAGCCCTCCATAATCAGGCCCCCTCCTACCTCACTGACCTGCTCCACCACCACACTCCATCCCGTCAGCTCCGCTCCTCTGATGCCAACCTCCTTTCCATCCCCCATAGGACCAAGCACCGGACATGGGGTGACAGAGCCTTCTCTATAGCTGCCCCCTCCCTCTGGAACTCTCTCCGAGACTGCACTGTCCTCTCCACATTCGAATCACAAATCAAAACCCACCTCTTCAGAACTGCTTTTAATGTATGACTGTGTGCTCTTATTGTTTTTATTTATTTGTATCTGTTTTATTATTCTACTTGTTTTATTGCATAGTTTTTAGGACATTGTAAATGTTGTGTAAAGTGACTTTGAGTATTAAGAAAAGCGCTATATAAATTAAATGCATTATTATTATTATACTTTCAATAAATTAAGTAAGTAAATATATTCATGATATACTATTAACACAATAATATAATATAAATATTAGTGCTGTCATATTAGCGCGTTATTAACGGCGTTAACGCAAACCAATTTTAACGCCGTCAATTTTATTAACGGCGTTAACGCATTTTAATTTAAAAAAAAAAAAATAATCCGCGAGCACCACGCCGGATGTAGCTCAACCGGAAGCAAAACAATAGGGAGGTTTTTGAGGAGGTAGATTTTGAGGTGAGGGGACTGACAAGGCAGAAGGTAAAGTGGTCCACCGTTCTATCAATAAGCAGACCTGCCTACCTGTACGCAATTTGCGTAGCGGATACGCATTTTGACGTCAAAGTACGCTGGTAAAAATTTGTCTAAAATTAATTTTAGACTAATTGACCAGCACACATTATATGCAATGCAATATAATGCATGACGAGTATTTAATGACTTATCAATATATAGGTTATATATCAAGGTTGGCAGGTCTGAATAAGGCTAAACTAGAAGTTAACACCAATACAAACATTATTTTTGCAGAATGAGTGTGTTAGGGGAGAAGGATGCAGCCATTGTTAAACAGCTGGATTGAAATGCAGCTGGAACTGGTCGTGGCTAAAACTGGAAGGCAAGGTCTCAATAAACGGGCAAGAGGTGTCCTTTCATCTAGGAGATGTATTCTCCAAAATCAACAGGCAGGGATTCGCCAGATGCATTCTCTGCATCAAAGATATAAATGATGCTAACAAAGGCAGCCATGCTCTCCCTTACCACATTGTGCCTCATATACTGTAAATGTTAGACCCAGTGACAGGCTGGCATGAAATGGCTTGCATAATACTTAGTAAGGAGGCCATAATCATTTTTGACTCATGGCTGAAGTTAAGTTTCTCCAGCTCTCCCCAGGTTGGCAAAAAATGCATCTCAAAATGCATCAGATTGATGCTTTAAAATATGAAATATTTAAATGTTTCTTACGGGGGAGCATGCCCCCGGACCCTCCTAGAGGGGTAATATCCTTCTCACCTTTTTCACCCCTGACCCGTTTTCATGCCTGGTGCACTCTATAATTTTATTTTGTAAACCCTTGTTTACCTGAAATGTGCAGTGATTTTATTTTGTACCGCCCTGTTTGGCAGTTGTTTTTCAATAAAATAAAGCAAGCCAATCCACTTTTTCATGTTGATAAGAGCATTAAAATGCAAAAAAAAAAATTGCGATTAATTGCGATTAATCGCGAGTTAACTATGACATAAATGTGATTAATCGCGATTAAATATTTTAATCGCTTGACAGCACTAATAAATATATGTATAATGTGCTAATAGTATAGCAAAAGTATACTTTTGCTATACTATTAACACAATAATAATATATTCATAATGTGCTAATAGTATACTATTAGCACATTATAAATATATTAAAATTGTAATGTTTAAATATTTGTAAAATACTCCTGGCGCCCGGAGGAGGACAGCGGGGGTGGGGGGTGCTAACGGAGGCAGAGCGCTAGCAGAGGTACAGAGCGCTAGCGGATGTACAGAGAGCGCATGTCGAGAAACGGGACGCTGATTGGCCAAGAAGACTCGACACGTCACATCAAAGATCTTCTATTGCGGAGATGGCTCACACCTATCTCAGAAACACGGGCACAAAAAAGATTTTTAACGCCTGAAAAAAAATCGTTAGTGCGGTCTGAAAAATGTGCGCCGTCTGAAAAATCTATTGCGCGACCACTTCGACTGGCCTGCGCGGTCGCGCACGCGCACAGCTTAGAGGGAACACTGAGTAGGGGTGTTAATAGTTAAGCGTTTAACTGTGCTTTAGTTAAACATTTAAAAGGGATATCGATTTTTTTAAAGCTAGCAAAATTCAGAGGGCAGTCACCTTTTGAAAACCAAGACCTTTTTTCCAAAAAGGTGGTCAGAATCAGAATCGGAACCATTTATTGCCATGTATGTTTTTACATACAAGGTATTTGTCCTGGCGGGAGGTGCATAACATTTAACAATAACAATAAACATTTAACGATAAACAAAGTGCAATAATGGGAGGAATATTTACAATTAAATCTACTATTCTACGGTCAAATATAAAATTAAAATAAAGTGCACAGACAACAGATGACAGTACTTAAGGTGAAATGTAAGTGTAGTGTGAAGGTGACAAGTATAAAATGGCAAGTATATTTAAATATGATGAATGGAGGAACAGTCAGTCAGTGGGTAGACCCGGGCTCTGTTGATGAGCCTGACTGCCGACGGGAAAAAACTGTTTGTGTGGCGTGATGCCTTGGTCCTGATGGGTCGCAGTTATGCCCCTGACAGGGGGAGGAGATGCTACTGCAACAAACCTTTAAACTCCTGAAATGATCCTTTTAGCATGAGTTCTTCATTTATAGTTCTGTTTTGCGCTGTGCTGTTGTTTACAGCAGGGGTCTCAAACTCAATTTGGCTTCGGGCCACCGCTGGTATTGTCATCTCATAAGAGCGCTACTTCAACGTTCAAGTCCGACAAGAATTTCTCACATATTTTCATCATACTTGCAACCAGCAGTTTCTATACATGCAAATATATTTCCATGAATCATTTAAAATAACTTATGTTCCTGAATGCATTTGTACTTTATTCTATTTCTACACTGGCAGCGCTTCTGCTGTAGGACACCAGGAAGTATTCCTCTCCAAACACAGAAAAGACCACAGAATATTTTAAGAGAAGGAGAACTCATCTGCTTCTCTGGAGTGCTGGACAAGGAAGGAGCCCGTACAGAAAGACAATCGAGACGTGTTTTCAAGGAAGAACCGGAGGGAGCTGAGTCGAATCGGGTCAACCCTCCTAATTATATATTCAAAACTTGTTTTGTAGCCAGTGTATTAATTCAGAATGGGGAACAGACTGTTTCACTGCAACTACTTAGTTTCCGTTATCAGGAATTAATGGGGACCCTGCAACCAATCGGAATTGAGTATTCTTCCAGACAATGGCATACAAGTATTTATTACATTAGACAAATATGTCAATAATCATACCATACAATATATGATACATCAATAACAAACTCTGCCTCATGTGGCAGTGTTTAAACACTTTTATGTTTTGGCTAATGAATTCACAATAATATAGCTTTTCTAGCAGTTTGATTGGTGCAGCTGTAAATTAGCCTATTGTGACAGAGTACTCATTTCACAGGTCAAATAAATGGGATCCCATTTTCTTATAAAGATTGTAATCTACAACCGTTTAAATGCCCCACACAGTGAACTACATTACAATTTCAAAAGCGTTCCACTGTGCAAAAGTGTGTGACATTGCTTGTTTACTAATTTTGTAATCCCTCATGACTGACGGCACACAGCTCATGAGGTGACGGGCCGAGGGTGAAGCCCACAGCTGGAGTCAGATCCAGTTCCTCCTCTTTAACTCCAGGTGGAGGAGTGAAACGAAAGCGCTGGAGGAGGTAGGTGAAGAAGAGGAACAGCTCCATCCTAGCCAGACTTTCTCCCAGACACGCCCTGCGTCCTGTGAGAGAGCAAGGTTCAGATAATCTGAAATGTTTTAATTGGTATTGAAAATAAGTGTCAGCTGAGTTTGCTAACCTGCAGAGAAGGGCATGAAGGCATCTCTCTTGACAAACTTCCCATCCTTGTCCAAGAAATGGGCAGGATTAAATGTGCGTGGGCTCTCCCATTCACTTTCATCCCACAGAACAGATGTCAAAAGAGGAATCACAGGGGTCCCCTTGAGAAAGACAGTTTATTAATACTTACAACGTTTTAAAGGGCCATATTAACTCCTATCTTTAAACAGCTTTCCAGACACAAGCATGCAGTTGCATCATGTTTCATTATTCTGCATGAACTGGAAGACTTGTTTTTATCAGTTAGATTTGTACCTTTCTTATAAAATAGCCCTGAAAAGTCACATCTGTGCTGGTGATGTGAGGAATAGAGATGGGAAGGATATTAGCGAGTCTCTGTGTCTCATGGATGACAGCGTCAGTGAAGGGCAGGTTCATCCGGTCCTCTGCCTTCACCTGACGGCTGCCAATCACCCTGCTCAGCTCTGCCTGGACCTGCTCTGGAATGAGAAAAGCAGCAGTAAAGCATGTTTCTCTGGTCAATTCTGTGGAAAGACTAACATGATTGCCTTTTACCAAAGTCTCACAGAAACAAGTAATTGGAGTGAACACAATACACAAGACGTTTCAATTGCTATATCACAGAATTTTGCACAAGCTATCAAATCCATCTCAATGCCGTTAGTGTAATTTTCAGACTAGTTGATAGAACATCACACTCATAGTATTAAAAACTGAGGTAATTAAGTAATTGTTCTCATTTATATCTGAAGTATTGGTGCATACAGTTATAATGGAGTTATTTTTCCAGGTTTATATTAAATTTCCAAGAGGTAACACTGCCCCCTGTTGAGCAGGTATTTTACTGCAATGTAACAGGATTTCATTAGAACAAAAGGAACAAATACAACATGAGCATTGTATTTACTAGTCATAGGCCCCCTGTGGCCCCAGAAAAGTGGATTCATTGGAAATCCAAACGCCACATGTTTAAATACAACCCATGGACCTGCTTGCTGCATATTTTTCTGTATTTTCTCTCCCGCTATCCTGTTCATCTTTGACTGCACCAAAATAAGGTAAAAAAGCCCTGAAAATAATCTTTAAAAAAACTAATATTTCAACTTCAACTATGTTAAGTACCCCCAGTTGGGGACTGCATCTGAGGGCAACAGGTCTAAGCATATTACTTACCTTGTATTTGAGGATATTTGGCCATGAGCAACAGACCCCATCTCAGCGTAGTTCCTGTCGTATCAGTACCAGCCGCAAAGAGGTTGGCAACAGTTAACACAAGGTTCTCTATGGTGTAGTATGACTCTGTCATCCCTAAATCCTGAAGCATCAATGAAGTAATAAAAAAAAGAAAAGAAATTATTAATTACATGGGCTGCATGGTGGTGTAGTGACTTGCACTGACACCTCACATTAAGAGGGGCCCGATTAATATTTTTAGGAGGTACCTGTCATTTCCAGTTATTTCTTCTGGTAGATCACCCAAATAAAGTGATTTGCATGTAAATTGTATCTGCTGCCCCAGAATATGTTGCATCATTGTCCAAGTGCTCTCCCAGAATATTTTTATTTTAGGGCAGCTCCAGAAGATATGATGGTGGTTCGCTGTCCCCTCCCCACAATTTCTCCAGCATGTATGGTTTGTTGTAGTTAAATAAGACTTCATTTTGGGGGTAATAAAGAAACAAACAAGGTTCTTCCAGCTGAATTCACGCCAGTACATAGAAAAGGAAGTCGAGAACACGGTTTCACACATATTCTCCCATTGCTGACTGGGTATTTCATCTTCTAGTTCTTTCTCCCATCTCTCCTTGATATATGTTGTGGTAGCTCTTCTGCTCTTTGTTATTCCCTGGTAAACCTTTGAAATTACTGATTTAGAGCTACTCGTGTATGCCTGTACTGCTAATTGTATTATTTCATTATGTTCTATAGATACTTCATGTTTCCGAATTTCTTTAAAAAAATAATGCCGTAATTGTAAATATCTGAAAAAATCCAACTTTTCCAAATTGAATTTTTCCTTCAGTGCCTGAAAACTTTGCAATGTGTTTTTCTCCATTATTGTGCAGAAAGCTGTAATACCTTGTTTTGTCCAATACCTGAATCTAGAATCTATATTATTTGGCCTAAATTCTGTATCATATTCAAGCCATCTGAGTTTTCTTAAATGGTTCCACAAATTGAATTGCTTTATAACTTCAAACCAGGTATGGAGGGTAAATGAGACAATGGGGTTCAATGGGGTATTATGATTTCACACTTGATTGTATTACCTCTAGCTTCTGTTTGTGTGCCAGAAATGAGTCCACAAATCCTCTGCACGCCTGAGCATTCAAAGTTTCTTGTAAACGTCCGATCAGCTGCTTCAATTGTTTTCTGTTTTCAGCGACATTCTGCCTGAGACGCGTCCTGTTGCTCGCCCATTGAAATATCCAGGGGTAAAGGTTGTACAACTGTTGTAATTGTATAGAGAATGACACGTTCAACATGTTATTATCTGTGTAACACCAAGGCCCAATAAAAAGGTAAATATGCATGCCCATGGCTCCATGAGTCTGTAATTATCACTATAACCCACAAAACGCACATCTTATAGTATATTTAATGAAAGACAAAATGGTACCTGTACTGAAGGAGAGCCTGCAAGTCGAAGGTTGTCATTGGCTCGGTCTACCATACATGTAAACTCTGCATCACTGTAATCAAATCTGCTGCCGAAGATAATTGAAGAGATGATGTTGGAAACTGCATAGTTTATTGACTTGGTAACGCTGAAGGGTTTACCTAAAACAAACAAATACAGGAATGAGCAAAACAATAAACAATATACAATCCTTATAAAGACATAATACAATACAGGAGAAGAGTTACTGTCATGTCTTTCGAAGATTTTGATCAGGTACTGAATCTCCTCAATGATTTTCTCCTCTGCTGCTTTTTTGCCCATCCCATAGTCTCTCAGGTTAGTCAGAGAAAAACGCCTCATTTCTTTCCATAACTCCCCATTGGAAAATAAGATTCCTTTACCTAAAGTGAAATCAAATACACATGTTGAGTTAAATGTTATTTGAACTGTTTGAAATTGGATTACAATATTTTCAGAAATAATAATAATAATGATTAATCAAAACTTTTTTTCTCTCAGGGGACTTCCCTATGCACAAGGAGCATACGAGAATATCAAAAGAACGTCAACAACCATACATGACAGCACATAATAACATAAACACATCATAAAAAACATATTCAAAGGCATAATTTGGGATATCAATAAAGGTTATCAGATGCAGGTTTTAAAAAGTGCAGAGTCTCGACAATGTGATCAAAGCTTGTTGAATTTCATTTTCATCCTGGGCATTATATACCCTCACTAATATTGCACATTGGTTCCCCTGTTATTTTGCCACCCAGTTTAACAACCCTGTCCAGTCTGTTCTTGTTTTATGCAGACAGCCCTTGCTAGCGTCATGGCTGTAGCAATGGAAATATAAATCAGTTGGTTTACTACTTTTGTCCATGAAATGTTGTACATTTCAATCGGTCAATCGGGATCTGAACCAGTGACCAAGGCTGGCCAATGCAATCAACCAGGCTATCACACTTTGTTGTCTTTACACACACATTGTGTGTGTAAAGACATATATATATATATATATATATATATATATATATATATATATATATATATATATATATATATATATATATATATATATATATTGTGTACAATATATTACTGTATACAATTATAAAGTAATTTTTTATTCTAAACTACCCAACTTTTGCATTGCGGAGCATTTGAAAAACGAAACCAATGGAATAGGCTTTTAGCTCAAAGCATAACTGTGCCTCCAACAGCTATTGTGGCTGTAAACTGTGAGCTGTGTGATGTTAACATTGTCACTGAATCAAACGTAAATGTCATAGATAAACGTATACTGTGAGTGGTTATTACTCAAGTCTGCTGCTTTATACTTACTTTGAGAACCACTTAGGTCGTGGCCTACTGGAGAGACTTGTCTCTCTCCAAACTCCACAGCATAGTTGACCAGTGCCTGCTTCACGGTCTTGTATCCTGCCAGGATTACCACTTGTTGGGGTCCCAAATACACTTTGAACACCGATCCATATTTCTTGGACAGCTATGAAAAAAACCCCGTAATGATTACAATTTTGAAAAAAGACAGGATATTGTTTGGTTATTACGTTTTTCAGCCTTAGTTGTATTGACATCATCACATTACTCCTAATTCCAAACACAGACAAACAAAGTAAAAAAGGAACGCATCACTAGATCAATTTCACATGAATTTAGTTAACTGTTTGCTCCTTCTCTGGAGTCTTTGTGCTTTCTCGCCTCACCGGTTACATGGATCGTGGTTTTATCTGGACCCCGGTCCTGCCCAACACCTACTGCCATTATCGGTATTAGTATTTTTAGTTGCATTGCTATTAGTATTGCCAATGCCATTGCTGCTTTTATTGTCATTATTATTATAGGCAAATTTGTAATTTGGGGCTATACAAAATTAATTGAATTGAATTGTGGAAAGATACAAAAATGCCATACACACACTAAAATCTGGAATGAAATCCCATATCAAATTAAAGCAATAACATACTACAAATTGCAAACCGGTATATAAATACCATTTGATGTAAATACTGCAACCACTGATTTAAACCTCATATCATCTTGCTCACTCCACCAGAAGACCTCTCACAAGTTCAATCAGGAAGACTCTCTTTACACTCCTTTTCATTCATAATCTCTCAGCCTCTCTCTCCCTGTGACTACATCAGCTGATTGTGGGCATTCACTTTAAAGCTAACCAACCTGATTCGTTGCTGTCAAATTAAAAAAATATTCTCCTCTCTGCTGCTGTCAGTTGTCATTTCAGCACTATCGGAAGGCAGATAACAGGCATACCTACCATTAGTCTATAAAAAGGTGGCGCTCACCTGGGCCTTTCTTCTTGAACTCAGACACATCTGAGAGAGCAGCTGAAACCAGCTTTTGTTTGGTGCCTGATTTGGTAGGGTCTCTTTTCTTTATAAATGTTTAAAAGCATGATTTTAATACCACCAGTATCAGGACTCCAGGGGGAGTCCACAGTGCACAGCAGACAAGAAACACATCATAAAGAACAAACAACACCAGAAAACGCCCTTTGAAACATGTTACCACCTGGCTCACGGCTAGCAACAAAACACATCGATCTCCAACACAAAAACCTGTTTATTTTAGGCCCAAACAATTCCATTAACCAACACAGGACGAGGCTGGTGCAGCAGGCCCTGCCGAGTGAGAGAGAGAACGACACTCCCATTGGTGCCGCCTTTTATGCCCTCTCGGTCCCAGCTCCTCCCACCAGAAAGCCATCTTAGGTCGGGGACCCAGCCGCAGAGTGGGAGGGTTGTCACAAACATAACCGACATCAGAAAGATGCTAAATCTAATCGAGTCCAATCGGCAAAAACATTTACGTGTAACAAATTATTGTTAAATTCTACAGAAGTCTCTCCTGATTGAACTGTATGTTGAGCTGTTAATGTTTTGTTGTTCCCTTGTTTCTGTTTTATTTTTGTATTGTGATTCATTCATGTGCTGCAGAACCGGAACCTGCTGTAAACCAATTTAAACTTAGTCAGTACAGTTTAACTGTTTTTTTTTCTTCATCTTTTCCTGTAAATTGATAATAATAAACTGCAGTAGTGGCCAAAACATGTTGTATCCTACAATATAGTTATCCATTTCTCATACAATCTCAATAAAAGATTCCCATTATCAAATCCAATGTTGTATACCAGTGGTGGGCCGTCAGGGCCAGCTAAGCCTTCAATGCTGGCCTAAATAGAATCACAAAGTTAGCCAGTTGGACGTGCCTGGAAAACCTCTAATGGGAGGCGTCCAGGAGGCATCCCGAATTAGATGCCCGAACCACCTCAGCTGACTCCTTTCGACACGAAGGAGCAGCGGCTCAACTCCAAGCTCCCTCCTGATGTCCGAGCTCCTTACCCTATCTCTAAGGCTGAGCCTAGACGCTTGTATCCGAGACCTCGTTCTTTCGGTCACGACCCAGAGTTCATGGCCATAGGTGAGGGTTGGAACGTAGACTGACCAGTAAATGGAGAGCTTCACCAAGACGGACCGGTGAAGCGCCTGTTTTACTGCTGCAGCCGCACCGATCCGCCTTTCGATCTCCTGCTTCATTTTACCCTCACTCGTGAACAAGACCCCGAGATACTTGAACTCCTTCGCTTGGGGTAGGCATTCTGTCCCCACCTGAAGGGAGTAACATGCGCTGTGATTGGTCAGTGGGCCAGCGGGACTTCTGTCAATAACAGAAATACCTTGCTGCTAGCAGAAGAGTTCAGGCTGAAACGTAAGAGAAGTTATGACATGTTTAGTGTTCTGCTTGCTTTAACACTCAATGGCTGAAGGAGGAGGAGAAACGGACTTGGTGGCGGATTTACTTTATGCCTTTCTCACGGAGGGTTATGGACATGTTTGGCAGTGACGATCCTCACTGGGGTCCATGAAGCGCACCAATAAACTGAACAACCACGTCATTGAACTGTTTGTGAACAAAGAGAGGCGGATGGACTTTGTCTTTATTATGTGAACAGCATCTGGTGAGTGAACTGCTTTTTCTGCTTTTTGTGTTTATTTTTTTCACCCCTTTTGGCTCTCCGTCGGCACCCACCGCCAGCACCCACCGCCGGCACCCACCTCCACAGAGCTAGCTCGTGCCGTGGAGGTGGTGGGAGAGCGCTCGCTGATAGACCTGTTTTTGGCTGCTGCTGCTGCTGACAGGACCCTGTTTTATACTCGTGAAGGGGATTTGTACCGTATGTCTCTGCAACTGCTGCTAAATTTAGTTTTGTTATAACTCATTGTTATATATTCATTGAATGTGCTGTAACTCCGTTACATTATTCATTCTGGCCACATGACATCTATTGCTTCTGTCCATCCGGGGAGAGGGATCCTCCTCTGTTGCTCTCCCTCAGGTTTCTTCCCTTTTTTCCCTGTGAAAGGGTTATTACTATCTTTGTTTGGGGGAGTTTTTCCTGATCCGATGTGAGGTCCCGGGACAGGGATGTTATGTGTACAGATTGTAAAGCCCTCCGAGGCAAATTTGTATTTGTGATGTTGGGCTATATAAAATAAACTGAATTGAATTGAATAACTAAATGTGACTGGTTCTTGATGTGAA
Organism: Myoxocephalus aenaeus; assembly: GCA_038501785.1. Classification (NCBI taxonomy): domain Eukaryota; kingdom Metazoa; phylum Chordata; class Actinopteri; order Perciformes; family Cottidae; genus Myoxocephalus; species Myoxocephalus aenaeus. The sequence goes on along the minus strand of JBAMJR010000051.1, from coordinate 6,888,049 downwards.
CTACATGCATTGTCCGTTAATGACATGCGCGTATTTATGTATACGATATCAGACGGCACAGAAGGCCTAGGTCAAAAATGCACGGCCCGCCACTGTTGTATACTATACATAACTATACAAATATTTAGAATTGCCTGCCACAAAAGATTGATCCAGTACAATCAAATGGCTGATAGGACCGCTCTATATGTTTGAATGGTATTTCAATCAGGAGAGACTAGTTACGGAATAAGCATAATTTATTACACCATATAACACAATAGCCTACAATGAATTGTGCAATGTTTTTGGCGATTAGACTCCATCCTGTACTAGGATAAGCAAGGGGGTAGAGATGCTGACATCTGCGGCAGCAGAATCCCCCCTGGAGTCTAGACACTGGTGGTGGAGAAGAAGAAGAAGAAGAAGAAGCCGAGAGATGTCGAAGCCCCTCTGAGGAATCACGCCGGACCAACTGCTGACTGGTGGTGCCCGGGGTGGAGGAGGGTCGCCTCGGTTCGAGCTGCAAAGACAACTGACAGCCCTGCGGAGAAACCATTTAAAGTAGACACAACGCTGTGATAGGTTTAGGTAAATGCTCTGACCGGTTGGTTCATTCACACCCCCCTAATCAGCTGATGGAGCCACCGCTGCGAGACTACCGCCTGGCTCCTGAATGAACCAGCCCGTAACTCTTGTCTTCCTTACTGAACTTGCGCATGAGCTTCATTTCATGCATTTAGGTAGGGATGCACCAATCTAACTTTTTCAGTCCGGATACCAATAGTGATTTCTGCGCTTTGGGTATTGGCTGATACCGAGTACTGATAGTACTGATAGTACCGATAGTGTATAGTGTATAGTGTAAGAGACTAGAATTATTCTCTAGTAAGGAAACATCAGGCTTGACTTAATAGCTGTTTGTTTTTTATCTTTGTAAAACAAAATATAATAAATAATATATATTTATGATATAAATGTGCAGAATATGAATTTATTAAAAGAATGGTATCTGAGGAAATTTGGCATGCCACCGAAGATTCTCAGCAACTTCTATAGATGTACGGTGGAGAGCGTCCTTACCAGCTCAATCACAGTGTGGTATGGAAGCTGCACTGCCCAGGACAGGAAGGCACTCCAGCGTGTAATAAAAACTGCACAGTACATCTCAGGAGCAGCCTTCCGCTCACTTAAAGGCATTTACTCCACCAGAGTAACCAGGAGAACACACCACATCATCAGGGACACAACACACCCCCAGCACAGACTCTTCTCGCTCCTGCCATCAAGCAGACGCTACAGGAGTCTGAATTCCAGAACCACGAGACTGACGAACAGTTTCTACCCGCAGGCCATCATGCTGGTGAACACACACACACATCACTGAACTGTGAACAGCTGCTGCTGTGACTTCATGTAACGACCATACTTGTATATTTGTAGCAATGCATATTGCAATTTAAACGCTGAGCAATACTTTATACACTGACTGTGCAATACTGTCATCACATTTTTGTGCCTTATTTTTGTGCAATACTATTACTATATTTTGTGCCTTATTTTTATTTTTATTTATCTTTTACCTTTTTATTGTAATTTCTGTGTGTTAGGAGGACCCAGCAAAATAGGTTTTTCATTGTACAGAGTGACTGTCTGTTATCTGTGCATATGACATTAAAAATATCTTGAATCTCTTGAATCTTAACATCTGTTTTACTCAAATAGGAAATTCGGTCTGAGTTTGTATTATGAGTTTTTATATTGTTTTTATTAATGTTAAAATGGTATAAAAAAAAAAAAAAAGAAGGTAATGCCACACTTTGAACAGTATTATATACAGTATATAGACAATGTAGTATCACTTACTTACCTCATACAGCGTACTGTGGAGGGACTTTAGATCCAGCTGCAGCAAATTGCCAAACACAGGCAGTGCTCTGGGTCCTGGAGGCTCCTTTCTTTGAATGTCAAAGTTAGGGAAAAAAACATACAAGGCAAGTAATATCCCAACAGTTCCCAGTAGAGTGGTTGTACTGGGGGACTGCAGAAAAAGGTTTTCCATGACAGCCAGTCAGCCAAACTTTTATCAAAGTCAGAGGCAGTATATTGTTCTATATTGTGTGAGTAGTTTCCTTCCAAACACTTATATTGTCCTTTGGTTAATGAACACAGTTTATGTTGTTTTACAACACAGAGTGCAAAGGTTTGTTAGCAGAATTGGATTAGTTAGTTAGAAATGTACCTACAGCCAGTGGCGGCCGGCCAATAGAGGGCCGCGGGGCCCTCTATTGGCCGGCCTTGAGCCAGAAAAAAAAACAGAAAAAAAAAACATTATTTATAATTTTAATTATAAAAGAATTATAAAAAAATTAATAACTTATACTAATTGTCAATATGTATGTACCCAGTAATATTTGTAAAATAGGATATCTGCGCTAAATATCTGCTTTTCCTGCTCATCCTGTCTGCTCTGAGCTGCTCATGCACTTGTCTGCTGGTCTCTAATGCTCGTGCACATGCCGGGGCCACGAAGCATTTGGCCAAAGAAAGTCGGGTCTAATACGCAGTTTAGCCAATCACTGATTAAAGATATAAATGATGGACATATCATTTATCCAATCCGCGCCCTAAAAAGGACTTCTGCGGGGCCAGGCCCCGGGTGCGCGTTCACAGCTAGTCTCTCGTTCTCGTCTCGCGTGTTCTTGTTCTCTTCGCTTGTATTCTCGTGCATGTCTCTCTCAGCGCCATTTTAACGTCATGACAATGGAGCCCTAAGACTCAAGCCTAACTAGATCAAATCTCTCCTCCAAGACTTGGACTGCATGCTGCTGTCGGTTATAAGGGATTACATTCTGGAGGAAATAAAGAACGCTGATTTGTATCGCCAAGTGGACGAGAAGAGTCAACTGATATTTCCAGCTGATGCTCATGCTAAGCTACATCGGCGCTAACGGTACATCACTATCCAGAACGCCGCGGACACCATCGCTCCAGCGCTTATGACGGGCTGCTGTCATGAGGGGAGCCACAGTGCAGCTTTATTCCTGGCATTGCCCTCCGGAACTAAGCAGCGGCGACGGGGAGGGAGAGGCCAGGGCTACCGTTAGCTAGCGGACTAACGTGCTACCGTTAGCTAGCGGACTAACGTTAGCCCGCTAGCACTGCTACACAAAGAGAAAACGGTTGTTTAGTTACAGACGGAACAACATCATCCCAAATGTGGACATGCTATTCGCCCAGCTGCAGAAGAGGAACATCGACCCTGTCTTCATTAAAGGACGTGTCCAGAGGTTCAGACAGCATTCAAAAAAGCAGGTAAATAACTATACTGTAACAGACTGAGTGGCACGTCATGTTAACCTGTTATGTTTAAAGTGTTATTGTGTTTACAGGAAGAAGTTGTTCTAGATAAGATTACTGGTTATTGTAATTACTGGGTTCAGGAGGTCAGTGAATGTCTCATGAGCTGTGTAGCTTGTAGCTTGTCTACCTGAGCTAACTTACCTGTTATCAGCAGAGCGAGTGAGGTGGGATGTTGTTGTTGTTGTTGTTGTGGAGCCTGTGGAGAGGAGGCTATGACGCATGTTACGAAGTTTTGACTGTTGTTCCGGGCTAGGCTACGGCCCACAGTAGCCTGTTCTGTTGTTACCGAATAAACACACAATAAGCAAGCTAACGTCTCGTATTTACATGTGATAGGAACCATCTTTACGTCCTATGTTTGTGTTGGGACACTTTTAGTTGTGACAAGCTCCTGAAAACATGTGCCGCGGTAGAAGTGTTTACTCTGCTAAAAGATAGTTTAAAAGATATAAGTTAAAGTGACAACAAAGTGTTGATTTGTCGAAGTATATTGTTATCCAAGTGGACCATCTCCCTCTCAGTTGTGCGCAGCAGCGAGGTATGTTGTTATGTTAATGATTCGTCGCGCATATTTACGTGCAAACAGTTTACTGTGTAACGTGAACGCCAACTTGTTTTGTCTGTTGAAATGTAATTAAACAGTTGGACGGTGGATTGATGACGGTGGTGTTGACTGAGGCGCACGTTAAGAATAAATCCATCAGTAACAGAAGAACCAAGGGGTCGTGTATTTCCTGGAGGGAGTGATAAGTTGCTCACGTCCAACAGTCTGTAAAAGCCTACATGGGCCTAGTCATCAAAGTGAATGAACATGATAGAAAACATCACAATGATATTTGTTTAAATATTTTAAAAGGATCAGATTTTTATAAAAATGCGGGTAGTTAATAACATGATTATTCAGGTGTCCACCAAGTCAATGTCTAGAAGAGGCCTAGTTGTTTTTGAAGATGGCAAGTTGGCAACTATTCAACAACATAGTGGACTGTTTTCTGAAAGGGAGGACACGCTGGTAACTGACCGTCTGGTACATTCTGATGATGTAGTTATAATTTCCCATCATCTAAAGTTATTTGTACGATTTTACATACATTGTATTGTAGAAATACTTGACTTGGACATAAGTGTTCAATCAGAATCACTTTCATCAAAATGGCTTTATTGATAATGTAAGTTGATTTATCTTTTACAGGTATGTGATGCCATCCTGATGAAGCCAAGGAGCGGTTCTCGTCTTCACAGAGACTGTCAGTCTTCTCAGGATCCTCATCACCGTGACAACAGCTGAATCCAGAGGTGTTTCTGTACTCTGAAGAGGATCAAGACCTTCCTGAGAAACACCATGACACAGGATGGCCTTAATGCTCTGGCTATGCTCTCCATGGAGAAGAAACTTGTCAGGGACATGTCTGACTTCAATAAGAAGGTCATTGAGAGGTTTGCCACTCAAAAGGACAGAAGAGCAAAGTTTCTTTACAAATAATCTGTCTAAAAAAATCTTAAAATATAAACTTGTTCTATTAGTGTGTGTGTGTGTGTATATATATATATATATATATATATATATATGTATGTGTGTGTGTGTGTGTGTGTGTGTGTGTGTGTGTGTGTGTGTGTGTGTGTGTGTGTGTGTGTGTGTGTGTGTGTGTATGTATGTATGTATATGAAAAGAAATACTGAATTGTATGAATAATGTCCATATTATGGCAGTGTTGGAATAAATGTTTAAATATTCAACTGCAAAGTAGTAATGCGTTTTTTATACCTTTTTTGCATTAAATCATACTAGGATTTTTGCTGAAATTGATTGGCTGGCCCCACCCAAAAAAAAATCCACCAGCCGCCACTGCTTCAAAGTCTTATTCAGATGCTCCACCAGACCGTCGGTCTGTGGGTGGTACACACTGGTCCGAATATATTTAATGCCCAGTAACCCGTAAAGTTCTCTCAGTGTTCTTGACATGAACGAAGTGCCCTGGTCAGTCAGAATCTCTTTCGGGATTCCGACTTTGGAGGTGACCTGAAACAGAGCCTGCGCGACACTCTTTGCAGAACTGTTGCGCAACGGCACTGCCTCCGGATATCGTGTTACGTAATCCACCAGGACTAACACAAAGCGATACCCGCGTGCGCTCCGGTGAAATGGCCCGATGAGGTCCATGGCTATTCGCTCGAACGGCACCTCCATTAATGGCAGAGGACCAGTGAGCCCCGCCAGCACCGAGAGCAGCCTGATCCCGGCAGGACTTTTTTAAATGATCCGCTGGCTCCGATTTCTCTGTAGCGGTTAAACAGGAGATATAATTCTGTTTTGAGGGTCTAAGGAGCAATCTTTATTAGTTTATTATTTATTCACAGTAACGTTACATCAGTTTGACGGAGGGAAAGGTTAAGATTCATAACTTAAGATTTTAATTGAACTTTTACTTTGAACTACAGCGGTGTCTTATTACTTTTTACCGAATTGATTGCAATTATATAAAAATATATAAGTATATATATATATATATATATATATATATATACATAAAAAATACATATTAATTCATTGTTAATTACAATTAATAATTACATATTCATAATATATTACATATACATAAGATATATATATATATATATATATATATATATATATATATACATATACATATAAAAATACATATTAATTTGTTGATAAAGCAGGGTATGCAAGGAGATCAATTACAGTAAAAAGGGCTCATATCCCCTCTCTTCACACTTCAATCAAACTGCACCCCTCACAGCCTCACAAAATACCGCATAGTGTCCTCCTTTTTGGTGTTATGGATATGGTCACCTTAGCCTAGACAGCTTTTTGACATCTACAGGGGCCATGTGCTTAGGGATCGGTTGCTTCTGTCTTGCTCCCCTACTTGACCAATCCTGTTTAACGATGAGGTTCGGATCGACCCAGCTCATTTGCAAATACGGACACATAAATACAGACAGAAATAAATGAAGAAATACAGAAATGTAGAAATAGATGTAGTTAATGATGTCCTGTTTAGGTATCAACTTATATGTATTTATTTATTTATACATGTATTTAAGCATTTATTTATTTATTCCTGTATTTATTTATTTATACATTTATTTAAGCATTTATTCCTGTATTTATTTATTTATACATTTATTTAAGCATTTATTCCTGTATTTATTCCTGCATTTATTTATACTTAAGTCATTTCCGGTCCTCCTTAGTTCAGACCGTCTGACGCACAGCTTCTTGTGCTGCTCCTCGTCGGAGAGTAAAAACCGGCACTAAGAGAAAACACATTCTTCTCACGACCTCTCCTCTTGACTAAACGCCATTCCCCCAGAATGCACTGCTGCAGGTGTATCACCTACAATCACGGACTTCATTTGTGACATGGACGAACAAACTTTAATTTACTTTAATAAAACTAAACATTTGTTCCAATATATGGCATATCCTATATTTATGTGATTGGCTGATCTGCACATTCACACCTCCAAGTGGCGCAGCCGTTAAAGGGGGCAGGGACCTTTCTGCAGAAACTTCAGTTTCTGAAACTAGAAGCTCCACCTGTGACAAGCAGATGTTTTTTTTTAAAGGGCTGCGGTCCAAGTGACAATATGATTATGTTGGAAGGTCTTTTCCAGTCCTCCACGTCAGTATGCCTGTTGGTGGCCATTGTGTGCCTTCTGGTCTTCCATCTTTTTCACTCCAGCTTTACCTCCCAAGACAAGAAGAGGGAACCTCCTGGACCTAAACCTCTTCCCCTGCTTGGTAACTTGCTTCAGCTGGATCTCAACAGACTGGACAGCTGTCTTGTTGATGTGAGAAATGTGTTTTTATCAAAGTTTTGCTAGAAGATAAGAAAGTGATATGTTTATCTATGTTTTCAGTATTGGACTATGGATTACAGTACATTTCATTCCTTATGTAGGACCATGACTCTCACTTTTACCCGCCTCAATTTTTTAGCTGTCCAAAATATATGGACCAGTGTTCACGGCCTACTTTGGACTGAAGAAAACGGTGGTCCTGGCTGGATACAGGACGGTCAAACAGGCTCTAGTCAACCATGCTGAGGAGTTTGGGGACTGAGAGATTACGCCCATATTCTATGATTTCAACAAAGGACACGGTAAAGACACATTTGCTTGTTTTTACTGGCATGTTTTTGATCATGTCTTAACAAGCAAACCACATTTGCTTCCAGGCATAATATTTTCCAACGGTGACGTGTGGAAAGAAATGAAGTGTTTTGGTCTAACTACACTGAGCGATTTTGGAATGGGCAAAAAGATTAGTGAAGGGAGAACCATAGAGGAATGTCACTACCTGATTGAAGAATTTGACCAGCATGATGGTAACAGCCCCACCTCTAAAACACCACCCTTGGGTTTATACAGCACTCCTTTGAATAAGTTACACAGACTATCTAACTCTACTATATCTTTCCAGGTAAACCCTTCAATAACGCCCTGACAATGAATTATGCAGCTTCAAATGTTGGTTTGAATACAAAGACCCTGTCTTCCAAGCTGTGGTGGAAAAAGACCACGAGTCCATCCGACTAATTGGAACAACTTCCATCCTGGTACGACAGAGTGATTTCACATGAGTGACTTCTGATTATTACAAAACATTTCATTGCTGTGTATATTTCAGATTTACTTAACCTGAGGCTTAAGGGATGAATTGTATTGTGTTGGCGATGTTTATATGTGGTAAAAATTTATTTTACACTGCTTGAATAGGCTCCTCAAATCCTGCACAGACCAGTTGTGCGGGATAGCGGAGCACATGTTCAACTTGAGCTTGAGGCTGGGGAAAGTACCACAACTATGGAAGACGTCCTGCGTGGTACCGGTACCAAAGCCCAAGGACCTCAACAGCTACCGGCCGGTGGCATTGACATCCCACCTGATGAAGACCGTGGAGAGGCTGGTCCTTGTCCATCTCCGCCCCCTGGTGAGTTCATCCCTGAACCCACTTAAGTTCGCCTACCAGTCTGGCATCGGGGTGGATGACGCCGTCATCTTCCTGCTGCAGAGAGGCCTCTCATGTTTTACGACTTCTCCAGCGCCTTCAACACCATCCAGCCTTTACTTCTGAGGGACAAGCTGGAGCAGACCTGGGTGGACCACCACCTCACTGCATGGATCCTGGACTACCTCACCAACCGTCCACAGTATGTGCGGGTACGGAAGTGTGAGTCAGATCGGGTGTCCTGCAGCACGGGAGCCCCACAAGGGGCTCCATTCATCTTCTCCATTTACACATCGGACTTCAAACATATCTCTGCTAACTGTCACCTGCAAAAGTTCTCTGACGACTCTGCAATCGTCGGCCTCATTTCCGCCGATGATGACAGGGAGTACAGAGAACTAAACCAGGACTTTTTAGGATGGTACCAGCGGAACCGCCTCCAGATAAACTCCAGCAAGACCAAGGAGCTGGTGGTGGACTTCCGCCGGGGTAAACGCTCTCCTCCGATACCGTTGAGCATCCAGGGACTGGACATTGAGATTGTGAAGTCTTACAAGTACCTGGGTGTTCACTTGAACAACAAACTGGACTGGTCCGACCATGCACATGCGCTTTATAAAAAGGGACAGAGCAGACTCTTTCTGCTGAGGAGACTGAGGTCTTTTGGGGTGCAGGGAGCACTCCTGAAGACCTTCTTTTGACACTGTGGTGGCATCAGCCATCTGCCTGCGGTCCAAGACGAAAAAAGAGGTGAGGCAGTTTCTGGGGCTGGCGGGTTATTACAGGCGGTTCATCCCGAGCTTCGCGGATCTGACCAGCCCCTTGACTGACCTGACCCGGAAAGGTGCCTCAGATCCGGTCCAGTAGACAGAGCAGTGTCAGTTGGCGTTTGAGGAGGTAAAACAGGCTCTCTGTGTGGAGCCACTCCTTCACACACCTAACTTTTCTCTTCACTTTACTCTGCAGACTGATGCTTCGAACAGAGGGCTGGGGGCTGTTTTGTCCCAGCAGGTACAGGGGGTTGACCGCCCTGTCCTCTACATCAGCCGGAAACTATCCGAGAGGGAGGCCAGGTACAGCACGGTAGAGAAGGAGTGCCTGGCCATCCAGTGAGCGGTCGACTCCCTGCGCTACTACCTCCTGGGACGCTCTTTCACCCTCTGGTCGGACCACGCCCCACTCCAGTGGCTCCACCGCATGAAAGATACCAACGCGCGGATTACCCGGTGGTATCTGGCTTTACAGCCTTTTAACTTCAAGGTGATCCATAGGCCGGGGACGCAGATGGTTGTGGCCGACTTCCTCTCCCGCTCTCATGGGGAGGGGAGTAGGTTAGGCCGGAAGGCTCCCTGGCCTAAGTCTAGCGGTGGAGTTATGTGGCAGTGGGGCGGGGTTTGCACTCAGCTGTAGAGGGAACTGAGCGAGGGTGTGGTTCAGGGAACAGGTGTGAGCATGAGGTGTAATTAGCCTCAGCTGGGGGCAATCTGTGTTTGTGTCTCTCCCCAATATAAGCAGTAGTAGCGGCTGTGGAACGGGAGAGCGGGAAGCGGAGTGGACACGGCCGAGACAGCCGGAGAAGCCGAGAGGACAAGGCGGGTGCCCTCAGCGAGAGCGCACAGCAAACTGACCACAAATAAAGAACATTAATTCTTTGGCGGGGCTCACCGATTTGACGCTTAAACAACTAACTTCTTGCCTGAAAACATCCTAAAAGTACATGTTGTGACTCAACAACAGCAGTATTCAGAGAACGTCAACTTTCAGTTGTGTGTTTTCTCATCAAGTACAGAGAAGAACGCGTATTGAGAAACGGCCGCTGTAGACATCTTAACACCGATTGGCCAAGACTCGACACATCAAAGATCTTCTGTTACGAAGATCACAACATCAGATTTTTTCCGTGTCTCACTCCAAACTTAGTAACACTGGCCGGCCAGTTCACATATTTTGATTTAAAAACGGCGAATTTCGCCGAAAGGAGGGCAAATACGCGTCCGGCTTGATGCTGCGCCGGACAGGGCATTGAAAATCCGGACTTCTGCTAACGGTTAGCTGAGCTTGCCAACTTCAACAACATGTGCAAGGCAGAAGTAGTAGAGCATAACATACCAGGAGCGATCACACTCCTGTGACCAATCATGCTTTAGACAGAGGTTCGGACCGCCCCAGCTCATTTGCATACAAGGACACAGAAATACAGGCATAAATAAATGAAGAAATACGTGTGGACACATAAATACAGTTATAAAAAAATGAAGAAATACAGAAATGTAGAAATAGATTTATTTAATGATGTCCTGTTTAGGTATAACTTACATTTATATATTCCTGTATTTATTTATACATTTATTTAAGCATTTATTTATTTATTCCTGTATTTATTTATTCATACATTAATTAAGCATTTATTTATTTATTCCTTTATTTATTCCTGCATTTATTTATTTATACTTAAGTCATTTCCGGTCCTCCATAGTGAACGGGAGCAGAGCAGAGCAATGACGTAATGCACAGCAGACTACAGGATTTTTCTTTAAATAAAATGAGTTAATTCACATTCAATTAAGACTTTTCAGAGAACACATTTATGTTTTGAATATCCAAGAAAGCGTGCAAACAAGTAGTAAGTTCATGGATATTAGATTGTGTAAAAGATACTGATAGTGTGCTCTTAATAGACCTGGAAATCAGCTTGAAGATTTTTCACAAACTAACAGTTTCACACTGAACTCAATCTCATAGGTTTTTAGTTCCAAAATACATCTTTAGATATTCACAACCTTTTCAACAGCAGAACAATAACAGGAATTGAATTACCTTCTTTGGTGCTTTTAGGTAAACCGATATCAAAGAAATGGTCTCCGCTGTTTGTCCATCAGCCCAACCTGTTTAAATTGAATATTCTACCCCACAGACAAGTGCTCACGCACAGAGTTGTAGTTCCCCTAATTGACTAAATAAACTGAGTTGCTGATCTCCAACATGAAGACTGTTGGGATTAAACTGCAGCCTGTACCAAGGAACCATGTGCTAAATAAAAGTTAGCCAGAGGAAGCATTTGGGTTGACGATCAACTGACTAAATCATAGTTTAAAAGCAGTTTTAATGTATTTTTCCATTTATCAAGGCCTTAGAATTATTACTTTCCCATCCAAAAACATTGAAGAAAACAGTAGGTCCAGTATTTCCACGTACTAAAGAGGCAAGTCTTAATTTATTCATAGTGGGCTAATACATGTGATTTCTGCAATTGTATGCAATATAAAAAAGTAAACCCTTGACAAATTACTGGCTGTTCAGTATGTTCTGCTGCATGTGAGGGCGAGTTAAACAATATTCATGTTATGGGCACATACAGTTACAGTATAACGCCGTGGTCCAGCTCTCTTCCTCATTGGCGACTGACGGCACACAGCTCATGAGGTGAAGGGCTGAGGGTGAAACCCACAACTGGAGTCAGATCCAGTTCCTCCTCTTTAACTCCAGGTGGAGGAGTGAAACGAAAGCACTGGAGGAGGGAGGTGAAGAAGAGGAACAGCTCCATTTTAGCCAAACTCTCCCCTAGACACGCCCTGCGCCCTGCAAGAACGAAAAGATTTGCAAAAGGTTAAACTGGATCATACTGTAAACATTTTCTGTAATCCCTAAAATACAAAATCTTGACAAAGTTGTTGTACCTGCAGAAAAGGGCATGAAGGCCTCTCTCCTGATAAATTTACCCTCCCTATCCAGGAAGTGGGAGGGATTAAAGGAGTTTGGGCTCTCCCATTCGCTCTCATCATGCAGGACAGAAGTAAGAAGAGGAAAAACAGTCGTCCCCTGGAGGCGAAAGGAGAGCGAGCAAGGTGTGTAAAGTCTCAGAATGAAAGCACTTTTTCAGAAGTTGATGAACATTATATTGTTATTATTAGTTTGTTCGCAATCTATCGAGTGATTTTATTGTTTCATCTATTGAACTGTTTTATCAGTGTTTACATTTTACCTTAGTTGGTCTTCTTTCGTTGGACTTTCTTATATTGCTTTTGTGTGCTTTGTCTGTCAAATCACTTTTATAAAAAGGTTCTATATAAATAAAGTTATTATTTTCAGCAAAAAAAATATTAGACCTCTTTGATGAAGAAGCCCTGGAAGGTGACGTCTCGGCTGGTTTTGTGAGGAATGGCCATGGGGACAATGTTGGACAGTCTCTGTATCTCATGGATTACAGCATCAGTGTACGGCATGTTCTTCCGGTCCTCTACCTGGACCTCACGGCTTCCTACCACCCTGCTCAGCTCCTCCTGCACCTGTTCTGGACTCACATAATAACAAATGAATATCCTCTGACTACATTCGATCAAAACTAGTCCACAGCCTGCATGGCTGTGGACTAGTCTGAGCTACCTCTGAAGCTGTGGCCTACTCTGAGCTAGTCCTCTTCTTTTGAACTTGTCTATGTCAAGTAGTGTATTTAAGGGCATCTACAGGTGAAAAAATAAATGCACACCAAGAGTCTCATCCCTCTCTTTACCTTGTATATGAGGATATTTAGCCATAAGCAGCAAACCCCATCTCAGTGTAGTTGCTGTAGTATCAGTACCAGCTGAAAACAGGTTGGTCACTGTGAATATCAAGTTCTTCTCATTGTAGTGAGTGTCCTTAACACACGACTCCTAATAGAAAGAACACCATATATCATTAAATATGCATAACATTTAGCTCTTTTTGATGGATGAAAACTGCTAAAACATCGCCTTACTTCCTCCTTCTGCTTCCGGATCAGAAAACAGTCGACAAGCCCCCTGCAGAGGTGAGGGTCCAGTGTCTCTTTCAGATGCATGATTAATTCTTTGACATCTCCAATAGTCATCGCCACATTTTTTAATAACAGCTGCCGTTTTTGTACCCATCTGACCAGCCTGGGAAACATGTTGTAAAGCTGTGCCGTGACAGTGAAAACAGCAAAGATCAGTGAAGACAATAGACACCAAACAACAAGTAGAATCATAGAACAATACAACTCATGGTTTGTTTAACACATTAGACAGCGAGATGTGCCCCACTACATACAGTATATGTATTCATAAACTGTATATTAAGCATTTAGACACACTTTTGATCAGTTATTTGACAAAGTTAAATAATCAGAGAAATACCTCCAGTTTACATCCATTTTTAGTACACTTTTTTGTATTGTTTGGACGCTTAAAGTTGGTCCCACTGCACACTATATAAAGATATAATTGATGTTTACCCAAGCCATACTAAAAAAACTGAAAGTACGAGGCTAAATCTTGTGAAAAGGTCTGTAGACAACACTCAGCCTTCTGTTGGACCATAGAGATGTATTGAATCTACCGCTATAAAATGCTGATGCCGTTTTCCCATTCTGCACAACCTTTCCCAGCTTCGTCAGCTGCCATTGCTTGTGTGCAATCCCCCAAAATCCAAAGCAAATATTTGTAAAAATATTTGTAAAAATAAATATGAAGCTCACCTGGATTGGTGCAGAGCCCACAATGCGTATGCTTTCGTTGGCTCTTCTCACCATGTTTTTGAATTGGGGGTCGTTGTATTCAAACCTGCTGCCGTACACACTAGCGGAGATGATATTGGATGTTGCATGAGTAACCGGGCATGCTGCATTAAATGGGTTCCCTGGGAAATGGCAGTGATGAATAAGGAAATTATGGCAACGCAAGAGCAAAAGGAAAAGTGTCGTCTTGTACTGTTAAAGCAAACCTCACCATGACTAACACTGGCCACACAAAAAGTAAAATATGGGGCATGATTTGTGCACAGCGTACCACAAGAGGTGTCCTGATATGCAAAATAACAAACCCTGTGGAGGAATTGTCACTCAGTATTGAGATGTGACACTTAATATGTTCTGTAGAGAACACCTTGTCCCACTTGTATGTTTTAACACCATACCTTTGTAACTTTCAAACACTTTGATCAGATGGTGGCATTCCTCCAAGATTTTATGCTCTGAGAGTCTTTTGCCCATTCCAAAGTCTCTGAGGGTGCTGAGGGCGAAACGTCGCATCTCTTTCCACGATTCTCCATTTGCAAACAGAATTCCTATCAAGCATGACATGCACGTTGCATTTAATCTGTACTAGTCATGTGGATATCATGAGAAACAACACTCATCAGTGATCAAACACAATGTGATTTGTTCTGTGCTAAAAAAGTAAAAAACTGTATATTAAAGAGTATGTAAAGGTATATCATACCATGACCTTGATTCATATCATAAAAGATAGGGGAGATGTCTCTGTCTCCAAATTCTTCTGCATAGCTGACCAGAGCCTCTTTGACTGCCTTGTAGCCAGCCAGGACCACCACTTTATTGGTTCCAAAGTAGACCGTAAACACCGACCCATGCTTCTTTGAAAGCTGTAAAAAGAAAAAAGTAGAAAATCAGATACACACACACAATATATATACACATACATACACACACACACTTTGCATTTTCTTGATTATTTAATTTTCTTAAATGTAATGTGTTCTGCTCTGCCATTTCATTTTATTGTATATATTGAGTATTTTTCATACTTTATATTCTTTATGTTTACTCTCTAACTTTGCTTGCTGCTGCTACAAACACATTTTCACCCTGGGGATGAATATCTATCTATCTATATCCCTATGGAAGCCCATTTCATAATTTGAACTTTCTTATCTCATTATTTCAACTTTCTTATCTCATAATGTCGACTTTCTATCTCATAAATGTCGACTTTCTTTCTCATAATTATGACTTTCTTATCTCAGAATTATGACTTTTTGTCTCATAATTATTTTTATTGTACTGGTGGAAATAGTATTCCATAGAATTCACAATCTATGTAAATACATTTATTATGACCAAAGCACCTTCAAATACATGACAAAATTAATTTGTTTTAAGATCTCACCTCCCACAGGGAAATGTCGAGCTTCTTGAGATCAAGCTGCAACAGGTTGCCAATCAGGGGAAGAGGCCTTGGACCGGGAGGCGCCTTCCCGACCTCCTGGGAGGTGAATCTTTTGGAGACGAGATGGAAAATGAGCAGGAGAGCAACAGCCCCTAACAAAGCGGTGGGACTAAAGCAAAGGTAGACAACAAGATCCTCCAAAAGAGACATTTGTTCTGCTGTTCAGGTTCACCTCCGACTAAGCCTTGCAGTTAACGCACAAGCTCGACCGGTTGACAGAGCCCTGCAACGTCATTGCAGGATGTCTGGGTTACTAAGCTTCATCATCTCCCCGCCCACCTGGGCACTGCTGCCTAACAACACCTCTCAAAGGAGGCGAAAGACGATCAACTGACAGAGCAGAAGAACCAGTTCGGCTAAACCTGCCAGTTTCACGCTGGTTTCAAGTGTTCGTGGTTTTACTGCAGTCAGGCCAGCCTCCACTTCGAAAAACACAGTCGGATTGAGATCAATGAGATCGCAGGATCTCATTGGTGAAAACACGTTAGACGGGACATGCGGAAGTAGACAGTCATTTACATATCAAGTTTGTTATGGTACGTTGAGTTTCAGGTCAAAGTAGGTAATTTTTCAATTTCTGAACCGAAAAACACTTTTGTTTGACTGAATATGCTTCCTAACATGTCAATGATTGTGTTTATTGTGATTATTATTGCAGATGCATATGCTTTAGGTCGTAATCTTTCTAAAGATGTGCAGTATTACTCTGGGGGTTGATGGGAAGGCACCGAACAATACAATTTAAAAAAAACTCAGGGAGCAATCGAGGAGTCATTTTTGGGGAATCTTGCTCAGACTCTTGACTTTTGATCATATTTATGCTGAAAATAAATTAAAATCGTTAGAGATCAAGGACAATAGGGTATGGTATTCATATCAAGGTCATATGAGCTGTGGAACAGGTTAATTATATCAAAAACTGTGCAGTAATATCTCATGAAAAAAGACATGGACATAGCAGGGTTCCTCATGAACATAAATCCAGTGAAAGTTTAATATAAACTTTTAAGGATCTGTTTTTATGACCTTTCAAACATAAGATTAAGAATATCATCTTTTTTTTAGCTGACTTTGCCTTTAATTATCTCAAACACTGTAAAGTAATATATGAAAAGTAGACATGGACATAGCAGGGTTCCTCATGAACATGAATCCAGTGAAAGTTTTAATATACACTTTTAAGGAAATCATTGTAATCAAAGTTCAAATATTGGGAATATCATAATTTCTTTTGAACTGAGTGTCTTTAATTTTCTCAAACTGTACAGTAAAATTACATGAAACCTGACATGGACATGTATGGGGTCATCATGAACAAGAGTTCAGTGAAACTTTTAGCTAACCAATGAAGGACATGTTTTTATTAAAGATGAAAGATTATTATTTGGTATTATGATAATGTTTTAACCCTTTTTCAATTAAAAACAGTGCGGTAGTGTAACTTCAGATAGTATTATAATTTTATTTCATATAATATCCCAAATAATGTTGTTTTTTTAACTTGTTATATCAACAAATATTGCTTAAATATAGGCCTATCTCCGTGCTTTTTGGCCTATCCAAGCACCCATACTGCAAACCATGAATACTTGAAACCAGTGTGAAACTGGCAGGTTTAGCCAAACTGGTTCTTCTGCTCTGCTTTCGCCTCCTTTGAGAGGTGTTGTTAGGCAGCAGGGCCCAGGTGGATGGGGAGATTATTACCATTAGTAACCCAGACATCCTGCAAAGACGTTGCAGGGCTCTGTCGGTCGGTCGAGCTCGTGCGTTAACTGCAAGGCTTAGTTGGAGGTGAACCTGAACAGCAGAACAAATGTCTCTTTTGGAGGATCTTGTTGTCTACCTTTGCTTTAGTCCCACCGCTTTGTTAGGGGCTGTTGCTCTCCTGCTCATTTTCCATCTCGTCTCCAAAAGATTCACCTCCCAGGAGGTCGGGAAGGCGCCTCCCGGTCCAAGGCCTCTTCCCCTGATTGGCAACCTGTTGCAGCTTGATCTCAAGAAGCTCGACATTTCCCTGTGGGAGGTGAGATCTTAAAACAAATTAATTTTGCCATGTATTTGAAGGTGCTTTGGTCATAATAAATGTATTTACACAGATTGTGAATACTATTTCAACCAGTAAAATAAAATAATTACGAAAGTATGAGATAGAAAGTCGAAAGTATGAGATGGAAAGTCGAAATTATGAGATGGAAAGTCGAAATTATGAAATGGGCTTCCATAGGGATATTGATCGATATATATGTAGTCATCCCCAGGGGGAAATGTGTTTGTAGCAGCAGCAAGCAAAGTTACAGAGTAAACATAACAATATAAAGTATGGAAAAATACTCAATATATACAATCAAATAAAATGGTGTGTGTGTGTGTGTGTGTGTGTGTGTGTGTGTGTGTGTGTGTGTGTGTGTGTGTGTGTGTGTGTGTGTGTGTGTGTGTATCTTTTTTTCTTTTTTTTACAGCTTTCAAAGAAGTATGGGTCTGTGTTTACAGTCTACTTTGGAACCAATAAAGTGGTGGTCCTGGCTGGCTACAAGACGGTCAAACAGGCTCTAGTCAACCATGCTGAGGAGTTTGGGGACCGAGAGATTACGCCCATATTCTATGATTCCAACAAAGGACACGGTAAAGACACATTTGCTTGTTTTTTTTCGGGCCTGTTTTTGATCATGTCTTAACAAGCAAACCATGTTTTTGCTTCCAGGCATAATGTTTTCCAACGGTGACTCGTAGAAAGAAATGAGACGTTTTGCTCTAGCTACACTGAAATATTTTGGAATGGGCAAAACGATTAGTGAAGGGAAAACCATAGAGGAATGTCACTACCTGATTGAAGAATTTGAGCAGCATGAAGGTAACATTCCCACCTCTAAAACACCACCCTTGGGTTTATACAGCACTCCTTTGAATACGTTACACTGACTATCTAACTCTATATCTTTCCAGGTAAACCTTTCAATAACGCCCTGACAATGAATTATGCAGCTTCAAATGTTATATCAGCTATCATGTTTGGAAAGAGGTTTGAATACAAAGACCCTGTCTTCCAAGCTATGGTGGAAAAAGACCACGAGTCCATCCGACTGATTGGAACAGCTTCTATCCTGGTACGACAGAGTGATTTCATATAAGTGACTCCTGATTATTACAAAACATTTCATTGCTGTGTATATTTCAGATTTACTTAACCTAAGGCTTAAGGGATGAATTGTATTGTGTTGGAGATGTTTATATGTGGTCAACATTTATTTTACACTGCTTGAATGAAACCAGCAACATCCTCCAACTTTAGATTTTCTATTCTGCTCCATTACAGATATACAACGTGTTTCCTTGGCTGGGCCCTTGTCTTCAAAACTGGAGGATATTGATGAAGAACGTGGAAGCCAACAGGAAGGAATTAAAACGTATAATAGTGGACCTGAAGGAAACTCTGAACCCTGAGATGTGCAGATGCTTTGTTGATGCATTCCTGACTCGTAAACTAAATCTGGAGGTGAGGCGTCTAACTCCAGTGAATCCATTCTGATAATAATTATGAATTACTCATATTGATTAATCCCTCTTTTCTGTTTGACATAGGAGTCTGAAATACAGGATTCACACTATCATGATGACAACCTTGTCTGCAGTGTGATGAATCTGTTTGCAGCTGGGACTGATACAACAGGAAATACACTGCAGTGGTGTTTACTCTTCATGGCCAAGTACCCTCATTTTCAAGGTGCAAAAATATACCACATGCTCGTCTCTGGTGAAATTTAGTTGATGCTATTTACATAAAAAATTGAATTTAAAGTGGACTTGCATTCATCAGATATAATATCAATTTTCTGAGTCCAGACCAGGTCCAGGAGGAGCTGAGCAGGGTGGTAGGAAGACGTGAGGTCAGATTAGAGGACAGGAAGAACATGCCGTACACTGATGCTGTAATCCATGAGATACAGAGACTGGCCAACGTTGCCCCCATGGCCATTCCTCACAAAACCAGCCGAGACGTCACCTTTCAGGGCTTCTTCATCAAAGAGGTCAGTCGCCCACAAAAGTCCACACACTTCTCTGAAAACAGTGCTTTGGTTCCAAATGACACACCTTGCTCTCTCTCCTTTTGCCTCTAGGGGACGACTGTGTTTCCTCTTCTTACTTCTGTCCTGCATGATGAGAGCGAATGGGAGAGCCCAAACTCCTTTAATCCCTCCCACTTCCTGGATGAAAAGGGCACATTTATCAGGAGAGAGGCCTTCATGCCTTTTTCTGCAGGTACAACCCCTTTGTTAGGATTTTGTATTTGAAGGATTACAGATTATAATTCTTACGATGTGAATCAGTTTAACTCGCCGCAACTTTTTGTTCTTGCAGGTCGCAGGGCGTGTCTCGGAGAGAGTCTGGCCAGAATGGAGCTGTTCATCTTCTTCACCTACCTCCTCCAGCGCTTTCGTTTCACTCCTCCACCTGGAGTTAAAGAGGAGGAACTGGATCTGACTCCAGTTGTGGGTTTCATCCTCAGCCCTTCACCTCATGAGCTGTGTGCCGTCAGTCGCCAATGAGGAAGAGAGCTGGACCACGCCGTTATACTGTAACTGTATGTGCCCATAACATGAATAATGTTTAACTCGCCCTCACATGCAGCAGAACATACTGAACAGCCAGTAATTTGTCAAGGGTTTACTTTTTTATATTGCATACAATTGCAGAAATCACATGTATTAGCCCACTATGAATAAATTAAGATATGCCTCTTTAGTACGTGGAAATACTGAACCTACTGTTTTCTTCAATGTTTTTGGATGAAAAGGTAATAATTCTAAGGACTTGATAAAGGGAAAAATATATAACTTTTAAGCTATGATTTAGTCAGTTGATCGTCAACCCAAATGCTACCTCTGGCTAACTTTTATTTAGCACATGGTTCCTTGGTACAGGCTGCAGTTTATTCCCAACAGTCTTCAGGTTGGCGATCAGCAGCTCAGTTTATTTAGTCAAATAGGGGAACTACAACTCTGTGTGTCTTGTCTGTGGGGTAGAATATTCAATTTAAACAGGTTGGGCGGATGGACAAACAGCGGAGACTTACAGAGCACACTATCAGTATAATCTTTTAACACAATCCAATACCCATGAACGTATTAACATTAATTGGTATAAAGCTTTAACAAGTTCACTGATACCATTATATAAAATACGTTAATACTTCAAACATCTGGAACCACTTTGCACAAAAACTTTCTGCACATTCAAAACACAAATGTGTTCTCTGAGAAGTCTTAATTGAATGGCATTACGTCATTGCTCTGTGCTCTGCTCCCGTTCAGACCGTCTGACGCACATCTTCTTCTGCTCCTCGTCGGAGAGTAAAAACCAGAACCTAAGAGAAAACGCAATTCCCCCAGAATGCACCGCTGCATTGAAGCAACATTGCTCCCCTAAAATGTTCTTCAGCCCCCCCCCCCCAAATAATTTGGCATTATTGGCTTTAAAAAAATAATCTTTATTTTTATTTTGGATATGTCATTAAATTAAACTAGTGTTTCTCACATGGACAAGTTATTTATAACTCTAACATGCTACATATGTACGTGCATTCTGGTTTGTATGTTTTCTCCCCTTCAAATTACAACCCAATTGCCTATCATCATACTGAACGATAGTACCCGGGCACTAGGACCATGGGGAGGCTGCTGCGCTGGCTTTCTCACTCTGCCAAATAACGTCTCTCTCAAGACAGCAGGATTATAGCAGAGGAGTTTAACTCAAAGTAAATGATGCATGGAGGGAAACTGTAAGTATAGATAGTTACAGAATGTGGCTATCTGTAGTTGTTAACGATTGTCACCTGCTTAAATTTAGGTTTACTTGAGGCAAATTAAAGGAAATATTGTAGTGGGCTATGTTAACACTAAGATAGCTAGCTTAGTGTTAACAAGGAAACCATGCTTAATAAGGAAACATGCAAAGCAAATGATTACAAGTGATCTGGAGTCATTTGTGGTCAGAATAGACCATGAATCACACTTTATAGCAGAAGTATGTGAATGGGATTGAGAGTATTGTACCTTTAGGTACGTGGTTGATCAGTGGTACTTTAAATTGTCTGAAATCTCCTGTGCATTGGATTCTATTTTTGAAATAATTTGAATGTATTTTTGATTATTTCTTTTATCTTCCTCTAATGCTATCCTGGATCTAGTCCTATAGTGTTTCTTTCTGTACATTGCAATCCTAGTTTGACTTGATTATAATAAATGCATTGGGTTCCTTCCATTTCAGCCCATCATACAATATGTATCATTCAATAATTAAGATGTACTTGAAATGTTTTTTTTGTGTTATTCATGTTCTTTTTTCCATTGAATGGTATATTTGACACTAAACTAGTTAATCTTTATCTCAGTGATAGTGTCCAAATGAGAATAAATTATCACTGGTATTAAAAACTACACGGACAACAAAATAGATGCAAATGTTGATCAAAATCATATTCCTTCTGCTCATAATAAAACCAGTAAACAACTCAAAAGTTGACACTGTCAGGTCCATTCTCCATCCATCATGCCTTTAAGAATTAGGATTTGGGAGTAACGCAGATATGAAAGCTAGTTTATCCGTCTTTCATTTACAAGCAGGAATATTATTTCTCTCTTTATTTGAGAAAAGTTCATATTTGTGTTGTCTTGTGTGTGTTGTTGATTGTTGTTTGTCTCATGTCTAATGTATGCACCTTCCACCTAGAAAAAATCCTCGTTTGTGTATACATTCCTGGCAAATAAACAGTTTCTGATTCTGATTCTGACAAAGGACACATAGGGGTTGAACAGGTGTTATCTAGTTAATATTTGTGTGTGTGTGTGTGTGTGTGTGTGTGTGTGTGTGTGTGTGTGTGGGGTGATGCCACAGAGATCTTGGGGCATGAGAGGTCAAACCGTATCTAATTCATATTCATGGTTTGAACAGGATGTCACAGAGTGGTCTTGGTGCATAAGAGGTAGTGTGTCAATGAGCGGTCATACCAAGTGATGTATGGTTTGAACATAAAATACATCATTGTTTGTGGGTGTGTGTGTATTGTTGCATATACGGAGGTCCGGCCCGGGGTAGAGTAGGGGAAAAGGGGGAGAAGCAGGAGAGGCAGGAGAGGCAGGACCGCACACCTAACAAGTGGCACACTGTCGGCTATTATCCGAGTGATCCCGGAGGAAATAATAATCCTCAGTCACTTACACATGGTAAGGCCTAGTTTTATTAAAGTTGTTCTCACGTTATCACATACATCCATTTTAATTCAATGAAATAGTTTCAGTGTGCAATTCAAAATAAATGGTTAGTTCCTATCCAGATTCTGACCTGGTAAAAACACACATTTCTGTTAGCAGAAGTTTCTAAGTGTTACGGGGTTTTCTAAATAAAGTCAAAATCAAGCTTTAATCCTTGAAAATAAAAGGAGCTTGTCTCTAAAGCTGTGAGCCCTGTCCCAACCCCTGATTTTTCTCCTCTTTTGGTAAAGATGCTTATTAAGTCCAGTTTTTTTCAGAGATCTGGTGAAATCCCTATTCAGACATACACCGCGTTCCACATTATTAGGCAAATTGTATTTAAGGGTCATAAACATTCATTTTTTGTTTTTTCAATGAAACTCATGGATGGTATTGTGTCTCAGGGCTATTTGGATGATTGAAATCATCCAAATAGTAATAATAATAATTAGTTTGCCAGGTGAGCCCAATCAAAGGAAAACTACTTAAGAAGGATGTTCCACATTATTAAGCAAGCTACATGTTTCAGGCAAAATGGGGAAGAAAAAGGATCTCTCTGCTGCTGAAAGGGCGGCAAATAGTGCAATACCTTGGTCAAGGTATCACAACATTGGATATTTCCAAAAGAATTGCGCGTGATCATCGGACGGTGAAGAAATTTGTCACCGATTCACAGCACAAGCGGGTTCGTTCAGACAAAGGCAAAATAAGGAAGATTTCTGCCAAACAAATGCGTAGGGTTAAGAGAGCAGCCACTAAAATGCCATTGAATAGCAGCAAACAGGTGTTTGAAGCCGCTGGTGCCTCTGGAGTCTCGCGAACTTCAAGATGTAGGATGCTCAAGAGGTTTGCAAGTGTCCTTAAAACTGTTATTCGGCCACCCCTAAACCAAACTCATAAGCAAAAAAGGTTGCAGTGGGCTCAGGACTACATGAACTTTCAAACTGTTTTGTTTACGGATGAGTGCCGTGCAACCCTTGATGGTCCTGATGGATGGAGTAGTGGATGGTTGGTGAATGGCCACCATGTCCCAACAAGGCTGAGACGTCAACAAGGAGGTGGCGGAGTCATGTTTTGGGCCGGAATCATGGGGAGAGAGCTGGTAGGCCCCTTCAGGGTCCCTGACGGTGTGAAAATGACCTCGGCAAAGTATGTAGAGTTTCTGACTGACCACTTTCTTCTGTGGTACAAAAAGAAGAACCGTGCCTTCCGTAGCAAAATCATATTCATGCATGACAATGCACCATGTCATGCTGCAAAGAATACCTCTGGGGCATTGGCTGCTATGGGCATAAAAGGAGAGAAACTCATGGTGTGGCCCCCATCTTCCCCTGACCTTAACCCTATTGAGAACCTTTGGAGCATCATCAAGCAAAAGATCTATGTGGGTGGAAGGCAGTTCACATCCAAGCAGGTGCTCTGGGAGGCTATTATGGCATCCTGCAAAGACATTAAAGCAGAAACTATCAAAGAACTCACAAGTTCAATGGATGCAAGAATTGTGAAGTTGATATCAAAGAAGGGGTCCTATGTTAAAATGTAACTTGACCTGTTAAGATGTTTTTGATTCAAACTTTTCTTGATTTCAGTAAATATGACCTCCTAATGCTGCAAATTCAACAAATGACAATTTTTTGTTCTTTACAACCTATAAAATATCTTGAAACTTTGAAATTCTGAAATTCTGCATAATAATTTGGAACACTGCATTTTGAGTTTTTTATTTTTGAAAAAAATACTGTTATCATTAGGAGGTTTGTTTAATAGAATTTGACTTATACTCTAACAGTTGATGACTTGAAAATGATACTGACTGACTGTGCATTACTATTTAGGAAAATCTGAGCAAAGTGTAATTTGCATAATAATGTGGAACGCGGTGTAGAGCTCTGGTGAAAGTCCTTCTGTCCTCTGCTCTGTGCATCACAGACACACTTACCCCTCCTCTTTTTCTTCACGGGTCAATCCTAGATCCTGTTTCTAAGGTCAACCACAGGGTTGATTACAACACAGATGTGTTACCGTACAGGTTTGGACACAGGTTTGAACACAGGTTTGTTACCATAGGCCACAAACCTGTGGCCTATGCTGCTGTATCCTATTACACAGGAGATCTTTTTACAATATCCATTATATAGAAAAGATTATACAACATAGCAACTTATAGCGTCCTATGCATTTTATATGGTCTAATCACAAACTGGAATTGAATTAAAACAGTATATATGTTCAGAGGTTATACTAAAAAGAAAAATGGTTACATGTTATAATAGTTATACCTTTTTAACTTTCATACTTTTCTACGATCTCTCAACATCCTCCTTATAAAAGTAACAAAGTATTTAGACCCCCCCCCCCAAAAAAAATAAATAGTCTCTGTTATTACGCACACCAGATTGCCTGCGGTCAGTGACAATGTCTATAGACGGGGTCGGGTCAGGACATGTTGGATAATGTATCAAGGCAAGGAACGACACCACATTCAACACAGCAACCAGTGTAACAATTTACAATATCCTTAAATCAGTTTTTTTGTTTTTATTTTCTTTTGGTCATGTCACGTTGTGTAGCATGCCTTGTCATAGAGACGGAATGTAGCTTGAAGCGAAGATTTCTCCAAAACTGTTATCTAAATCAATTCTTGTTTTTCATAAAATGACAGATGAAAACTAAATCAGTAGAAACTGAGTGTAATAATCTTGGAAAATGAAAATTCCCTAGTGGAAACTAGCTGTAACAAAAAAAAGAGTTAAATCTAAGTTTTCTAAATTTTACTGAACACAAATCATTTAGTTTTGAAAATAACATTGATCCTGAGGCAAATTTGTATTATGATTATAAATCTGAGTCAGTTTAATAATCAGTTTAATAATCTAAATGTGGATGGTTTCTCTATCATACATTTTAATAGTAGAAGTCTCTATTAAAATTTTGATGAAATCAAAGACTATTTAAAATCATTAAAACATACATTTCAAGTTATTACTATAAGTGAGACTTGGTTAACAAATGAAAAGGGTGTTGACTTTGTCCTACAAGGGTACGATATGTTCATAGGAAACCGGATCAATAAGAGGGGTGGTGGTGTAGCATTTTATGGACAGAAAGACTTTCAATGTAAAGTAATCGATAGCAGTTGTTGATGATATTATGGACCATTTGAGGATTGAAATTAATTCTACAAAATTTAAGAGAATATTTTTTGAGCTGCATTTATAGAATGCCTGGTTCCTGCATTGACCAATTTATGAAAACCGTAGTTGATATTTTTGATAAAGTTTCTAATAAGTAATCACTTTTTGCTTGAGGTGACTTTAATATTGACCGTTTAAAAGGAATGAACTCAAATTAACAACAGATTGTTGTAAAGCAATGTTTAGCCTTGGTCTCTGGCCTCTTATTGATAAACATAGTAGGTTAATTAACTAAGGAAAGTGCCACACTTATTGATAACATTTTTACAAATGTTCATGACCATGAGTTTGTTTTTAACTTTCCTATTTTTGTGATCCTCCATAATTTAAAGGTTAACTGTTCAGTTGGCTTAAGTGAACCTTCTTGTAAATTGGTAAGAATAAGAACACCTGAGAGAATTGAGGCTTTTAAGATGGAACAACAGCTGGGATAAGATGTATGCTGATGATCCTAATCAGGCCTATGATGCATTTTTTACCACATTTTTGGAGTTATACAATAAGCATTGTCCTATTAGAAGGATAAATTATAAAGGAAAAATATATAGGAAAAGCAATGGATGACTAAAAGTCTGCAAAAGGCATGCAAAAAGACACATTTACTTTACAATAATTATTTACAACTGAGAATTAATGAAAGTGAAGGAAAATATAAGTTTTATACGAATAAACTGACTTCCATTATGAGATCACAGAAGAAGGAATACTATAATAAAATACTAGAGGATAGTAAAAATACTATCAAAGGACTTGAAAAGTAATCAATCAGATTATCCGAAATAAAGGCTACAAATCAGAATTTCCATGTTATTTTCTAAACAGCTCTGATGCCACTGTGGACGATTTAAAAAGTATTGTTGATGATTTCAATGACTATTTTGTGGATGTTGGAACTACTCTGGCCCAAAAAAAAAAGTTGTGCCTGATTAAAAAAAGATGATTTGTTTGATAACCTTATTAAGGATAATTTAAATTCCATGTTCCATTGTGCGGTGAATTAAATTGATTTAATTTAAATTGTAAAAAAACTTCAAAAATAAAAGATCTTCTGATATATATTCTATTGATATGGTAAAGAAGTAATTTATTTTATTGTAGGACCTCTGACCTAGCGGCTGTAGCTCAGGGGGATGAGAGGTCGTCCCGTAACCACAAGGTAGCCGGTTCTATCCCCCAGTCTTGCTCAGGGACACCTCAACATGTCAACCATGGGGGGCATAGTTGACATGTTGAAGTGTCCCTGAGCAAGACAAATGCAGAGAAGAATTTCCACAAGAGGGAATAAAGGATAATTTCTTCTTAATCAGTCTTTTTAAAAAGGTTTTTTTTCTAATAAAAGGAAGACTTCAAAGGTATTAATATTTAAAAATAGAGATAAGCGTTACATGGATAATTATAGACCAATATGCAAAAATTGGATCTCTTTATAAGTAAGAAATAAATTGAGTGAACATCAGTGTGGATTTAAGAAAAATATAACTACTACCATGCACTAATGGAGATGGTGGACGGAATAACAAAGGCAGTTGAAAATTATGAGTATTCTATTGGTATTTACCTTGACCTCCAGAAGGTTTTTGATACTAATTTACTACACAGTAAATTATTGAGAAAAATTTAGAAGTATGGGATAAGAGGGATCGCTCACTCTTGGCTGAAAAGCTGATTGGAAAATAGACAGCAGTGTGTGCAAGTTAATGACATGGTGTCAATGCCACAGGGATCAGTGATTGATCCAATATTTTTTTATACTTTATTTGTAATGTTACTAACTTATTTTTTATTTTTATTTTTGCTGACAAACTTATTTTGCTCAGGAAAACGCTTGAAGGTAATTTTGTTTGCTGTTGAAAAGGAGCTAGACATTATCAAATCTTGGTTCAATGTTAATAAATTATCTCTTATTATAAAGATATTTATACTTTATTTGTAATGTATAAATGCCCCCTTGCTGCAGTAGCTATCCCCGCCACCCCGTCCTCCTTCTCACCCATAACAGCTGTTGGAGAAGCCATGGCACACCATGCCCTAACTGTTGTATATTACTGTTTAAAACATCCTCACAGTGGCGGCCTGGCCCCACCTTGAGCCACCAAAAAAAAAATATATATATATATATATATATATATATATATATATATATAATTTTATTAATTATACAAATTATAATAATATTAATACATTATACACATTGTCAATATTTGTGTTTTTGAGATATGGAATATTCCCAGTAATATTTGTAAAATAGGATATCTGCTCAAAATATATGCTTTTCCTGCTTGAAGGCAACCATTTGTTCAGACTCCAGTTCATCATTAGACAGCTTACATAACTGTCATTCAGACAGTAGACCAGACATCCTTATTTTAATACAGCAAACACTATACAGAATTCAAATGATGGGTCTGACGGTGGTGTTCCTATGGGTTTCAGAGGGAATGAAATGGCAGATAAAGCTGCAAAAGAAGCCGCAAAAAAATAGTAGCACAAAAGTTGCAGTCAACTTCAGCAAAGCAGAAACTAAAGGTAATATTAAAAAGAGAATAAAGGAAAGGTGGCAGACGCAATGGGAGGAGGACAGAAAAGGGCGATGGTTTTTCAGAGTCCAGAGGAAAGTGGGAGAAATTAGATGTGCAGGAAGGAACAGGAGAGAAGAAACAGTGATATTAAGACTACTATTTGGACACACTGGGCTGAACAGTACGCAAAAAAAAAAAAAAAAAAAGGAAACATGATAGAGGCAAATGCGACTAGTGTGGGCAAGAGGAAACAATAGAACATGTTATTCTACAATATGTGAAAGGAGACAGCTCGGCAAGGAAAAAGTACAGTTAGATATAGGTATTCTGCAAAATAACTAAAGAAAGTACTATCAAGTACTATTACAGTATCTTAGAAAAACTAATATTATGAAGAAAATGTATATTATTTATAAATATTATTATAATATGTATTTATTTATTTGTTTGTTTTGTTGAAGTATATGTATTTATATATATAAATAGTTGTTGCTGTTTTTTTAAAGTTATTATTTAATTATAATTATTATAATTATTATTGTTATTATTATTATTATTATTATTATTATTATTATTATTATTATTCATTAATAATGCAAGTACTAGACATCCTGATCCACACTCCATACCAGTTGGTGGCGGTAATGCACCAAACAGTTGCCAATAAACCGTAAAAGAAGAAGAAGAAGAAGAAGAAGAAGAAGAAGAAGACCCGGATGTTACTTAGCAACCTGTCAGTACCAACATCAGCATCTCGTTGTTGCTTTGATAAAGTGTCAGGTGGCTCCTTCAGTACTGATCCAGCAGAGTCTCTGTATGTCTGGATAAACCTTCTGAATGGACTTCTAGATGTTCACCTTTGTTCCCTGATGTTGTTCCTCTGACTCATCTCCCGGTAGCCTACAAAGATATTGAAGTTAGCTTAGCATGCTGGAAACAGATCGACGGGGACGGAAGTCAGCAGCACAGCTCGTCCCAGTTTAATGGATTGGAAACGGGGTTTGTGACGGAGTTTGTGTGGAGGAAACGTCTAAAAATGTCTAAAGTCCAAATGCTGAGATCTTTAGTCAACCAGCGACTAACGGCGGCTGCTGAAGAGATATTTGGGCTGTTTGAAAGAACGATAGCAGAGTACGAGGAGGAACTTTCTAGATCAAAAGAAGAGAACGAGCGACAACGGAGACTACTGGACGCTGATTTCAAACCGGAAGTCCGGATGCAAAGAGCAGGTTGGTTTTGTTTCTTTCTTTATCACTTTAAACTGATGGAACCAGTTCTGGAGGAAGTATTCACATCATGTACTGAGGTAGAGTTACAGTTACTGTACTGCAGTATTCACATCATGTACTGAGGTAGAGTTACAGATACTGTACTGCAGTGTTCACATCATGTACGGAGGTAGAGTTACAGGTACTGTACTGAAGTATTCACATGTACTTAGGTAGAGGTTACATATACTATACTGCAATATTTAAACACGTTCATTATTTTTACTGTACTACATCTCAGAGGTAAATATTGTACTTTTTACTGAACTACACCTCAGAGGTACATATTGTACTTTTTACTGTACTACCCCTCAGAGGTACATATTGTACTGTTTACTGTACTACTCCTCAGAAGTACAAATTGTACTTTTTACTGTACATCTTAGAGGTACATATTGTACTACACCTCAGAGGTGAATGTTGTACTCTTTACTGTACTACATCTCAGAGGTGAATATTGTAGTCTTTACTGTACTACATCTCAGAGGTGAATATTGTAGTCTTTACTGTACTACATCTCAGAGGTGAATATTGTAGTCTTTACTGTACTACATCTTAGAGGTACATATTGTATTTTTACGGGACTAGAGGTGAATGTTGTACTTTTTACTGTACATCCTAGATTTACATATTGTACTTTTTACTGTACTACATCCTAGATGTACATATTGTACTTTTTTACTGTACTACATCTCAGAGGTGAATATTTTACTTTTTATTAAGATACATGTCAGAGGTAGATATTGTACTTGTTGCTATACTACATCTCAGATGTACATATTGTGTTCTTTACATTAAAGAGGAACAGGAGGACCCAGAGCCCACCCACGTTAAAGAGGAACAGGAGGACCCAGAGCCCCCACACATTAAAGAGGAACAGGAGGAATTCTGGATCAGTCAGGAGGGAGAGCAGCTTCAAGGGCTGGAGGAGGCTGGTATCAAGTTCTCATTCACTCCTGTAAAGAGTGAAGATGATGATGATGAAGAAGAAGCTCAGTCCTCACAGCTTCATCAAAGACAAACTGAACAGATGGAAACAGAAGCTGATGGAGCGGATTGTGGAGGATCAGAACCAGAGACTGATGAGACTGAAGACTCGTATGAACCTGAGACTGATGACAGTAGAGATTGGAAGGAGAGTCAGGAACCTCAGTCAGATTCAAACCCTCTGCAAAACAATGAAGTACCTGTAAGTCATGTTAACTGTAGTACTGGAAATACATCAATCAGCTCCTCTGAATGTGCTGGAAGCTCTGACCACAAGAGACATCTGAAGAGACACACAAGATCCAAAACAGGAGTGAAACCATTTAGTTGTTCAGTGTGTAGTAAAACATTTTCACAAAAGACAGACCTGAAACGTCACATGATTATCCACACAGGAGTGAAAGCATTTAGTTGTTCAGTTTGTGTTAAAACATTTTCACTAAAGGGAAACCTGAACACTCACATGACTGTCCACACAGGAGTGAAACCATTTAGTTGTTCTGTGTGTAGTAAAACATTTTCACAAAAGGGACACCTGAACGATCACATGACTATCCACACAGGAGTGAAACCATTTAGTTGTTCTGTCTGTAGTAAAACATTTTCCCGAAAGGATCACTTGAACTATCACATGACTATCCACACAGGAGTGAAAGCATTTCATTGTTCAGTTTGTGGTAGAACATTTTCACTCAATACAACTCTGAAACGACATTTAAAAGTCCACACTAGAGAATCAATCTAGTCATGGAGTTTGCTCAACAAGATTCTCTCGTCTCTGTCATTGATCAAATCTCAAGTGTATTGATGAGAGCGTCAGAAATAAATGAGACATAGTTAAACACTTAAAAACTGTCAGGCTGATACAGACTGCAAAAATGAGTTTATTCAGCAAAGATGAAGCTACACATCAATGTAAATTCTGTTGGTATTTGTTTCTATGATATTGTCTCATGTATTATGTATTGTCATGTGTATATATATTAATTATACTTGTTGTAAGTTGTCCAAGTATTCCATGTCCCCTATGCAACACTGTGGTTTGAGCTGAATTATCATAGGTGATGAAACTTAGGGAAATATTTAACCTTCTATCTCTTCAGCAACGTTTTCTCTCCAGTTTAAACTCATTACTTCCTTGATTTAGTTTTACTGTAGAAACTGCAGTTTTTCAACATCATCCTCTACTGATCTCATCTCTTTGAGATGTAGGGGTTCTTTCCTTTGTTTTAGGACGTGAATATTGTACCTTTTGTTGACCGAACGTTCTCTTTGATTTACTACTATTGTAATAGTTGTAATAAAACAGTAATCTGTTCTAATTGTTTTCATGGTGGCTCTCAAAGCTGTTTTTCTTTTTAACCAAAGCAAGAGGGGCACCGATTGGTTATGATTTTATTGGTTCTTTGTTTGTTTGCCTGTTTTTGGATGAATAAATCATAAGAAACAAACGTGCCTGCATGTATCACATACTCATAGTGTGAGACAAAACACCATCTGAAAATTATTTCAGTTTAAAAAAAATGCCATTTTACACAGAAAAAGTTGAGAGAAAAGCCTTTTGTCTTAAAAATAGCCTGGAGGCGATCAGCCTAGCTTAGCATAACAGGAGGCTTTGTATCTAAAAGATAAAGTTTTCACTCACTTCAGACATTGTTATTGCAGCAGAAGGGTTCACAAGTCGAGCAGACCAACACAATGTTTTAGTGTCGACCGACTTCCTGTCGATCCCGATGACTTTAAACATGACGGCACCACCTAGAGGACTGGAAAAGCATTTGTATTTGCAATATTAGTATATTAAATAATAAAGATACATTTGATACCATAATGTTACGCAACATATCAAGATATTATGCTGCATTGATTTATTTACCCCGCCCCAAATAATGAAACAAACATAGGACATAATGTGTTGATCGGAGCATCTTTAACTTTAGAAAGAGCTATGCTAGCTGTTTTCCTTTGCTTCCAGTCTTTATGCTAAGCTAAGGGCTCCAGCAAACGGCTTGTAAATTTAAAGCTGCAGCCTTCAGTCAAATTTCTTTTGACTTTACCCGATTTTGGAAACCAGGATGGAAAATCAGTATTTTTATTTGACAGCATGTTTCTTTCTTTTCTTTTGCAGGCAAACTATTTCAATTGTAACTAAAGAGATGCAAACAATATTATTATTAATATCATTTTCTTCAGCTTCAGCTTTCTTTCTAGGAAATGTCTTGCAGCTTTTTGGTTGAAATATAAATATTTGTGAACGACATACAGTATATAAACAGGATGTTTTCTGCACATTTACAAAAAGTTTGCAGATTATTTGTAAAAACCTTTCTGGAGGTTTTTGAGCTTTGACAGGAAGCAGCTGGACGTCTTCATAACCAGTTCTGTCTCTTGTGAACAAACTTCATCGCTGTGCTTTTTCTTTAACATTCCCACGTGAAACGACGACATGACGTTTATCTCTGAAGTTTGATTTTGCTGTACAGAAAAAAAAAGGTCAATTTAATGCTGATTTTCGTATAGCTTTGAATCAACCTGGGTTTTTATTGTAATATTCACGTCAGTAGTGTAAACATGAGAACATTTACTCAAGTACAATACTGAGGTACTTGTACTTTCCTTGAGTATTTACTGCTTACACTGCGATTCAGAGGGAAATGTCTCACTTTAGTTACATCTCAGATTCTGATAAATAATATAATCAATACATTACGATGTCATATAATGCCTTCGGCCTTTTATCTCACACCGTAGTTTGATCGTTAGGATTTTCGGAATTATTGCCTTTCTGAAAGTCTTTAACGGCTACTGCCAGATTACTGACGAGGACGAATAGACGGTCTCATATCACCCCCATTCTTAGGTCTCTTCACTGGCTCCCCGTAGAGCATAGGATCTACTTTAAAATCCTCACCCTCACATACAGAGCACTACACGGCCAGACTCCTTCATATGTGGCTGAACTACTTCACCCTTATTCAACAGCCCACAACCTCAGGTCCAACCAGTTAAACCTTCTGACCGTCCCACACACTCGCCTTAAAACACGTGGTGACCGAGATTTTGAGGCAGTAGCACCAAAGCTATGGAACGCTCTGCCTGCACCTCTACGGTTTGCTGATTCAGTATTGTCTTTTAGAAACCAACTAAAAACATATCTGTTTACACTGGCATTTGGTTGAATACAACCAAACGCTCTGATCTGCTTTTTATCAGTTTGTATTTCTTTATTTTCATTATTTGTTTTAATGTGTATTTTACTATGCTCTCTTAACTGTTGAAATGTGTTGGCCCCTGTTATTGTCAATCTGGTTTAATAATTTTTTCCTGTACAGTACTTTGTGACCTTTGTATGTGATAAGTGCAGTATAAATAAACTTTACTTACTGGGGATGAATACATATCTATCTACAGTATATCCCTATGGAAGCCCATTTCATGATTTCGACTTTCTTATCTCATTCGATTTTCTTATCTCATAATTTCAACTTTCAAAAGGCCAAATGTGATGCTTTTGAAAGGTGAAAGGTATTCTTGTGGTATCAAGTCATGCGAATAGTAAAGTGTCACTTACTGGAAACATTAGACCAGGCACTGGTATTTGCTACCATTTGCATAGAGCATTATTTATTTAAAAAGAATAGTGACACATATACAGTTGGTCAGTTTCATGGTACATGTACAGTACACAGTTACAATGATGTACATTCCCTTTTTTGAATATGATACACTGTATTTCAACATAACTCAATATCAGCAGAGCAGACCTTTCCAGTTCTACGTATCGAACATTGCAATTGATTCAAGTCATACATGTAATGAGAAAAATAAATTGTGCAAATACATGAACAAATGTAACAAAAGTCTAAATTAGGAGGTTAAATCCTTTCAAGACCAATAAGCCACATATCTGTGCCTTTCTGGAATGTCAGTCTCCACTTTTCTTTGCACACACATCTGTAAATCATACAAAGTAGTTAATACAGCTGATTACTGCGAGTGCTTTTTGCTTTAATGTAAGACAGTAAATACATTCGTATCACTTCTGTGAAGTCAGAGGGAGTTTTCAAGAGTAGGAATGTCATTTGTACCCTCCAGTTAATGTGATCACCGATTCATCCGAGAATATCATTTTGATCTCTAACATGGATGAAAAGCAGGAAACTGAGAAACCATTAATATGCGTGGGATTTTTCCATTTAAAAAAAAAAAAAAAAAAAACACCTACAGAATACATAAATGCTCTTACAACGTCTTTTAAGTACAATCAAGGCTTAGAGACTGTGATAAATTGTGCACGCTCTGAAATGAGGTTCATAGTGGCACATCCAAATGAAAGAGGAACAAACATTGCGCTGATCATTCTTCCTCAGAACAAGGCATCTATTTTATGTATTTTACTATCTATATATACACACAGTTGTTTTTTTTGTTTTGTTTTTATTGCATTTTTTTGCGTTCCCTGAAGGAGCAGCTCTCCAATAAAGATGACTCCGCAGTAGTTTGTCCACTGCGCAATAACAATTACTTAGTTATAATATTTAAGGACTATCATAGCACTGTTTTAGTGTAGTCTGGATGAAATCAGGAATTATGTGTTGCCATACTCTCTGTACCACACGCGCTCGCACACACACAGTGTGAAATGCATAGCAAGAAAAATTACAAAAGAAATTACAAAAAACCTTTAAAGGTCATTGCAGTCTTGCAATTTTTAGGCCCAGAACAATCACATGCAGTCGGATACAACTTGATTTCAAGTCACAACCTCCAGTTTTACAGCAACATTTGAACATAATCTTCTGCGTCACACAATCGTTATTTATTTCCTATATAGCTTCCGTGTAAACTGTGATGGCTGGATATCCACATGGTAACACACTGTTGCTGTAACTTGTTTGGCAGGAAAAAAGAAACCTGGACAATGGAGGCGTATTAAATGTACCCAGACCAGACTAAATCTGAGGATTAATAGTCTTCTAGCAATCGTTTTCAGCTCTGCTCCTCCAGTATCATGCACTCTGTCAATCGTATTGTATACATGCGTTCATTAATGTGCCCAAAACAGTCTTTAAATTAGTAAATGTTCTGCTCCGGCCTGAATGAGCAAGTGTTGTTTAGTACCATGAACACGTCACAATATTTACATTACATCTGGCAACTTCATTAAGAGGCTCATAATGATTACCAGGCATTTTGTATAGGGCAATATACAGAAACAAGAACCCTCATTAGTAAGATAAGGCGCAAAGGTGTGCAACAAGTTCATACACGTATCAAATGGAGTGGTTAATTCTCTTGTGATTATCACAGAAAAAAAAAAACACAAATTCTTGGAAACATAATCAATAAAATCAAATCATAAATAACAAAGAAAAGACAAGCTGTACACACATAAACCCAGTCACACACAATTCAGAGTAGTTGTAGTATCTGAGGAGTGGGGTCATTGTCTTTAACGTCACTGGAAAGGTGCAGCACTCTGTGTTCATTCATTGGTATAATCCTGATTCCACACGCGTCATAGTCCCAATTCTCCTACTTCCTTCATCACACAGCAACAATAACAACATCATGAATGACCCAACAAAGACACACAGACGTGATACAGTAGTAGAAATGCTGAAGTTGATGCAACTGGCCGTGTGTGTGTGTGTGTGTGTGTGTGTGTGTGTGTGTGTGTGTGTGTGTGTGTGTGTGTGTGTGTGTGTGTGTGTGTGTGTGTTTTGGTGGTCAAGGTAAAAATGGAGCTGGAGGTAAAACCGGCTCCGGCCTGTGTACACACCTGTGTGTAACGGAGGCAGGTCCATGTACACAGGTCCTTCACACACACACACAAAGCACTGTAGAAAATGGACAATGCATGGACAGATTCCTCGCTCCACTTACTTCCTCCCACTCTCAGTGCAGTGCTGGAACTGGGCAAAGCTGAGGAACACCTGCTCCAGTGATATCTGGCTCACGCAGTAGTCTTCAATCTGGTATTTCTCTTTGGCTGCCTCCAAAGTGCCAAACACCTGGGAGGTAGTGGAGAATAGGAAGGGAGAAAACACAAATGCATCTCCTGTGTTATCCAATACTTTGTGACAGCATCACAATTTATAGTCCAACTTCTGAACATTGAAAAGACTAATAAATACATGTTATTTCTGCTGTGCACATAACTACTTACATATTTTTCAAAGCAAGCTTTTCAGTGTTGTTTTGGAGTGTATACCATGACCATGCTACCATAACCGTGCTACTTCCAGAGGTGTCAAGTAACGAAGTACAAATACTTCGTTACTTTACTTAAGTAGAAATTTTGGGTATCTATAGTTTACTGGAGTATTTATTTTTCAGACGACTTTTTACTTCTACTCCTTACATTTTCACGCAAATATCTGTACTTTCTACTCCCTACATTTAAAAAATAGCCTCGTTACTATTTCGTTTTGGTTTGTTTTCATTCCGGCTTGTCATCGTTCAAAAACACACACAAAAAACCTAGCCAGATAAATCGCGCCATCCGGATAGAGTGAATTTGATTGTGGTTGGATGAGGAGTATAAACATATACCATTCCGACACCCTATTGCAGACCTGGGCATCTTACGGGCTCTCCCAGTCTGGCCCGCGTGAGGTCAATCAAAAATGAAAAATAAATAAATAAGGTGCACGCCATGAATGCA
This sequence comes from Myoxocephalus aenaeus, assembly GCA_038501785.1. NCBI lineage: Eukaryota > Metazoa > Chordata > Actinopteri > Perciformes > Cottidae > Myoxocephalus > Myoxocephalus aenaeus. Next base: position 6,850,882 of record JBAMJR010000051.1, on the reverse strand, counting down.
ATACAAACGGCACCGCTTTTACTTTGAAGGCGATTTATTTATGTGTGCGTGCACGCGCGCGCTTACGCAGCCTCACGACGGGCAGTGTTGCCAACTTGGAGACTGAAGTGAAAGCGTATTGTTATGCAGTTTCTGTTCTCAGCGAGCAGCGGGTGCTGCCGCGAGACCCCCGCCTCCCAAGGAGCCTCGCACTGCAGTCTCCGCCTCCAGATTGAAAATTAATCGCGCAAAGCCGCCGCGGATCTGACCTGCGGTCTGATCCACTATGGCAGAGTACTTTAAGTCAGGATCACTTCTGGATTGTTATTCTTCTCTCAAAGAGGAGAACTTTCCTCACAGGCCTGCTCAGAAGATGTTGGTTCTCTTTGGATCTACCAACATGAGAACAAACATTCTAGTGATGAAGTTCAACAGATCAGATCCTCTCTCACTGATACCTGTCAGCTGTCCTTCACATCTCCACCTCATTCAACCAGACTTCATGCTCTTGTTGAAGCCAACACAGACTGGACTTTTCTCACTGAGTAACAACAACTGAACTGGAAAACATCAAAAGCACTTATTGCTTTTGTTTAAAGTTAATAAATTGCTTGTCTTTAACATACATATTTAAGGTAAGGTTTAAAAAAAATCTTTAAAAATTAAATATTTTTTTTTTACTTATTTTCATCGCCTTATTGTAACTTGTATTCTTACCAGTAGCAGCTCAAAACCATATCATTTACAGTTTTTTAATAAAGTAATAACATTAATATTGAGTTAATTGAATTAAGTTCAGACTATTGGTTCGGCCCTCCACAACGGTCCAAATTTCTCATGTGGCCCCTTCGGAAAATTAATTGCCCACCCCTGCCCTATTGGTTTTATACGCGATGCACCTGCTGATGACACAAATCAACCGTTACAAATCACGTCACTCTCCAGCAAGGACAGCAGATAGGCAACTAGTTATCATGTCTTCCGCTCCATGAAACGCATGTTAATGCTCATTAACACATATGGTACTTTAATGTATTTGCATTGTAATAAAATGTGATAAACAGGTAGCCTAGTGCATCCCACATTTTTCAACATAACATTTTAAAACATTATAGTCATTATGGCCTTTAGAAAAATGATTGTTTTGGGGGGAGGTGGGGTAGTGCATTATAGGCCCCTGAGACGCGGCTAAAGAGTTTGTCCTTAATGGAAGAAAAAAAAAAGATTCCCCTTACATTACTTTTATACTTTTAAGTAGTTTTGAAACCAGTACTTTTACACTTTTACTGAAGTAAAAAGCTTGAGTTGATACTTCAACTTTTACAGAAGTATTTTTAAACCCTAGTATCTATACTTCTACTTGAGTAATGAATGTGAATACTTTTGACACCTCTGGCTACTTCTGCCACCCACGTGTTTTACTTATGTGATTAAACATTGTGTTTAAACTAGAAAGCATTTGAGCATTACTGTGTCCCATTCTGTCCTCTAGAGGGCGCCCTAACACAACGCAAGGGCAGAGATAGTACTGTAGAAATTAGTTACCTGGGCCCATGTAAGTGTTTTGTCAGTCAAGTGATAGTGCACCATTCCCTGGTGCTCATCCTTCAGTTGACTTCCTGTAGTGGGAGAACATTTCAAATCGTTAGATTTGTTTTGTTTCAGATTACTTTAACAGCAAAACACCTTCAACTATTTAATGTAAGAGAGCAGAGAAACATTAATATTCTGAAAAGATTATCTGCCCATTCAAATGTAGAATGATAACTGATAAGGCAACTTTGTTCTGTGGTCCAACATAATTACAGTTAAGTTCTTGGTTATTTTGTATAGTTACTGTGGTAGTAAACAGATCTGTATGGTTATCATTGCAAATGTTAACTGTATGCTTCTGACCTGGGAAGGTACTTTCGATGAAGTCTTTAAAAAGCTGCAGGTCACTATCCTCCAGCTCAGTCTCGATGTGTACTTTTGCCAGCAGGGTGTAGCCACTGCCAAACTTGCTCTTCAAGTGTTGGGGACTCCCGAGGCACTTGAACTGACCGTTGACCATCACTGCCAGCCGGGTACACAGAGCCTCACACTCCTCCATACTGATGCGGGAACAGGGAGACAGGAAAGAGTTGTTAGCATCCTCATGTCATCTCCTTTCATGCATCAAGATGTAGAATAAAGCTTCTTTGAAGATGTATTCAGATCTTTTACTTAGTGGACGCAACATTGGTAGAACCGAACCAAATTGGTAATCTTGAGAAACCAAACTGAGAAACCCAGCCCAGTGTTGCCAACTTTTTTCCAATGAAAGCAGCTAGCTGCACTAGCTCCAAAAGTCCCAAAATCTAGCAATAAAGTCGCCAAATCAGCATTTCTTTTGTCAGAGCATTTAATTTAGTGATTGCTCGGGCCAGAGCTTTAATTACAATTATAAGTATAACATTCTAATTATGACTTATGAATCATAAGTTTTGGTTGCAAAACATACTTAAAGTCTCAAAAGTAAAAGTACGTATAGGATTTCAAAATGTGGGTGGAAGTGATCATTTTAAGTACTTTATATACTTCTGGGTAGTTTCATCTTCAATACTGCATCATATTTTGTTAAACTCATAATGTTTTGTATGTAAAATAATAATAATTTGTAAAGTAACTAATAAATATAGCTAAATGTAAAGTAAGAAGTGTAATATTTTCAGTGGAGGACTGTAACCAAGATCATCCACTTAAGCCCTGTACTGAAGTACAATTTTGAGGTACTTTACTTTACTTTGAGTAAAGGATATGACTACTTTTTTCACACATTATTTCCTTCTGAAATGGAGTAAAGTGGAAGTACCACTACCTAAAAAAATGTACAGTACTCAAGTAAACGTACCACTGCTGATACCCGATAAAACCATAAAGCTCACCTATGAGAAGTGATGACTATGGCCTTTCCAGACTCCCGTGTGCGTGTAACAGCATCCCACAGCAGTCTCCTGGCCACTGGGTCCATCCCGGTCGAAGGCTCATCCAGGAAGATGACCGGAGGCCCACCAATCAGAGCCATGGCCGCACTCAGCTTCCGCTTGTTACCGCCGCTGCCGATATCGGGGATGACATATTATTTACATACACTCGTTCTAAAAAGTGGAGCAATATTCAGGCGAAGATGTAAATCGCTCCGAACAGTCTCCCTACCTGTAGCTGCGGACCAGTTTATCGGCATGAGGCTCCAGCAGCAGCGACCTCAGGACATTCTCCACACAACCAGACACATACTTCTCTGGTATTCCTCGGAGTCTGGCATACATGCTCAGAGTCTCTCTTCCTGTCATGTGGTCCAACACGGCGTCAAACTGTGGGCAGTAACCAATGCGCTGCTGCACCTGCAGTCAAAAGATAAATGTTCTCTTTTAAATCTGACCTTTTGAAAGCAGTGTGGTATCACTTTGTTTTGTGCTTATTTTTCCTTCCATCCCTCTCTGCTCTTACCTTTTTTATGTCCCTCAAGATGCTGTATCCATCAATGTAGGCGTCCCCAGAGGTAACGCTCTCATCGCATGTCAGCATCTTAAAGGTTGTGGTCTTGCCTGCTCCATTGAAGCCCAGGAGGCCGAAGCACTCCCCCTTCCCTACAGCTAGAGACAGTCTGTCTACAGCCAGAAGATTCCCACCACTGCTGTACACCTGAGAAGGAGAGATAACAGCAGGTCTTTACCACCTCGTCATATCCCAGTGAGACAAACGCCTCTAAGTCACACAGCTTTCAACACTGAGGCAGGAAGGAAAAGACTCTTGTGCTACATACCTTGCTGAGCTCCTGCAGTATGAGAGGGCTGCCAACCATAGACTCTACCATTGGCTGGCACTCCAGGACCCTCTTCCTCTCGTCAGCCACGTCCCTGTCCTCTGGAAGCAGTGCTGCATCCTCTATGAGAGGTAACTGACACACACGTAAAAGTATCAACAACCACGTCGCAATAACAAGAGACTCCAGAGGATGTTGTAGGTCCTCTGGCAACAATAGTATGAACATGTATTTTGAGAACAATTAATTATAATACATATAAATATGTAATAGTATCATATTATTATAATACATATAGTACTATTTCATAGTAGCCTACAGAAGTAGCCGTAATAGAAACACAATTAGGCAAGCATAGTTAAATGTCATGACAGAAAGAGCCTGCGGAAACTTTAACCTTTAACTGTAACTCTCTTCATAAAAAGGTATTTATGCCTGCGACTAAATATTATTTTTAGTATAGATTCATCTGCCAATTATTTTCACAATAATGACAAATGCCTGTTTCAATTTGCTAAAGCCAAAGACGACGTCTTCAAATTGCTTTTTTTGTCTAAAACTCAAAAGATATTCAATTTAAAATTCAATCGTGTAAAATAAATAAAATCCATATATTCTCACAAATTAAAAGCGGACAAGGCAATGTTTGGCATTTAATAAAGTAATCATTTCAGCAATAAATGCTTTTCCTAAATCAGCTGGAGGAGTTTCAGTCTTTCTGATGAGATACAGTGGGGAAAAAAAGTATTTAGTCAGCCACCAATTGTGCAAGTTCTCCCACTTAAAAAGATGAGAGGCCTGTAATTTTCATCATAGGTATACCTCAACTATGAGAGACAAAATGAGAAAAGAAAATCCAGAAAATCACATTATCTGATTTTTAAAGAATTAATTGGTGAATTCCTCTGTAAAATAAGTATTTGGTCACCTACAAACAAGATTTCTGGCTTGACCTAGACAGGCCTGTAACTGACGTGTAACTTCTTCTTTAAGAGGCTCCTCTGTCCTTCACTTGTTACCTGTATTAATGGCACCTGTTTGAACTCCTTATCAGTATAAAAGACACCTGTCCACAACCTCAAACAGTCACACTCCAAACTCCACTATAGCCAAGACCAAAGAGCTGTCAAAGGACACCAGAAACAAAATTGTAGACCTGCACCAGGCTGGGAAGACTGAATCTGCAATAGGTAAGCAGCTTGGTGTGAATAAATCAACTGTGGGAGCAATTATTAGAAAATGGAAGACATACAAGACCACTGATAATCTCCCTCGATCTGGGGCTACACGCAAGATCTCACCCCGTGGGGTCAAAATGATCACAAGAACGGTGCCTAGCCAGTCTCCAGATCTCAACCCCATAGAAAATCTTTGGAGGGAGTTGAAAGTCTGTGTTGCCCAGCGACAGCCCCAAAACATCACTGCTCTAGAGGAGATCTGCATGGAGGAATGGGCCAAAATACCAGCAACAGTGTGTGAAAACCTTGTGAAGACTTACAGAAAACGTTTGACCTCTGTCATTGCCAACAAAGGGTATATAACAAAGTATTGAGATGAACTTTTGTTATTGACCAAATACTTATTTTACACCATAATTTGCAAATAAATTCTTTAAAAAAAATCAGACAATGTGATTTTCTGGATTTTCTTTTCTCATTCTGTCTCTCATAGTTGAGGTATACCTATGATGAAAATTACAGGCCTCTCTCATCTTTTTAAGTGGGGGAACTTGCACAATTGGTGGCTGACTAAATACTTCTTTTTTTTTTTTTCCACTGTATGTAATTCTTAAATGCTGCACAATCCCTATATTTGAGTCTATGTGCTTATGGATGCAGAGGTGGTTATAGAGCTTAGCAGTGTGAAGTAACACCTTGTTAACTCTTCAGTGTATCTGCGGCTCTGGTGTCGTTACGTAAGGGGTGATATATGAAATGTATCCATTTTGGAAAAGACTTGAACATATTTATCAAAATCACTTGATATAATACATCAGTATGCAGGGACATCTGCACTTAGAGGGAAGATAATTTAGGGTCTTTTTTTCTGTTCCGTTATTAGTCTCATGCTCAAGTTCTAATAGCCAGACCTGCAAACTCATGAGGGGTGAAAAAGGTGACACCAGCGGGGGGGAATAGCCTTCATTTCTAAGAACAAGAACAGACTGGCGAGTTTCACATGAAAGTTCTCTTTTTCTGGCCATTTTGAGAGTATAATCAAACCCACAAATGTGATGCTCCAGATACTCAACTAGCTCAAAGGAAGGCCAGTTTTATAGCTTCTCTCGCCAGCATCACTGTTTTACGCTGTGCTAACATAATTGCACAGGGGTTTTCAAGGGTTTTCTAATCATCCATTAGTCTTCTATGCGATTAGCAAACACAATGTAACATTAGAACACTGAGTGATAGTTGCTGGAAATGGGCCTCTATACACCTATGTAGATATTTCATTAAAAACCAGACGTTTCCACCTAGAATAGTCATTTACCACATTAACAATGTATAGAGTATTTCTGATTAATTTAATGTTATCTTCATTGAAAAAAACTGTGCTTTTCTTTGAAAAATAAGGACATTTCTAAGTGACCCCAAACTTTTGAACAGTAGTTATAACATATATATATATATATATATAATGTATTTTGTAGACTTAATACTTACAATATGCAATACTGCTGTACTATACTGAATATTGTTTTGCTACTAATACATTTCACTTCATAATATTACACTTATATGCCATACTATGTATAATGTACCAGCCTTTTTATTTTATTTGTATTTGACCATATTGTGTCATACTGTTATACCACTTTACTTTGAGGAGACGTTACTGTTAGTCTAGAACACTGGAATAATCTTTCCACCAGGTAAACCTGAACATGCACACCTCTCTCTGTGTGACAGCGATTATAACCGCATAACTATATCGATTATAATTAACTGGAGGATACTTTCTACACGTAGATCTTAAACCCTTAAATATAAACAGGAGCCCGGCCAGCCTACGGAGGAAACTCATTTCGGCCACTTGTTTTTTAATTAAAATACAAGTTGGATAAAATCTCCACTTGTCCTCTCCTTATATGTAGTCAGGTGTCGGTAGGTAGAACTGCCAGTGCCGCTGACTCGCCGCTCTCCTGCTCCTGGCTCCTGGCTGACGCCACACGCTGCCACGGACTCACCGCTGCCAGTAATCGCACTCGTGGTCTCTCCCAACAACGTTAGCTAACGTGATAGCAAGCTTACTAGCTTGCCATTAAAAAACTGGTGGGAGGGAAATGAAGCCGCTGTAGACATCTTAACGCTGATTGGCCAAGACTCGATACGTCACATCGAAGATGTTCTATTTGTGAAGATCACAACATCAGCTTTTTTTCCGTGTCCCAATCCAATCTCAGAAACTCTGGGCGGCCAGTTGACCCCCCCCCCCCCCCCCAAAAAAAAACCTCTTTGGATCTACACGATTCACGTGGATGACATATTTTCATTTAAAAACGGCGAATTTCGCCGAAAGGTGACAAGTTTGCAGGTATGAATAGCCTGTGAAATGCCTCTTTTATGAGTGACCAATGTTGCCAACTACCATTAATATAAACCGAAGAAGTAGCAGGTTTCTAAGTGTTATTTCAGTTAAAAGATACTTCAGAGTTAAAGTTTCCTTTTCATGCACGGATTAAAATCTGCATGATCACCAACCTCTATTCTGGTTATCTTCAGTGACTTCTCTTTTTTCGCATATATTTAACCACGCTTTGAAAATAGTTGCGCAGTGCAAGCTGTGGTTGCTGGGGAATTTCTGATGAAACTGTAAAGTTTCCAACAAAGTACACTGGCACCTGCTCCCACAATCCATCTACCTGTTTGCGTCTTTTTCCCAGGGAGGCGAGGACTCGCCGGAGAGTGTGGACACACTGCAGCTCGATGACAAACAGCAGAATAATGTAGACGACACCCTGCAACGAGAAGGCCACAAGGAAGCGCCCCACACCAGGCTCCGACATCGAGAAGTAGTTCATCTGGTATGTGATGTCTGGAACCAGAAGAGTACAGAGTTATGTCAAGTAAATTAAGAGCATAAATATGTAGGGTTTACACAATAAATCTGAACATGTCATTTGTGTTTAATTTGGTGATAAAAAAACAACAACTACAAAATACAATTTACAGTCTAAAAGGTCTTTAGTTAAAATCATTCTGGTGCATTATGCATCTCTTTTGAGCCCCCTCCGTTATTCTCTTTACTTTCCATTTTAGGAAGTATTTGTTGAGCTGTCCTTGTCACAAGAGGAACGTGTGTACTGTCAACTACACTCAACTTGGAGCGAGCAAACAAACCTTGGAGTGTGTGTAGACATAAAAACCAAGTAAAATAAACTTTTAAATCGATCCGTTCAATTTCTGTTTGTACTGGGTGTTCTTTGTTAAAAGAAATGTTCTTAATCTATCGATAGGATACGTCATTATTTATATAATCACTGTCACTAAAACCGCCACCCGCCTGTCATACTGACACCCACATTATGACTCATCATTATAATTACATCTTCAATATCATATATCTCATATTAAATGGTAAAATCCGGTAGTAGACTGCATTCTTTAACAACTAAAAATACACACTATGTAAAAGAAACAAAGACTTCTTCATTCTCTCAAGCTGCTTTTCGCCAGTACTTACTATAAAACTTGCACAACGTTTGGCTGAATGGACTGGAGGTGCAAAATGAGATGAATTCGTAGTTCTGGTAGAACTGGCTGAAGGACATGCCCAGGCAATAGTTTGGAAAGATCAGGAATACCTTATCCAGTAAGTGCGACAAGTTCTGCAGTTTCAACTCTGGAGAAGAAAACAAGAATGATGATGAAACATTTTTTCTTTTCTTTCTTGGATACATTTCCCCCCATTTATATCTATTTATATAGATTGTATTGTCAATTCCTCATATTCAGTACTGGTCATCACTGCTAAGTCCCAAGTTGACCTTGCGGAGTCTTTGAACAGCCAATAGCCTCGTCCCTATCATTTATAAAGCCCACTCCCCTTCACACAGTTGCTAGAACATGATCCTTCATTGGCTTCCCACCACAAATATTGCAGAATTGTATTCAATGAGGGACATAGGTGGGCAAGTGCTTTTTCCCTTTGTGTCATCCAACCACTGCACTCAAGATGTATTCAGCCAAACAAACACGTTTCAAATCCTCAACACTAGCACATAACATATTGGCCCGAGCATAAAACAAGAAGCCTGTGTCTCCCCTCACCTGGGATGGCCATGATAGTGACAGTCAGAAAGGTGCCCGTGCCAGAGATCATGTTGAAGATGGTAAGGCGTGTGTAGGCAGAAGCGGCAGTGGAGAAGAGGAAGCTGAGTAGGTACATAAGAGGCACAACGGCCCAGCCATACAGCAGCAGTAATAGCAACACATCTACCAGGTGGTTGTTGTCTACAAAAGCCTTGACTCCGAATGCCTGAAACACCACCTAAGAGAAGGAAACAAGTAAAGACAAGAGACTGTATTTATGTATATTCATGCATTCTGTACTATCCGACTAGACGACTGTTACACTAGCTTGTCAGTGTCAGAACCTTTATTACAACAAGTAAACGGATGTCACACTGACCAGCATGAGGAGACATGGCAGCAGGAAGTTGACAAGGTCCCACAGCAGCGCAGAAAACCAGAAGTTTGACAGGTAGACGCCGCTGACCTTCTGCACATGCTTGGACTTGATAGAGGACTCTGTTACGAGCAGAAGGGCAAATGTGCTTGACAGGGACGCCATACCGTACATCATGTTTATAGCGATGATGAAACCCGTCTTTCCCCTGCAGATGGAAGAGGAGAAGGAGGTGAAAAGGGGTTAATGACATGAGAAATGGTGCAAAGGAAAGGCAAAGAAATATCAAGGAAGACGGATGAGAAATGACTGAGAGACAACACAACTGCTCCTTTGATCTTCACCTGTTCAAATCCTCACTGCTTATAAGATTCCTGAGTGATTTATAATTTAAAATCAATAGTAATTTACCCTTTCTGGTCAGTATGGTGGCTACACAAAAAGACCAGAGGATTGAATCTATATCAAAATCCCTTTTTTAGTTCTTTTCTTTTCCCCTGAAATTGTTTTTAATTTGTACTTTAACATCTGAGAGACATAGGACTCAGATAAGTGGTGATACATTACAACAGTTAAATGCAACAGAATTGACTGCCATGCATGTGGGAATGCAGCACACGCAGCATAAGCGCTGATCCCTTTGAAAACTCCCTTCCCTCCACTCACTCCATGAGCTGGCTCTGGGCGGTCTCAGACAGGTTGCGTGGCATTGGGTAATTCCCCGTCTGGATGGAAGCATTCGGCCCTGCTAGAAGTTTGAACAGAGCATTGTCCACCATCATGAGGGCTGTGGCAGGTGTATGGTAGCCCTCGTTGTTGAAGTAGGCTGTTGCTTCGACATGTTTGCTGCTCCTGCCACGGAAAGCAGCACCCACCACGCAGCGCTCGTTAAAGCTGCCGCCTTCCTCCTCTGCCTGGTTCAGGATGTAATCCGTGAAATCTGACAAGGAAAAAGGGGCGTATGGTCGGTAAATATTCAGCTCGGCAGTAAAGCCAATCCCCTGTCTTTTCGCGATGCTTACCAGTGATGTTAATGAGCTGGCCAAGCTGAGCGGAGAGCTGTGAACTGTATGTATTGGCCAGGGCAGCAGCCAGGGGCCCCGCCCCAGGCGGCAGAGCCACAGGCACCTTGGTGGAACCATAGTGTCTGAGTGCCAGCCTCAGTTGAGGAGCGTTCTGGTGATTGTGAAAGGAGCGCGCCACAAATAAGGCCAAAACGGTGAAGACTAAAGGGATGAGGAACTGAGCCACCATCACCTTCCAGTTCCTCCAGCTGTACAGCGCCCTCTTCAGGAACATGGCATAGAACTGTTGCAGGTGTAGTCTGACCTGAGGAGACATGAAGGACGAACGGAAATGTGAGCCAAATAAACGATATGCAGAAAACATGAAAAGCAAAGCTGTTTGCTTCCTCTTATCTCACCCCGGTGTTCAGCTTGATGTTGGAGCAGTCCTCTGAAATGAGCGTGCCGCTGTCTGTGAAGTCTGTGACATCGGTCATGCCGCTGACGCTGCTGGTGTCATCTGTGGTCCAGTCATGGGAGCGTCTCTCGTGTTGGTACTGCAGGGCTGGCAGCTGGATTGCCTGGATGTCCAAACTAGAATCCACCAGCTTTCCCACCCTGAACACAAAAATCAACATCCATCAATTTACTGAAAATAGGAAAAACGGGAAGAAAAGGAAGAAAAGGTGCCTTAAATATGAATTCCAGGATGTAAACAACTACTAGATCTACAGCAGCTCTTTTGCGTCCTTCAATCCATCCACTCTAACTATTTGTATTTCCTTTAAGAAGCTCAGTAAGGTGAAGAAACAGTGCATTGCAACCATGAGTGCAAACTCAGAACAACAAAAATCAAGAAAGTACAAAAAGTTAAACTACAAAGTGCTATCAGTAAGTGTCATTTAAGTGCTACTAAACTCCATTGAGGAGCCAGGACAGCAAATAGTCGTGATTTTGTTGAGTGTTTAGCTCGCAGTGACGGAACTACAAGCCGATTGGCAGAAGCCGAGCAGAGTGGGCGAGCTTGGGTGTACGGTTTTACCATGTCCTGGATGTAGATTGGACCCGATCTGTTCGCAGCACGGTACCAATGTTTTGAAACATGGACAAAGTATTATTTGTATGTCACAATGATAAAACTAAAACATAATCTAATTTGACATGATTGGTCACCAGATGTTTTTGATTATAAAAGATCATTATACAGTATTTCATTTGAGATTCATTATTTTAAAGAATGCTAATAATTAAAAAAAAGTGTTATTACTAGCAGTGTTACTCTTTAACTGAGGAGGCGTTTTACTTGGCTGCAAAATGCTGTTATGACTCAGAGCGTAACAATAACGAACGCCAGAAGGAAGCTAAATGACCAAATGTTCAAACAGCAGCTTTTCTTGTCATGTTGCTGTCATGTTTGATGTGTGGTGTGTAGGGTCTAAGGCCAGAACACACTGATGGACTCTCGGTGTGACTTGTAAATAATGAGGCCTGTGAGACAAACATTCTTGGCAGCGCCAATTACAATGACATACACTCCGCATGCTAGTTGAAATAACATGCGGTGTTAGCGGTCTGCAGAAAGAGCGCTCTCCTGCTTGTTACCATAGATGCACAAGTCAAGTCTACATGGAAGCAGAAATAACTGCTCAGGAGAGAAGGCAAACACATCATTCATATCACTGGTTTGCTTGAACAAAAAAGGGAAATGTGTGGCTCATTGTTTAAGCTACATCAATTACAAAATAGATGTATGATTGCAGTGCTACTATAACAGGCATTTTAAATTCTAAGTAGTATATGGAATCCACTTTCTCTTCTTGTGCGTTATCTCTATCAGTGCTCAATTTAAAATGTGTCTAGCAGTAGGAGAGTTAGTCCTCGAGTCAGATCCTACAGAATTAGAATGTAATATTTCTCCCACCTGAGAAAAACCTCCTCCATCGTGGTTACTGAAGCTCCGTAGCTGGCGATGCCCAGCTCCTCCCTGTTCATCTCCAGTTCAGCAAACAGCAGCTCAAACCTGAGAGCAAACACAAAGTGGACACGCACATTACACACTACACTCACAGTGGGGCACATGTATAGACACAACAATGTGAGAGTAAAGCTGCCTTAAGTTCCACCTTTAAATCTACATCATAAACAGTAACTAGTGTCACTGAGGAGTCCAAGTCCAAATTGTGGGGAGAAAAATATTGATTTTAGTATATAACAACTACATAAAACAAAGCAACAGGAGATCTGGCTATAAAAAGGAGGGGAAAAAGAGAAATCGAAAAGGTTTTTGTAAAATAAGAGATGGACATTTTTTGTATATTTACCACACTGATTCCAGTTTTTATGGATTGCTCACATGAAAAAAAAAGTGTTTGATGCACAGAGCCAAAGAGAGGAAAAGTACCTGCAGTTATTATAATCATATACCCAGAGTTAGTGCAGGTCGGACCCTTTCACAGAAGTCGTCATTTAGTCACTATGTTCAGCAGGTGGGATTTGGGGTCTTTCTACCCTCTAGGCCACCTCACACTTTCCACTGTGTTATTGTGAATATGAACAAAGACGCGACTGACTCACCTGCTGGTGCTTTCTTTGGGCAGGATGTACGAGAGCTCAGCCCCCGCGCTGCTCTCCAGTGTGGCATTCGGAACATACATGTGGACAAGGCGGGTTATCTCGGACACGTTACAAAGAGCATCCTTAACAATCACCATGTGGTAGCCAGCACCTGGTGAGCAGAAGAAAGGAGGCCTCTATAATTCATTGTAACAATGATGTAGTTTAAATTCTCCTGAATGTCCAGGTCTGAAATATAAAGCAAGAAAAGCATGACTGTCTTTTAACATATTACTACATAATAGGCAACTAAGAGTTACATCTCACTGCAGCAACTTCCACGCCACTGTTCACTGACCATATTTGTTCTTGAGGAAGAGTGGGGACCCGATGCACTGCAGCTCTCCTCCTGCCATGATGGTGATGCGGTCGCCGAGCAGGTCGGCCTCGTCCATAAAATGTGTGGTGAGCAGGATGGTGCGACCTCGCTTCTCCCCTTGCAGGAGGTCCCAGGTGGCACGGCGAGCTGACGGGTCCATGCCTGATGTGGGCTCGTCTAACATCACCACCTGGAGGAGGATCAAGTTAGAGATGAGGAGATGAGACGAGGTTAATGTGGAGGAAGGATGGGACAAAAGGAATGAGAGTGAATAATGCTCATGCACTTCTTCACCTTGGAGTCTCCAATGAGGGCAATGCCAATAGAGAGTTTTCTCTTCATGCCGCCAGAGAGGGTCTTGGAGCGAGCATGCCGCTTGTCCTCAAGGTTCAGGATACGGATGATCCGGTCCACCTCATCTGGAATCTTGTCTTTGGAGAAGCCTTTCAGCTGGAGATGAAGCAGATAAACACACAATTAATAAACATATAGCTGAAATCAAACCATTCTAAACGTTGTAAAGGTAGTATTTAGGTAGTATGTATTGCTTTAGGCTGTACAGGTGCACCTGATAAAATGACTGAGTGTATTTATGATATTAAAACAATGTGAACTTTCACTTCTGATTTAAAAACCCTCTCTTTCAACACTGAACAAGCATAACATTGAACTAATTAGCACTTGACAAGAACAAAGATTCATCTGAAGAGTAAGTGTGTGTGTGTGTGTTTGTGTACAAGTGCATGATTGCGCGAGTACCTGAGCGTAGAAGAGCAGGTGCTCTCGGACAGTGAGGTTATCAAACAGTACGTCGTGCTGGGGACAGAGTCCCAGACTGCGGCGGATCAGAGCCATGTCCTGACAGATGTCGTAACCGTTGATGTAGGCTCTGCCACTGGTGGGAGGAAACAGACCTGCCACACACACACACACACACACACACACACACACACACACACACACACACACACACACACACACACACACACACACACACACACACAGGCAATCAGTTGAGTTCAGGATGTTTACGAGGCATTTAAGTTTGATTGTGCGTGTGTGTGTGTACATTAGTGCATTTCAGCTGGTTACCTGTCAGCATGGACAGTGTCGTGGTCTTCCCGGCACCATTGTGTCCTAGCAGCACCGTGATCTGTCCCTCAAACATGTTCACCGTGAGATCCCGCACAGCCTGCCGTGTCTTGTTGCCCACTTTGAATTCCTGTCGAGGGGATAAACCCAAAACATTTACATGAATCACCTGGGCAGAAAAAAGGATGGGTGCAGAGTGAAACTTGGAAATGGTGCACCATCTGCATCCTTTTACATTAAGGGGACATGTTGACCCTCTGGGTGTCCGTTTTGCTGCTCACCTTAGCGAGGTGTTTAATCTTGATCCCGGAGACGAGTCCAGCTGGCTCCTCCTCCATAAACTCCCCTTTCAGAGCCTTTTCTGCATCCTCCTCTTCCTCTTTCTCATTCACCCACGCCATACGGGGGCTGCTGCACCAGTATGAAGGCTGATGGACATGAGACAGGGGATTGGGGGTAGATAGAGTAAGTGGAGTGGTTTGAAACTAGAAGCTGAATAAAAAAGTGCTTTTGCAATTCCAGTATTCATTTCCCAACATATTTTATAGAATGAAAGTCAAAAATTGCAAGTGTGTGTGTGTGTGTGTGTGTGTGTGTGTGTGTGTGTGTGTGTGTGTGTGTGTGTGTGTGTGTGTGTGTGTGTGTGTGTGTGTGTGTGTGTGTGTGTGTGTGTGAGAGAACTGTATTTGTGTTGGCTGGACAGACTCAGACGCTTCCTGTTATTCTAGCCAGCTGAACCCAAAGACTTCCTCTGGCCGATATGTTGACCTCAAGTTTTCAATCCCCCGTCACTATATCGGAGCCACTTTCACTGAGTGCAGCAATTTCTTTAATCTTTTCCCCTTACAGGAGACCTTGACCTTGCAACTACCTGCTGGTTCTGTAAGTGTTGAACACCCACTTGCAGTATTTGTCGACATGATAACGTGTCTTTCACTGTAAACCACAATGTAAAAGCCACATCACGCCCGGTTTCAATTCCCGGTAGCATAAGTTCAGGCGAGTGCCATGTCCTTTATTGCTGCAATAGAAGTATTAAGTACCATCATTCTTATTGAGGTTAATGAGCAAGTATGTGTTAATGTGTCTGCCTCTTCTGAAACAAAGCGACTCTCTGTATCATTATCCATTGACCATACCTTATATGAACCCCACTACGATGTGAATAGTTGCACATATATTCATACCAAATGATCGAGCAGTGCATGATTTTATCTTTTTTCAGATTAGGAAAAAACATATTCAACATTTGATTACAAAGTTGTTTTAAGAACTATAAATAGAACTCAAAGGGCAAATAGCTAATAGAATAATACAATTAATTGTTTCTCGACCAAACAGACAATGGTATTTAAGAAAATGTATATTTCTAGTTACAAGCGTCACTACACTAAAATCTGTTGAACTTTGACAGTATGTGTTACTGCAAGCTAAAACAGAAACATAAAAGCACATGCCACTGTCTGTTTTAGGGAAATATGATTATTAGAACCAACCTGATGATGAGGCGATATTTGGTTTATACACAACTTCCTCATTTTGTGTTTGAATGTTTTCGAAATACTAACTGACGCTGCAGTAAAGAATAAAGGCACTGTGAGGAGGAATAACGTTATCAGATAACCCCAATGATCTGAAACATTGCTTCTGAAAGCACCATCTGTTCATACTGTCCTCCCACTAATGCAGCTGTATGTGGTTGCATCCCCAGTGACTGTGACTGTGAGTGTGTGAGCCACCCATAGCTTTAAAACATACCAGTACGAAGAAGTAAGATGGTAGAGGCACTCCGTACTCTCCAGGAAACACGGCCTCCATGTACCAGGCCACCAGCCCGTAGAGCACAGCATCAAACAGCAGCAAGCACAACACCTGGGCCATGGAGAAGTCATCGTCCACCGTCACAGAGTCAAACAGGTTGGACCACTGGATCCCCGTTCCTACAGAGGGATGAGATGAACGTTTGTTTAAATGCTCTTTTATACAGAAAGAAGCTGAAAATTTCACTTGAAATACAACCTCAAATCTCACCTTTGCCTTCAAACATTCCTATGAGCTGAGCTCCCATGGCCATGGCCACGTTGGAGATGAGGCAGGCGGATACCTTCTGGCCGTGAGTCAGCAAGTCGTAGCGTGGCCACAGGAACAAATAAGGGAGGTAGCTCAGGAAATAGATGAAGCCGCCCGCTGCTGCCGCCACATTGGCTGAAGTTAGAGAGGAAAGAGAGAGATGCTGAACGACAACAACGTACCTTAAAATATCAAATTTAACAGCTCTCACCGCTCTCTGTCACAGTTACAAAAGTACATTGTTGTGCTGCCGCTGACACACACACACACACACACACACACACACACACACACACACACACACACACACACACACACACACACACACACACACACACACACACACACACCTATTTGAAGAACCTTTTCCGCAAAACCCATTGATTGAGAGACCAAGTCTGTGAGTGCTGTTAAAATTAAGCATTAGGGAGGACAAATGAGAGATGGTGGACCAACGGGGGAAGATAATTGAGCATTGTGGATGAGGCTGTTGTGGATGAAAGCTGAAAGGCTTTCAGAGCTGTTGTGCTGCTCAGACATGGAAGCAACAACAACACTTTTCAAAAGGGTGGAGAGAGAAGTACCCAGTCAGAGGAAAAAATATATCTGTTTTTGTTCAAAAATGGCCAAAGAAGGCACAGAAGGATCCTTTCTGTAAATTTGACCAATTTTCAGAAAAGACCCTCATCGCTGCCTCTTTCCTATTCCATCCACGAATCCTTATGTATATGGAGAACCACTTTAACCTGGTCAGGGTTAATTTATTATGTAATGATCTATGCTTGCGGGGTAATGGCTTAAGTCTGGCTGTCAAATACCACAGTTTGGGCAATAATTCATGGACCACAGACGGGCTCGGCTGAGGGAAGACAGAGAAAGCAGGAAGAAGGAACCAGACAAGATTTTAAAATGTCACCGAAGATACCTGAGCTCATTATGTCAAAGCAAAATAGGAAACCTGTGTCGGCAGGTGACAGAGCACATTGCATTACTCTGAGGACAGAATTACTTAAAGGCAGCTCCTGTGGACAAAAGTCTTTAAGGCCTAATCGTGACAAATTGTAATTAAGTGAATGTTTCTTATGATTGTTGTTAAAAAAAGAAAAGAATTGCAGCAGCTTTTCTTCTTCCTGGGGTCTACAAACTAGACATACATAGTGGCAATAAACAAGACAAAAAACAAATCCCACAACCAATAACATAACCTATTACAGAATAAACAGACCCGGATTCAAAACTCATAGACAAGATAAGCTCCTGACAATTCAGATAATCTGACAGTCTGTGGCACTCCAGTGTCCCCAGTTATTGCAAATCGTACATCATCAGTGAAACAAGTACAAGAACATGAAAAACAGCCTGCTTCACTCAGACAGACCCTCCACAGCACCATAATACAACTCACATTAGTATTTTGCTATACACTGAGCCAAACTAGTTTCGACAATGTTTCTCTTGTTGAAAGAAGCTTCTGTGCACCTACGCTGCAAAAGGCTGCATGAAACTGAGGCGGTGCAACCCGAGCTGCTCTGCTCTACACTTCCATTCAGACGCTGGTCTGAAAGAGTGAGACCACGAAGACGGAAAGAGAAGGAAACATGAGAAAGGAGAGGTGGGATTTAAGTACGGTAGTTTTCTTTAGCGGTTGAAGAAAGACCTCAGAACAACTTAACAATAAACGTCCTTCTTTTTAAAGTGAACAAAGCATTTCTCTTCACCAAGAAAAGGTACAAGACACCAGCAGCCTAAATAGATTCTATGTTGCAGTGATGACATGACTTTATGCTCCCTCTCACAGGGGATCAATACAGACTGTACAAGCATCTTTTCTGAGTTTGAACATGATTTTTATAGCCGATGTGCCTTTTATTGCCGTTTCTATGTTTTGAACTCGCTAAGAGGGAAAAAAGTACAGTGTAACATCTGAGAGTCGTTACACTGTACATTCCAGAGAGTCCTGTTAACAGCATCTGACCACACATACAGTACAGTGCACAAAGAGGCAAGAGACTGAGAGTCAAACAGTAACATACTTATTATTATGTCATGTTAATTCAGACACAGACACGCACCTCGTGAGAAGAAGGCACTGATCATGAAGCTGAAGTTGATGGTGGCCACATTGAAAACGAGCAGGAAGACAAAGACCAGCGAGGGGTCACTGTAGGACAAAACTGCTCCATAAGGTTTCACCTGAAAGAAAAAACAGTGACAAAACAGATAGTTCGAGTGCCCAGCCATGATGAGACGTGATAGGACACATGTACAGCAACTAATGTGTGCGCTTAAGTTGTTCAGTAACTACACTGCTCAATGTATTGCTCAAATTATACTTGTCACTCTCTTTTCCTCTTGGTGTCACTTAGTCTCAACTCACACTGTATGAACTATTTCTTTGAGAGCTACAGCTAAGTGACATATTTGTACTAAATAAATACATGCTGCAGGTATTTCCACTAAAAAATAAATAAAAATAGTACTTTAGATAACGATATTGTTTTACCTTTGACTTCTGTCAGAAACTGTTTAAATGTGATGAAGGTATTACGTGCTGGAATGTAAACACAGACTCACCTGGATACAGAGGAGCAGAGTGACAAAAAAGATTGAAATGGAGAGGAAGAGGAAGAACAGGAGAAACCAGGCGCTCCAGTGGAGCCAGTTGCTGAGACCCATCATCCTCATGTACTCCTGAAATGAATGAAAAGGAAAAAAAGGTTGAAATTAAAGAACAGTTCTATGACTAATTTCAACACCCAGAAAAAAGCATCCCCCTGTAGAAACACGTGAACGCACCTTGAGCTTCCTCTCCTTCTCCTGCACCACAGATCGTACTATGTTGAGGGAAGTGTAGGTAAAGCTGAGCACCAGCAGCAGGGGCAGTTGGTTCTGAATGGCCAGGATGAAGACGTCGTAAATGAAGGCGGGGTAAGGAAACCGCGACAGAACCACGCTGATCTGAGGCAGCAGAAAGGCAGCAGACTTGCTGTCGTAGGAGCGGATGATGGCTTGGTCCACTGCATGCTGTACAGCCAGGAATCCCTCTCGATAATAACCTTAAAAAAGGAGAAACATACCTTGTTTTTGTATATAATTACTCATGGCACAACCCCACTGTCCTTCTAACGCCCCTCTAAAAGTTAACATGAAAATGGGAACAAAAGGGAGTTATTATGCACATGGCAGTTGGAAATCCATATTTATGAGACTCTAAAAGCTCGTCAGTTCTAGTATGGCGAGAGGATGACTTCATCTTTTGGATCATGCCTCTTTAGGCTCTCGACTTTAAAACTTTATTGTGAAAAGACAGTGCCATCCTCAATGTATCATCATCACATTGTTCACACCAAACATGGCAAACATCCTGAGAGACAAATGAGGAGATAAAGTGGAGTATATTTGGTGCTCGACACCTCACAAAAGATGCGAGGTCACAATGCATCGTGATAATGCCAAAACGAGACGTGCTGGGCCGTGGTTGCCATGGAGACACAGCCTGAGGACAGGGGCTCCAGAGTGCTTTTCATCAGTCGCCTTTGTTTTAGCAGAAATATAAAAACCTGTTTGACATAATATTGTGGCTGCTTAAAGGACTAATGCTACTCTGGGTACCTCCCCGAAGAACTGTGAAGTTTTTTTTTTCTCATCTCATGAAGGTTTAGTAACATCAAAGCAAATTTATTTTGGCTTGGGGAGAAAGAAGAAGCGGGAGAGAAAGATAAAGAAACTAAATCCGGCGGGTGACACAGTCAGAGGCCGTGTCCTCACCAGGCGTGCCCCCCTGCTTGTCATACTGCTCCCTCGGTCCCGGCATCAGGAAGAGGGGGAAGAGGCTGAGCGTGTGCCAGTCGAGGTCACTGTTTGGGTTCAGCTCCATCTTCTCCTTTGGGGGTGCGTTGCGTGGGCTGAAGCTGAAACGCAGGTGGTAGCTCACCTGTATACCAGAGTGCAAAAGAAAAGAGAAGAGGATATTGTTATCATCTTGGCTTCTGAGTATTGCCAGTGCCTCTCATTTTGTCCGTTTTATTGACTGAGTGAATCAGCTCGGCAATAAATAAGCAGACACACTGAAGTGAACGACAGCGCAGGATGCTTTGGCGTATTAAAAGACGTCGTCCGTGTGTGGCCATCTGTATTACATATTTTGGGCCTCCTGTCATTTCTGTTCGACAAAGTGATCATCATTTGTTACTTTCGAAAAAAAAACATAAATATTACATTTGTGCATTATCATTCATTCACCACATGTAAGCCTAACTCAGGGTTAACAAACTCAGAGTTGATTGATCAAACTGATCAGCTGTTCTGGAACCAAAAACTCAAGAGTTATCCATCTCAGGGTTCAGGGTGAGGCTCAGAGGGTTCAAACTGCTTTCTGATGGAAGAACTTTCTAGCAGGACAATAAAGTAATAAATATGGGTAGATGATTCACCAAAAATGTGGCCTCTGCCTCTGCCTCCCTCTCATTCTCCCTCTGTCTCGTTGATTCACCCTTTCCAAGTGCGTTGCCACGGCTGGTAATGAGAATTGTCTCAGAAATCTTCAGCTGGATGGAACAACTGGTCGACGCCGAGGGGACGTTACACTACTGCTGAGAGTGCATTTAATATGGAACTTTATTTATATATTATGCATTAATATTTCGAGCGGTCTGAACCTAGATTAAGATGATCCCATATGGGATGTCCTCTGTCAGGTTTTTGATGCTGCCTTTCTACCTCTCATTGAATCAGACAGCACTCTGGTCGTCACTGTGGAGCTTTTTCATAAACCTGATCAAAATATGAGCTTGTTTGATCGTGCAAGACTATTGTGTGTTTAAACTACCAGCTGGCCAAAACAAACAAAAAGAGCAGAACAAAGTGCCTGAACCAGTCCAACTGGCAACACACTGTCAATTATGAAATATTCCTTTCACTGCTCAGTCATTGTGTTGCATCTTTTGCATTTCTCCAAGTAATTAGGTTTCTCATATTATTTACCACTCATATCGTTTCCCTGACACAATTACCAAAAAACGCTCTTCAGGTGCGAGAGTCAACCTGCTACAGTGTGTGTGACAGTGTGTTTGTGTGTGTACTGTCTTTAACCTTTAGGGGCAGAGGTTCATCATCGTGGGTGAAAGGGTGCTCAAACACCACGGCAGCCAGTATCCTTCCTGAGCTGGAGTTGTTTCTCACGTAGTCCTCAAACTTCTCCTCTGTCTCAAATCTAAGCACTGGAAAAGAAACACACACACACACACAAAAAATCGCATTAGTGACGCGGCATTCATCTCACGTATGACCGTTTTCATGCCCGTCTCATTGCGAGACCTCGGTGCCCGCTGCTCACACGGACAGACGGGAAGTCGGTCGAGATGCTGTCAGCATACCGAGTTCTCTGGCCAATATTATCAAGACAACAGAACTGGATTTCTCAAAAGGCATTTTTCTATTCAACCTATCAAGCACTCGTGAAGGTATTCTGAGTGTTAAACATTGGTCCCGAAGGTGAATCTTGGTCATTCTCATAAAATAAACCCTGAGAGGGAAACGGGTGAAGGACACCCAGCTGACAGACACGCTAGTTCAAGCCTGCATTAGCCACACTGCTCTTCACTTCAATACTGTTTCAATGGTTTGTAGTTTAACACAGTTTTTCCCAACCAGGGGTAATTGTATTACCTCTGCAGTTGTCACACCACTTTGAAAGAAATTCAAGATCAGGATTCGCTCAAATTTATATATCCAGATATTTGCATTTAGGGGGAAAAGAATATCCAGATAGACTTACAAATTGTTGTGATGCTGATCTTTCGTAAATGTACTGTCAGAAGCTAGCGACGCTGACAAATACAGAGCTCCAATCAACCAGAGTCGGCTGTAACACCTTAAAGTCACGCGTGGCAATCGAGAGTACATGAATGTCAGTTAGCAAGCGAGCAGGGAGTCAAAAGAGTTAGCTAAAAGTAATGGATACATGGTTTAAATAGTTCGATAATAGGATTAAAGTTGTTTATAAAAAAATTGAAATAACTGGTTTAATACAATTAGTCACGTAATGGATAAATGGTTCAAATGGTTAGCTAAAAATAAAGGCTGAACAGTTAAAATACAAGGAAGTTAGCAGTAGAATCAGTTGAATAATAATAGTACAAGAACATATTTCACTGATCATTTACACAAGAAGTAGTCAAATCATTTTGTTTCACAATCCACTATGTCACAATCCACCCGTAGGGCGTATAACAAAGGCGTTTCAACACCTAACATCTTAACAACAAAACCTCCTTCATGGTCCCAGTTCAACAGTTCTTTTGTTGTTTGTGTGAAACTGTGACATTTGAAATATCCGAGGGCCTTTCCTCTGTTAAAGAGAGTCGATTCATTACCAGACAGATCGTCGAGGTCACATTATGATGGTCTTCTGTGTGCATTAAATGCTCAAATTCAACCTTGATCATCCCCCTCGACCTATCCCTCTGAACACGGAGACCTGCTAAATTATTCATTAACAGCGGAGCTGGGATCTCACAGCTGGGTACGCGTCAACCTGCAGGTTCACATATCCGTCTACCTGATGCTACGTCCTGCCTTCAGCCTCACACTACTGCTATGTGCCCATCTCGCTGATTGTCTGTCGGCGAGAGAAAACAAAACATGTAAACAGCCGTCAGTCAAACCTTCTGCAAGGTTATCTGAACAGCTGGTCACGCAGAGGTGTGTGAATTGAGTGTAGGTGTCCTGAGAGGAGGGTAAAATATTACAGCGTGAGCCTCCTGTCTTTCTCCATCTAAACTCCCAGTGATACAGCCTGGCACAAGAGAAGGGTGCGGCCTGTTGCTCTCATGAGGGCCCATTCTAGAGAAACCCGTATTCCCACATCTAGACGGACTGACAAATTGTTGTCAAAGCTGTGGTATTTGTTTCACTGGTTATACTGGTGGTACTCACGGCTCGAATTGGGGACGTAAACATTAGGCAAGGCAAGTTTATTTGTATAGCACATTTCAACAACAAGGCGATTCAAAGTGCTTCACATAAAACCATTAAAAGCATCAAAACAATTAGGCTTTGCTGCAACAGAATCCAAGTTTTGGAAGCAAACCATTCCTATATTTTTGTATGATGATAAGTCCTTCCAGTAATATCAAACAAACTTTGGCCAATTATTTAAGATGTGGGGTGAAATTTGCTCACTGAAGTTTAAACATGTTTTATGAAGCGGTACATTCAGAGAATGGCCATATAAAAAAGGAATAGTTTGACATTTTGGGAAATTGCCAAAAGTTAGCAGATCAGAGTAATAGATCAATACCACTTGCATATCTGTCCCGTAAATATACACTCAGCTTCCTGGGATCTTGGCTGAGGGAAAAGACTGGAACTAACTAACTGGTCTGCACAGAACCCCCTTAAAAACATTTAAAACATTTTGATATAACGTGTTCATTCAGCTTCAGTTGTGCTATTACACTGATTTTCTTCACTTTGGAGGAAGCTAGCGGTTTCCCTGTTTCCAGTTTTTATGCTAAACTAAGCTAATATGCTGGAAATTATTTTAAGCAGTGGATGGTCTGCACAGATTTCCCCATGAAGTTTAAACAAGCCAATACTGTTGTGCTGAACCTGCACCCAATACACACCTGAGGAAATGTGCAGGTGGTCTTGCACATCCTCTGCCACCCGCCGCACCGCGCTGGAGTTACCGGGCACATAGGCGAGCTGCAAGCGCGGCAAGAGGAGTCTGGGTAGCTTGTCAACGGCAAAGCTCTCATAGACCGTGGCATTTGGGAAGTCCTTAAAAGGAACCTTTTGACGCAGCACGATGAGGATGCCAGAGAAGAGCAGGGGCAGGAGTATCTCCACCAGAGTTACCAGGATTTGACGTTTCTGGAGAGAAAGAATAGAGGTAGTCAGACATTTATTTGATAGAGGTGTATGAGGTAAGGAAAAAAAAACTAGTCGAAGATAAGAGTGAATGAGAAATTTGGGGTTTAATGAAGGGAGTAAATTATTTAAAAAAAATGAAACTACACAATGAAGCGTAATGAGACGGCCTCCTGCTGTTGAGTGGTTGGAGTACAAAAGGACTTGGACAGTGTCAGGATATTACAGTCAAACTCAAAAGGACGCCAATGTCAACCTTTCCCTTTCAGCAATTATATAATATATAACTTCTTAGAGGAATAAATATGAGCCCAGAATAAACATGTTCCCCGTGTCTCCATGTTTATAAAGGGTGTTTAACTCATGAACTCATATTACCTGATATATAAAATGGGGTTGTTTGATATATGCTCTTTTTATGTATTCGGCAAAGTCAGGAATCAAAGTGACTATTGTTCTGCTATCAGTAGTGAACTCCCAACACATTACTCCCAGGACTGCTTCATTCAATACAAGCTGCTATTGTCATTATTTAGTTTTCTCGACAGATTTCCAATATATTTTGTATGAATTCCTTTCAAAGCTCTTAGTGATATGCAAAAAAGTTAGTATTCTTGGCTCCCAATACGGTTCAGACGACCGCTCTTGTTAGACAACATGCCAGTGTTGAACAAAGAACAAGCCCAGTGATTACATTCAGGAGTAGAGCAAACACTTTGAAAAGTGTTTGCTCAAAACCTGCTGTAGCTGAGCTGGAAATATGTCAACATGACCTCAACTTTTCTATTAAGTAAGGACGCCAAAAAAATAACCAGCACGGCCCAGAAATAAAAGGTCTTTGCCAATAACTGGTTTTAGAACAGGCGATTACAGTCCTGAAACACAATGTCCACATTTTGCTTGAGTAAGTAATGCATCATATTTGTTAACGCATTTAAGAAATGAACATGCACTCTTTGTATATTTTCTGCAGCCAAGATTCTTTTCCTGCCTGGTCTTAATGGAGCCCCTGTAGTCTCTCGACAACCACAACTGGAGCAGCAGGGAGTGGATAAAGAATGACGGGGCAACAACCTCACACCATGCACTCTATGCAGCAGATAGAGGATTACATTTCTGGAGAGCTGCAGCATTGTGCAACCATCGACTGGTATTAATGTTCAAAACTATGCAAACTGCCATTAAGAGCAATACACACTGGCACTGTTAAGAGTAAAAAATACAATCCTATCTTCTGCAAGATGAAGACTGACCGACTGGATGATACGACATCCCATGAATAACAATATGGGTCAAACCTCAAATGAACTGCTTTTGACTGAAGTCCTTCTTGGATATTTTGAGCTGTGATCAGGTGTGTGTAACCAGCCAAACATGTTCACCAACGTTGAAAAAGTGAACGTGTATCTCCAGTATTTGCAGATTACATGAATTGTTCTCAGCTGTTCATCCCCTTTCCTTAAATTGTATGTGTTTATCAGTTTTTGATGAACTCAATAAAGAAATCATTCACCAAAAAGGTAGAGGTCAGTATCGGCACGTGGATCTATAGTTACATAATGTCCCATGATACAGTCACATGATCTACTCTATGTCACAATTTAAAAAGTAAAGCAAAAAAATAATAAAAAAAGGATCATATATATTTATGTATGTATGTAAACAGTATATAATAAATATGTAACATTATATTAGCCATGTAAATATAATTTAGTTTTCTTTTTATTTATTCATTTAGTGCTATTTTTATATAATCTGTATGTGTAGCGTGGAGGAGGCTACAACTGCATTTCATGTATTGTGATAATAATTAATCCTTAAGGATTTGCCATAAAAGGCTTGGAAAAGCTTGTGACAGCTCCCGACATGTTGACCTAGCTCGAGCCTGTGTCACAACAACAGTGCAGGCACTCGCTATACTGCTGGGGTCAAGGCAACCAGTTTCCATGTAGCTGGCTAACATCATAAGTCGTCGAAAATATAATGTTAGTCACTTTACTGTATTTATGACATCCCATAAGCCTATAACTTAGCAAATACTGCCATGCAGGCCTCTGCTCGGTAAACACTGATACTTCTGACAATTCACAGTTGCAAACAACGTCAGCACCCAAAAAGGACACATACAAGCCCAGTGTAGGATCACCTCCCTCCAACTCACCTGCTGAAGATAGTTTTTCCACAACAGCAATCCAAATTGTCGACCGATGGCCATTTTGAGCGGTATACAGGACACGGTCCAGTCACCCTCCTACAGCGGCTGGAGATAGAAAAGGGGTGACATGTTTAGTTAGAGCTCAATAAAGAATTCAGTCTTCAAAATGTGTATGGCGGTTCCTTGAAGCTTAGTTATGTTTTCGTAAAACAGCTTCCCCCTGCAGTGATGACTGTAAAAGTTTTGGATCTCAGTTTCCTTTCAACATAACTAAAGAAAACAAAGGAGAAGTGAGATTGAGCAATCGACGGTATCATATTAAGATGTTAACAAAACAAGTTGATAAAATTATGAAAAAAGAGAATCACATGACAGGGGTAGGGAAACAGGTCTAAGTGGTACAATTACATAAAAGGGTTGATGACGTCAGCAAGGAAATGAGCTCAGTTAGAAGAACAAGAAAAAAAACACAGACAAATAAGGAAAAGATTGACACCAAAAAAACAGGTCATTGACATCCACATGCTGAACCAGTCACAAGCCAATGGAGATTGTTGTTTCAGTCGAATGTTGACAGAGATATATTTATGGCTGATATAACAGGGAATGAACTCACATGTCACCAGAATATTAACTTTGCTAATACTTCTGGAGACATAGTCACCTACCTTACTAGTTACAGTCCAACCAGGACGATCAATACATACGAACTGTTAAAGCGCCCACAGACTGGCCTCGTGGGAGTCTTGCAGGACTCATTCCCCCCTAATTGGGGTCCCATTTCACGGCATAGCTCTTAATGTAATAATACTGGTCATACTGGAACTGCCTGAATATCACACTGTTGCCATTCATCTCATGAGTGGCTGCATCCCTTTCATGATATATCAGGGCTCATTGTTGGTATTATCCGTGTAATTAAGTTCAGAAGACCATGTGCTGAATACTTTCTTACCATTTCTCTCTCAGTGCGTTTGTATCAAACAATAAGGCCATTACAGACGTGGACCTTTTCCTTATTTACTGGAACCTGCCTTGCCCTGCTCTGATTGGTCCAACGCAGCCTCTAGACCTTCTGATTGGACAATCGATTTGTCTGTCAATCCCTAGGGATCCTGATGAATTCTAATGATGGAGCGGAAGGAACAAAGCTGGTCTTTTTCAACATATAACGCGCTGACTGACCGAAATTATATAACGTCACACCATATAAATCATAAAACGTCCCCGCCGAAGCAACTTGAAGACATAAATGTGTCAAATTACCTCAAAAAAGCACATTAACTTTCCCGAGCTGCGGTCACTCCTCCTATCGAAGTGAAAACAATTCCTCCTTTTCTTGTCTTAACCCGAGGAGGAAGGCATCACTGCGGGGTTTCTTCCTTCAACGACAGCGTCGCGGCTCTGCCAGCATCAGTGTAGCCGAGGACGTCAGCAGCCCGGTGCCTTTTACCCCCCAGTCTGCTGCCTGCTAGCGAGACGATGACATTGCACCAGCTACTTGTATTAGCCCGTAAACTCAACGGGCAAAACGCAGCTCACGTCACGTGACCGCAGTGGAGCAGAGTGTCACGTGATCTCAACAGCTCGGCTTAGCGAAAACTAACAATGGATAGTATTTTGTAAATATACATTTGTATTACAATTGTAGTACAAGTAGTGCTATTGCCCTTGGACATTGTTTTAGAAATGACTGTGTTGTAGTCATTTAAACAATATATGTATTATATGTTTTCTCTATAATGGTATAATACTTGCAGGTTTACAGTACAATAGTAAATGCGTAGTTTTCAACCAGTGGCATTGCAAGTAATTCAGTGCGTCTAGACCAGCAAGGCCCATGTGACATACAGTCAACTGGGCTTCAAATTAATGAAGTGCCCACCTACAATATTGTGATGTTACAAGTAAGTCTGCACTTAAGTAAAGTTTAAACTGGCAGAATTTGCTTCTGTTCATGGCCTATTCTAAGAATATGATGCAAATGTAAAAGTAAAATAGTGATAATAATAATAATAATAATAATAATAATAATAATAATAATAATAATAATAATAACTTTATTTATATAGCACCTTTAAAACAGTGTTCACAAAATGCTCTACAGAGAAGTAAAGCATTTTGTTCATCAATACGAGTAAACAAATAAAGGACCAAACCATAAAGGCAATGAATACAACAAAACCAAACAAATAACCAAAAAGAGCAAATGGAATAGAAAACAAATAAATAAATATAATGAACACACAAAAACAGGGGAACAAAAGAAGTGGATAAAATGACATAACATATATGTGTATAAGTCTCTTATTAAGATGAGACAAACAGCAGAAATGGTAAATTATTGGTTTCTGTGCCAAAACAGAGATAACGTCTTTACATATAGTCGACAACTAGGATGTGCAGTGAACAAACAGTAGAATAAACTAGTATATATGCTCATGCCATACTCTAGTTTCTTTTATTCCAACTCACCCCTGGCTATTTAAACATGGTTTGGTTTGGCTACCCCAGCTGTAAAGACAGATTTAAACAAGAATCAGCTGAATCGATGCAAATTAAATGTCATGACTTTAGTCCCTAATATGAAACTTGTCTGGATCCAAGTTTCCCCAGTGTAATTTAATAATGTATCTTAATTAGACCTGGACTTCATCTTTCAAACTCTACACCTCAAATTTGTAATACATTTTCTCAGATGTTAGGAAAACTCCTCCAGCAGAAGACATTATGTGGAGATGGCTTCAAATCAGCATTTAGACCAGGGGTCACTAACAGGCGGACCGCGGTCCGGGTCCGGACCCAGACGCCGTTGTTTCTGGACCCTGGACCGAAAACCAATCATTATTATTACCGAATTATTAACTGTTGATGGCTCGCTTCTATTTCACCGGCGAAACTCTTCCTGCCTTTGCGACCTCTCGGTCCAGGAAACACACCAACCAATCACACGCCTTGTAAATCCTCTCACTTGATCCTACTCGACCAATCGCATGTGTGTATTCCGTTAAGCCCCGCCCTCGACTCAAATGAGCTCTTCACACACGGGAGGAGAGAGACCCGGTAGTTGGAAAAAGTCCGTCGTGAGTCAGAAGTTATTTCACTTGGTGTTCCAAAAAGATAAATGTAGACATCTTAACCAGAGCCTTTAACCAGGAATGGACAGACTGTTATATGTTTATTATTCCCACAACCAGTTCAAGAGCAGCATGTCTCATGTTCAGCGATATTTAAAGCAGTGATGTGAAGCGCCACCACGAGACAAAGCACACATCTTTAGAGCAAACGGACCGACTCACATCCGAAATTAAGGCACAGAAAATAAACCTAAGAGCCCAATATGACCAGAACCCTAACACATGAATGAATATGATCAGAACCCTAACACATGAATGAATATGATCAGAACCCTAACACATGAACTAACTGACCAACAATGAGGTTAAGAGAGAGGAGAAATGAGCTGAAACAAGTGGTATAATAACCAGGTAAAGAGGTTTAATACCCAGGTGAAGTCTCTGAACACATTTATCTTTTTAGATGACAATAATATAGTATCTTGGCTCTTTTGATTGACATCACTTGACGCCTGAATAAACTGAATTTGAAGCTGCATGACAATTATTAAATTATTTTTTCTAAAATAATAAATTACATTTATTCATTTAATTTATATAGTCACATTTTTCAAAAGCTTTCTGTTTTAAATCCAGCCTTTATTTTACTTGAAATAAAAGATGATGTATGTTATGTATTATTTAGAATTATTCCAGTTAAATTGGAAATCTGTAATAATAAATATTGTTTAGATGTTATCCAATTGAACTTTCTTTATTTAATTTGACAGTCAGTTGTTGACTACATACATACGTTAATACAACTGTTGGCTACTTCAATACATATGGCATAAAATCATAGAGCATAAATTTGACATTATTATGATGTTCCGGACCTTTGCATGAGGAAATTCTCTCGAACTGGACCTCGCAGAACTTTAGTTGAATACCCCTGATTTAGACCTTCATGGTGGAAAAAAAAAGTAATGCTTTTTTTGCTTAAATTCTATATAATTTCTTAGGAATTGTCATGTAGTCTGGTTCTTCTTAAAAGGGAGAATTATAGACAAAGTTCTGAGACCGTTCTTTTAGTCAAGAGTTATTTAGCTTTGTTGAGTTCTTAAATTCACTTGAAAGAACTGCAGTATTTATATTATGTTGTGGAGGTTTGGTTATATTAAATGTTTTTATTAACAAAACATTTAATATTCATGTTGCTAATAGGTCAAAGAAAAGCAGTGCTTTGTGGAAAAGTACAACGCAGCACATTGAAATAAATCCATAGCTTCTTATAATCTACTAATCATTGAGAGTAATGCTATTACAAATTAAATTGTGTGGTGGCACAATAAGTAACACTGAAAGGAAACTTTCATGATGGCTTATTTTATTTTAACTCCATACAAAATTACATATTCACATCACAAACACTGTACTGTAGAAAAACTCAAGTTTCACAAAGAGAACTGCCTTTTTGGAATGAAGCGAAAATAATTTCAAGTAGTAGTGGCATGTTCCTCGTCTTTCTCTACGTATACATATAGTCCTATGTACATTTTTGTTTGTTTTTAAACGTAGGTTATAAATAGGTTATAACCAGCCTGGCATAACAGTTAAAAATGTATTTACAGTCAATCACAGGCTTTTAGGCATCGTGTACTGTGTCCTGAATGAGGAATACAGTACTTTCAAAACTCCATCAGGTAAAAATTTTCCTTTAGTGTCTGAATTTCTTTTTCCGTTGCAAGAAGGCAAAGCAAATTCACTCAAAAACACTTCAGTTTAGATTGTTCAAGCGGGGAAAAGGTTACATTTCATTGAATTGCCCTCCGTCTGTGATGATAAAAGTGCGAGACCTAATTCAGATGGGAGTAAAAAGTGGGTTACGTCCAACTTCTCACCATCAGCATGTTACATTGAGTGCCTTGTTACATTTGCGCTGAATAATGAATGACCGTGTAGCACGAAACATCTGGATGATTGCTCAGGTTTGTACGACACTCATCCAGTTATTGATTCTTGGTTAGTTACATTATCAGCACACCTTATTGAACTTGTAAGGTCAATATCATAACGGCTAACATCTTAAAATCGGTTGTTTCCGATGGGATTAGGGTGCTAAAGGTCTGTTAGGTAATATGGATCAAACTGGTGGAATAGATATCCACACACACAAATCTATGTAGAGAACACTGTATGTTTTAGCTTTTGGTCTAAAGGACCTTTTCCAGGTAATAGATTCAAAAAATATGAACAGCACAACCGGTGTATATGCACTCTAAGACTACTAAAAGAGTAATTTCACAGCTGTTTCTACTGAAGTAGACAATACACAACAGTACCTTTGGCAGACGCGTATAGAACTAAAAAAGGACAAAACCGAACACAATGAGTTCATACAATCATATTTTTTTAGGCTTCAGATGCAGACATTTCCATCAACTAGATGACAGTAGTCACCTACTGATGACATTCACCAACTACAAGATAGTCTTGTACAGACAGTGCATATCAGAAACTATATTAACCAAAAACAATCACAATATCATGACAGCTATGTTTAAGGTTGTTGTACAATACGAGTTTAACAATGAACACTTTCTTCACCCCCCCCCCAAAAAACAAGCCCACGAGGTTTCATTTCTTTTACAACTATCTAACGCGATCTGAGATAGGTTGTTGTAGAAGCCTGAAAAACAACAGAAATGTTCCTGAGGAAAGTCAAGTCGTGTTCCAGTGGTTTCAGAGCAGACTGTC
Source organism: Myoxocephalus aenaeus (assembly GCA_038501785.1). NCBI lineage: Eukaryota > Metazoa > Chordata > Actinopteri > Perciformes > Cottidae > Myoxocephalus > Myoxocephalus aenaeus. The sequence continues at coordinate 6,818,550 of JBAMJR010000051.1, read as the reverse complement.
TTGGTTTACGGGAGGTATGTAATTGGACTGTAAACGTGTAAATTAAATGTAATGTAACAAAAAGGCAAGTTTCCTGGTAATTAGTTGTTGTTTCTCCCCTTACTTGAAAGTCTCTTGAGCTTCTGGCAATTGATGGCTCAGTGCAGACGGACCGGAGTGAGGAACAGCATTGAAAACTGAAGAAAAGTGCTGGAGGATGATAACCGAGCAGGCGGTCTCTGAGCAACTTGAGGCCAGTCGAAAAATCCCCGTCTATAGGCTCAGAAACCCTGCATTGGCAGAATACTCGTCTCCTTCCTCCTCTTCCCTTTCCACCTCACCTCCACTATGAGCTGCTGAGTTCTTCCTCTTCACCTGTTTGGTGGAGGTTCCCCGGGGCCTCTGCATGGGCACCAAGAGGCGGAAGCCTGGCTGGGCGTTGGCCGAGGCTGTACCCAGGGAAGTGGTAACGGTCTTGAATGTGCAAGGCATGAGGGTGGAGGAGCACGTGGATGAGGGGCTAACACTCTGGACAGAGGAGTATCCTGAACTGTGAAGGTCTGTAGGGAAGGAAATAGGTTCCTCGTCTTTGCAATCCTTGCTCGCCTCCCTTTCCACTTCAGAGAAGCTGTCTTCGTCGCTGGACAAGGCTCTGCAGTGCTCTAGTCTCTCGCCTGCGTCAGTCAGCGAGGGCAGTTTGATGGGTATCAAGGAGGCTGTAAAAAGAGAAGTGTACGAGTTTAAAATAATGAATTATTTTTGGGTAAAGTTTACACCAACTACAGCCCCAAACACACTGTAGGGCTGCCATCATCCATCATCATTTGTCTATGAAAGTAATCCTGAGAATATGCCTAAATATATGCTGGTTTATTATGCTGAACGTTGCATCATCTTGAGTTGCTTAATGTACCGAGAGACTGACTTGTGCATTATACTCCTCTCTATACATATACTGTACATATACATTAGTTCATTTATATGCTTTGCAGAGAAACACCTTTGAGACTCAGACTGGAATGAATGTGCCCAGCCCCTTTCCCTTCTTTCGCACTCACAATTGCAGTCTCTCTCTCCCTCGCTCTCTTCTTCCCGGTCCCCCTCATAACCAGAAGAGGAAGTGTCCAGACTCCAGTCCAATATGTCGCCTAGGAGCGTCTCCTCCTGATTGGACAACTCTGCTGTGGGCGTGGCCACGAAGCTGGCTCTGTGAGCCTGCATGGCGTCATCCCGTCTCCTAGGGAGAAAGTGGACACGTGTTACAGTGAGTCACCGGAGCATCTCACAGATGGCACAAACAACCCCCTCCTGGGAAGACGTTTCACAAGTCCACTCATTACGGGGAACAGGAGACTCGGCAATGATCAGAACTGCCAAATGAGCAAGGAGAGAGGTGGGTGCCGTTTATTTTGACAAATAGTCAACCCTACAATAGAAAAATATATAAAAAATATTGAGATAACCGATTGTCTCCCTATTAGGCCTACGGTCAAGAAAAGTAAGTATCTTAAACAGTGTCTTTCTCTGGTCTTACATGTCATCAGTCAATTTAACGTCCTGCTTATTTTTGTTAGATTGTGTTATCTAATTTGGATAAAATACAGCAAGATAGTATTACGAGGGGCAATACCAATATAGAAAAAACAAGTGTCACATATTTATAATGTGACTTTTGCATTATTATCAAGACAGTAAGACAAAAAGATAGGTTACATTATTTTTGGCTAAAAACACAGAACATGTGTACAAATGCAATCCAGTAAATAAGCCCAGAAAAAGGAATACATGCTAATGCAGTCCAGGCCGTTACTGTAAAAAGAAAGTGCAAACTAAAGTAACAAAAGTGGCTATTTCTAAGTTAATGAACATATTGGATAACACCATGAAACAATAGGTTTAAAATTAAAAGTGGCCCAACGGCCCAGTGCCATTAGAAAGCCATGCCAGCGAAGCAAGTTTGAGATTTCTCACAGGAGGACGACTTAATAAAGAAATATAAAAATGTCTAGGGTATATTGCATTATGCAACATAACACAATATATGCAGCAATATGTTGTCTATATATACAACCTGACTCTACTGTGTTGTGATGGGGAATTTGTGTGTTGGTCACTGGTTTACCTCTTGTTGGTGCTGGACGGAGAGGCGAGGAAGGTGTGGAAGTCTGCTGGTTGACCAGTGGGACTGGGCGGCTCCATCTCAGGATCCACCTCAGGAATCTCCAAGATCTGACATAGCTCTTTAAAATCCATCACCTTGTGGAAGCCGTGACATTATATCAATAACCAGTTTTCGGCAACCATTTAGAGACGAGCTGTGCTACAATTAAAAACATGTTGTGTTCCTATACTGGCAAAACGTTTTATTTCTAAGTACCTTTTCTTTGCTGATGTTCTGGAAGGCCTCATCTTCAAACCGTTGTTTCACACCAGTGAGAGATACATGCCTGTAATCTTTGGGAACATCTTCACTGAAACTGAAGAGACGGAGAGCGAGGGAGGAAACAAAGACAAGAAAAATGAATGAGTTTGATCCACTTTGCTTGCTGCATCTCTATAATCAACTCTTGGGGACAAATCTCGTTACTTGTCCATTTGAGAATTAGTTTGTCGATGCGATGCCCAACTATCAAAGTGACTCACCCTGAGGCACGTTTCCGTGACTCAGTTGGTGATTCACTAATGGTCTTAGGTTATCAAACAGCAGTGGTGTCATTACTCAGCCAAGTGAATACTTGTTGTAATTGATAAATTCTGTTTAGTTTTGGGGAATTTTTTTCTTTATCTTTTAATATTGGATCGTTTTACCACTTCAGACCATTACAAATATTGAAATTAAACCGATTGAGAAAGTAAAGATCACTTTGTTTGAAGCACTCACAGTTCGTGAAAGATGGAACCTTTGATGAGGGGGTTGAGAGTTGACTTTGGTTTGTTTTAGAGAAAAGGTTTTGGGAACCACCACACATGGTCTATTTAATGCTTTTTCAGTTGTATTAATAATACTTCCAGCACATCAGCATCCTCATCCTTTCTCTACTGTGAAAGAAAATAACACAAGCAATGCAGGGAGAAATAAAAAGACACATACCAGTTGACATACAGCAGCACAGACAGGGAGGCAAGGTTTTCCTTGGAGAAGCCTGTGTAGTCGACTAACTGGCTGGGCCAGAGGGGCGCTGCAGAGAGGAGACAGTAGACATTAGTCATGGGGAACATAAACTTAACGCTCAACTAAGGCTGTAAATTATATTAGTTTTAAAAAGGAGCATTTGCACTACGTATCTGTGTTTAAAGGGTGATACAGGCGCGTTGTGTGTCCGTGAGTGTTATTACCATAGTGATGTAGCGCTCGTGTAAGCAGCAGTGCAGCGCAAGCTAGTTTGGAAGGAGGTGGCGTGGCGAGAGCAGAGTAGAGCAGCGACAGCTCGCAGATGTAGCTGAATAGGTGAGTGGTCCGCCTCTCCAGAGGGAGCAGAGACAGCAGCACCTCGCCATAGTCCAGCAGTGTGGGGCTCTGAGGGGAAGCGCATGAAATCACTCTTTACATTGAAACGGTTCAAATTTAGTTCTTAGATTCACACATTTATTGGCACTAAGAATTGACATGGTTGGGGCCATTGACACCCCTGAGTTTAATCTTTATGAATCTATACACATCTATACTTGTTGTACTCACCCTGATTTTTCCCTCCAGCACAGAGACAACCTCCCCCATCATTCGAACCAGGTCCTCATATTTGTAGGTGTTGTCTGTGAGCCAGACAGCTTCACGTATGGTCAGGATTTCTTTACTGATATAGCTGAAAACAAACAGAACCAAACAAAATATTACATTTTTATTTATTTATTTATTATTTTAAAAACAAAAAGGATCCTTGATTTTAACTACAAAACCAGCTATAAAATATTTCAAACTTCCAAAAAGAGCAACAAAAAAAAACTCCTACCGAAATGCCGATATCCCAACTTAAACCCTAAACAAACTGTATCACAGCGGTTTTATAATTAATTAATTAATTTATTAAAATATATATATATATATATATATATATATATATATATATATATATATATATATATATATATATATATATATATATATATATATATATATATATATATATATATATATATATATATATATATACATATACATATATATACATATACATACACACACACACACACACACACATTTCAGAAAAAAAAGGCATGTGTGCATTCTCACCGTGTACAAACTACCATGCAGGCGATTCCCAATAACTGGAGGCGAGCCTTGGGGACAGAGCGCAGAGCCAGGTAGCGGTCCACACAACCCACGGTCACGTGCAGCGTCAGGCTGGAGAAATCCTTCATGGTGGTCACCTCCACAAGCCAGTCCACCAGGATGTACCTGGACAGGCAGACAAGGAGAAATTGAAGATGATGTGAACTAAAAATAAACATAAATGGTTACGATTCTAGTGTTCACAAGAAACACAGAAATAAGAGTGTATTGCTGTGTATTACAATGTAACAGGAGGCAAAAGATTGAAGTCTTTAACCTTCATGCCTCACACCAAGGCCACTGAAGCGGACTGTTTGTGGAGCAGATGTCTTTTTACTGGCTACACCTGCGCCACACAATTTGTGGGATTGTTTCCTCACTTTTTAGACCCAGCAGAGCGCTGTGAATCTTCAACTTTTCTAGAGTTTGAGCGGCAAGCTGTGTAAAGGATATCGTTACTAAGCAACTGCCTTCTGGTTCTGGCAATTGATGCAAAGAGAAACTTCAATACCAAACTGCCAGCATCAGTCATTTCCTTCATATTGGTAATTTAAATATATATATATATATATATATATATATATATATATATATATATATATATATATATATATATATATATATATATATATATATATATATATATATATATATATATATATATATAAACTTTATGACTAATTTCCGTGCAGATCACGTAAAAATATAAATACAATACCCCTGTGGAGCATATGCATAAGTCACATGCTGATCGCATGCCTGGGGTAGCCAGTTGATTACAGTGGAAGCGTTGTGTTGCAGCAGACACTCTGCGAACCATCCGCACACGTTACGCTTTTAATGTAGCCTGTGTGTCAGGCTAGTCATAATGGATCTGTATATCTTGACTGGTGGACTGGCTTGTGGAGCCCCTAAACTAGTAGACATCATCTGATCTTAAAAATTGTAAGATCCCTGAAGGCTATGCGTGTTGTCCCCTGCAGGGAAAAGGTTTGACTTCATTCTCAGAGAACCCACTTGTGCTGGTGTTCCGTTACATCTACTCTTTAGTAATGCCATTAAAGAAAACACACACACACAAAAACACAGTGAGTCATCGCAATGACTAACAGGCACATTCAATTGTCTAGACAGATAAGACAATACTGATTTGTGATCATGGCAGTAATATCATGGAGGAGTTTCTGTTTCCATTTACCTCATGGTGTCCTTGATGCCTTGTCTCCGGATGCCCTGAGCGCAGTGTCGTGATGACGGGTTCGAGGAACCGAAGAGCTGCGCCACCAAGTCAGAGCAGGCTTTTGACTCCAGACCCAGCGGATTCCCACCGCTGCACACTTTAGCCAAGGAGAGCTGAGGAAAGAAAAGACAATTTGTTAAACAAATGTTTCAGACTGGCTTGACAGCTTGTTGAATTTGTATACACAATAAGTTAAAGTACTGCAATTTGCTGCTATGATTACAGAGCTTGTGATTCGGATGAGTCAAATTTGATTTCAATGGTTTAGCGTGGGCAACACTTCAAAAGGGCGACAAAAGTCATCAACTGTCAAGGCCTCTTGACACTGGCAGATATGCTTCAATAAGAACAACTTCCAATTCTGGACAAATAGAGGAGTTAGAAATTAAACAAAAGCATGACAAAACACATCTGTCCTTTGCATCATTACAGTGAACCACAGAGGGCAAATAAAGACAAAGAAGGCCATCACAAGACTGAAAAAAGCCCCAGAACACATTAAATCGTCATGCTGCATCAATATACTGGCTTCAATCACATACACACCTGTGCTTCCCAGCATCCTTTGCCAGCATAGTCCCTGAGGGTTCGAATACACTGGAGGTACCTGCCTGGATCTGCCATCTGAAATTAATATATATATTTAAAAATAAAACATATACATCTCGTTTGACCTCTTTTTTCATTTATGAATATACTTGCTACAAGCAATACAAACTGTTTTGTTCTTAGTCTTTTAATTCATTTAATGCATGTATGTATGAACTCTTGACATGGCGCAACTATACAGTACAAAACTCAATAGAAATTCTCACTCACAGCTGCTTTCCGGTTGTGCTCCCACAACATGTAGGAACTCTGTAGACAGCCCGCCTGTGACGACTCCTCTAACATAGATATGGCATCCGAGCGTCTTTCATCACCCTGGAAAAGGCAACAAAGTTCCAGATGTGAGCGAAGGATCTTACAAAACAAAGCATTCCGTTCTTAGATGCTAACAAAGTGGTCCAACATTGTCTCGTCAACACATAACACATGTGTGAGAGTGACATGATACTGAAAAAACTATCAGAGTTCAATGGAAGTGATGTGAAGGGAGACATGGCCTCAAGACCGGAGCTCTTGCCGACTGTCCTCGGCTTGTTGGAAAAAAAGATGCCAGAAGTGGTGGCATGTTTTTCAAGGGGAGATATTGCCCTTTAATTATGTGTCCATCTTTAATGTACCCATCCCACATAGCTTTAGTTTTTTTCCACCTCAAACATACATACATAAAATTATGTAACTCTACAATTGCTCATACTTATGGAAAAAATATATATGGAGTCATCTAAACTGTCAGATACGGACAATAGGCCTACATAGCCGTGTATAATCAATGCTATGAGGGCAACATATAGCTTTCATTAATACCTTGCTGTAGGCGAATACTAATATTAATGCCATTTGTTAAGTGTTCAAAAAGCTGGGCAGGAACAAGTTGGTAAAAAGGGAACCATACAGATGTTTTACCTATTACTATTATAGATAAATATACCAGTATTATATCGTATTTGTGGTATTTTATTGAATTCTGGGATCGTAAGTATCCGGTATCATGATATTTAAGGCAGGTATTGTATCGAAGTCATAGTTGCAACAGCAGTGTGATATGAAAGAAGCCGAAAACAACAACTGCATCGTCTGTGCTGTTAATAACTAGTCCAACAGCCCCCGTGAGCTTTACACTTTGATTAGAGGCCAATAGAAACTTGGTTCACCACACCCATAACAGAGACTCTTTTACACTCACTTCAAACAGCTGCAAAACTCTGGCCAAACAGTGCAACAAGGGTCCTCTCTTCTCCTGTAGGAAGGGAAACGATATATTGATAAACACTTACTTGATATAATTAGAATGATCTACCTTACAAATACTCTGCATTCCGCTTTACACTTTTTCTGTCATTATGAAATGAGCCATGCAGTCATGAATACAATGGACATGTTTCTGTTAATTTATGCCATGGCAGCATTTCCATTGAGCAATAAAAGATCAGCCTTGTTTAGAGCTTTTTTTTTAAATATATTTGGTGTAATAACAAAAGCATTGAAGATGAAAACAACTTGTATAGTTGGAGTAAAGCAGGAATGTGGCTGATTTTGCAAATGCTTTCACATTGATCGCATTGTCACTACGACTGACCTCATATTTGCATTAATGAACAGAAAAGGAAAATTTTGCAATTATTAGTGCTAAAATGTAATGCAGCTTAATTGTCCATAGATGTTGGTTGAAAAGGAGGCACGTTTTCATGTCTTCTTAAATGGGAATAGCCAAACCTACCACGTTGCTGTCACACTCAGCCTTGAGGCGGTCAAACACCACGGCCTTGCAGCAGCTGCCGGTGGGCGACCACGGGGGACGAATGAACACCCAGATGAAGGGATCCGTCGTGGGAGAGCGGAGGCTCTCTGCCAGGCTGAAGAAGTGGGAGGCTTTGCGACCACATACATCAGCTCGCCCCTCGTCACTTAACAACGCTGGTGGAGAGAAACAATGCACAAGTGAGGAGCTGGAATCACGTGTAGACGTCATCAAGAGGGGTTCAGGTCCCAGTTTCATTTAGCCGTAATTTAACCGGGATGCTCTTGTGAGATAGTTGTGTAGTGCTTAACTTACGTCCTTCATTGTACAAATAAGCAATGCCTAGCTTCACAGCAGCTTCAAAATTCCCTTTATCGGCAGCTCTGAAAGAAGATAGATGTTTCAGTTAAAAACTCATGCAGAAGAAAGAAAAATACATCAGTTTTTTAGGAGCTGAGCTTTTTTGTTGTTGTATTTGACAGAAGTGACTGTACCTCTCAAATAGCCATAAGGTGCTGGGGGATGGCCACGTGTCCCTGAAACTGACCCGGGCCCATACACTGGAGTGGTTGTCAACAATGTCCCGCAGCTGGGAGTGAACCTGTAGAGGTCAAAACAATCCATCACAAATCTGGGATGACATGGCACATACGCGCTACAGGTTGGGTAGAAGTGTTACAGTGTGTCCAGTATGTTACTCACCGCTCTGACAGACAGCAGGTCCTCAGCAGAGAGGCACTGGAACACACAGAGGAGGACCTCCTCAGGTAGAGACAGCAAAGTGAGGGCTGGAGTTCGCTTACGCACACGCTTCCGTGCAGGAACAGAGTAGCATTTTGAGCAACGGCAGTGGACTAAAAGACAGAAAGGGTAGTTCAAAGTTAGACATGTCAATAACAAGGTCACAATACTTTGGCATGGCTCCCATAGTGGGTGCAAGAGACAATATAGTGTTACACACACAATCATCCTTTAAAAGCATTTCACATCTTAGTGCAAGGTCCACAAACTAATTATCACATTAAGGTCAGATAAATATTTGCACTTCACTTAAAAGCAGGTCACTATGCTGGCTGATAGTCAGACATGCGAAGGGGAAGGTTATGGCTCCACATTCAAAAAAGCCTAACGTAAGGCATCTCCGGGTGGTCAAACCCTCTGTTTGAATGTGAAAATGTTTAAATTCGTGGAAGGATGATTCACCTAAAAAGTATCATAACAAGCTTACAACATCATTATTATTAAAAAAAAGTGTTGTGAGCGTTAACAGCTATCTATCTAACGACGAGCATCTGACTGAGTCAAAACCAAGTGAGCGCCCAAATTTCCCTCCTGTGCTTCAAACGCTACTAACGTCAGGCTACGACTGGGCTTCATCAAGTTTAACATGAGCTATTTCATTGTTTTCTGATCACCACAAACGCGTACAGTGCCAGAAGGGACACACGTTATTCAAATATTGCCGGCATAAAGACATTTTTAAACTAACCTAGTTACTACCACAAGGTCTCCAGGGCTAACTAACGTTACCCCGGTTAACATTAGAGTCGGCTAGGAGGTAGTAGCCAGTGCTAACTCTGTCAAAGTGCTAGCATTAAACGCACGTTCACAAACACTCGATTTACATCAAGTTATGCCCACAGTTATGATAGTAAGAGCTAGTTTAAGTTGACTTAAGTTACTTACCGCCCGCTTTCATTGCAAGTGCAGCGATCTCTCCTCAAACAGCGTCGCCTGTAGCTAAAGTTACAGCACTAAGCAACGATGTAAACGTCACGGCGATACTAGCTAATGTGTACACACAATCAGACTTACAGGATATTTAAACACAACATATGCTATACAGTGTTACAACAGTGCTCGCTGCCTCTGTTGCGCTGTAGTAGTTGGATGAAATGTTAACAAGTTGTTAGCTGTTGCCTCAATTCAAATTCAAGCACGCGTCCTCACTTGTTGGACCCGCCCCCAAAGCTGCTCTAGGACCGCCCGCGCTCACCGTTTAAACGCAAGATTCAATCTGATTGGTCAGAGCTGGTGACGCCTATCTGACATATAGTAGCCCTGTGATTGGCCAGCACTAAGAGCGGTTGAACCGATTGGCCAGATTTTATAAACTGAGAAATATTCCAAGATCATTGGGCAACGTAACGCAATTTCGAACTACGCGCTCGCCAGTCAATGTATGTGATTGGTTGACCTGATTATGAAGACCGTCTCCAGACCTACCCATTTAGCGTGGATTGTGGGAAATGTAGTTAAACAGGAAATGCAGTTTAAAGGTACCCGATTTAAAGGGACAGGCTCGAAAAGACCCAGAGATGACTTTTTAATATGGCAATACAGGAACTATTCCGAAAATCAGCAGAGAAAGTGCTTTGAACACCGGGTCCTCGTACCTGTACCTGTAATATGTCCTGTGTTTGTCCTCGGTAAGGTGAGATAGCAAATGTTGGATGAAAAAAGCAAAACAATATTCCCCTTGAAACAAGCATTATTGGATTTTTGACTGTTTTGGCTAAACTGACAAACAAACACTTTGTAAAAAATAAAAAACGTTACATTTTATTTATTAATTAATCCGTTTAATAATAATTTCTGTACATTTTATTTGAATCTCCCCACATTATGGTCAGCATGTTGTTTTGCAAAGCCACTGCAATTCTTATAAACCCATTTTGATCAATTTAGAAGGGATTTAAAGATATTTAGTCTCTTGATTTATAATCCCCCCAAATATTATAGAGGGCTCGACAACTGTGTCCTTAGTTGTAGCTATTGCCCTGGACAGAACTAATAATGAAATGAATGACTGCTGTAAAATTTGTCTTGTCAGACAGAACTAGAAGTTTTTACGAGGTCAGAGATTAACATTGCATATTATGCCAAATGCACATAAGCATTTGCAGACCGCGCCACAGAATATGAGTCGGGAAGTGCATATTCAATTGCTATGATAAGATAAATCCACAGCAAAAGTATGTGTGAGTCAAATGAAAATAATGAAGCGTATTGATGTGTTAATTGTAATGAAGCACAATAAGAAATCATATTGTCGGTTGCATACAAGCAGTCGAAATGAGTTTCCTCCGTACGATGGCCGGGCTCAGCCTCAGAGATAGGGCAAGGAGCTCGGACATCAGGAGGGGACTTGGGAGTTGAGGCGCTACTCCTTCGTGTTGAAAGGAGTCAGCTGAGGTGGTTCCGGCATCTAATTTGGATGCCACCTGGGCATAGAGGTTTTCCAGACAAGTCCAACTGGTAAGAGACCCCGGGGAAGACCCAGAATACACTGGAGGGATTATATCTCCCGGCTGGCCTGGGTCAGCCTGTTGGGCCTGCTGCCACCATGACCCGACCCCGGATAAGCGGATGAAAATGGATGGATGGATGGATTGTCAGTTGCCTTGCCCTTTCGCACGTCACACAGACACACTTTCTCTGATGCAGCTGCCTTTGTGGAAATTGCAGAAATGACAAAATGATTAAAACCATTGTGTTGGATCCCCATTGGGAATAGACTTTTGAAGACGGCAATAAAGGAGCTGAGTACACTTCCAGTAGTAATCATTTGTTCCTTTCAGGCTCACTATTGATCTGCAGCTCTCATAGTCTCATCATCACCTAAAGTAGCGTTTGTTCATTCTCTATCACTGAATGGTTGTCTTTGAAAAAGAGTAGAAGAAAACATTTTTGTATGTTAAAAACAAACAATATATACAGATATAGATGGTGAATAAAGAAAACACATTTCTTCCAATTGTCTCTGTATTCACTGAGGCATGTAATTCTTGCTGCATTTACTGGAAGTGTTGTATAATCAAATTATCTTGTGAGTGACCTCAGACGGGGCAGAGGCTGTGACATCGTCAATTGGATGCAGTTACTGTTTCCATAGAAACCCCAACCATTTTCTCAGTAAAACACAAAGTGACCAGTAATGAATGGCTAGGGAAAAGCGATCGGTTGATGCTTTCAGCCTAAATGGAAAACAATTATAGCAATAAAACCATGCACAATGTGCTCACACATTTCTACAATTTCGTTGCCTAAGCAATCATTATTTGATGCATAATCTTTCTGAAAAAATGTTTTTATACAGCTGCTGCCTCCCACAGGAAGTAATTGGGTTTGATCTGAGAACTAGATGGGAGAGCGATGGCTTCACACATACGAGCTGTCCTGATGCAGCGAGGTATTCATTCATGAAATACACAGCAGAACACATTTTGAAAAAAGACTGACATTTGTTGGCTGACCGTTGAGGTATAAAAAGAAACAGGAGATTAAGAGAACATGGGAAATTCATGGGGAGATAGAATTTTTTTTTGTCATACCTTTTTTTTTGTTTGGCAATGTCTCCTATTCATCTTCATCAAGAAATAATCAAAAACAATCAGTGCTTGGTGCGTGTGAATCCCCCGTACTCTCAAGTATCTGAGTGATTAAATCCAATAGCTTCTCATTCAATTTGTTTCTATTACGATATCTACACTGAGACTGCATTATCATTTCATTTTTGCATGTGATTTAATTTGACTGTCTGGCCAGTGTGATTTGCATCCACACCTGTCTGCAAAACAGATACCGTAACAACAGTATAATTTGGCAACAACAGCAGGCAGTGACTAACTCAATAAGACAGAATTTTACACAGACGCTGTTGATCAGGAATTTGAATAAAACATGAATGAAGTCATCTGGCCCCAGTGTGGAACCAAATCCAGACTCTGTGATGTCCCGTCGTGCTGCCTGTTTTTCTGGCTTTGCATTTCAAACTGATGTCAGCTTTGTATAATTCAAACTACAATAAAAGCCAAACTGCACTGAATGCTCAGGTTTGAAGCCAAGTTCTGGAGATTGAGATGCGGATGAGTTGCTCCTATCTGGTTTCTTGTAATCTGTGCTGACCCGAGCAGTCCAGCAGACCACTTCCACTTCATCTACACTTTGCCCCCGTCGGCCTCCCCACCCTTCATCCAGACCTCGACACTGCTCCCTCCACACCCACAGCCGTGCAGCACAGTTAACACTGAATGATCAAATGTGTTCTTACGTAATGAAATACAAAATAAACTCCTTTACCCTTCACCTGCTAACCCCTGCACCCTACCCTCCACTATAGGACTCATTCTGTTGCAGCTTCTCCAGTTTTCTTTTTGATCAACATTTTTCTGTCTGTTTGTTTTGTTTCCTCCATTGTCTTTCTATTTTTTTTGTTCTGTTTGTCTCTGTCCTATGTAAAGCGTCTTTGAGCATTTTGAAAAGCGCTATATAAAATTAAAGTATTATTATTATTATGAACTGAACCAGTCTCACTTGCACAGGCATGTACGATAATAACACACATAATAGGTTTGCCAATGTGGGGGGGGGTAGTTTTCCTGTGTTATTATTTTGCCAGTAGGGGGTGTCATTTATTCAGCTCGATACTGGCCCGTCTGTTTTCCTAACAACCAAAGGTCCACACATGTCTCTGGGTATCTGACCAAGTCATTCAAGCTGGCAGCACATGGCAATGTGTCTATATACAGCAACATTTCAAGCACAGGGGAGGCTGAGGTGGTCTCGTCAACCAAAGATGTTTTTTTTTAATGTCCTATGTACATGGTTAAGTGACAATTTATATCTAATGTGCACACTATTCAAAACAGAATGAAAACTGTGTAATTTCATTGTCTCCTCACTAGATCGATCGTGATAGCTCTTATCTTGGATAATCTCCCAAAGAAAAGAAGTTTAATACAAAGTTATATATTTAATAAATATTCAAGAACTTTCACCTCAGGCAATGAATTAGAACCTCACAGACCAATGTGTTCAGGTAACATTTATTTAATACAACACATAAAATGTACATACAAGTAGAAATATACAGTAGAAATATAAAATTGTCATATATATACACAGCACCAAATATTAGAGGGCACACAAACAGACATATTTCGTGTCACTCGCCAGTGACGAACAGCGTTGGCAGACAGCATGGCTGTCTACCTGGTGAGGGAAGTAATTACCCCGCAGCAGAGAGAGGTAGATCACTTCGCATCTCTATCAAACAAATTCTGGTCACCTGTCAATAATATTTAGTGTCAACTCACTGTCACAATACGGCTTGAAAATCAGCAAGTACAAGTATGCAACCACAATGTACTACACTGCACGGAGCTAAAAAAGAACATACTCATCATGTTTTTTGTCAGTATATAAAAAGGTTCAGAGAAGACTTACTACTAAATGATTAACTTGGCATCTTCACTGCTGCCTGTAATGCATTATATCCCCTCAGAATAATACTGCTCTGTTAAGGATGACTGATCCCAATCTATCTCCACAGGGATAGCTCCCCACTCCCACTGAAAAGGGAAAGGAATGACCTCCCAAGCTCTGCGTTTGTCTTCCACCATTACCTCCTTCTTCCCTTACTTCTCCTAGTCTAACAGTTTGGCTGACAATCCGTATGCAACAGAACCTCTAAATGCACACTGATTAGCAAAGACATGTGTGAGAGAGGACTAATCGATTGCATGTTGAAGCAGCTGGCCTCCAGGGCGGTCTTTGGCATTGTGTGTTAACTGCTACCTCTGGGTGCATAGACACAATTTACTTAGCAACAAGCGTCACCAATCTGGGAGCCAGAATCGATGAAACAGTGATCAATAATAGTTCTCAAGGTTAAAAGGAGTGCTTTTATGCGGTCCTTCACATGGAGACAAACGGGCTTTGACTCCTTTCAACGTTCTGTGTTTTGCACTTTCTACTTCCATGATTTGTATTTTCTATCCCATGTTACATTCAGTGACAAGAATATATTTAAGACATGACTAAAATGCCATAGTGCGTCTCATCCTGTGAGACGACACACCAAACAGAAAGCACCTATTCACAGCTGTGGAGTTGAGCGCCGCTACATTCACTCTTTCTTTGCGAAAGAAAAAGTACAAGAAAGGGAAACCCTAGAGACACTTAGAGCACAAACAGTAATCAGAGAACAGCCTTTTACTATATTGTCAATACTTTCCACTATGAGAGCAAAAATATCCCATTTTCTTTGGCAGGTAGTGATAAAGACAAATGTCTGTGGACTATGAGCCTCACATTTAAGTGTGTGTGGCTGGGCTATATAACAATGGGGAAATGAGGGGATCAAGTCAGAAACTGTGGATTTAGGATGGAGGAAGGCATGTGGGATGAATGAAGAGAGTCCTGTTAGGCCAAAGAGAGAGAACAAGGGGGGAAATTGTCAGGGGTTCAGATGGAAACGGTGGAATGCGACAGAGCCTTTTTCCATGAGTGCTTGCTCAAGGCACCGAGAGGGAGGGGCCCTAGGGGAGCAGGATCAGTCAAAGTGTCCCTACAGTGGCATGTCCCCTCGGGTAGTGTCCTTCAGTAATCCTGGCCTGTCCTGTGTGGGGTTGAGGTGCCCCACAACGACACTAGGCTGGGCGTAAATGTGCACACATTGAAAGGAGGGCAGAAAGTCAGTGCCCCACTCCTTTGTAGTGTGAAGCTGAAGCTACAAAAGGCCTTTCAGGGCATGTTGCTTTACTAGAAGTCCCTCTCGCTTGGCGTGGACATGGCTACATGTGCAAATCTTTCGTTTCTCAGTAGTGAAGTCCAAGGTCCAACAGACTTTCAGTTCACCAGAATCTTTTTTTGAGCACACACAAACACCTTTCACTTCCCCAGCAGGTCCTCTGCCCTCTCCGGCTCATCGCTCACACGGATGCCACTAAGATCCTGCTGGACTCAAGTTCCACTCTCCCATTGCGTAAAAAAAGCTCCCAACACATTGCTGCGGTGTCACAGGACGAGTGAATGACGCTGGCCGCTGACGCGGGTGCTCTGCTCTTTCGGCCGGGTATCAGGTTGCCGTCTTTGGCCCACTTTTGGCCTCTTGGAGAGTCACCTGTCCTGGCAAGAGGAATGCTGCGACTGACGTACCTAGTGACGCCAGCATTGACTCCGGCAGCAGCTCTGCATAGCGTGTTAGGTGTCTGCGTGAGCTCCCACTGTGACTGCGAGTGCATATGTGAACGAGGCTGCGAGGGCTGCGAGGGCCATGTATCCGTGCGTGTAAATATGCATGTAGTGTGCAATGCATATTTGTGTGTGTCTCCTCTGAGGTTGTTTTGACACCGGACACCTGCTGTCTGATGATAAAAGAGCGTGTGAGGCATTGGTGATCCCTCCATGTCAGTCCAAAATGGTCCAAACTTTACAGACTAAACAGATACTTCCTGCCTATCTGTCCTTCCACTCTCTATGATTTCTCAGCTGAAGTTCTCTCCGGTATGAGCTGAGCCAAACTCTGTGATGAAGAATAGAGGGGATTTGGCGCTAGGAGGAGGTGAAGTGGTGGCTTCTTTAGCCGACCCTTGAGCTCCCAGCAGTGGGTATGTCTCTGCTTTCAAGTTCCGACCACTGTTCTCCCCATGTGCTTCACAGGGGACACTGCTCAGAGGTGAACGAGCCTCCCTCTTTCTTTTTCCTTCTCTTCTTCTTGTGGACAGTCCAACAGGCAGTGGCCATCAGCAGCAGCAAAAGGCCCATGACAAGTAGAACGACTGACACCACTTTAGTCTGAGGCAGGTCATTGTAGGTGTAGGTCACCCCGGTTCCTGCGACACCGATCACCAGAGAGATGATTCCAAAGGGAAAGATGCAGCGGTACCAGGACTTCTCCATGCCACCGGTGGCCTGGGACAGACGCTCCAGAGAGGAGAGCACGTCAGGGCCTTTGGCCCCGCCAGCCTCCAGGCAGTGACCCTCCTGCCCCGTGTTGGTCTGGGGTTGTGTTGGGCAAGCCAGGTGGCCTGTTGTACAGCCCATCCTGATTTTTGTGAGCTGGTGGATCCTGAAGCCCGGCTGCAACGTGGGCCTCTCGGATCACGTTCGCAGTCAGCTCTGGCCTGGAGATACGGAAAGAAATAGAGAAAAGCACAAAAAGAGAGAAAAGAGAGCTTTCTAGGACACCGGAGAAATGACTGAAGATGAAGGCTTCTACATCAGCGCTGAAATCCACTCACACTTTCCCCTTCTCTCCCTCCCTCTCTTGCTGTTTCTCTGCCGGCTGTCTGGTAGCACATTGTACACTCTGCTGAATGTAGCGGCGGGGGATATATAAGGGGCCGTGGCAAGGGGGAGGAGCTAGGGGAGAAAAACAGGGAAGTCCGAGTGCTCTGATTGGTCTTCTTTTGTGTGACGTCAAACATTGAAGCAGAGAGAATACAAGGTTGACGATGCACAGGAAGGGGGAGGGGAGAAGAGTTAACTGCTCCATCTTTTCTTCATCTCCCCGTCACTGACTCAATTGCTGTCTTTTTTCTTCTTTTCCTGCAGTATTAAAGCCTCCCCGGATGAATACAGATGCTCACTGCTGACTGGAAATTAAAAAAGAAAGGGGAATCCCATATCATCTCAGATTGGAAAGTTACTTTTCCCATCTCACATCACCCCACCACTATACAAATGTGCAATCACAGCCACCTCCACATGGCAGTTATATAGTGATGGTGTTTCCACTGCAGCAAACAGAAATCCTATGACCACCCACACACTCCTACATTTATGTTCATGCAGGCAGCCAAAGAGGACATCAACTATACAATGCCTCTATAATGTAAGTGTGTAGACTAATGAGCATGGCCACGCGTGACAGAAATACACAGGCAGCCCCCACTGCTTTCCAACCCACCCACACAAACTCTCTCTCTCTCTCTCTCTCTCTCTCTCATGAAAAGAAAATCAATCCAGACAGCTCTCTTCTCTCTGAAACTTGCTTATCTCACTCCTCCACATCTGAAAAGCTATGTTAGGGAAGGATAAATGTGTGTACGCAGCTGAACGTCTATGTTTTTTATCTTCAGGCATTACTGGATTTTAAAAATAGCTTTTTGAAAATGAACTGTGAACTTAATATTGATTATGCCAGTTTGTTGCTGAATGGCTTTTGGAATTTATGCGTACTGTTTTCTACAATTCCCAGAAAAGGGAATGGTGCTTTCGAGTGTATTTAAGGATGCATGTGTTATAATGACCCAACATGCCCTTTTGCTATATGAAAGCTGTGTCTCTAAAAATATTTGATCTCACTACAGGTCTAAAGTCATCGCTAGCTTTGCAGGTATAAAGAAAATATAGTGCGTGACATCTTGAGTATCTAAAGAGACATGGGCAACCAATACGATTCAATTATGGGTTTAAGAAAAACATCTTTATGCATCCATAACCATAGCATAGGATTAAGGGATATTTATTCTCAGATGAATTTGCCTCTGTGTGAACAGCAAAGCTGCTCCCTAGTTTAGACAGTCTCCTTTGCCTTCAAATAAAATGAAACCTAATAAATAATGTGGTGCATCAAATAATGAACCCTAATAACTGGAGACCACGTTGACTTAAAAGGGGCAGTTCACCCCAACATAAAGAAATACACCCTGAGCACCACTAGCAGTGTGCCATATAGTCCATGATACTGGAGAGAAGGCAGACATCTCCACGGCCAATACCTCCAAAACTAGGCACCTTACACCAAAAGAATCTAGATTGATAAATAGCACAGCAGGTGGGAAAGATATGTTGTTGCTTTTTATTATGAGGTGAACTGTCCATTTAACGATCCATGCTGTAGCTCACACTGAAACAGAGCTAGATGAGCAATAAAAGGAGTAAAAGAGGGGAAGTGATGAATGGGCCGTGCTGTTGGGAGTGGAGGAGCTCTGCTAGTGTCAGCCAGAGCCGGCCAGCAGCTGATCTATGCAGGTCACAGGAAGGCTGAGTTGCGTAGGCGCCACTCCCTCTGGGACCCATGTGTAGTGTTGACAAGGATGCTTCCCTGCCTCCTCCTTCACTACTTTCACACAGACTGATCCAAGACTGTGAGGACGGACAAGAAGCTCGCAGCCCATTTCCACGGTCCCGTACAGACGACTGCAATCCACGAGCGGTGGGACACTTCTGTTACTGGTACAGAGGAGATCTTACAAAACATGTGCGACTGTTTTTACGATTGAAACCAGGAGCAGTTGCCCTCGTCATTGTGCTTCTGTTGCTTTAAACACAGGAAGAAATGTAAAGCTAAAAACGTTATTCCTCTCCTCGGGGAAACATGCCATCTCCAGCTTGCAGCACGTATCGACCCGGGCACCTGGGCATCTCTGTGACTCAGCCTGCTTTGAGTGTGCATGTCCCTGCGTTTATGTAGTGGGGCCCAGACACCCACGTCCTGCTGTGTGAACCCAGCGCCACCTGTTGCCCAGTCTGGCACAGCCCCTGCCAGCCACACGTCATCTGTGGGCACGAGCCTTTTAGGCCTCTTCCAAGTCTTTCTGCATCTCGCGTACGCCTTCACACAGCATTTGTGGCGGGGGCAAAAAACAAGATTACCAATCTTCTCAGAGCCCAGAGACATCGTATTGGCCCCATACGTATTATACATCATTCAGTGTAGATTACAAAAGCCCCAGTATGGAAATCAGCCACACCATATGGAGGAACATCAGGGTAGAGTATTGGGGTGTTCACGGTGAACTAAAACACACTAGAGAGGTCACAGGTCCGTCTCATGACAAACACAAACACATTCATTCCCCCTGTGAGCTCCTCAGAATCTCTGACAGAAGGAAGAACACGTGGAGGATGAGGCTGAAGTCACGGCGTCCCCGCTGCCTTCTGTTAAAGACAGTATTAAAATAGGAAGAAGCGCCTATATTCATTCGTATCTTATGAAGTCTTATTTCCACATGTAATTCTAGGTCACGGATTGAATCTAACTGGCTGTTTTTTGATTTCATGAAGCAATTAACCCAAGTCACCTGCGAGTGTATTCTATGGTCACTTCATCTGTGAAAGAGTGCCACCTGCTGGTACAGGCAGTGTTGCAATACCGACCTAGGGTTAAATTTTTCCATTACACGTTATTCTTGGTAATGATTGTTACGCAGTCCAAGAATACAACAAAAATCTGTGTCAAAATAGTTTAAACATAGAAATAGCAATGAACCATTAGAGAAATAAAACCAAAGCAGTTGAAATTGAAATTTATATGAGAAGATCAACTGGAATTACAAATATCCAGACGATGAAATGTGCGTGGCATCTGATAATGAATAAATAAAGTCACAGCTCACCAAAAAAAAAAAAAAAAAAAAGATTCTTCACCTTGAGTCAAGGACAAACGTTTACTCTTAATTAGGTACATCTGCTCAGTCTAAGGCATCCAAATTAATAGTCTCGCAATTCCTTTAGAGAATTTTATTTTCTAGTTTTATTGACAGGGTCAGAAGGAAATGATTCAACCGGTGTTACACTGGATTGCATTATATTTGATTTAATTTGTGTGTGGAAAGGGGAGAGAGACAAAGCACAACTCAGTGTTGCCTGCTCTGTCGTCAGTCGGGCTCAGAGTCCAGGACTATGGCGGGGGACCGCTCCCCTCCTTCACCTAGCAGGGAGTACAGGTCTCTCAGCACACTGAGGTTGGGACGTCCAGGCCCAGGTACCATGGAGGAAAGCTGAGGGGACAGAGTGTCCAATATAGCCTGTAAAATAGAAGAGACTGTCAGCACATTATTTCTCCGTGGGTATCGACTACAACTCAGAACAAAACTCACAGAACTGTAAAGCCCACAACCCTCACCTGCTCGAGGTGAATCTCCTGTTGCAGCAGTGACACCCTCATCCTCAGCGTCTCCAGCTCTCTGAGTTCTGCCTCTGTCGTGTAGGTTATAGTCGGTGGCAGGGATGCAATCGTCCCGTTTCCCCCCACACCATTTTCCCCGGTGGGGCAAAGACAACCTCCGTCTGGCCTCCATCGATCCCATGCTTCCCACTCTGATGGAAAATATGGTTATTTTTAGAGCGCGAGCGTGAGCAACCGTACCCTAAAACGTTTTTCTGCTCTGCTGCCTCAGCTTTAAATAGCTAGGCCCCTTGCCTCGCCACGCCAGGATAGACAGCTTTAAAACCCCACCGTCACAGGGAGGGGGATCTGTCGAGGCCAAGGAAAGTACTGATCTGGCACTGAGGTTTCACTGCGGCTCTGTTTTCATTTTCCATGCGCCAAGATGGAGAGGCTGCATTAGCTCGTTAGCGCGCCACATTCATCACAATCACTTTTTCAAACGTTGTTAAAATGCAATAAACGATTAATCCCTCCCTTGGAAATAAAACTCACAGAAATAAACTACTTACTGAATAGTGGATGCGAAACACTAGATTGGGTGCATGTACTCACCACACACGATGGTGTGTGGGTTAAGCAGGGTGCTAGAGATGACTGGAAACTTCTCTCTCACACTGGCTTTAGCAACATGCTTGTGCTGCACTGGAGCTATTACTGCTAAACATAAACAAAAGTCCTTCCCTGGAGACGATACGGTCATTTGAGTGCCGTCAACGGAAAATCTCTGGGCCTTCAGCTTCATTATAACAGTATCTATCACTGAAGGTAATGGAAGTACACCATGTTACATACTGTAGGAGAGTTACACCCTGAGACCCAGGCATGATAATTCAAACACAGGGTCACGGTTTCTCTATCAAGGCTTGTTAATGATGCAAGTCTGTGCTGTGGAATAAAATATTTTCATAATGTATTTTCTTCTGCTCACGACCCCCTTCATATAACCAAAGTCAGATTGACATGTCAGTGGTTTGAGAGGGAACACATGGTTTGAAGAGGTAGGTTATGTTCTAGCGAAGCCGGATTAATTCCTACCTAGTTTCACTTGGTTTGCGACGTTCTGGAGCTGTGCGGCTGTCATCGGAAACCTCAGACAGGAATCATAGTTGTTTGCCTTCCCGCCTGCACAGAAATATGGAACAAAGAACAGAAATTCACCGGCAATGTGATTACAGGAGACTGTTAATTAGTCTCATGTGTGTAGTCCGTGCGATTGTTAAAAGGAGATGCTTCTTTTTTTTGGTCAATCAATTTCCTAGTAAAGACAAAGCCATGATTTAAATTGTTAGGTCATTAAAGTTTCAAAATTACCTCATCGGATATCAAATCCAAGATGAAATCTGACCTATGTCCTCTGATGGACATAGCAGGAGAAAAAAAAAGGACGGTACTTTCTGAAACGTTGAGGGTCTCAATGTGTCAGAAAACACCATTATTTTCCATAATATGTCACCTTAAAATATCTCAACTGCTTATAGCAGGGTCCTGAGCATGATTGGCAGAAGCTTATCACTGATATATTTGTCTAAATGGCTCTCAGCAAGTCCCTTCCTGCCAACCCCCTGAGCAGTTTCCTCCAAAATTATAATGTTCTCCCCCCACACACACACACACACACACACACACACACACACACACACACACACACACACACACACACACACACACACACACACACAACACACAACACACTTGTGTAATCAAGCGCCTTCATTTCTCCTCATTCCATCACTCCTAATTACGTGTGTTTGCGTGCATCATCTGTTCAGGCTCTTACCCAGCTCTGTGGTTGATTTTTGCGTCTGTTTGGCCAAAAGCTTCGTTATCTGGCAGTGCTGGTTGAGGTCATACCCTTGGTGAGTCAGTCTGTCGACCAGAAACCTGGTCTGATCCGGGCAGCCACATGGCCAACCCCTCGGGAACTAGAGGGTTCAGAGAGGCAGGGTCAAGGACTGCTTAGATGAATGAAAGTGTACTCATCGAATTTGTGCAGGCTCTTAGAGTCATACTAATTTCCAACAGCTGCACAATGGTAATCAGTGGAATTGTAACTGCAACACTCGAGTATATTTCCAAACTACACAGCATGGAAAACAAGTCTGAGGCTTTGAGCTCATTTTGACAGGCTTCACTAGGAAAAAGGAAGGATACCGTAGCTCTCATCCTCTCCATGAAGTGACTCCTCCCAGGCACAGGTTTCCTTTGCAGGGCAGCAACTTTGTCCCATAACCTAATGAAAATGTAAAGAGGGAAACTTGGTGTCCAAACAGAAACTGTGGAATCTGCTGTAAAATGTAAGAAAAAAAAGAAAGCTGGTTTTGGCCACCTGTTTTGCTTGCTCCTTAAAGATTTCCATTTTGCCGTCTGTTCAGAAGTTTTCCTGCCATGAAGCAAAGGCAAACTGAATGATTATAATAGCACAGCAAACCAATGTCCAACTGTGACTGCCAGAGTGTGGTTTTCTTTCTGGTCCAGTTGTGTATAAACATACCCAATCCGTCGAGGTAAACTGTGAACTCCGGGCTCCTCCGTTTGTGAATCGGGCCCTGTGTTATTTGAAAGTGCGGAGATAGCTGCAGCTTGGCCCAGGTCACGTCCACTCAACGAGTTGCTTCTAATAGTCTTGTTTTTAGAGTGGAGAGTAGAGGTGTGACCCAGATCAACAGAGCCAGACCCTTTCCTTGCTGCCTGGTGATGCACAACCCCATCTGAAGACAAAGGCCAGTTCTGGGTTATGTTTCTATTAATTGTGGTTTTGTACTGTCCAGGATAGCGGCTCGCTGAAGGATCTGAGCCCAGTGTGGAGGCTGCTGACGGACCAGGCCTTTTGTGCTCTTTTGAGGTGGCAGATTTGGAGGTAGATCTGGACGTGGACTGATTTCCTTTAGAAGCTGCAGATGCCTGCATTCCTTTGCATGCGACAGCGGTAGTGCCGGGTTCCTTACAAGGTGGAGATTGTTTGCTTGAGGCTTTTTTAGAATATCCTGTGCCAGCGCGGACCCGAAGGGCTTTCTCCAGGGCTCGCTCAAGCAGTTCCATATCTTCTTTTTCCCCTGGTGAGGTATCTGTATCTGTGAAGAGAGCAGCATGCAAACATGTGGTTAGTTGGTTTATCAATTAACCTTTTAACCTGAAACCCTGCGGATACATAATCATAACATTTGCACATGACTGCTCTCATATCTACGTTAATATAAAATACTAAAATGAACGATTCATTTGATCATATCTTACATATTTCACATTTGTTTCATCTGCGTGTGACAACAGATGAAAAATGCCTTCAAACTTAACTAATTACATGTTTTCTGTGGATGAATGAGCATTGTAACTGGCAAACACATAATTGTTTTAATTACCTGTAGCAGCATCATTTGCACACTGGGCCTCATCAGAGCCCGTCTTCGGTTGTGCCGTTCTGTGAGAAAAGACTTCATGTGACTACAAACTTAAAATAACCCAGAGGAGCACAATTAATTACATTTGGGCAACAATGTATAATAATGATAAATAAAATTTGCACAACCTACTTTGACTTTCAGTATTAACAGGCAAATTCCACGATGCAATTCTGTATTTGATAGACTTTTCGGTTAATGTAATTTTACTATATAAGATACATGCAGTTTACCACAGATCCCAAATTATCTTTTTTTTTTTTTATGGTTGTTATTTGTGTGCATTTATCCCATGTAATGATATAACAGCCAAAACAATAAAAACATAATGTTGTTATTAAAGAACTTTGACACATATATGTACTGAGCTTGAAGAACCAGTCTAGTGATGGGTTTTTCTGATGGGTTTTAAATAAGAGATGAATGGCACGCTATTGTAAGTTTCTTTGGCTTTACTGTCCTACAATTTGTTGTTAATAATAAGTCACCGTTTGATGCTAAAAAAATAAATAATCCTTGGGCGGAAAAAGGCACTGCTGGGAATTGAACCCAGGATCTCCTGTTTACTAGACAGGCGCTTTACCAACTAAGCCACAGCGCCGGATGAGAGTGATACCCGGTGGATAGCCAGTTTTCATCAAAATCAATCACCCTTGTTACCAACAGACGTAAATCCACGTTAGATTGGGTCTAGAGAACATATGATTTAACATACATTTTATATTTTGCATGCAGTTATACGTTAAATTATTTTAACAATATATTTTTCTTTGACATGATTGTGTTTTAATTAGACTCTAGCGACACAAGTGAAACCGTGAGCACTGATGAAACAAAGTGCGGGATGACGTTACTTACAGGGTGTGTAACAGTTCTCTGTAGAGATGAACGCTGTCGTCAATCTTGGCTTGTTCCGCTTTGCAAGACCGGATCGCCTGCTCAACCAGGACCAGCAGGGACATGCCTGATGTCGCACCGAGACCACGCTGGAAACCATTAACAACTGATTCACTGTTATTTAAAACTGTAGATGAACGTCAGTAAGAGTTTACTGAAACTGCCAATCGGTCACGGAGGTATGGAAAGACATCGTCCCATTAAAACAACCTGCTTTTTACGAGCAGACCCGCGAAATCTAAAAAACTTAGCGGATGCGGAAGTCACGTTTGTCCGTTCTTGGTTCAAAAAACAAAACAAAACAGTCACAGTGAAGCAATATGAAGATCACAAAAAGGTTCAAACGGGTATCGTCATCATGAAAATCTTCTAACACTGAAGCAAATAAATAACGTTACCCGTATTTGTTAAAAATAACCTCCACACGAGCAGAAACTTTGCAACCCAACTTTCACCTCGCCGTCAAAGTTCTCACTTCTCGCGAGAAGTGCTGTCGTTACCAGGGACGATGATTGCGGTCACATCTCATTTGCAAGCTGTTTGTTCCATGATGTCGCTCTGTTTATGTGTAATCCAGTGTCACTGTTTCGCCAGGGAGAAAGATGAGAAAAAAAGGAATAAAATCGAAAGAATATGCTTGTATCTTTTATTAATCAGGTCCTGCTCATACTCGACTCAATTAAATATGAATTAGGTTAATTGCAAATTAGTAGGCTTACTCTAAAGAGCACTTTTGGTAATTTTGATAAAAACAATCATTATATTTTGTAAGTATGTTCTCAAGCAGCCTATTTACATGTCACAGTGAGTTACAGTTATTAAAAACAGGATATGACTAACTTGAGGATCATTTGTTGTTGATTTATGTAACATTGTAAATGATCCAAATGATTAATGTCCATGTATAGTGAAAACTAATCTGATTTGAGCACTTATCTGGAGTGGCTATCTCTCAGGAGCACCAGTGAAGTAGATTAACTTCACAGCCATCAGCCATCATTATGTGTACAGATTGTAAAGCCCTCCGAGGCAAACTTGTATTTGTGATGTTGGGCTAAATAAAATAAACTGAATTGAATTGAATCAGCAATGTTATGTTGTTATTGACGTTAGATATGATACATAAATGGTCTGTAACATGACAGTTATTAACTTTTCACACAGCAGAAACGGTGCCTTCTAAAGCACAGGTGTAACAAATAACATGAATGATGGCGGCATTACATTTATTGTGCATGCTTGCACATCAAAATGGAGCAACACCATAATGTCAAAAGTTACACCTGCAATTTCTGCAAAGGTCTACTCTAGTTAGTTTGTTGTACATTCTGCCTATCAGATAAGAAATAAATACGAACTAACAATATTGTATTATATTTATCAGCCAACAAGGAGCCAAGTGGCGTTTTATTGAAATAACGATAATAAAAACATGAGATGCGTGTTTTTTTTTCATGGCTGTTTGTCATTTATTTCTAAGTCAAACTTTGCTCAAACTAACAGAGGTTTTAAGACAAGAGGCTCCCTATTGACAGAGAACGTGGTAGCAAGATTTGATTGGCATGTATGCTGACTGAGTGAGTGTTCACAATTTTTTTTCTTGCTGTCAAAAGTCTGTGCATCTTGTAATGACATTCCACTTTCAGAATAAATCTTGCTAATCTGCATCTTGCTAGTCTTGCTACTGTCAGTCTTCTATCGATGTTGCAGTCCTGCAATTAAATGCTATGCAGCATTGATAATGTTACAGTTGTACCTGTGTTCAAGTCAAACAGTTTACTTTTACACATTGTACTACCGCATGGTCATGTGTAGCTAAACAGATACTGTGATGTTTCATTTTTCCTCTATGAGTTTCTCCTATATTCTTGTCATTTGTGTATCTCTTTTGGAGATTGTGTGCTGCTTTCATGTTTTCCTCGCCATATTTATTCTGCTTTTCTGATTGCCATGATGTAATCAAAAGTATTAGATTACAAGTGCAATGTTAACGAGTGGTCCAGTGAAATGACCTCTTGCTGCATTTCCTATAGGTGTGTTTATGAGAGTGTTTTTGACGCAGCATCTGAAAGCCGTCCAAGGTATCAGCATATCTCGCATATGGGGTCCTCAGCAGACCAGCGTGACAAACAAAACCGAATTGCAGCAAAATAAAGTCAAAGAATCCGTCAGTGAACATGGTTGCCAAACATTTTGTTTTGTGAATTTCTCATTTAAACAACATGAACAAATTAGCATCCAAGAGGATATACATTTGCCAATTTTTCCCCAATCCGAGTCCGCCTCCTCTGTTATTGAAGTGCATCGCTGGCACAGAATCACTTCCCAAAGCAATTTATTATAATGGCAACAGCTTGCTGGCCCTGTTGGAGGGAAGTGAATCATCTTCTTAGCTCATCTTTACCCCCCACCAGCCTCCTGTGGCTCAGTAGCAGAGCAGGGGGGGGCGTCTCAGCTGCCACACCAACCAAGCATCTGACTAATATCAGGCTTTGACGGTCACACACACACACACACACACACACACACACACACACACACACACACACACACACACTTTCTCTACCCCACACATGTGAGCACAGACGCGCTTACACACAGCATACGCATGTTTATACTCCCTGCATACAATCATTAACCGGTGGACAATCTGCTCAGCAAACAACAACTGCCTCCTACATAATTAATGAGCAGCATGTTTGAAACATAATGGAAACTAAACACCTGGAACATCCTGATTAAACTATGGCCTGTAATTGGCAGAGTAACCCAACAGCATGTCGTAAACAGGGTGACATGAAGGAAGCTTGTTTTGTTTGTCAGACCAACGGCTCAAGACTCACAGGTTCTGCTGGATTATGTGTTTGGGGCAGATCAGGACAAACACCTGTTAATTTGGAAGCACTCTGTATTTTCACAGTATACTTCATGTTTACAGTGCATTATCAAGCGAATGCCCTGCTCCAGTTCTGACCCCTTTCGCCTTTGAAAATGAACAATAGAAAATACACGGTATGAGCCTTGTGTTGCTTCACATTTATTGAGCGGTCTTTAGGTCGCCCTGTGGAAAGGAGGAAAAAGAAGAGTCACTGACTCAACACTGAGACAATTAAACAATATTGCAGCACCGTCATAACAAAGAAAATTGCATATCAACAATCCTGCATAATATATATATATATATATATATATTAAAAAAATAAATAATAATTTCAGTGGCAGCAGAGAGCAATAGAAGGTGTACAATTTCAGATGTCATTGATCCATCCATTCCTCCATCCATTATCAGCCGCTTTTCCGGGGTCGGGTCGCGGTGGCAGCAGGTTCAGCAGACCGACCCAGGCTTCCCTCTTGAAGCCATTGATTTCTATTGATGGAATACTTTTTCCTGGAAAAAACAAAAACATCTCATGCATAACATAAACAAACACAATCAAGTATTATTGCACCATTTATTTACTTTCCATACAAAACATTATTTGAACTACAACATTAGCCAACAGAAAGATTTGATTGGTCTTTTTGATCTGTGTATTCAAACCTTTTGTGAAACAGAAACCTGCAGATTTGCTTGATGTGAATGCCATCTTGTGGTTATATTCTTCTTGTCCCCTGACGTGTGGTCTGGGATGTGATGATTTTGTAGTTTATCTCTTTTTGTGATGTGAAAGGTATGATTCAATCTTACCAGTAATATATAACTTCACACTAAATCAATTCCACCAGTAAACTAGTACCATTACCATGTGGATTTTGCACGATCAAATGATCATAACAGTATCTGTTATATAGCACAGCTTGTTATCTCAAGAGACTGTTTTTTTGTGTGATTATCTAAATATTGTATTTTTTTGTTTCACACAAGTCTCCATTGATTTTCACAGTATTATAGATTTTCACTGTTTACCAGAAAGCATTTTTTTTAAATCATCATCATCATGATTATGTCCATTATCATGCCTTGCCTTAGTTTCTACTAACATGACATGACGCTGATTTGTCTGATTTGTCTGAGGTCTGAAGTTAAATACATTTAATTAGTCTAGTTTGTCACGTGGGTCTTTTACTTATTTATCGACACCCAAGTGAGAGGTTTGGCCTATTGAGCAGCAATATTATGAAGTCAGTCTAGTTCGTTTATGGTATTGTTATAATATATGTGATTATGTGTGGACGGTATACCTTTAGTCCTATAGTGTCATTTACTTTCATTTGTTAAAATTCATGGTTGATTTTAAAAATGAACTCATGAAGTTTAATGAATTGTACTCCACTGTACTACCTTCAGTATGACATTTCTCTTTCTTATCTTCACCTTTTAACTCCAACATCCTCCCTGCACTAAAGAGAGACCGACATGGATGGTCGGGGTGCATAACTCTGCAGCCATTTGTGTTGCTTTCACCTGCGTCCCCAATCTTTTATTCTTTCTTTACCTAGTTTTTTCTTTTACTTTCAAATGAGTAAAAATAGTAAATGAATACAAGTATTAGTAGTAGTATATTTGTAGTCATTTGGTAGTTGTTTACCAATTTGCGTCCTCAGCACTTCCTGTGGGGAAGCGCCTGACAGCGAGGTGGGGGCGGAGTCGGGGGGCGTGGTTAGGGGCGGAGTTAGGAGTGCAGTTCAGTCCTGGACCTCCATCCTGATTTATAGTGAAGTCGATCAGGAGGACCGTTCTGCACACTAGTGGGCTGAAGGTTTGTAATGCCATTATGATACCAAAGCCGTCTAACCCGTTAATATATAACTAAATAGCTGAATAAACATCTCGAGCCTGCACTGTGACACGTTGACGCCGAGCGTTAAATCCTAAATCTGTTTAGCTTGTTGGAATGCTAGCTAGCTATTAGCTACTTTAGCTAGCGTCATCCAGCAAAGTTAGCTGTTGTTGTCAGAATGAGGTTCCGAGCGAGTTAGACGATGTCAGGACTAACAACACAAATGTGTGCGTCTCGATGAAAGGTGGCTTCAGGTGATGTTTTCTGATCCCAGTGAGGAGCGGAACTGGATTAAATCCCTTGAGTAACTCGCCTCATGCAACACCAGCTATTCTTTGAGACTTGTGGTAAATGCCAGAAGGCCTGCGCTGTGTTGTTTGAGCTGCTTTTTGTTTGGCTGTGTGTTCATGTAGTTCATGCCTGGATGTGTTTTTTAAAAGTAGCCTTTTCCCCATGTAAATCAAGCCAGCCCCTGCCAGACTGTATTAGCTTTCACTCTCATGTTGCATGGTCTTCCTCTCAGAGTAAATAAGGTCAAAAGGGTTAAAGCAGCTGATTTAACTAACTGGCATCTTTCCTTTGAACCTCATGTCAGTGAAAATAATTGGGGTGATAGCAGTTCCCCTTTTTCCTGATAAGACTGAAATTCACTGTGCAATTCACTGTGGATGTGTTTTTTTTTTTTTTTCTCCATTATGTTCTGTGGCCTGTTTATCCCCAACTCTGGACAGGTGTGTGTAGTATATACACATATGTTGGCCTTATAGGGTGTTATTGTTTTAGTTCACAGAACCACAGGGAACACTGCAGCGTGACTTTGTTCCTTGTTTATTCTGAAAAGCAGTTACACAATCTTGACTCGAGACGCATTTAGACGGCAGCAACTATAGGTCAAAGTAATGATACGTTATGCAATCTTACATACGTTACTATTGCATGTGCTTCGATCACAGCTGTAGCAATATACTTCAAATATGAAAATGTTTTCAAGATTCACAAAAATATGACTGGTGCCATATCATTTGAATGTAAATTCTTTGAACTGTTTTGATGACTCTAGGGAACTAACAGAGAAGATGGAGACACCAGCCAGTGTGGCCAATGGAGCAGGGCCTGTATATGAGGGCGCAAAAGATAACGCCCTCAGGTAAATCTCCCACACCATTTACCTTTTGAAACAGTGAAATAAGATAACAAAATATTAATTTATTCGTTTGTTGTGGTTCTGTCAAACACACATTATAATCCCTATCATTTAAAATCATTTTTATTCCCCAGTCCTGAGGATCTGTCTGAGGTGCTAGCAGCGGGGACCAAGGAGGTTCACGAAAAGGCTGAGAACACCCAGTTTGTGAAAGATTTCCTCCGGGGACGCATCCGCAAAGAGCTCTTCAAGGTCAGTCTGAAGAAAATCTGTGAGGAATTTTTACAATTTAATGGTATAGAGTGCTTTACTAAACAAACAAGAGGAGAGAATTCATTAAATAAACATTTAGGTATAAAAAGGAGCAACGCTAACTTTTCTTTCTTGCTTCCCTAGCTTGGCGCTGTGGCACTCTACTACACGTATACAGCCATGGAGGAGGAGATTGAAAGGAACAAAGACCACCCCCACTTTGCCCCACTATATTTTCCCACAGAGCTGAACCGCCATGAGGCCCTAGCCCGTGACCTTGAGTACTTTTATGGCCCTGACTGGCAGAGCCAGGTCAGCTGCTCACAGGCCACCCAGCGCTATGTGGACCGTATTCATCAAGTAGGCCAGGAGGACCCAGTTCTGCTGGTGGCCCATGCCTACACCCGCTACATGGGGGACCTGTCAGGGGGACAGGTGCTGAAGAAGGTGGCGCAGAGAGCCATGAAGCTGCCGTCCACAGGGGAGGGCCTTGAATTCTACCAGTTTGATGCCATCAACAGTGCCAAAGCATTCAAGCAGCTGTACCGTAGTCGGATGAACGAGCTGGAACTGGACATGGAAATAAAGAAGAGACTGGTAGAAGAGGCTGTCAAGGCCTTTCAGTTCAACATGGAGGTAAGGGCCCAGGGACACGGTTTTGGGGTTGGAGTGATAGAGAATAGAAGAAATGGATGCTATCTTTGGGGATATCACTAGGGGGCGATCTGTTCCCTGATGTATTTATTGAAATTGAAGACATATTGAAGTTATTATGTGTATGATTGAAGACACTGTCATCTATTCATATTGTTCACCTATTTTTATATATATATATATATATATATATATATATATATATATATATATATATATATATATATATATATATATATATATATATATATATATATATATATATATATATATATATATATATATCTATCCATACTTTTTAGCAATCCAATTATCTTTTCTTCCTGGAAAACAAAATATAAATCAGCTTGTCCGGGCCAATTTCAACCATTATCATGTCAACCATCCATCAATCAATCTGCAACTTTTAGCCACAAGGTGTGAGAGGAGCACACCATTCAAAGCCAGCCCACTTTATAGCAGCTCAATCAAATACAAAGGATACTAGTTACTGCACACAACTCAAATATCCGGTTTTAGTGGGGAATACGTCATAGTACAAAATCTGAAGAGGCTCTAATTTTCACGTTTCACTGGGACCTGAAACATCCCTGAGTGTTTTCTTTTAACTAGGCTTGGCAACTCATTATTTATATTAGGTATATATCCACTCCACAACTACAAATGATTTAAGTCAGTATGCACTGCAGTGTAATGCTTGTTTATTGTTCGATGTAGAGTTGGGTGACAATATAAGGTCTCTGTATATTGCATAGAAATTGCTGGATTAGCCAAAACAGACATTACTGTCTGGTTGTTTCATCCGTGAACAGTTTCTGGAATATAGAGAATGCAACAAGCTTGATAACATTGGTTACCGTGTGTTTGTGCCGCCAGGTGTTTGAGGAGTTGGAAGAGATCGGTAAAACCATCCAGGAGGATGTTTTGGATGCCGGCCTGCCTGTCCATGGAGCAGTGGGCGGAGACATCAGCAAGTGTCCCTACTACACCGCCAAAATGGGTACGCTTTGGCGCTTCTCTCCATCGCACTGTGCCCCGATAAAGCTTTTACAAAGGTATCGTGGGGCTCTTGTTTAAGTCTGTTTTCGTGTTCCCTCTGTGTCGCAGCGGCGTCGGGTGGGACGGCATACGCCTCTCAGCTCGCCATGGCTGTACTCCGACACCCGACTGGACAAGTTCTGTTCGCTGCTTTGGTCGCTGCTCTGGCTGGATTTGCTGCGTGGTATCTGATGTGATCCGGCCGTCGCCCCGTCACCCCGCTGCTGTAAGAGAAAGGGAGGAGAAAGGACAGTAAGGAGCGCTAGAAACACTCCATCAAGCTGTCGACCATTTCATAGTTTCAAACAAACATTCTGAATGGGTCCAAGTTTATTTAATGTTACGTGTTTGCTAACAAGAGTGGCTGACCAGAAATAAACTTGGAACTGATTCTTGTCAATGGAATTCCCTTAAAATGATCTGTAGGACCATTAGGACGACATCCCCAACCATCCATCCACTAGAATACACCTCGTTACCATTTACTCCTCTGCACTATCCCTCCATCCTTTGTACTTCCAGTGTGGAAGCGCACAATGTTAATACCTAACTTATTGTGAAGTTGCATTGCCTCCCAATTTTCAATTAAACTGCCAGGTTGAAAAGCATGGTGACGTAGATGCTGCCCATGTATAATTGACTAAACAGTGATAGTTTATTAATTCCGCTAAATTGGATTATCAACATTCATTCATGGTGAAGCATGTGTGGCACGAGTAGAACAGCACAGCTGGGCAGACTCTCTGTGTTGATGTTGAGGCCTTTATTTTTTTTTTTGCATTAAAAGATCTTAATTTGAACAGAGAGAGGAAGTAATGTACGAGTCAATAATACTACAGTATCTTGTTTCACTTCTACACATTGATTGCATTCCAACGATAATATTAAAATACAGTGCAGTTGTGTTACCTTTTTTAAATACATGATCACATTTCATAATTCAAACATCGCCTCAAATATTTCCAAAGCATTTGTACAGGTTGTACTATAAGAAAGGTGATGGAATCAAAAAGCTCTAGTTTTTTTTTCTCTCAAAATATAGCACACCTACACTTTGACAAGTGTATGATTAATAAACATCTTCCAGTGAATATAGCAGATATTTGAGTATCTATTGATGCATGTTCTAACGTACTATTTCTCTGTTTCAGAATTATAAGATATGGCATCTTGTATTTATAAAAACAAAACCCTGCCTGTTGTATATGCATAGCTTAACTATACAAGATGAATTATGCTGTTTTACCTGCCACAGGAGCCTATATTAGGACAATGGTGTCACAGATGTGATTGCTGTTTTAGAAGGTAATTATCTTGTTCTAATAATGATTGTCTATATGAAGGCTGAAGGTCTCTGGAGTGTTGTGGTTTATTATGAACTACTTCAGCTTAGGTACAGTTGGTTTGTCCTTCAGCAGCCCAGTTCTCGCTTATGTATCCGTTTGTTATGGATATACCAGCATGCATCATCACTAAAATTGTCATCATTATTCATTTTTTGTTCATACTGCAAGTGTGGGATCAACTTTTCCAGTAATGCATAACTCTGTCTTTTAAGCACAGATGAGGAGGGATATAATGTTCTGTGTGTACTGTTTTCAGTGCATTTGCACTGTTTTGCAATTGAAGTTTAAAAATGTATCCTCACGGTAATACAATACACTTAGATAACCTTTTGCTTTATCTTTCCAGGCAGTTATTTTTTTTCTTTTGCTTTGATTAGTTTGATGCAGAGTACCAAAAGAAACCTGCTGAAGAAAACATTTTAAGGAGCTTTGTGTATTTGTACGACATGTTCACACATAATGTACAGTGTATTCACTCATTAGCAGAACTCATTCAGATGTGAGCAGGCATGGTGACGTCATGATGCGTTTTGTGTTGGAGTCTCAGGTTCATGTTGAAGTTAGACGGCAAAACAATGCATTGCATATGGAGGGAAATTACAGGGATGGCCCTTGCTCATCGTCCATGTTTCATTTTATTTTTTGATGCCAGTGTGATGTG
This sequence comes from Myoxocephalus aenaeus, assembly GCA_038501785.1. Lineage (NCBI taxonomy): Eukaryota > Metazoa > Chordata > Actinopteri > Perciformes > Cottidae > Myoxocephalus > Myoxocephalus aenaeus. Next base: position 6,783,921 of record JBAMJR010000051.1, on the reverse strand, counting down.
TCAAAATGCTGCAGTATTTTTGGATGTAATGAGGGGACAATTTCTTGAATCTCAGGAGTTTTGGTCATTGATTAAACAGAGTGAAATGCTTGACTAATTCATTTCAATTTTGAATTTGTTTTTATTAACTCTGCTCTTAATCCCTTTGTGTATCTAGCTGGGCAAAGCTTTACAGTGTTTGGTGAGAATACTCTCAATGTATGACTATGAAATAAATGATATTTTCCTGTTCACTGAAATGAAGGTGATTCATTGGGACTGGTGTTTAAAATCTTAATAAATGATTATGTTCAATACATACTTTATTTTCTCGGCACAGACCTTGCGGTCTTGGAGGTGGTTAAGATTTTTCTCCAAATTCATCCATAAAGCTTTCACACATTTGTCAGCATTATATCAACAATAATAATAACCATAGTAATAGATGGTTTCACATTTTCACGCGCTGTGCCAGCCATGTTGGTTCGTGGCTTAGTCGGTCCAGTAATATTTCAACGATTGGTTAAATTGACGTGGAATTCTGAAAAGATAATGGCCGCCAGAGGAAACATCCTGATGGTGATCCTCAGACTTTTTCCTATTGCCTCACAGGCCTGAGAAACTGTTGGAGAAAGAATGTCCACAGAACATCACTTTGAAAAAAAAAATGATAATAGATTTATTCAAAAACAAAAATGCAGGCTAGTTTATAAAATACACAGCAACAAATAAATCTAATACAATAGCTCTGCAAAAAATAATCCACCTTTGTGGCATTTCTAATATTTTACTTGTCAGAGGCAGTTAAGTGGCGTTTTAATTGCATATTTGTATTTAAATGAAGATGGACAAAATCTGTATTTATATTTTCTTATATATATATATATATATATTCATGAGTGCTGTTTCTTTAGTGGTTACTATAACACAGGCTTTTCTCAGACCACAGCTTTATTATAGAAGTACAGTATATCTCTTCTGTGAGACACATTGATGCAACTATGATCCACAACAACGAACAAATGTAATGAAGGTGCAGAATTCTCTCATAATGCAAAGGGTTGAAAGAGGGACAGAGTTCAGTCATTAGTCATCACAGCTCAGGCCACACTTAAACTTTCCCCTGCAGACACAGCTCTATACTGTCCAACACTGGACCTCAATGGTGACCATGTAGTCTGGTGATGTTCAACCGGCTGGGACTGACAGCACTGACAACTGTTGGGGAAATTCCAGCATTCATGAAAACACAACCAAAGCATACAGAACAACAAGGATTAATAACAGGATGTTCGTTTAATCCCACATAATCTTTTGACTGAATCTGAAGTATTTTTCAATACAATAATTTATTTCTGTGCACATGAATTCTGCCGTCACGTTTCTTTTAAGGGCATCAACAGAAAACCAACATGCACCGGATGCTATGATAGGTCAGCGCTACCCAAATGGCCACAACGGACGTCTGACTGGAGAAGCGAAAGGTGCACTGGAACATCCTCGTGTGTGGATTCACTTTGGCAAAAGGAACAGAGCAGGTGATCCTCCGTCTTATTCAGTGCAGAGCTGGTTAGGTCGGTCCATCCACAACCTTTGTAGGCCTCATCCAACAACCAATACTCCTCCATCACGGATCCCTTTATGATGTGGCTGTGCTGGCCTTACCCCGTCCTCCCTTCTGCCCTCTGAAGCTTCTCAGCTCCCGGTTGACCGTTTACCTTTCAGAGGAGGGAAAAAGAAAAGGAGGATTTAAAATGGACTCTCTGTAAATGGGACTTTTATTTTATTTTTTATATTTTTTTTAAATTGAGCTGGCAAGGCAGTTCCAGTTTGACAAATAAAACAGACATTTAGGACATCCAAGACTGGCGAGACCTCCTGCTGAATGCAAGGTTGCACGCATCTGTGTTTTAATGCAGCCACAAACCAGATAAAGTTATCAAAAAAAGGAGGGTTGCATAATGCATCACATTTATTTGTGAAGAACAGAATAGACAAATCAATCAATACTAGTCATACCTGGTTTGTGGCTGTCAGGGAGAACTAAACAATTTCTTTAATTTGGAGAAGATGCCCCCCTCTTGTTTCAACTCTCCTTCCTTCTCGTCATGCTCGCTTTGCCCTGCCTCAGACCGCTTACCACTGCTCCCCCCACCTGGACAGAGATCAACACTGCATCAGCCGGGCTTACAGCTAAATCAAACTCTCGTTCCTTAACCCCCATCCTAGAGGATCAGAGATGTATACCAAGCAAAACAACAGGTAGGTACATGTCAGAGGGAATGTCCTCTCACCTGTGGTGGTGGTAGTGACACCGTTGACCGTCCCCTCTACTTCCGCCTCGTCCTCAGCGTAGCTCGCTAGCAGAGCTCTCTGTCGGTCCGTCAGTGTCCTACGCAGGAAAACAGAGTGTTACGGTCCTCACGATTGGAAAATAGTTTAGATCCCATTTCTCCAAGACTACAGCAAGTCATTGTATTCAATCACAAGGCCCATGTCCCCATCTGGTATAAAACGATGAACACAATGTGCGTTTGTCTGAGGGGTCTTACTTGGGTACTTTGATTTTGACATGGACATAATGGTCTCCGTAGCCATAGCCAGTGATACGAGCGATCCCCTTCCCTGACAGACGAATCCTCTGGTCTGTCTGGATGCCTGCAGGTATCTGAAGACGAGGGGAAAATCCAGTCAATCCAGTCATTTATTACACATTATGCGTCTGAAATGTTTCCCCATCGGAGGAGAAGCCTGAGAAAGTGCGCGTCTACTTACTGATAAGTTAAGTGTTTCATAAAGGCCTTGTGCCCGTGCCGTGCCGCCCAGGATCGCTTGTGCCACAGAGACAAAAACGTCAGAGTGGAGGTCTGCGCCGTCCCTCCTGAACACCGGACTTTTTTGGACCTGGACACCAACCCAGAACACGTCACAACCAATTACACAAGGTCTCAAAGCCTCATAATCTCAAGAAGCAGTGCACCTCAATGTGTCTGAACGATATTAATTTAAAGTCAAAGAGCTCAGACAGCTCAATGCCTCTTACTAGTCAACACACTTACACTACATTACACAAGACAATCCCATTACAGTGGCTCTGACGTGAACATGGAGAGCACATTTAACTCTGGCGTGGTTGTTGATGAAGATACTCACCCTAAACGTGATGAAGACCTCCTTCTTACCAACTGGCATTCTGACGGTCTGACCATTCTCCACTCCTTGAAGCAAAAACAATTTTCTTCTGGTGAGAAGATTTCATGCTTAAAAGATTTCATGCTTAAAAGATTTCAGGTCGACTATAAGGCCGTTATGATTTGTGAAGAATTTAAACCCACAGTTAAGCCTTCAGTGGCCTACAGTGTTAGGCTTACAAATTATGAATTATGTTCTGCTTTGAGACATCTTTTTATGAATTTTGCAGACAATACAAGCCGACAACATGCAGGAATTGAGGAAAATCTCCAGCAAAATAGAGATTTTTAAAAAATCCCATGGCTGTATTTACAGTGTGTAAAAAGTAGAGCAGACGGTGAAGTGAGACTGACCTGCAGGCACGGGAACCGTCACAGTCTTCTTCTGCTTGGTCTGTCCCGCTCCACGACAGGCGTGACAGGGAGTGGCAATGACTGTGCCTTTGCCGCCACAGCGGCGACACGTGGAGCGCATCACAAACGGGCCCGTGTTCACGGTCTCCTGCAGTATGGACAATGCGTTGAGTGATACAACACAAACACACTTTGAAAAAAGGCGGCGTGTCAAGAGCTCTCACCATGCCGGAGCCGTTGCAGGTGTTGCAATGCTGGACTTTGGTGCCCGGCTCATTGCCCTTACCATCGCAGCGCTGGCAGGCTGCCTCTATGTTAACAGAAAACTCTTTATTCACTCCCTTTGCTGCCTGAGTGAAGGTCAGCTCCATGAAGTACTGGGGTGGGAGAAGAAGAAAAAAGAGGGTGCCAGAAATGAGTCACTCTGAATATGCACCAATAAAGAATTCCATGACTTTACACTATCCCACTAACCTCCTGTGGTTGTTCAAATATGGCATTGAAGTCTCCAAAGCCACGGCCACCAGAGAATTCACCAAAGATCTTGCGGAAGAGCTCCTCTGGGTCCACGCTGCTGGCCTGTCCAGACCAATACTGCTGCCCTCCACCAGCCTGACCAGCGTCAAAGCCTGTTTTGCCATACGTATCGTACTGCTTCCTCTTTCCTTCATCACTCAGGATCTGAGAGGAACAGGGACCAATGTTTAAGAGGTGCACTTGTAATTCTAATGAGATTCTTTAAAATGGCAGAGATGAATATTCATAGTTTTCAAATAAAACATATGAAGGAAATACAATGCAAGAGAGACCAAACCTCGTAAGCTTCAGCCAGCTGAGCAAACTTTTCCTTGGCTTGCGGGTCCTCTTTGTTGGTGTCAGGGTGATACTTTTTGGCCATCTGAGGGACAACAAACACACTGTCAACTACTGTGATGATTGGTTATCTGAGAACCAACAACCTCTGAATACATGTCAGGGAGGAGCAGACCTGGTAGTAGGCTTTCTTGACCTCTTTCTGGGTTGCTGTGCGAGGGACGCCGAGGATCTGGTAGAGGTCCTGCTTGCTACAAGCAGTGGCACTTGTGTGAAAGGACAGCGTGCCGGCAGCATGTGGCGAATTGATGCCTGAAATGTGTCAAAACAGGGTAAAAGGAGACGTTAATACCATTTAGAACAGTAAGGCAGCTGCATTATCTCGTCTGCATTGGTGTTTAGTGCTACTGAATGTACTGCTAGCAAATCAGATGGCCAGCAGTTAACCTGATCTGCAAGAAGATTTATTTCAACACAAACGTGTGTGAAGCTGAAGATGATTTACTTGCACTTGCAAGTAGTAAACATATGCTAGTGGCTCTGCCATAAGCAATAACAAAGGTTGCTGTCAACACAACAAGTCCTTATCTTGACGAGTTCCCCTGGACTCAGGGCTTGATTCTGGTTAGGTGGCACAGAGAAGACTGGTTGGGACGAGGCCTACGAAGCTGCTACGTTTCTGGTTAAAATGAGGTGAACCACTGCTAAAATCTGCTGGGCAACACTGACATCAGCCCCTTTGCAAAATCAACTTGATGACTGCAAACCGAAGTTAGCACAACGGATTGCATAACATGTCATCGACACTCAACTCTGTGTGCATTAAAGCAAATGCATTTTTGTGTTACAAGCTCGTGTCATCTTAAATGGTGGCTTGGGACCATATATAGAACAAAAGTAGGTTAAATTGGTTTTATCCTGCGTCACATGAGTAAACCAGACATTTAGCATAGCCTAGCTTAGCATAGGCCAGTACCATACGACACTCACCTGACAGTCCTCTCAATGTCAACGCTTGCCCCGCTCCGCCACGCGCCAGGTTTCCTCCCCGCCACAGTCTTTCCGCTCCCAGGGTAGAGATGCTGCGGACCCCCCCATGGCCGGGACAGACAACAGCAGCAGCGGCGGCCTTGCGCTGTCCAGAGGACACGAAGACTGTAATCCAGCGTGAGGAGCACCGGGAAGCCGAGGACGCCATGGTTCCTTCACTCGCCGCCGCTTCTGACTCACTGCGCATGCCCGGCACGGAGTGGGCGTCACCGAGAGCGCAAAGACGTTCTGACTCAAGATGATGCTCTCTCAAGAAAAACGATTTGCAAAAGTTTAGTTTAAATCTGTCTGTTTCTTTTTATAAACTCGACTCAAATGGCTTTAATAGATAACAAATATGGACTGACTGAACGTATAGAAACGCTATCAGTTTCGTAGCGTCAAAGAGCATCAGAAGTGTGATGTAAAAAAAGGATGCATGTGTTTTAAGACCCGAGGCAGCACGTGACGGGGAGCAGGGGTTTCTCTAGTGTTGGGAAAGAAAAGACACCGCCCCAGCGAACAGCTCTGTATAGAAAAGCGAGCGGACACCGCGCGACCAAACTGAACTGTCAAGCTGTAACAGGAGTCCTCTGCCGAGTACCAACCAGCTCGACAGAGACACCCGGAAGGCACGAAAGTCAATTTGAAGGAGCAGCATGAATCGCTTTAAGACCTCCAAATTCAAAAACACCACTCCGAAAATTGCCAAGAAAGACGTGAGTAGCTCACGAACGTCTGGGAAGAGCGAGTTCTCCCGGCTAACATTAGCCCTGGGTTTCTGGCTGTGCTACTTAAGTTGTGTTTTGGGGAACGCCTGCCTGCAAGGGGATGTTGAACTTCCTGCATCTGGAAGGCTGCTCAGCTCCGAGACAACTGCACGAGAATCTGAACTAACACTCTAAGACACTGTATTCAGACGACCTGTCGGCTCGTAGAGAAAACTACGAGCCATGTGGCTGCATGGAGCTGCTAATGTTACATCGGATGATGCAGTGACGCCCCTCATCATCATGCTGTTATATTATAACGTTAGCTAACATAGTTGTACATTGCTTTTCAATGAGCATGCGACATTGCAATATTTTTTGACTGCAGAGATTTGACAATCAGATGGAGAAATACAAGCGATGCTGATCCTGTCATGGTGCCTCTCTCTCTGTGATCGATGCCCTGTAGGCTGCAAGAGGCGACATGTCTGGACGGGACTTGAGCGTCTAGCATACACATCTGCCATTTTTCTCGTCCTCTGGTCCGATTTGTTTCAAGTTGCACCGCCTGCAGCTCTCCCTGCTGAGGTGGATTATGTAATCCCCTATCCTGTTTTTATTTATCGGAGTAAAAGCTTGGTATTCAGAGAGACAGTGGATGATCTGAGTATGTCTCCAATCTCTGCACAGTGATCTGAGACAGCAGGTGGTGCTTTTGCTTGCCTTGCATGTTAAACTGGCCCCTTCACATGACACACCAATGAATACGTGTGATTGAGGCAATTCCGGTGCTGAAGTCACGTGACAGGAGCTGTCATGAGGGAAAATGGGGCAAGGGCCAGAAAGTGAGAGGAGAGGCAGGCAAGCAGGCTTGCAGAGTTGTAAAGGGATAAGAAAGTGAAGATGAGTGGGATGGTTTTTCTCCTCCCTATCCAGAACAGCTTGAGTTTTCCACACTTGGGTTGAGAGAGTAGTCACATGTGTAGTTTAATTTAATCAGCTCTCATTTGGCTGACGCTGAGGTATCCATCGTCCCCTGAACACAGTTTTTGGTGCCATGGCTCGTTCTAATCATGGGTCTGTGTGCAGTCTATCTCTTTAATCCTGGGGAAACGCATACCAGGTCTTGTACATGTTGACCCAAATGGATATATTGAGGGAAGACAAGCCTTTTGTGATGTGGAAAAAAAGTGTCCTTAATATTATTCATGCAGGAAATGATGCTCCAGATACAGCAGCTCTATCTGTGGATGCTGAAATAGTTTTGTTATAATGGAGAGTCAGTCCTGTTTGAAGTTCTAATGAGATTTTGTTCGGGAGGAAATGACACAAAGTGGATGAGACACCTATGCAGGTAGTCAATAACTAATGATCTAATGATAATAAGCACAACCTTACTTGTGGTTAAATCAGAAGAAAATCAAGTTTACGACTGTCATTTATTGGGATCATGCTTTTAACACAGCGTGGGTTTGGCATTTGTTGCCTTCTGGTCTTTTGACATACACATTTGTAGACTATGTAATCCAAATATATAAATCAGAAACCGTTTATTTGCCAGGAATGTTTACACAAACGAGGATTTTTTCTTGGCGGAAGGTGCATGCTATATATATATATATATATATATATATATATATAGCCGGGAGAACTCGCTCTTCCCATACTTTTAAACTTTTAAAGTGCCCTCTGTAGGCCAAATGTCTGTCGTGGTTGGTCTTCGACAGTTTTCAGAGCAGCAGCGTGGCAGTGGTTGTTAGAGCGTGTGCTGCGAACGCTCAGTCCGCTCGCCTGTTAATGTTGAAAGAGGTTTTAAGAGCTCTCTGCTGTGCAACGCACGCAGAGAGCCCTTTCCACTTCCTCAACACTTTGCTCATTCAGAGGCACTTTTGTGTGTGTGTGTGTGTGTGTGTGTGTGTGTGTGTGCGCGCGCTCTCAGCTAGATCCTTCCTGTTTTATATTCATGTTTTATTCTGGTTGAGACAGCAACTCGGTGATGTGTGCTCTCTAATATTATGAAACTAATGCAACTGTTTTTCTGTTGGATTCTTCAGTGTATGCTAGTTGTTTGAGCTCTTGTGTAGACACGTAAACACTTTGGATTCCTGGGCTGGAATGATATTGATTTTCCTCTCTGTTATGTCGTCTGACCCCAGATATCTCTGTGCATTATCACACCCTTGTTTCACCCGTTATGATCCCTGACTCGTGCTCTCCATGTCTTCAAATCCAGGGATGGATCACCAATGTCCGAGCTGGTTCCTTCTCCAGCCAGGGGAGCCGCATCAAAGCGAGCTCCAAGCTGGTGGCCTACAATACGGAGCAGGCTGGTAAGGCTTTAAAAGTGTTGGTCAGCAGAAATGTTTAGTGCAGACAGAGTGATCCACTGTGCACAGTGTCAGCTCTGTTGGTGCTTGTGTTTCACCAGTTCAAATTTTGGAGACCATTGAAGGGCTTCCTAGGAAAAAGGACATTTTGTATTGTTTTTTTAATCAATAAAGACTGATTGAGCAGGTTTTAAAAGTATGATCAATTCAATTTTTCTGTGTATGTGTCTGCAGGTGGAGGTATGCTGGGCCTGTCCTCAGTCAAACCTGGTTCAGATGGCCAATGGACAGTCACGCAGATTTCTTGCCATTCTGGTAGTATTTGTTCATTTTTCACATCAGTCCTCTCCTTTCCTTTCCTCCCTCCCTTGTCCCCTTTCCTACGCACAACTGCCACCACTCTACCCCTCGAGGACTCTCTGGTCCCTTTTAAAGAAAGCAAATCATATGAGAAATGCAAATGCCTTTAAAAAAGAAAAGAAATGAACTGTGACAGCTGTGACCCTGATCTATTTTTTAACATTTTCTATTTGTTTTCCCTCCTCAGATCTGGTGAGTGATATGGACTTTTCTCCGTTTGAAGAAAGTCTCCTGGCAACGTGCTCCGGAGATGAAACGGTGAGATTTCGTCTCTCTTTCTTCGTATTGATCTTGTTGTTGTATACATACACAAAAGTCCACGTTCCATCCTCTCAGGCGTTGTTTTGCCTGGCAGGGCTTTGAATAGGATATGAACTGGCTCGACTTTGTGTTACATAAACCTTTTGAAGACTCCATCCTCTCAGCACATTATCCTCAGCCACAGGTGCCCTAGCTTACTGGAATCTGCTGAGAGTGGGTCTGCGTCTTCAGACTCAGCAGCTCAGTTTACCAAAGGGAGCTGTGAAAATACACACAACTATTGCCACACACAGACCTACAACACACACCATAGTGGTCTGCAGTGCCCAGCATCTGCAGACCACTCTCCTCATTCCTCTGATTTGTTGCCAACAGGGTATACAGTTGCACCAACTGGATGGATTTAAAAGGAGGGAATGCACCTAGTTACGAAATACGAGTATTTTTACTGACTTAAAATGAACTGCTGCTTTTCCATTTAATCTGCACTCGTATGCCAGCATCAACAAGAAATCCAAAGTTGAACTCAAAACCAAAATGAATGCAGTGAGACTTGCATTACCTCATCTCTGGCCGTGATGCTGCATCTTGACGTTTTAGATACCTGCTGTTGTGATTTCCCCAGCCTGCTCCATCTATCTTGTCTGGTGTGGCTTCAAAAGACAGCTGTGAGAGCAGACAGCTCATTTCCATTTCATTTAATGTTCAAAGTAGCTGGAAATTCCATAATGTTTGAGATATATTTTCAGAGAAGAGAACAGATTGGATCTCAAAATTTGAAGATGTGGTGACACTGCTAACGCACTATTTTAATGTGTGTGTGTGTGTGTGTGTGTGTGTGTGTGTGTGTGTGTGTGTGTGTGTGTGTGTGTGTGTTCAGGTGAAGTTGTGGCGCTTGTGTGATCCAGACCTGCAGCAGCCCAGCAGTCCGGAGCTGACCTTGCGTCCAGGTCAGGGCAAGCTGGAGCTGGTGCTTTTCCACCCCACGTCCTCTGGCTTGCTGGCTGTGGGTGCTACCAGGTCCCCCGTGATCTGGGACACCTGCCGCCAGGATACACCACTAGCAGGTATCTACAGCTGACGAGAGAGCAGCGCACATACAACACAATTCATTTTGTCTGTTGCATTTAACATTTCAGTGTCTGTCAGTTAGTCTTTAAGTTTTGTTGTGGTCCGTTTTGTTTCTATGTGCAACATGATTTTATATGTTTGGAGTGGAGTGGTTGATTTCCCTTTCTTAGTTGGGGACAGTCTGACTGACACTTCCTACGTTTTACAGCCCTGTGGCTCTGTCTAAGTGCTGGAGCAGCAGAGGTAATGTTTTGGTTGTTCTGGTCCCAGTCTCCCCGGACTGGCCTCAGGATGCATCACTATCCTCTGGCCTCAACCCCCCCTGCCACAAACACTGCCTCCTCCCCCATCCCATGACAGCTGGCCTGGCTGCTGCTCACTGCTGATCCAACCTTTCATGAGCTGTACCCCCACACGCTGTCGTTCATCACCCTCGTTCCTCATTCATATGTGGTTGAGGAGCAAGATCTGAATGATACAAATCTATCTTTGAATGAGTGTATTTTTTATTTTATTTTCCTGTTTATGTAAATTGTAAACTGTCTTAACTCTCATCCCTTTTCATCTGTTTGGCTTCATATTGAAACTGAACAATTCACGCAAGCTGTGCTGTGCTCACTTATGGCACGGCAGCCTAATATGTGTCATACTCGTGATTTCTCTCATGGGCCTAAACCGGAAGGACATGTGATCCATTCTTAAATCATGCATACGTTGTATCATTGTGTGTTTTCTGAATTGTACGTGCTTTATTTATTGCTTCATCTCTCCCCTGCATTTCTCCCGCGGTGATTTCTCAGATGTTTTCTGTCGTGTCCTTTGTCTTGTCTGTCCATGGGCCATTATTCTGTATTCATAGTGTGTGGAATCATGTTTTATTTTTCCTTTTTTGTCCCTGTCTAATATGAACATTGTGTCTCTAGTCCTTTCCGTCTCTCACCTCTCTGAATGATGATGTCTGTGTCTGCAGTTCTGGAGCAGCACGGTGACCAGCTGCAGAGTCTGAGCTGGAAACGGGACGGTTCCCTGCTGGCTTCCTCCTGCAAGGTAATAACACCTTGCACTGCAGCATGTATGTATGTCTGTATGCATGCATGCTGCAATGACCCTCACCTCTGATTTTAAAGCATGTTGAAGAGCAAGTTGTTTTGCTTTATGTACTCAAGCTTTAGTCCTGTATGGACCGGTTTGTCTGCTGTAGTTGCAGTTTGTGACCACTAGATGCAGCCAGTGGTTCACGTTCAGTGTAGCGTGCCTCGCATTGGAAAGTGCTGCTCATTATCTGTTTATATGGGGTTTATTTCATCAAAATGTCAACAGGTGTAATCATCGTAAAAAGGGTGGGGATCACATCACACATTTGATTTAGGAATTAAGGAGCAATTCTTTAGAGGGGAAAAAGAATACACTTTGAAAGCCCTATGACGTAAAAGGTAAATAAATAGCCAGTTTGTTTTAATGCTGTAATAATGATGACAAAGAAAGCGGTTAATAAAGAGCCTGTGGAGATGTTCGTAGTCAGGCTGGAAAGTGTATTAACTTGTTAACATGGGTACTTAAAATAGTACAAGCCTGAGTATGAAGATAAATGTAAGGCCTTTTGTTTTGTTTTGACCCCGCCTGACCTCTGAGCCCCCGTATCCCCAGTACACACCCCTGTATTCCTCTTTGAAACCACCTGTCTACTGGTGCAAGTTTAAGTCTGATCAGGACCTGAAGACCATCACTCCTTATAGCTAGGAAGAGAGAAAGTATCCCAGGGATTTTATGCATTCTCATCTGTCAATCAGGAAATAATCCCACAGCTTGATGGGCTTTCCATTAGGTTGTTAATATTTAGTGTAGGAGAAGAAAGGAGGGACGTGGTACGGGTTAATGAGTAGGGGGCAGAGAAAAAGGAATTTATGAGTTTAGCTTATATTGCTTCATGAATATATTTGATTTATAGGAAGGGCTGGAGGTGTTTTTATCAGCGGATGTTAACATAATGAATGTATTGCAGTTTTTATTCACTGATTGTGCAGCGCAGTGAAGTTCTCACTGTATTTGCATCCTTTTTGAAAACGGAGTGATTGGTGTTAAAATTAGGCAGAGGTCCCCGGTGTATACTTTCGACAATGCATGATGAGCTTACTCGTGCTTGAGATGGATACACTTTGACACAAAAACTACCACATGTGAGTAATTAACGTGTGTGATTGTCAGGCCAATCCCTGTTGTTTGTCTTTGCGCTGACAAGTAACAAATTACTCCGCCCGTCACAGGCCCTGTCAAAATCATGACATTAGCCTTGACGGGATAATCATCCACGCCAGAGCTACCACCCAGACCATCAGCCTCCAAAAAGAACCAGCCACCTCCAAAAAAAGGAAAGAAGAAAGGTGGGAGGGGGGAAATGTGAGCCGAGATCAGAGTTAGGGGCCTCTGAGGTTCTTGCCCTGTTGGGCTCTGGTGTCATTTAACCCAAAAGCCCCCTTTCAATCGCTCCAATCCAACTTAATAAAGCAAATATGGCCCGCCAACATGTGTGTCCAATCCCTTGGCCCTCCCATAGGGTAAACATTAGGGCGCAGGGCTAGGGGGGGAAGATGAAGGGGAGACTATCATGACAGGCCTCGTTTAGACCCAGAGAGATGTATATTTATGACATACTTGGAGGGAGAAAGGCGCCATTCATTTCAGGTAGAATGAGTGTTTATCTGAATGATGGACAGGACTGGATGGTATGCTGGTTAGAAGCGAGGTGTCGCTTGATTTATGGTCCACGGTCCACCTTGAATTTTAAATGTCACGTTATAACATATTTTCACCTGGTGAGATGAGGGGCTCCCGCAGTCTCAAACGGCCAATCACAACAGGCTCTGACGCCGGTAACCTCGGGAGACTGGGAAGGGGAGGCTGGCATCGCAGTGTGTTTGACGAGTGAGGTGGGAAGAGAGAGCCCACCCCTGGTTGAAGATTCCCAGCGCCGGTGTGCGTTTGCATACATGTGAAAGTTGTGTGCAGCAAACTCGCAGAGAAAACTCATTAACAGCAGCTTGAGAATGAGGCTTCGTCACTTTGATTAAACAGCTGCTCGCTCGGCCCAGACACACACAGACGAACGCACACACGGCTGTGCCGGCCCTCCATCTGTGCATTTATGAGTGGAGATGGTGTGCGTGTGTGTGTTTATATGGGTTATTGTCATAGGCTTAAGAGAGTGTGTGTGTGTGTGTGTGTGTGTGTGTGTGTGTGTGTGAGTGAGAGGTTTGCTTGGTGGACACATCTGTACGTCCATAGCCTCATCTGTGTGTTTGCACAGCCAGATAGTTTCCTCCCTCATGTTGTTGTTTGCACGACAACTCTTGGGTTGATATGCCAGGGAGTGAACTTAATGTATGTTTGTATAAACATACGATATGAACATACGATATGTGTGATTTTGGTTATTCTAAAGAGTTTTTGCAAGGGTGTGTGTGTGTGTGTGTGTGTGTGTGTGTGTGTGTGTGTGTGTGTGTGTGTGTGTGTGTGTGTGTGTGTGTGTGTGTGTGTGTGTGTGTGTGTGTGTGTGTGTGTGTGTGTGTGTGTGTGTGTGTGTGTGTGCACCCTGTGCTGATATATCAATGCTTTCAGGTCAGCGATAGTTTGAGCCAGATTTTGGCCTTTTTGACACAGGTGTGCTCTTATCCATGGGTCCATGGTTTGAAAGTGTGTGTGTGTGTTGTTGTGGCGCTGCTTCTTGAGCCTTGAGCTTAGGCCTAGGTCACAGAGGCCTCAAGACATAGCCTTGGGGCATCATATTCGTGGGTGGGCAGCTACACAAACGAACAGAGAGCCAGAGAGGAAAAAAAGCACATTAAGAATCCCCCTGTTTGCTATTAAAGCTAATAAACAGCAAATAAATGCCCTCTTGGATTGCTGTAGGGAGCTGGATGAAGAGCAGCTGAAGCTCACGCTGATCATATAGGCAACAGCTTGGGTCCATGTTTACTTCCTGTCAACTTATGTAATTTACATACACAGGACACAGTTAGTGTGTGTGCGTGTGCGTGTGCGTGGTTGACTGTGTCATTGTCAGCCCCCTGATTCACTTTGACGTGTGTATGTGAGTTTAGTCTGTGCTTGGTTTAGTCTGAGTCCTGATGCTTATTACCTGCTATCAGCCCGTCGGTCTGCTGTGATCACACAGTGGTATTGAGTGACACGGCTGCAGACACGCATGTCCTGGTCACAGCCTGATCCCATTAGGCCCCATTTCCTCTCATTCATGCAGGAGGCTCTCTGATTGGCTGCTGTGATTGATGCCAAATGCGTGTTTGGGCTGACCGGGGTCAAGGCACATGAGACTAAGGAGAGTTCACTGGATTGCATTTGCCAACGATGAATCAGTCGGATCACGTTGATAAATTGGCAAACTTCAGAGCGCTTGTGTTCTTCTTTAACTGAATTATGCTGAGGTGGAGGCTCCATTTTTATTGATTTTATTGATGTTTTTGATGTGTGGCGTTCATATTTCAGTATTCCATTTCAGTTTCATTGGAAAAAAATACAGCTAACTGACGAGCATTTGATTCCTTTCCTCTTTCGTTGTGAAAACTTTAAATCTTGACCTCGCACATGCCCTTTGACCTCTTTTTCACATCCTAATTATACTGTCCGTTTATCAGGTACACCGAGCTAAAAACTAATGCCATTAAATACAAAGGTCCTGCAATACATCCTTCCCTCTATGACGGTTGTAATGTTTAGCTTTTGATGGAAACTAGAGATATGTTGATTCAACATATGTGTGTTTTAAGAATTTGTATTTCATGTCATCTGTCTAGGACAAGATGCTGCGAGTGTTTGACCCCAGAGCCCAGCTGACACCTGTTCAGGTAAGTCCCCTAATAAAGCCCTCATTCTGCCAAAACACCTGGCAACTGCAGAAAGCAGGGAAATCAGATGCTGCTTTCCAGCCAGCTTCTGAAATGACGTATTCCCCTCACCGGCCTTTGTGTTTAGACTCTATTTACAACACTTTAGAATGGTCCCCACTGAGTCATTGGTACCAGAAAGTAGAAATAAGGATATATATATAAGGATATATATATATATATATATATATATATATATCACGTATCCTGTATCACAATCCATTTTATATTTAGGAATTGATTTTAAGAAATTATATTTATTAATGTCCTTTCATTAATCAACCTTGGTGGCAAGTGACCTGAGATCTGTACCTGCCATAGAACAATATTGACCCTGTATTTGGCAGGTGGTAGCTGCTCATTTCATTCTCTGTATCCAGCTTAGAAAACCATTTATTTAGTACAGACAGAACTTTATATTTCAGGAAAACAATGTGGGGAAAGGAATTGTCCCCGTCACTCCACTACCATTGAGTGCATGTTTCTTCCAAACTGCATTGAGTGCTAAACATGTTGACCCAGTTCACCACCGGCCACTCAGTGATCCATCCACTATTGATTATAGTTGTGCTACATGAGCTGCCGTCCCTGCTCTCCTCTTCCCACGGGTGCCCATCCCACACTAACTGACCATGAACCGCTCGGTCCTTTCCTCATTGGAAATCTCTCACCGGGGACCACCAGGCCGGAGCCAATAGGACTCCGCCCCCACCAGCAGCAATGAGGAAGTGGACTGGTAGAGTGTTTGTGTGTGGAGGGAAGATGAAGATGTAAGGGGAGGGTGGCGAGTGTTGTGAGAGGCCGGTCAGCGTAGTAGAGCAAATATTCTCTCCGTTTTCAGAGGTGGACCTCCCAGGGAGTTTTAATTACCGAGATGCTCGGTCTGCTTTTAGGCCTTTAGGCCTCTCTCATTTGTACATTTGAAGAATCCTGCAAAAACACTACAGATTACATGTTTGACCACATAATTACCTGGAAGGCACAGCACTGTGTATGGAAGTCTGAAAGAGGAGGATTTATGTGTGTTCACGCATTCTTGTCTTTGCATATGTGTACAGTGTGTGTGTTTGTGTGCGCCCACCACGTGTCGTTTGGAATGTGTTTTTTAAACTTTGACACCGCCATGAAAGACGTACTGTTTCGGAGGTATGTGATGTCATTGATTCTCGACAGGGAGGGAGACGGCAGTGAAAAAGGTAGATGTGGACTCGTCCTTAGAACCGCACGCGTCCACGATACAGAGCGCGAGTCCAGGTCATGTGCGTCTATGTTTGCCTGAGTAACATGAGCTGAGTCGGCTGGCTCCTCCGCAGTGTTTGAACCTGGATGTTTACATCAGGTGTGTCCGTGTTGGAATCCTTTTTAACACGCTGCTTTTTTCGCCGCCTGTTTGAATTTTCTCCATTGCAAAGGCTCTGCCTCTTTCTCAACAGACAGCTTTTCAGCAGCGCTCTAGATCGCCTGATTTAAATGATATCCTTGGTCACTCTGAAATTTTATTTGAAATACTATGAAGTTTGATGTAAATCACTTTTAGCAGACAAAGGGTCTCATTAGTTGAGATTGAATCAGTGTTGGGTAGTCTGTCTGTCTGAAACAGCGTCTCCAGTCCGAGCCCAGTGGTTACTGGTGGCGGGGATGAGCTGCTGGGACTTTCCAGCCATTTCTATGGTATTTTTACTTCATTAAATCATTGTCGGTGGTGAGCAACAGACCGTATGGGGAGAAAGAGAGGAAAAGCATGTGACAAAGAGCTAAGGCCAGATTTAAACCCAGCAATGAGTTTTAAGTTTCAGCTTTTTGGCAAGAACAACTCCTGGACTGCATGTACTCTGCTTCCAGTACAATATTATATATTTTTGTCAATTCGTACATACCTTTACTTAAGTGAGATTTCTAATGTGGAACTTTTTCTTGTTGGAGTATTTTGACATTATAGTATTGCTGCTTTTAGTTCTTCCACCACTACGTCAACTATCTCGGGCCACCGAACATTTGCTAGCAGGCCGTGATTTTAAAAAAATTAAAAAAATGTCTATGACTTTAGTCTGTGCTGCATTTTTCCTTGTCACGACCCCAACAACAACAATACTAATAATGCATTTTATTTGTAACGTAAAAGAATCTCATAGTGCATTGGCTCTGTGTAAAACAAATAAAAACATAGTTAAAACAAACTATAATGAAAAAGAAATAGCTGACTATGATTTAACACAAAGTAAAAAACGCCTTCCTGAATAAAAAGGTTTTGAAGCCAGTCTTAAAATAGTCCAGTGTCTGTGTTGCCCTTAGGTGGTCAGGGAGACTGTTCCATAAGCGTGGCGCTGCCGAGCAAAAGGCCCGGTCGCCATATAGTGACTTTAATTAATTTAATTGAGGGAGGTAATTAGGAAACCAGTCCGTCATCACCACTTTTCGTCATTCAGCAATACAAGAGATCTGTGTGTGTGGACACTACCTGAGGGTTGCTGAGAGGTCTATGTCATTGTGGTGACATCCTAAATAAAGAAAATACACAGACAGTGTTTAGTTTAGCTTTTATGACAGCTCTCTCTCTCTCTTTTGTACAATCTCTGTCTCTCTGTCTTCCTTCCTCTCATTCTGTCATTTTCAAACTCGCTCTTACGGCAGAGCCCACAAGAAAACGAATGGTAAAACTAATAACATTGTCAATTGAGGAACTAACTGTGGTGTACAAAAGGTTGCTTCAGACCACTGTGCCACCAGGACACAGAGAGACCATTGAGCCACATCTACTGGTCCCTCTGCTCTCTTTTTCTTTCATTCCCACCCTCTCATTAATCTTTCTGGCCTCACTGCCACAGAGAGGAAGACCAAGGAGGGAAGATGCCTGAGTCAGCATGCACTACCCCACACGTGGCTTCACCGCCTCAAACCAAAGAAGAGTTAGGACCCACATCAAAGTTATTAGAGGGGTTTCTCTTCCCTTTTTAGTATTGCATCCTCTTGTTTTTCTTGTTCTCTCTGCCTATGCCTCTGAAATACCCGAGGTTCTGCTTCAGTTTGGAGTCTTGTGAGAGCAAATATTCAAGATATTTGATTGTCATATACACAGATAACAGACAATTACTCTGTACAATGAAAAGCTTATTTTGCTAGGTCCTCCTTCCACACATATTTACAATAAACTTAAGGTAAAAAAATAAGGTATTGCACAAAAATAAGGCACAAAAATATGATAACAGTATTGCACAATCGGTGTATAAAGTGCACTATGCATTGCTACAAATATTCCAAGTATGGTCGTGACATGAAGTCACAGCGTCACAGAGCCTCACCCTGACAGCGTTCAGATGTGTGACTCGCTCTCGACAGACAACAGGAGAGCCGGTTTCTCTCCTATTAACACCCCATCTGCTGCAGGAGGGTTTAAATGGTTTAAAGGGTGCTTAGGGTGATGCACCCTATACACATTGAAACATGATGAGGCCAGCCACCGGCACTCGATCCCGAATAAGCGGATGAAAATGGATGGATGGATGGCAGTAATTTGGATGCATAGCAGAGTGTGAATGCTAATTTCTACATAGACCAGCAAAGCAAATGTTCAACACCATAAAACGCAACACAAAATGTCACATTGTATCAGCGGTTACGCTGGAGATTCCATCGTTTGTGCCTGTTTCGAGGGCACAGTAAAGCACTGCCATTTCCTCCTGTTTGCATTTTGCTCAGTTTGTTGTTGTAGATGTGATGCGATGGCAGGGAAAAGCCAATATGGCCACAAAGTAAACAGAAAGGGGCGGATAAGTGTCCAAGCTATTTGCATTTGTAACCTCACTTAGAGTGCTGTTTGGCTTCTTACATGAGAGCCAGTCAGTTGTCCTCATCAAGAAAAGCCACAAGTCTTTTCTCTCAAGGGTTTCTGGGGAAGCGTATCTCACAAAAGCTGCAGGGCATTAAAGTGAACGTAGTATTTTTCACTTTTTGGAGGTTTCCCTGTTTTATATATGTGTGTGTGTGTGTGTGTATATATACATATATAAAACAGGGAGAGTGTGTGTGTGTGTGTGTGTGTGTGTGTGTGTGTATGTATAAGTGTGCTGTGTGCATCTAAAAAAACAACAACCTCAGGCCTGAATGCACCGTGAGGCTAGTCTGTCTTATTTGGGCTGGAGGGGTACCTGCATGCCCCCCACACGGCTGTTGTGCGTCCACTGGTGTCCCGGTTCCACCCATGGCAGTGCAGTCGAGTGGGGCTGGCTCATCCCTGTGGCCAGCACTGAACTGGGTTCTCCGCTAGCCAGGTGGGGTAAATATAGGCCCTAATTACAGCATTGCCCTCGCTGTATTTATGGGAAATAAGACGGTGCAGGGTAATTAAGGTCTTGGACAGGAGGACCAGTCTGTACTGCATCTGTAATCAGTGCAAGTGTGTATGTATGCATGTGCGCGTGCTTGCAGGCGGTTGTATTTAGATAGTTGGCCCAGAAGCGGAGAGTGCGTGTCCGTACTTGTGGCATCCCTTCGTTCCTCGTCCCACTCCTGAAGAGTAGATTGAATTTCAGATTTGACTTTTGTTCTGTTGTCTGTTTTGCGTAACATTCTTTCTTCCTCCCACTTTGTCTATTAATTGGGTTCTTAAACAAAGATCTGAGCTAATACGTTTTATGCATCTTCCTACATTTGTCTTTGCTTAAAAGCTTCATGTTTATAAGTTGTGTTATTAGTGGGACACAGCTTTTAAAAATTATTATACATAAAAAAAAAAAATCCGGATATAAATCACACACAAAGGAAGCTTAGAATCATCAAGCACCAATTGATAAACATTATATGTAAGCTGTTTCTTACACTCTTTGCTATTCTGGGTTCTGCCCTCCTGGCTACAAATCCCTACACAGGCCTCTTGTTTTCAGATGAGTTTCTTTCACGTCTCCATGTAGTTCGGCCTCCTCCCTGCTTTCCTGCACTGAGCTGCTCAACTGCTAAGATCCAGCACACAGGGAGCAACCAGGGCAGGCACATGGTGACCTGATCCTAATGGGACAAGCTGTTTCTGTGGATGTAAGGACACGTGCCTTATTGGGCCTTTACGTCTCTTCTCCTCTGTGTTATTGTATCTTTTGATTTATCCCCAATGTCTGTGTATTTTGCCGAGTGTGGGGTTCTATATGCGAGTGTGTGTCTGTCTGTGTATACCATGTGTGCTTCAAATTACAGTGCTGAAAATACCCCCATAGTTTCAGGCCGGTGCTGGCCGTAGAGCCGTCGATCTGCGGTCTCTGGAAGAGGAGGGAGGCAGGAAAAGGGAATAGTTTGCTGGACTTGGGGGCCAGATTCCTCTTTTTCAGCTCAAGCTTCTGCTGCTTTGGTTGAAATTAGAGAGGACCAGGGGCTGGAATGGGTTTGGGCTCGTGGAGGGAACGTTGGGCTGAGCCAAGGAAAAGCACAGCGGTTTCACTGCTAGAGGTGGCTGAGAGCAGCCATTCATGCCATCTTTTATATCCTGCCATAAATTACAGTCTGCACTTGTGTGTTTGTGTGCAGGCGAGTGAGGGAGCGAGTGAGTGAGTGTGTGTCTATTTCTCATTGCTGGCAAAATAAACTTTTGTTTATAGATCTGTGTTATCTATGTGTCGTATGATCGGAAAAGAGAGAGCCCTGAAGGAGAAACATGCAGAGAGATGATGTGGAAGAACCTAATTTTGGTGCGTTTGCCTCTTTAATCTATTGCTTTTATGGTATTTCTTCTTCTTCTGTATTTACTTGTGTATCTCTTTGAACAAGAAATGGAAGGATAGGCTGAACTGAAATGCCTGTAGTTTTCTTTAAAGGTGCCGTATTTAATAACCTCATATCTCTCAGACCGACATCAATTCATTGCCATAAATAACTGTAAATCCTCCACCTCCCCAGTCACCCACGGTGTCCCCCAAGGTTCCGTGCTTGGTCCCCTCCTCTTCATCATCTACATCCTTCCCCTAGGACAAATCATCCGTCGTCATGGTCTCAATTTTCACTGTTACGCTGACGACACCCAACTCTACCTCTCTTCCAAGACCATCACCTCTGTCACCCACTCCACTCTCACCTCCTGTCTCACTGAAATAAAATCATGGATGCAAGAAAACTTTCTCAAACTCAACTCCAACAAATCTGAAATACTCATCATCGGCCCTAACTCCCTCACCCGCTCAGCCCAGACTTTCTCTTTGAATATTGACGGCTCCATTGTCACCCCCCTCCACCCAGGTCCGCAACCTCGGCATCATCCTTGACCCCACCCTCTCTTTCCTCCCCCACGCCAACCACATCACCAAAACTGCCTTCTTTCACCTCCGTAACATTGCACGCCTCCGGCCCTCCCTGTCCTCTGCCACCACCGAAATCCTCATCCATGCCCTCATAACATCCAGACTCGATTACTGCAACAGCATCCTCTACGGCTCACCCAACAAAATCCTCAATAAACTTCAATGTCCAAAACGCTCCCTCACTAGCTTCATTCAAGCAAGCCCTCAAAACGCACCTCTTCCAACTCGCTTTCACCTGCTAAAACCTGCACCTATCCTCCACTACGACCCTCAGCTTCTCCAGTTTTCTTTCCTTTCTTTCTTTGTTACAAAAAATGTCCTGTTTGTTTGTTTTTGCTTACTTTGTCTTTCATTTTTGTTCCGTTCGTCATTGTCTACTGTCCATATTGTAAAGCGTCTTTGTGTATCTTTAAAAGCGCTATATAAGTTGAAATTATTATTATTATTAATATTCTGAACATTAATATAGCAGCAATTGACTGTTAACGTTGAAAGCACTTTCGCTGTAGTTTTCACTGTTAGCGCCGTTAGCTATGAGCCGCCGGTTTTCCGTCGATAGCAATGCAATCTCAGTTCTTGCCCCCCTTTTTTTTTTAATAGCGTTTATTGTTCGACCGTTAAAAACTCCTGCATTAAATACCAAATTTCTTAAAGAATTTATTGGGTTATTAAGAAATTACGAGGTGTTGGTTTATGATTAAGATAATATCAGACAAAAATATTGTCAGCTTTTTCCAGCATGTGTTGGGCTCTAATCTGTATGGATTTGTCTTTTATGAATACAAAATATGTAGTGTTGAACACTGAGCACAGTAAATTAATCTCCAAAAAGTTTGATAACTAATACATTACTGTAAGCCAATCATTTACTGGAGAAACATTGGTTAATAGACATTTTATAAAGTAATTGACTTTAGTTTATATAAATATATAAACAAATATATATATAAATATATAATAATAATAATAATACACAGATTAGTTGGATAATAGTGGGATTCAGGCCTGCAAATAAACGATCTCTTAGATTTGAGCCACCGGTTGAGGAGGATCAGCTCAAAGACACATTCATCCTTCAGGGTTCAAAAGAGTATCATATAAAATGTTTTAGTTATTTAAAATATGTTGATACAGATGTGGAAATTCCAAAAGCGCTCAGTATTCTACCAACAAATGATTCTTTCTCACATAATGTCAACGCTGGCTAGAGAACGAGATTTTAATATTTCCTGCAGAATGAAACTTGTTTAGAGTTTGGCGAAATATCTAGTACTCTCACCAGAGGAATAGAGTCAACACTATGAAATGTAAAATATAATGTCTGTAAAGAGCAGGGGCTCATTCCAAGAATATGTCACAGCTTTACGCAATGCTGAGCGCCACATTCCAACTACACAAGCAGCGTTATTTTTACCTTTTAAACCGAGCCAAAAATGCTTCTGTGTTTTCACAACTATTCATATATGTAGCCAACAGAACGAGACCATTCGTGATAACCTTTTGATTTAATGGCCAGTCTCTCACTGCTACACTGTTTCTGCTTGTGTAGTGTGGCTGAATAATATGTGTTTAACATAAATTTCTCTTTCCAAATGTAAACATGACAGAGTAGAAATATACCTCTGGACACACCGCAGCATTCTCCTCCAAACATGTCATCTCCCCAGTAAATGTATGATGGCAGGAAACACACAATTTAAAACGGTAGTGTAAAATATTCCCATGAACACATTTTTGTGCCTTTTTTTATTTTCTTCATAGCGACACCATGATGCACTCACTTTGTCCCCTGCTTGTAGAAATCTCTCAGGTCTTGTTTATGGAGACAGATGAAAACACCTGGCAGGAAATATGTCTTTACTTGTGCAAAGGTCAAGCTGCCAATTAGCAGGTTGATCCCCATCTAACTGTTGTAATTCCTTTCACCTTTGACCTTCTCATTTCTGATAATAATGTAGTTTTATGTCACCTCTTATTAGTCTGAGCTTGGCTTGACATTTTAGCTTGCGTTATACTGCATTAAAATGCAATTCATCATGAATTATAATACCAATAGGAGTTAATTTCTTTTTCTGCCCTCTCGCACCCCATTGTCTCACTTTCTACATACTCACCCTCTTTCCCCCAAAATCCTCCTGCATGGTGCATTGTGCCTGTATCTTTCTTCATCTGACCCTGGTTCAGGACCTGGTGATATCCAGTGGTTAACTCAGCCCAGATGTTGTGATCCCCCCCCCCCCCCCCCCTTTTTCTTCTGTCTTTCTTCTCCTCTCGCACCATATTTCAGCTCCCCGTGATACCGGCTGCCCCTCTGCCAGTGTTCATTATAGTTTGAATCATTCTGGCAGAGCGGAGAGCAGTCTTTCCTAATGAGGGAACAGGATTTTAGCTGTTCTGGACAGCCGGGCAGAACTGTGGCACAAAATCTGGATATTCCATCGCCGCAATGGATGGAGACTGTCTCAAATACGATTGATACGCCAATGCTTTGTTTTATAACTTAACTCCTGTATGTGCAGGAGTATTTCATTGTAAACTAAAAGATAATCTTGCATTGGGTTTGGTTTTCTTTATGTCATGTTTTAATGTGTGTGTGTGTGTGTGTGTGTGTGTGTGTGTGTGTGTGTGTGTGTGTGTGTGTGTGTGTGTGTGTGTGTGTGTGTATAAACATAAGAATGAGTTAATGAATGTCGGTCGGTCTGGTTGCTGGAAAAAGGAGCTGAAGGGGTCAAGAAGTGCGGAGTCGAAAGAGACGTGGATGAGTTTTGAAGTGGATTTAGCTGCTTTAGCAAATCAACAGGGTTTTCTTTTTTTGGGTGTGTGTGCTTTTGGGGGTAGTAGCGCTGAAGAATTTCTTTGGAGGAAAGGGGTATGAGTGGGTGCCAGCTGGCAGCGACGGAGCTCTTTGCTCACATGTGTGTTTGTGAGCAGGGGCCTCATTAGTGCGCTGGCTGCTCTGGGACTCAACTAATTACGGCCCTACGCACACATGTGGGTGACACCTGGAGCCAGACATTGATGACGATTAGCTGTTTTTCTCCTGCTGCATCCTGGGATTTGAAGAGTCCTGAGGATTTAGTGGCTCCTTTAGCTGTCAGTCAAAGCTGGGACAAGTAATATTCATCATGAAATAATCATTATTACTTGGTAAATTAGATCAGTTCACATGGGAGTCACTTGTTTTGGGAAGTATTTGTCATCCTTTTTGAATTGGAGAAAAAATTACTTCTTTTGATTTAATATAAGAAATGAATCACAACATTGACATCAGTACTCTTGTCCCATGTGACTTCACATTTTGTCCGTCACTACTTTTCAGGATCTACAATGTGGCTTTAATTATCCTTACTCAGACAGTGAAACAAGCAAATTGTTCCACTGTCTTTGTTTTAAACTTGGCTTCACCAAGCTATTACAAGAGCAGGAAGAATTCAGGGTTTTCAGAACTGCAAATGAGGTGTGAATTGGCTTGTTGTTAATTTTCTCTATCCTGTGTTGTTTTTGCAAGTGATCAATTTAATGTGGTTTGATTGTTAAGTGTGTGGTTTAATGGTATGCGAGTAGCTGAAGGCAGCAGACTCTGTTTCAGTGTGAATTGATGTTTGTCCTATAAGAGTACAGCTCCAGTGGGATTGTGCGCATCCGACCTCTTGTGCTTATAGAGACGCGCTTGCAGATCTTTACTTTGAACCAGACCGAGCAGCATAGGCTGTCAGATGAGATCGACGTATACATCCATGCACAGTAGGCCCCCAAAGGGCCGAGCGAGAACAGGACCCAGCTGAGACCGACCTCAGAGAGCCCCGAGGGAAATGAAGTGCAGTGTGTGTGCTGGTCTACTGGATCTAGCTGACCTTAGGTTGACCAAATGCTGGTGCTATTTCCATCATCCTCCATGTGCTAGCTTAATCGTACTGGTGGTTAGAGGTCAGACAGGGTTGCTGCATAACGAGAGGTGAGAGTCTTAACAGACAGCCCGGTGATTTCATGTTGCACTTTTTTCAGTTCCACAGCTAACTGGGGAGCGTGCTCCCACTGAGAAAAAGATTACATCTTAAGTTTCTGTTTTGTAAGCTACGAAGCCAAGTTGTAAGGCATGTTGTCTCGGCATGCCCAGATTGAAAAATTATGTCTGACATTTATTACTGTAAATCATTTATTGGATTTATACCACCTGGTATTTGATTTGGTCTACATGTAATTGTACTTGTAAGAGTTTCTGTTATTTTAGCAGTCTTCTGTAATTATTAGAAATAGTCTTTGCAGTTTTCAATTTTTTTTTATCCAAGTCTTTTAACATTTGCTTGTTGAATGATGTGTCAAAGTCATTATATTGCGAAAGAAATAAGACTATGGAATTAGAGATAATTGCCAAAATAACAGAACCGATCAAGCAGAAAAACAGCAAAGTGGTATTTCACCGAAATCTGACAAAGTGTCGCCATAAATCATGGTGAGTGTAAACATTGCTGATTTGAGTATCATATTAAACACTTAAGCACAAATTAACATGGGATGCATCTTGACTATTTTTCCATATTACATAATCATAATGAATTGACCAAAGTTGGTCAAATTGACTCATCAGTCAGTTATGATCGCTGTTAATTTACACCTTGTGTTTTATGAAGCTAAGCAAAAACAGTGTGTGCTTTTTAAAGGGGAGAGTCTTGAACTGTTGCGGTGCAGTCGATGACCCGCGCTCCCGCCTGAGCCACAGCTGCATACCTGCATTGCTGCCGAATGTTTTTCCTCTATATGTTCACTGTCTCTGTGAGCATAGGGGCCCTAAAATCTGGCTCACACATGTCTTTATAAATGCCACATCCTTTTCCAACAAAAAGCCCAACTTGGGTCATCTTTTACTAATTGAGCTTCTTAAGACAACAGGTTCTGCCACAAGTTGTGGTTTCATGCACGAGCTGAATAGTTCTGCCCGAGTGAAGCGGGGAGTGTTGGGGTAAAGTTAGCGTTGGGGGGGGGTCTTCTCTGCGAGCGGCGGCAGGAGATTGAGGTGTTTGTTAGCGCAGTGAAGATGAGGCGATTAATCACGCTGTCAGCTGCCCCGTGCTCTGCTGCTGCACATGGAGAATACCAGGGGTCAATACTTGGGCGGCGAGCACTGCAATCATACCGAGTGTTTAAAATATAGAAGCCTCAGCATTGGTTTGCATGTTACACACTTGATCCCATTGCACATGTATGTTAGGCCAACACCTGCTGCGGTCATTATAACCACATTAAACTTGTTTTTCTGCCATTCGTTGCAGGGTTCCGCTTTGACATGAATGATTTCTCAAGTCCTTGAAGTGGATGCAGGAAAGATCCAATATCGCACCTTGATTACAGCAAACCAATAGTCGATTAAGAAAAGATTGTAAAACGGAAGAATAGCCTCCAGTATTTACAGGGGCTCCGTGATTATACACAAATTACACGACATGCCTTGCACACATGTGCCTGCCTCCCGAGCAAAAATCCCATTGTGCACAATTCATGCTTCTATACAAATGCGTGGGGGTACTTTGAAGATGTGAAGCCTCTATGAAGTGGTTTCAGGGAGAGAGCAAAGTCAGCCAACTGTATCCGTCGCAGCTGTGAAAGAGCCGTAAATGACAACAGGCACTGAAGGGCTGAGCCAGGCTGCAGGGATCGAGAGGCTTCATGCTGCCTCCAACAGTGTGGGCATGATTAGCTGTGTGCTGTGTGCTAACGCGCCCTCTCTTCACAAGTATAACCATCCCAAAGAATCATCTCTTTGTTTCTACGGAGCAGGTCTGGTGTGCAGATTCTCAATGACCCCGGCTGTTGGAGTTTTTGTTGTCGTCGGCAGCATCATTCTCATCATCCTCCGTCATCAGCCCTCTTTCCTGTCCTATGGATCTCTGTTTGGATTTAAAGGGCCGTGGCCACTAAGTGCACCTCTGGAATATTCATTGCTTGAACCTAAACCACAATGACCATCAAAAACGCCGGAGATCACCAAACATGCACTTGAAATCTCTTCTGGCTCTCGAGTGCTTCTTTTGGACTGAAATGCAGATTCAGGCAATTTGCGTGGTCCCGTTAATCATGTTAGTTCCAGGAACCAACCAGCTCTGTATGATGCGCTGATCCAAGACCAGCCTCTATGACCGTGGGTAGTTTTCCCGGATGGAAGCACAGTGCAGTCGATGCCAGTCCCCCCACAGTGCGGTGTCATTGGGTCCAATCTGTTGTCCCCCCAGACCCCAAAGAGGGACGACCACAGCCCGAACTGGCACGGTAACCTGGCTGGATTTCTAATTGTGGCCACACGGCCCAATTAGCACCGTGGCTCAATAATCACAGCATTCCTCCCACTTCAGTGTTTCATTTCACTTCGCACAGCAGTTAAATTGATTTTGTTCACTTAGCCTGGACCAAAAGTCCCAATGCAGGTCTGCCTCACTGCAGCCGAAACCTAGTGAGGAGGATTCGGATATAAGTTTGGAAAACATTTTACGGCTCTACCAATAATATTAGACAACACACCATGGGATTATTTACTTCCCATAATTCATTTTTTACACCAAGTTTACCCTTATTCAGGATGCTCTATTCATCTGTTATGTTTAGAAGGTGACCTCTTCCCGTCTGTCATCCAAAATAAGCAAAATAAAAACCAATTGATCCTTGGCTGGATAGAAAGCTACCTGCACTGGCTCAGGCTGGGTAATGGCTTTTACACCTGTCCCCTCTGATTTCTCAACTAATGCCCATGCTGGATAAGATTACTTCTTCACCACTAAATTGCGCAGTTTCATATTTGTTTGTCGGCTGCGCATATGTGGATTCCTCCGCTCATTTCATAGATCATTGTAACCTGATGAAAAAGAAATGGGGGGGAAAAAAAAAATCTCACAGAATTGGAGCCCTTTTCCATTTAGGTGATATGGAAAGTATTTGAATTAAAATTAGGATGGAAGAGAGACTGCAGCAAACAAATGAGTGCAGCAGCAGTGGGGGTAAGGCAGCGTGGTGCCAGCTCTTGAAAGCCTACACCGGTGAGAAAGCAGGGCCTCCTGCACTGTGGCTACCTGAGTACTTATAAGTCCTTTTTTCCTGCCTCACAGACAAACCAAACATCGTATACTCAATGAAGCCCCCGAAACATCTTTTTAACCTGTACTATAGCGCTCCTTATGTCTCGTTCCCTGCCTCTTTCTCGTTTAACCGAACACTTTGTCATTCTCTTTCTTCTTAATTCGGTCATCCACTATCGGGAACTGATCTCACAATAAATGCCCCTTTTTCCATCCTACCTCTCTGCCGATCTTGATTTATGTTTCCATTGGGTAGAATGATTTCTAGGGCCAGTACTTTTAGCTTCTCTTAAAACACAGGATGACGTCTTTGCGGCGGGCAGTCGGTGGCGATCGGTCTCTCTCAAAGCCTCCATGGTTCAGTGGAGTCTGCTCTCAGTCCAGTATTGATACCTGAAGACTAAAGAATATATTTTTGGGACTTTTGGCCCAGCAAAAAAAAACCAATACATTAGAAATGTCACCTACTCTGAGGTAGTGTTAGTGTTCTTTTCTTCTTTTTTTCTTCTTTTTTTCTTTTTTTTACATTTTATACACTAAACAAATGATTGAGAACAAAATCTGCAGATGTTGTATGTGGAAAATAAGGACTTTATTTATATGGAAATGTGACTTTCAGATCTGTTGTTATTATATACCAAAAGTGAAACCATGACAGCGTTGCACCTGTTACTTTATGATAAAGGAAACATAGGATATCTGTTACATAGGATATGTAGTACTTGGGAACTGTGTAGGATGAAAATGAGGAAATCCCCACTGATCCCCATAAGATTGATGTGTCTTGTGTATAAAACCAACGTCGTCGTATTCCCCTTTTTTTCCACTGGCTATTTCTCTATTCTCTATCCGCCTCTGTGTCCTTTCTTTACCCCGCCACACTTGTTCTCCTTAAGACTAAAAGGAAGAGTGTAGGGATAGAATAGAGAGAAGACTTCTGGATATCCCGTTCTAGCTGGATACTATATTTAACTGGGGAGCAGTCCAGTTCGTATCACGAGTCCCTCCCCAGGGGCTGCAGGTCTTGCCTGGTGTCTGTAGAATAGACCTGGCCTCATATCTGTGCTCATACACATGTTGGCTCACATCTCAGCTAGTCTTTCCCTGCACAGAGCTTTCAGTGGCTGACACAAAGGAAATGAGACAGGGGGAAGAATGAATGCAGGCAAGACAAATATGAAAAAAAGGATGACGGCAGTAACAGTCTGGGAGGTGAATCAGTAGAAGTCGGACCTAGCTGAAGTTTTAAAATACACAATAGTTATAGTTATCATTTTGCTACTGAAGAATTGTTTGGAAATTGCATGTACAGTATAAGCTGACTGTTGTTCATTGATCGTGAGTTCAACATGTATGACAGTGGGGTCACTCCTCCGGTATTACAGCTGCACCTAAGGGTTTACTCCATGTTGTCCTTTCCTTAGATTACACTCCCTGCCCAGCTTCTGACTCGCACATTCAATTTCATCTTCAGGAAGGGAGAGAGCAGAGGAAGGAGTATGGAAAAAAAATAAAACAAGAGAAGGGCTTGTGGCTGCTGGACTTTTTGGTGGAGAAATTAGAGAAATGTAAGATGTTTCCAATTAACGGCGGAAAGGGTGGCTGGAGGCAGCAGAGTAAATGAAAGAATAAAATGGCTGGTTTGATTTCCATCTTCTGACCCCCCCCCCCCAAGTTCTCTTCTTTTTTCCCCTCCTCCCTTCTGTCCTATTTCTAGAAGCCGGTCTGCTTCTGTATAGTCAGAGTAACATTCATGATAGTGAATCCTGACTCAGAAACACAACTTAAATGGGCCATGAAGACAGAACAGGATGAAGAAAACCAAGTAATTGCCAAAAAGACAAATTTACTGTGAATGAGAAGACTGAGATGGAGTCTGTTTCAGGGGTGATGAAAGCTCCAAAGCAACAGTTATTGATTAGAGGGGAAATTAAAAGAAATGAATGATGATTCTGTGAGAAGAAGAGACGGAGAGGGGAAAATAAGGAGAAGGTTGAAGAAATGAGTGGCTGCAGCTGGGGCTGTATTGTGGCCTGTTAGTCTAAACACAGCACAGCAGGACAAGAACTGTTGAAGAACCAGCAAACCGACTCCTTTTGTTAATATAAACTTGACAATAAGGCAATGGCACAACACAGAGGAAAACTATACATATGTGCCATTAAGAATTGTCTTGCAATCAAACTTTAAACAAGTTACAATATAGTTTTTTTTGTTGTCAGTTTCTTTGTTTTTGTCATTTTACATTTTGGGAAATGGGCTTCTTTGCTATTTTTGCCGAGATGAGAAGAGCAATGCCACTTATGTCTGCATGATACATATGAAACTATAGCCAGTAGCTTAGCTTAGTCTGCTAGCTTAGCTTGGCATAAAGTGGATATGGGGCAAAATAGCTAGTCTTTCCAGTCTTTATGCTACGATAAGCTACTACGACTGCTGGTTGTAGCTACATGTCCGATAAAAGAACGGTATATTACACTTGGCAAGAAAGCAATTAAGTGTACGGTATTTTAGTCAAAATTTCGAACTAGTCTGTTTTAAAAAGGAATAGTGACAGAATAAACAAAAATAAATGTCGAACCTCAGAGTCTGATATTAAGCAAATTTTTCTAAAAATAGAGGACCGTAAAACCTGATGTGAAATGACAAATAACTAGCAGGTGTCTATGAAGGACAATAATCTCTCCTACACAAACATTATCTGACTGGAGGATCTTCCATTATACTGTATAATAAGACTGGATGAGTTGAGAAAATAAGCACTCAATCTTTCAACGCACTAAATACATTTCCACACCACTCGCACTCCATTGTTAAATACTTACACCCCCATTAAGCTGATACACAGAGAGTGGAAAGACGGAGATTCAGAGATCGTGATGGTTCCCATATGTGCGGAGAGACACCTGATATATTCGTCCTGGTGGGTGAATCAACATTCTCCGCGAGTGACATAAACGTGCACTCAGTCTGTTGGAGTTCAGAGGGAGAATAGCTGAGGGAGAAGGACAGAAGGAAATGGAGGGATTCTCATTTGTTTTTATTGGGAGAAATATTTATTAGACTTATAAAACCATAATTGTCCAGACTGCTGACTGGCACTTTCCTGTGTCGACATCTCTGTCTGCAAAGTGTTCAACCGTAGTGTAACCCAATTAGGTTTGCGGCAACCAACCCTTTATTTTTCTTCTTCTTGAGCGTTCCCTTTTTATAGTTACAAGATCTTGACTCATCACTTTTGACTGTTTAGCAGTCTGAACAATATTTTCCCCACCTCTCGATGCAGACACCTGTGTTATTCTTCTTTTCCCAGATATCATGTCATTTCCTCTACTTCCTTTATTGCGCATGTGAGCCAGACACTCAAAACAGGTGTATCGGATTCTTTACACCTCCTTTGAGTATTTTGTCATTCGCCATTTCTTTTTTCTTTCTGTCCTTCTGTGCGAATCCCATCTGTTGGATCCTTTGTTCGGCCGCTAAGGAAAACATTTGTCATATTTTTCTTTTTTTTGTCTCGTCCTCCCTCTTCTTTTCTCCCCGTTTTTTCAAGTGTGTCATGATCGATTTGTTGCATGTCTGTGAGGTTCAGTCGTGGGGGGGGAAGGAATGGGATTCGAGTTATATTTATGACTGCAGAGGAGGGCTACTTTGGCAACATTTATATACACACACAAGGTCCAGATGTTGTGTCCTCTGGCTGCCCCGGGGTGTTAGTAGTAATATAGCTTTCTAACGGCTATGTTACGCTTTCTTAAGCTGGAACGCTGTTTATTGGGAAGAGGTGAGCTGAGGCCCAGCACGGACCCGTAATCCTCAATTGCACTTCTATCGCTCAAGCTGCCGAGCCCTGATGACATCTTTGTCAAAGGGCTCAAGGCTGCACGTGCCTTCATATCCGGGTGAAGGATGACATCATGGCGATGTGATCCATGGAGCATGCATAGCTGTCCACAGTGAGAGACGTCAGGCCGGTTTATTTGCCTTCGGTCCAGAGCTGGTTGGCTCAGGCAGCCTATGAAGGCCTGAGGGATGCTGTAATGGCAAAACTAAGCCCGTCTGCTCCAGAGGCGGTTCATAGAAAGGTGATATATTTTCAGAGTTTTTTTTTTATTGACTCCCTCGACGAGTAATTTATATTTTTGGTCTCTCCACATTATGGTCCGCTCTAAAGACAGGATAACAATGTGTACATATTGAAGCTTTGTTTTATAGTTTTTGGCTATAGTTTGGCCGGCCGGTCCATCACTTTGGTACAGGCTGAAACATCCCATCATCTATTGGATGGACTGCGATGACATTTTGTGCAGACATTTATGGTCCCCAGACGATGAAATGGTGATCCCCGACTGACACCAGCAGGTTGATATTTTGGGATCTAGTAAAATGTTTTGACCCGACGTTGGCACTTCCACGGATGGACTTGCTCTATTGACATTAATGAAGGATTTTCTTTACGCAAGCCTCCACTTAGAAAGAAAGAAAGTATCCTTTATTAATCCCCTTGGGGAGATTGGTCTCTGCATTTAACCCATCCTAAGTAATTAAGGAGCAGTGTGCTGCTGCGGGGGGTGGCTGTAGCTCAGGGGGATGAGTGGTCGTCCCGCAACCACAAGGTAGCCGGCTCGATCCCCAGTCCCCCCATAGCTCACACGCCGAAGTGTCCCTGAGCAAGACACTTAACCCCTAATTGTTCCCCGTTGCTGTGTCTACGGTGTATAGAGCAAAAATGTAAGTCGCTTTGGATAAAAGTATCCAAAGCGGATAAAAAAATGTAATGTAATGTAATGTGAGGCGCCCGGGGAGCAACTGGGGGTTGCTCAAGGACACTTCAATATGGGGAGACTGGGGAGTCTGAACCTCTCATCTGGTGCTGATGTGATGATGCAGAATTTATGCTGTTTACTCTTGCACGTAACATGATGAAGAAAATTGGAATCTCCTGCTTGCAGCCAGAAATATGAATCAGACGGCACATGTTGCTCCTGAAAGCAGTTCCAGTGTCAAACAGACCCCGAGCAGATTAAAATAGTCAGAGCTCGTTTCGTTCCTAGTTTGGTCAGAGTACCAACTCTGCATTGTCTTGCCCCTGGAAGGAAATCAGCCAGCGGTGCCGGTGATGAACAGCTCAATGGCAATGAATTATCTTCGTGTCTGTTTATAGTGTGCTGGCTTTAGCCTTTCTCCTTCCCCTGCTCTTTTCTGATCTATCGCTTTTCTGGAGGTCTTAGTTTACTCTGGACCTCTCTCGTACATCTGGGTTATTTTTCAAATGACTCACTTGCAGGGACTTATCAAGGCATATGTTACCTGCACGAGGCATACCGGCTGACTGCGGGCTGAAAAATGATCTTGAGTCACGATTTAAGTGTTTATTCAATCCAGGATTTATTATCAACTCCGTCAGTGCTCTGGTAGCGCACTTTCAGAAACGTGTCTGAGAGCCGGGTCAGTAGAGGGTTTTCTAATCCCGACTAGTGTATGAAGCTATTTGGGAGAACACCAGGAGCCAGAAAACATCTGTATTGCATACAAACGGTGTCCGATAAAACACTGGTATGGACAGAGACATATCATCCCTGAGAGAGGGGCAGGAGTGCACATCTGAGAAATTTCCTTTTTAAAACTGTGATTTGATGTCGGCGTGTGCTCTCAGCATGTAGAAATGTCAAGGCCTCTCATAGCTGAGAACAATAAACTTGGTTTGAACCACCAGTGTGGCCGATAAGACACATTCAACTGACGGCGTTGATGATTTATAGTTTACAGGCATGCTTCCAGCACAGAAGACTCAGCCAGAGCTTTGCATTTAGCGGAAAAGTCAAACATTTTAGGAATAAATGTTGTCACAAAATAAATAAAATAAATACAAACCTTTAAGAAGGTTTGCATTTATTTAATTTCTATGTACCGGTATTACGTTGTAATAACGTTGTACGTTTTATTACGTACAATAAAAAAATCTGCCTACTAACACCTCTAAAGGTCACTAATTTACACATTATATCTTGTTTTTTTAATTTGTACAGAAACAAATGTAAAAAATATACATGTTTTATCTATTATTTGGTAAACATCCACTGGGCACCTGTTACTTCCTGCAATCTTGTGGTCACCGTGAGAGAAGCGTGGGGGGGAAAAGCGATACAGCATAGTATCGTGATATTTTACATGGCAATATTGTATTGATACACAAACGCAGAGAATCAATCTTTTTTTTAAATATAAACTATTGATATGGCAATCAGGGGTGTTGGGCCGGAACTGCGGTTATATAAGTCACAGTTTCATAACCGTAATAATTAAAGAAGCTATGATATCTATGGTGTCCCGATTCCTGCATTGGTGTGTGTGTGTGTGTGTGTGTGTGTGTGTGTGTGTGTGTGTGTGTGTGTGTGTGTGTGTGTGTGTGTGTGTGTGTGTGTGTGTGTGAGAAGAAAATCAGGCGAGTAGCACGACTCTCTGTGTGCCATTTACTGTCGTCATGTATCGGAGTTAGAAGCACACTGAGAGGAAAGAGGATTTGGGAAGATCGACCACCGATGACATCTTTCGTGTCCGTCTCAAGAGATTTAACCAGAACCTCCGTTGCTCCCTTTCAACAGACGATTCTCAAACCACTCGGCCGAGGGCGTGTGACGAGAGTGACATCAGTCAGGAGAGAAAAGGAAGTGGGCTTTTAGTTCGAGTTGATAGGGCCCACATGTTTGTGTCCCTCTATGTGCTCAAGCTGGGTTTACTATGTCTGTGTTCATCCCTATTTGTCCAACAGTTAGCTTTGGTTGTAGATTTTCCAAGTGCCCATTGGACTGAAACATAGCTGTACGTTAACGGAGGTTGTACAGCGCAGAGCAATTTGTCATCCGCGGCCATTTAACAGTGACACGAGAATGAGGCGGCACGCTCTGTTCAAAGGTTGTCAGCGTTGAGCCTTAAAAAAATAAGCGTCTGTCTTTTGGTCATACACAGCCGTCCAGCCACGCTCCTCCTCACACTCCTGAGTGTGGCCATAAAAACGGCAACAGTAATTTGGGGAGACACAATGGGCTGAGGTGCTGACGGCTCCTGTTCCACATAAACTCCATCGCTGACCTCGATGCCTTATGGGAAAGCTCACTGTAACTCTAGAATTAGTACACGGATACCAAGAGGCTCACTGACACTGACACTACAAGAAGTTAGGATCCGACACGCTCTAAATAGCATGATTTTAGGGCCGTTTACAGTCTTGGTTACTTAAAAACCACACTTGGAAAAAGTTGAATGACAAAGGCAGTGTCTCTTCTTGTGTCATCTATGACTTCACAGCACATTAAATTACTTACATGGATCCTTCCTCTTGCCTCTTGCTCCTGTTTTACATTTTGTCTTTACAAACATGCACATTCTCTCATTTCAATGCCTGCAGTTGTTTTTAGCTGTTACAGCGTGTCATTTGCATCTGGAGACCACATATCAAACCCATAACGGCAGTGCTGTTTTGACACATATTCCCCATGGAAACGTTTCAGCACCATGAACACGGGTGCGTAGTCCCAGTTTGGTAATCTAAGCTGTACTCGGGGCAGAAGTCACCTTGTCTGCTACATCAACAAAAACAAGCGCTCCTTTCATGAGACAAGTCCTGTTCTGTCCGACCCCAGGGACCTGTCAGAGGCTCCTGGGAATAGTCCTGTCTGTCTTCTCTCTTTCTCTTCCCTGCAAATCATTCACTCATCACTCCCATCGTTATCTCACACTATACCTCAAGGTTATTTTTTAAGTATAGGTTTCAACATAAAGGCTTTGACTTCAAGAAGTTGGGATCAAGCAGTTAAGTAAGATGCATTTAATTTGAAAATGTTGCATTGTTTGTCCCGCAGAGTGCCAAGAGCCTTCAGAACAACAAGGATTCACGCATCCTGTGGGCCAAAGACGACCTTTTACTCACCACCGGCTTTGATATGGTGAGAAACTCTTTGCGCATCTTGCATTGACCAGGAGTCCTGTGTTTATAATCTGACATTATCTAATGAAGCAAGTACACGTGCGTGTGTTCAGGGTTTGACCATTATGGGTTTTTGAGAACCGACACAGATTACTTTGTTGGCAACTGAAGTTGCTGTTTGTTACTCTGACGAATGATGATTCGTCAGAGTAACTTCTTTATAACTCTGAGTTTCATTTGGTTTGAACTCATCTGGTGACATGAATGTTTGTGTTGACGGTACTTAACGTCTCATGTTGCGTGTGTAGATGCGTAGTCGGGAGGCGAGGCTTTGGGACAGCAGGAAGCTGAGCTCTTCGGTCAGCTCGACGTCACTCGGCATCTCCAGCGGGTGAGTGACTGCATCAGTGTGAAACCACCGCCCCTCCCTCCCCCTCCCTCCATAACGGACATGCTCATGACACTGACAGTGTTGTACTTGAATGTCTGGAATGTGGGTATTGCTGTGTGGCATTTTATTTGCATGCATTGAACGATGTGTGAAGGGGCCTTCGCACATTGTGAAGCTGGAGGGGCAGTGCAGACCTCCCAGAGCTCTGACACTGTCCCTCACATTCTGACCATTTCCTGGGTCGGGGACACACACAGAGACGTCTGTCCTCCCTCTGCGTCCCTCTGTCTATAATCACTGCAAAGGGTCAAGACAGCAGTGCACACATATCAACACTTCTCCCTTCAGCTCACCGCTTGTCATTTCTGTCCGTGACCTTCCCCAAATCGCTCCGTTTATTTTTCCAAACACGGCCGCGTCGGACCGGAGGAGAGTAGGAGCATGGCCAGGCTCCAGAGATGAGAGGAATGGAAAGATGGAGCGAGGAGGAACGAGAAGTGAGAGAGGGTGGGAGGGAGGGTTCCTCTGTTAGATCCAACTTGCATTTTAGTGCTATTATAGACCGGTTGGTGGGCCAAGTCATTCCAAACTGGAGCATACCGTACTTTGCCAGGCGATTCAGCAAGCTGCGGTGGATCAAATGCATTTATTATAATTATTATTATTACCGTAAAAAGGCAGAAAGGTAGCTGCTCATGGCTCTTTTTGGTAAAGCTGTGCACGGATTCCACATCTGTTCTTTGGCACAGATATTTGAGTCTGTATGTGCCCATGTTTGGTTGCAGCAAGGACCAAAAAGTGTAGAGATGAACAGTGCATACAATGTAAATGTATATAAAAATGAGTATAATGTTTTTTTGTTTAGCCCAAGACTATAGCAGGGAAGGAATGTGATTGTTTTTTTTGGTGTGTGTGTGTGAGTGATGGACATGTAGGAGTTGACACAGCGGGGTCCTAAATAACAACCTCCATTCCCTCCTCCCTCTGCTCGCCACTCATCTCCATTTCCTCCACTTCCTCCTTCATTTGAGTGAGACAGATAGTGGCCTGTCCGAGTGCATCTTTGGAATTCATCGCATTGTTTGGTGCCAGCATACTTTTT
Organism: Myoxocephalus aenaeus; assembly: GCA_038501785.1. NCBI lineage: Eukaryota > Metazoa > Chordata > Actinopteri > Perciformes > Cottidae > Myoxocephalus > Myoxocephalus aenaeus. The sequence goes on along the minus strand of JBAMJR010000051.1, from coordinate 6,746,166 downwards.
ATGGAAACGGTGGATATCTGATGCCACTGTTGGTACATTATTGTCTTCCTATTACCAAAGTAAATACATGCATATCTTCATACAAGTAAAAAGTCTGGAAAAAATACCCACAAAACAGCACATCAGGAACTGGCTGTCTGCTAAAACCACAGACGGTAGTGTTAATTAGTTACGTTTATTGCACGGTTTTGTCTCCCTGGTGTCTCGTAGACAGAGGAATGTCAAAGGTTATTTAGTGTCGGCTGTTGCCGTTTTGTGGTTGTGATGATGGTGCAACTCGGAGAGAGTGTACCAGCAATGTGAGGATTTCTGCTAAACTGTCCTGCTCGTCTGATGACAAGCTGTTCATCGTTCCTCATGCCTTCTTTCTCAGCCACTCTCTGTCCACATCCATATTAGATTTCTTCGATTTATTAGCTTTGAGTTCAAGAAAAGCCCTTTTAGTTTCCAGTAATTTGATACTAGTTATTCAATATACTGTGATTATTTTTCATTGAACTTAATTGCTGGGGTGTGTGCCGACCCATCTGCAGTGTGTCCTGTATTAAATCCCTTCAATCATGCTATCGTATGCTGGTATGGTGTGTCAGAGAGCGATCGCTCCCCAAGGCCACGCCCCCTCCAGATGCCTGGAGAGCAGCACTGATATAAAACAGGTAGGCAGCGACATGGCAGATGAGACCTTGCCCTTTTCTGCCATTCTGCCATTGAGCTTCTTTGCTACAATATTTCCTTCACCCTTCTTCCCCCCAACACCAGTATGTCTCATATGTTCTGTGATCTTTTTTCTTTAGCATAAAAGTTATATTAGACTTTGGAGGAGCAACTTTAGAGTTTTTCCACTTTATATCAAGCTGGTTTAATATTTAATTTTTTTATTTGATTTAATACGTAATTCAAGGCATATCTATTGCCTCCAACAAGGCTCTCAACGTGGAGACAGCTGAGCTGCAGCATTGACCGAGACGGGACGTCTGGGCTTCTGACCAAAGCTGCTGTTGCAGGCCGAGGTTTCATTCTTGTCTGCTAATCTCCACAGTGGGAAACATCCAGAACACTGTCAAGAGTAAACAAGGCTTCAGGAAGTTAAATTGGGTGGAAAATGTAATCACTACTTCTTATTTAGTCAAATCCATCTCAGCGCTGGCCAAAGACTTTTTGAAGCTAAATAGCTCAAAGACGTAGTGTGTAATCATAGCTGACTTGTTTCTAGGTAATGGTCAAGGTCAAAATATTGATATTGCTTACTGCATCTTTTTTTAATCAACGTTGTATAATGCATCTGAGTGTCTGAGCCTCCTTTCACTCATTGTAGCTACTATGTTTCCAGTATCTCACTTTGCAGGGAAGTTTCATTCAACTTTCAGCATCGGGCTGCCCTCAAGTTCCCTTTGGCCTTCAGGGTTATAATTGTTTGTTTCAGGTTTGTTATCACGGTGTGTTTTCTGTGGATCATTTAGTTTTATTTCAGCATTGCCGAAGAGCATGTCTCTTATGTGTAACAAATCAGCTTTTACAGACATTAAAACAAAATAATCAAGAGGAGACCTTGTCTCTATTTGTCTCTGCATTTGATAGATTGAACCATGCCAGCTGAGGAAGCTCAGAGTCAAACATCCAAAACGGGGCATTTCCTCCCTGTCATTTTAGGCCAGAGGTGCACATAAAGATGGATTTGTTCTTTATTCCTGCCTGTTTTTAATTAAAAGGGCCGTGGTAAACATGGTGTGTAATCGGAGCAGCAGGCTGGCTTGTATCAGGTTAGCAGTCCTCGTCCACAACATTCAGTAGGACTGTTTTCTTTGGAGTGTCACAACATGAGGAGGCCCGGGAGCTTGAGCCAGTAAAATGGGGTTGTGGGTGGAATATAATTTGGATGGAGAATAATGGAGGGTGAATGTTTATTTTTTGGGTTGAAATGAAGACTTAAAAAAGGGATGGAGGGTGATGGGCCTAAGAGGGGTGTTTTTAACCGTGCCGAGGTAGCTATTAGTGCTTGCATGTTTTCCATTCAGATCTGGACATTGGAGAACAACGTGTATTTCTGTGTACCGCTCTCCCCCCTCATACTCTTCCCTTTTTATAAACCCGAATTATAATAATGAGTTTAATTGGGCCTCTAAGCCAGCTGCAATCAGTGAACTTTACAACCGGGCACGATTGCAACCAGCTTGCCGTGTAAATACTTGAGACGTCATGATAATTATCCATTCTCCCTCCGCTTTAACAGCTACACACACAGATTCACCACACTCAGCATTAACGCAGCAAAGTCTCGATGATGTGCGTCTCTAGAATAGCTTGTAATCGTGTCATGAAGCGCTCTCCGAGGGTCAGTTGGTTCGAATTCAGCATGACGAAACTTGAATCTCCGAGAAAGTTCTGGCCTTAACCCTTGTAATTGTCCTCAGTCACTACCAATGCTCTGCTCAAGCACATGCACACATATAAGTGGACATGGAGGCATATACACACATGCGTCTTCTATTACTTCTCATCAGGGCTGCTGTCTTTTCTTTTTTTGGCGTGAGGCTGATTAAAACAGACCGCTGTGACCCGATGCCCACCAGTATCCGTGCTGTCGATTGATGAGGACATGAGCCTTTCCCTGGAGAGCCAACTGTTTCCCCAACCCAGTCACGGGTTACACAAAGAACTTGCCCTCTGAGGCAAGAACTGCTGACAGACTGCACTGTTAGCCGAGGAAGAGAGACGTCTTTTTTTGCGGTACATGCATGAGAGTGCCCCAGGTGTAATGCACGTACTCACACCCTCTATTGACTCTCCACAATCTATTCCTGTTTGTTTTCCTAGCAGGGTCGTGCCTGGAAGCAGGGCCCAGTCATTGGGTGTAATTGAGCCAAACTCCCTTTAATCAGATGGATTGAGAAGAAGCCTGTGCCCCAGAAGGGAATCAGCCTTTTACAGAACAGTCCCCCCCTTTCTCCCATCCTGGCCCTGGTGCTCTGAAATCAGTCCCAGATGAAGGCTTTCCTGTGGGGATTAGGTGCAGCTGCAGCACCGCGAACCAAACCAGAAAAAAAAAAAATGGCAGAGAATGTTTCAACAATCGCTTGACCTGACTCCTTTCTAAAAGTTCACTTCATAAGAGCAAACGGAGCGGAGCTTTGTTGTTTGGGTCCAGCTTGGAAAGTCATGTTTAAGGTGGCGCTAAAGGCAAAACGACAATTTTCCGGTGAACCTCTGGGTCAAGTTGATAGTTCAGCCGCTGCACCCCCTTTTGAAGGATGGCCTTGGGGGGGAGGGGGGAGGCTAAAGATTTGACCGCACACGCTCTATCAAAGAACCTAAACTCTGCGTTCTGACAGCTGAAACATGGTGTCTGGAATCTGTTAGTCATTTGGGGTTTCAGTTTGTGATTCAGTCGAGGTGGAGTTTGACCAGGAAAAGAAGACGAAAAAGAAGGAGGGAGCTCTGAAATCCCCTCTTGTATGTATTTCTTTTTTAGATATCGTCCCTCTGTGAGCTTTATTGGCCTTTTCATTGAAGCTCACGTGGCAACCGTCTTTTACTCCACAACACCTCAAGTCATCTGTTTCTCTTTCATGGCCCTGGGAATAACTAACTTTTTATCCATATTCCCTTCTATCCTGTCAAAAATACAGCCGCTATCCTCCAGTGATTATTCATACTGTATCTGGCACCTATTAGACCTGTTTGTTACCATTTGTCCCTTACTCCTCTGTTCCTCACTTTTCTTTCTGTCTGACCTGCACAGACTAAATGGAGTGAGCTGAGTTTTTCAAGGTGCTGGTGTCTGGGATTCTAATTAAGTTTTTTTCTTGAGCAAAGCCTAATGGAGCCTCTCCGAACTGGTAAAAACATATGGAAGTATGTGGCGCGTTTGGCAGGGGATATTTAATATAATTCACAGAGGGTTTTGATTTCATCCTGCAGGTATGTGCTCAGCACTCCAGGGATCAGAAGGACCCTTTTGTGTGAACTCGCCACAGAAGGAAAAATTGAAAAAAATCTCCCACTTTCAGCTACCTCCTTCCTTACTACCTCTTCCTTCTTTTCTTCCATTCACCTTTATTTTCTTTTATGGTTTGGATTAGAATGTCATGCAGACTAAACTGGAGATGATTTGTCGAGGGGAGCTGCTCTGCATTATGTGGCAGTCGCAGTCGAGCACGTCTTAATGCTGTTAAGGTAATTGCAAAAATGACTGTCTCAGTATTAGAGTTTCAGACGGTGTCAGACTTCACTTTCCATCCTTCACAAAACAGCAGCGGAGGTGAACTTGCACTTGCAGCTGCAGATATAGCATATTTTCCAACATCTGGAAAAATTGTATTTTATAAAAAATGCACTGGCAATAACATTTGGGATCTTTGGCCTACCAAAAGCCTACTTTGGGCCATCCCAAGTCCATTTCAACACTTTTCTCCCTGCTTCTATGGGGTAGATATCAGTAACAGAGCACCTGATAGAGATGTGAGCAAGGCTGGGTTTGGCTAGTAGATGCAGGGCCAAAGTGGAAACAGCACAGCCCATTAGTCACAACACACGGATGCAATGCTAGGAAATGAATAAACCTACTGCTATTAAGTATCAATGTAATGAGATGCTATTTGTGGAGGAGCTGCAATGGCAGGTTCAATGAGATCATCCAAACCAGGAATAGCTTATGTGAAAATCCACAAGGAAGAAATTCTGTGCCCATGTGTTACATCATTTTCTTCAGTATTTCTATATATATATCTGTTTACCAAGCCCTCCGGTATCTCCATTCAATCTTTTTCCTATTTGTTTCCTTTACTTGTTCAGTTTATCTACTATGTCTCGCTCTCTTTCTGTTTAATGCGTTTTTATACACCCCTCCTTCTCCTTCTTCCTCCTATACTCCCTTTCAACACATGCATGTGTTTTATAAGACTCATGATTGTCCCTTTCACGAGAATCAGGAACCGTGGGCTCCCGTTTTTAAATCATGCCTCGCTTCTGGACGCCAGTCACCTTCTGGATGCCTGCCACCTCTCTGCTGTGGTAGAAAGAGCAATTTGAGCGATGGAGAGAAGTGTGTTTCCCATTAGTAGATGGTTTCCTCTGCCCTGCAGCCCGCCAACCCCCGCCCTGCAGCCTGGCCTCCACCGCTGCCTCTGGGACTGCTGCAGATTGGCAGCATGTCATTGCACACCTCATAGCCTTACAAAGAATAATAAAGGTACAAAGGGAGTGATAGAGAGACTGCTTCTTTGATGCAGACAGACAAGCAGGAGTTGCTCCCGCCTGCATAATTCGTACAAATACAGATAGACCCTCTAAAAATACACAGTCCAAGATGAAACCGGGATGAAACTTAGTTCTAACACCTCAACACGGAGGTCCATTTGGTTGAAGTATTGAACACATTGTATCTTCTGTAGGCTCTGTACTTCAACAGATTGTAATGTATAAAGACTGACTTTCAGCAACAATTTGAAGGCGTTGTGGGGGAAACTGTGTCCCAAACATAATTGGAATGTATTTTTGTGTGTGAGTTTTGCTGCATTGGCTTACATATGAGCAGTCTAGAGGTTTCTGCATTCCTCTGACAACGGCTGTCGGAGGTAAAAGGACACCTTCCCCATGCTTGACAGATGAGGTGGTATTTGTTGGATCTTGAGATGTTCTTTTTTTCGTCCATGTCATCCCATCAATCTGGTACTTTTGTTAACTGCCCATTTCTATCCTGGAGACCTAACTTGTTATTTGCATATTGTGAAAAAAACTGTTCCACCGTTCCAATTCTTCTTCTTCTCTTGCTATGCAAGATTGTGCATGACTCAATGATGAAGTGAAATGCACCTGCTCAAGAAACATTTGAGCAGCCAATTATGTTTGGTTCTTGAACGCCATAGTCATCGTTTCATTTCAAATTCAGCCGAAAACAAAACAAGTGTTACTGCCAATCGTGATGCCAAAGCTAATCTCATATTATCTCAGCCAATGGCTTTTCACATCTGTGAATGATCTGTGTAACAGCACTCATCCACATCTGGCCACATAGCAAATCCTTCTTTGAGTGAGCAGACTTTTCCTATCGTTTTATAGATAGAGCATGCTAGGTGGATTGTCTGCTCATTGTATTCTCTTTTATGATCATGTTTCCATGATAGAAACCAGTGATCCTGCGCCCGTCATTGGCAGAACTGCTGTCTGAAAAGGAAACTCGGAAAAAAAACAGAAGTACGGTCTCTGCGATTGGTCAGTGGCAGGTGGGCCACAAGCGCTCCTTGCTGATGTCACGTCCCATGTGGCCCCATCTGTCTGCCCACACTGTGGAAACATGCCGGTGTCATTGAGGCAGGAGTAATCTGCCACGCTTAGTTTAATGGGAAAAGTGCTGAAGCAGGCTGCTGCTCACCGTTGCATAACTGATCAAATGACTGGGTGCTTCAATGCCTCACTGTGTTTCAGTTGTGTTGATGCACCAGAGGTTGAGACACACAGGTTAACTTATATGTACTAGATGTGATTATGTTCATGTGTGTATGTGCACACATGTTGCTGAGTAGTGTGTGGACAGCAGAGAGGAAAATGGGAAAGGACCGATTTCTCTTGTCTCTAGGGAAATGTTATGACAACAAAAGCTGCTTTGCACCTGCAAGGCCTCCCTGCTTTTCTGCCAAAGGTTGTGTGTGTGTGTCTGTGCAAGTGGCCTAAGCAGATAAAAAAATGTCATCAAAATGTAATTGGTGGGAGAGTCAAGAAGGTGATGGTGGCCAGCAAAAAATACTTCTCCATTGTGCAAAGCAAGTTAGAGTGGGAGAGGAGAAGAAAAGATGGAGGACCCTCAGGGGGAACCCCAGTTGGTCTATAGTCTGTGTGCTCTTTAGGAAACCTCTGTGGACTTTCCTGCTCTAACATCAACTGAATGTCCTCAGTTGGAAGCCAGCTAACATTATTTCAGCAAGGTCAATTAGTCAGTCAGCTATTGTATGAAGGCTTTGTGCGAGGCTGCGGTGGCAGGGGACTGAAGAGTTGGGGACAAGTGGGAGGTAGAGACTTGTAAGAGTTGAGTGTAAGTCCTCTATTGTGCCTTTGACATCTTTTGTCTAAAATGGCGTTTCCTTCTGCCACAAAAGATGAGGAAAGCAGACTTCATCACGATTGTTGATTTAGAGAAACTGTTTTAAGTCATCCTTAGTTCACTACAAGACTCATTTAGCTAATTTAGTCAATCTGCCGTTTCAATTCAGTAGCTCTCAAATTGTGGCGTCGGGGTGAAAATGGACTTGCAATCACTGGTGCAGGCAAACAGAACTACATGGATGATCCCGCAGAGGTGGCCTGCTGTGGTGTGCCGTCTCCCATAAAGTCAGTGGATTTTCTTACCTAGAGATCCCATTGGAAAAAGTCAACTGAAAGTGGTTCCTGTCCTGGTCTGTTATCTATTGAAATGTGTGTGTTTGGGGTACACGGGGAGAGCTTTTCCAATTGCATTAACTCCAACATGGGGGCACTCTTCCAATGCACGTTGTATGTGTGTGTTGAGGAGTGCATGTGGGGACACAGGTGTTTCTTACACGGCTGCCCAGTTGTGAGTTGGAGAGGCTGCACACACACACACGCACACACGCACACGCACATCCTCATCCTCATCCTCATAGTACATGCCATGCTGTCACAGCCACGTACATGCCTGGACGGGTCTGCCATTTCTTTACCCTTTTCAGCACACGTAGACCATCGCCAAACAGCATTCATCATCACTCTGCAGGATTTGACAGGTGGAGTGACGTAAACGTAATCATCCGTGACTTTATCTAGCCATGCGTTCAGGCACAACGTTGGTGATACTTTAACAAGATAGTAGCAACACTTTAAAACAAACTGTGTGAATTCCACTTCTTCTTTTCTTTGTTTTCCTTTTTGATTCAGTTGCTCGTCTGTTCAGTTGAAATGAGTCAATCCATTCTGAGTGTAGTCACAATGTCCTGTCTCTCTGTTAGCTTTATTCCTTTAGTTTCTATTTTCCCTTTCAAACCAGGAAGTAGGGAGTGTTTTGCCACCGAAAAAAACACAGATGTTGTAAAGCTGATGTGTCCGCTCAGTTAGGGACCTACATGTTTGCTGTATCCCGCTGTTTTTCCTTTGCACTGGGTTTCTTTATAAGCCAGCTGTGTGGATTAGGTCTAGGAGTGAGAGTGAAAGAGCAACTCTTTCACAAAGCACCTTGAACAAACACGTTTGACTAAAAGACCAGCCTGGAGAAAGAGGGAGGCCCCGTTGCGGAAAAATATTTTAGGGACCACTTGTTCCTCAGAGGCCGGAGGGACAAAGCTTTAGGATCTACTGGGTCTTTCTCTCTGACCTGCCTGGGTGGTGTTCTAAAGGAGCAGAGCTTTCATTAGCACTCGACTGAAAAAACAACAACACAGGCTTGATGGACAAATGGCGATAGAAATTCATACACACGTGCACTGGTGAGGTGGCCTGTATTATTCTTAACTGTTCCCCACACATCCTGGCCCACATCCACGGTCCACTGCTGCTGTGAAGCTGTGGGGACTCACAGCTGTGAGCTGGCAGACTGCGCGCTGTCTCCACGGTCAGCTACGCGCTAACTTCCGTGCAAGCTAGCACACGCGTATAAACACATGTAGCAAATTCAGTCAGTTGTGTCTTGCGAACTTCAAGAACAGCCTTTTGTTGACGTATGTCTTTACACTTTGAACTTCTGACCTCGTCCGACCTACTGGCCTGCAGAAATGTCACTCTGCTGCTCTGTTTAATGTCGGTCAGAGGAAGAGGTCATGTCCCAATGTTTTTATTAAACAGTATCTGTCTTCGTCAGATAACATTAGCAGGCAAAACAATGTGGCAAATGCTGCCTGATGTGACTTTGTGCTTTTGTGCGAGTGTTTTCTGAGCTTTTTATTCTTACTCTTGGCTCACACACCATCGTCACAATGCCTTTATGTCTAATATCCTTCCTTTCATCTGTATGCCATACCAATGCTACATTTGTTCTCCCCTTGCTCTCTCTGTGTTTTGACCGTAGTAAAGATGGGGGATGCAAGACGTTGAAACTGGAGTGGATCACCTCTTCCTGCCAACGCACGGTGCAAAAAACAAAGATTGCTAAAAGACAGACAGTCTTTGAATAACACACGAACACACGCAAGCATCTCTCAACTTAAAATCCACAGTGATTGGAGTAGGTCCACTGTAATGAGATGGAAAGGATGCTTATAGAGACAGAAAGAGAGACCGACCGTCAAAGACGGGGACAGAATGAAAGAAAGACGGACAGAAAAGGAAAGGGGAAGAAAAATTGTGTTGGCTGCTGGGATGGAGTTGGCACCGCATGCTCTACTCATGACCTTCAGTGGGTTTGCGTAAATTATATACTTTTTCAAGGGAAAATATGTGGTGGTTGAACTGGGGGGGACCTCCCCCTCCCCCGTTCTTTTCATCTGTCTGCTGTCATGTACTCTTTTTCAGGAGTGCTCCATCCATCTTTCAGACTCTCTTTCAGTGTCTTCGTCCTTATCTTGCATTCGTTATTCATTCCTTTGTTTTATGAAGTTGTTTCCCCTTTGGTCACACCATAATAACTCACGTCCTATTTTGTCCATTTATCACTTCTCCGTCCAACATCTCAACCCTCTACTTTTATGTATCCATATCAGCCTTCCCCCACTTCTCTCCTTCGCCTCTCTCCCTCCCCACAGTTATGCTATTTTTTGCTGTGCATGGAGGATACATTTAGCTTGTGGTCGCTTGGGAAGTGATGGCTACGTGTGTGTGTGTGTGTGTGTGTGTGTGTGTGTGTGTGTGTGTTGGGGTGGGGGGGTCTGGTGAATCGCTACCTTCTCTCAGCCACAATGAGCCCATGCGGGCTGATGCAGACTTTCCACAGGGATGAACCCATCGACTCAAGGTGCCCACTGGGGTGCTCAGCGTCCATTCACACACTCCCAGGCCACAGCCTGGGCTGGCAGGCACCCACACAGGCACGCGGCGTCAGCCTGCCCAGCGGGTGTCCCTGTTTATGTTTGCCTTGTGCGGTGGCTAGTTTTTTACTCTGTTGTTGTGACCATAGCACCACCCAGCCCAGCACACCACTCTCTCTCTCTCTCTCTCTCTCTCTCTCTCTCTCTCTCTCCAAAAAATGCCCTCTTCGACCCTGGCCAGGCTTCGGAGCGATGTGTGCTGTAAGTGGCTGTTTGCTTTCGTCACTGCAACTGGACCAGACAGAGGTCGGCTCTGGCTGCGGGTCCACATGCTGAGGCAGTGAAGAGCTGAGGCCATACTTAAAGGACCATACTGGTGGTTTAGCATGTTTTAGCTCATGAAATACAAATTGAGTATACTTTAAATTACTGCCCATCGTTATCCAAAACATACCATTGACTTGATCGGTCCAGCATGAAAATCAACTTGCGTAGACTTACGTCAGATAGCTAATCCTTTGCAGTGAATATTTTTTGTCCACTTACTTTATGTAAAAGATGTGTTATTGTTGCTTGACAATGCATCTGCAAACTGTTGCACTTCTAAAAAATCTTTCTGAGCTTTGAGAGACGTTTATCAAAACGCATTGGCGTCATACAATCGTGCATCATTCATTTAGTTTTAACTTAATGAGAAGGACACAATTAAAGCACACACAACAAAGTCCAATACTTATTTTATTGTGGTCCATTGTCCATGCTGTGAAAATAATTACATTTGAGAAAAAAAAACATTTTATTTTATTTATTTATTTTTCTCTATCATCAACCGCCTCTACCTTGCTATTAAATATGGTTTATTTCAAGCATGTTTGAGTTTGCACAAGCTGACCTGTCAAAGTGGACCTCTGTAGACTTTAGATCTATAAAGGGGCGTCTGTGTGTCTTTGTCACCATTTAGCCCCAACAGCACAGGATATGTAAACCAGCTTCCTAATTACAAGACAACAGTCTGTAAAAATCTGCCTTATCCTGGTCTGCTACTCATTCTCCAGCTCACTACTAATCAGCACCCAGACACTTGTGACTTTCCAGACCCTCCCTCCGGACAGGATTAGCAGATCAACATTTTGCGTGTTTGGGTGTAATGACTCCCTCCCTCCCTCCCTCTTAGTGTTATTAGCCGTTAGAAACAAACAGGTGTTTGTTGGCCGGACGCTGACGGGCCCGTTCCTGTAGAGTTAGAGTTCACATGCAGGGGTCAGAGGTCAGGTGGCCCCAGCCCTGTGGCAGCAGGATGTTATAGCCGGCTATCATTCTAATCTGCCAGTGAACACTTGTGTCTGGGCTGGATGTGGAATTAGCGTGACACACGTAGTTTAAGGCGGTAGTTTAACACATCTTTTAACTGGTTACTATCTTGCATCAGTCATTTCAAAGCTTTTTGTGATATTATTCCATGTTTTGCCGATGAAAACAATGCATACAAAACTTACTTGTAGCATCTGATCCACTGAGAGGCGTGGGGAGGGGTTTCCATCCCCACGCCTCTATGATATGTAAATCATGCTGTCGACCACAGAGACAGCATGAGCACCTACTGTGATGAAAAGGATTACAGGCATAATCCGTGCCTGTCGACACACACGCACACACGCACACACACACACACACACACACACACACACACACACACACACACACACACACACACACACACACACACACACACACCGCTCAGATGGTGAAGAAACAGTTTAAATTCATTTGAATAATATGCAGTATTCCTCACCTTAAAACTACTTAAATTATCTAAAGGTGGTCTTACTTTATTTCCAAAATGTGAGGTAGAGCTATTTGTATTGGTGTTGCAAAAGCTATTAATTTGAGTGGAATGTTGTTGGTTTTTGTCTTCACTTCAGTACCCGTAATATGCCCACCCAAGTTTATGGCATAGCTCAGTTTGAGATTACACAGGGGCTCAAGCCACAAACAACATGGAATCTGCAGATGTGTATACGCAGTGCAGCCATGATGCAAGTAGAGTTTGAATGTTGGCGCAGGATGTGTACACAGCAGTGTTTGATGAATGTCTGCTGCTGTCTTAAGGGGGATGTATCGGAGGCCTGAATGCTTGGCCCCGAGGCCTCGGCTGGCTTTCTCCCCGACAGTGTGCTGCTCTTAAATTATGGACGTTACGCTTCTGCTGTTTGGTTAGCGCTACAGGTTTGTGATTCTTAAAAGTAGCTCTCTGGGAAAATCAAAAATCGAGGAATGAAGAGACTGGAGGGAGAAGGAAATAGTAAACAATGGTTTCCAAGTCAAACAAGCTACTATGTCCAGATTGTTTGCCTCCTGTTGAAAGAAAAAGTGTATAAAGCGCATGAGAGATTGTTTTGTCTTATTTTAGTTGTTGAGATTGGGAGATTTAGGTCGTAATTTAGTCTCTGTTTGTGCCAAAAAAATCTGTTCATGCTGCAGATGCCTTGCAGTGTTCTTATTAAAATATTGATATCATTATTGAAAAGCTGTAATTCCATCTATAGTTTTAATGACATTTTGGATGTTTCTTTCCTTATAGAGCCACAACAGCAAGGAGCGCCTGCATTTAAATAATTAAAGAGGAAATAATGCCTCTATAGCATGCCAGACTATGCATCTGCTCACCTGACCTGAACTCAATATTGCATTATTTTTTACAACGTATCACAAACAACCATCTCTGTTTAACCTTTATAAGTGTAAGTGTTTGTATACAATATGTTTCACCTGCTGGATCAGCTGCTATACTGGTGAGATGAATACTATAGTGCAGTGGTTCTCAACCTTTTTTTTTGATGTTCCCCCTGTGGAAATTGTAAGTATCCCCTGAGCAGTGCAAAGCATTTTTGGTTGAAAAAAAGATGTAATACACAGCGCTGTGCCATCAGTGTAGAATATATAAAATTCTGTTTATGGATTTACACTTGTATTTTATTGAATATTTATTAAATAACAATTTTAAAGGATTTTGAATTGCTGCTAATTTTAAATATATTTTCAAAATATACTCACGTACCCCCTGGAGTGCCTTCCCGTACCCCCAGGGTGAATAGTGATATTGTTTTAATCGGTTCTGAGGACAGGCTGTGTCAAGATGAACCTCGCCTCTGGATGAGCCCATGGTCATTTTAATGTGTCACTGTGTCAAGTCACTGGAGGTTAATGGTGGTTTGTCCTCTCGCAATCAGACAGAGATGCTTTTTAGTTAAAATATTTGTTTGCCTTCTCAATCAAGTTGTACGTTACATGCAGTACAGCACTTGTGATGTGTCTGTGTGTGTGTGATTTAAAAACCCAGAAATGATGACAGTTACTGTCCCTTGTCTTGTGTTCCTCTTTGTCTTGTCTGGAGATGGTTTTGGTTTGAAGGGTTGAGGTTTCGGGCCCCCGACAAACAAGAAAGTATTGTCTGAAACCTGAGGCCTCTCAGACGCCAGTGCACGGCAACTGTAACTGTTGGTGACGATCACTGGAATTCACCTCTGAGTTTCAAAATTGGGCCCCTTGCTTTGCCTTTGGTGTTTTAAACCGCTCCGCTGCTCGGAGCCTCATCACTTCTAATCACAGCCGTTTTCTTACAAAGGCCATGAGAGGCTCGCAACCTAGCTGACACCCTGACCTCACTGCACTCATCGCGGAGAGTTGTTGACCTCAAAGGAATTTCATTTAGAAGTTGAATTATTCTCATCGATGAATTGTCAAATCCAAATGTTTAGAGCTAGTTTCATTCCGTAAAACGACAAACCACGAAACCGTGTCCTCCAACCAGTAAAATTGGAGAGGGCTTTAAGCTATTCTTACATGTGCTGACTCTAGCATAACTGGATTTGATTAGTTCGAAAACGATACGCTTGAGCTACGGGCTTCATCTGCCAGTCTTAGGGAGCTTATTTGGATTTGACAGACTCTTCTAGCATGTTTTGATTATGGAACAGTTTTTAACCCAGATATGCTCGTACTTGACCCCCTCCTGCACCCTTCTTACCCTCAGCGACCTCCTCTCTGTCCACCGCCTCCTCTCCTCTTTGTTAATACCAATACTCAATACTCATTTGCTTATATTTTTCGGAATAAATAAAGTTGCTCCCCCCGCTGTCCCTTCATTCCTTTGAAATGAGTTGCACACTTGAGTTGCTTTCCAGCAGTGACAGGCTGTTCTGTTTAAGTGCTCTTAAAATCCACTGCTGTCTGTTGGACACACACACATGCACACACATGCACACACGCACATACACGCACGCACACGCACAAGCACACTCTCAACACCTCCACAACCCATTTCCAAAGACGGGGAAGCATTTCGCGGCATGTGTCTCTGCTTGGACTCTCTCCACCTCCCTCTCCCCTCACATTTCATCATCGCTCCACCTCTTTAATTTCGTCTAATTCTTTCCATCCTCTCCTTCTTATCTTACAGCGTTGGTTGGATAATCACTCTCCATTCATTTCTGATTTCCCCATTGATGTTTATATTTTTGCTTTGAGTGAAGCTTTCTTAGAGTAATACCAGCCGAAGCCTGTTTGTGGGACTGAATCATATATTTCTTTGGGGTCCCACAGTCAAAATACTGAATGTAATGTACAGCCGGTTCAGTAAACTCTGTATAAAGAGGTCATGAGTATTAAGACGCAAACATTTTACATTAAAGATTCTAACACTGCCCTGTTCTCTTCTACATCTGTTTTTGTCTAAGTTTAATATTAACAAGATTTTCCACATATGTTAGATTATCTACTAATTGACATGCCCCAGCTGCAGTGGCTTTTTGGATTTCTAATCTTCCGAATGATTAATATTGGTTGAAGATGAATGTATCAGAACAAAATACATTTGCGCTTTCTTTTGATTAGCACTTTGTCCTCAACTCAGTATTATTATGAGAGCTGAAACGATTACGATTCATTTCTTAAAGCCAAAACAGGATTTGCTGCTTTTATACATAGCAAATTAAATATCTTTGCGTTTGGGACTTTTGGGTGAACAAAACAAAACCCAAGTCATGTGAAGACTTCACCTTGGGCCATGGAGAGTTGTATGGGAAGAATTTGTACTTATGTTTTACATTTCATAGACTAAATGATGAATCGATTATTCGAAGATGAGTTAATAATAGTAAAAATAATCTTTACAGCCGTAGTGATAATCTATGACATGATTCATGACATGATGGTTTATTGTAGTTATTGACATAATTGAAACATTCACAACCACAGACCAGTGAGACTGCAATATGAGAAGACAGAACAGCCTATTGGATAACGTTTTCAGATCTTGAGTTGGGACCAGGTTTCTCTGCAGCTGGACAGCGTTCAACACTGAACTGATGTCCTCATTCTTGGATGCGGCCTCAGGAACATAACCAAATGCACATATAGATGTGTAGATGATGCATAAATGGACTCGGCCCAAGGAAGTTGCCTACTATTGAGCATAAAGCCATATTTACACAGATGTATGACCCTGATTCTCTTCCATTATGCATCACACACACACACACACACACACACACACACACACACACACACACACACACACACAGACAGTATGAAATGATAATGGGTCGGTTAGTCTATATTCTACTGAGGGGGAGACAATGACTGACAAAGACACAAATGACAAGACTAGGATGGGAAGAAATATTTTCACTAGGGAAATCACACTGCAGCTTGTTTTTATATCTAATAATCTATTTAACAGCACTTGATATGAATTGCATGTGTGCCTGCTGGTGCATGTGGCCAAGACCAAACCAAATTCAAATTCTTCCTTTTTACTTTTCCTGTTTTTCTTTCTCTCTCTCACTTCTCATCTTTCTCCACGCTTCTTTTTGTGAGAGCAGCAGTCTGGGCCATCTGCTGGCACGGACTGGCAGCTGTATGGCATGACAGGACTGTTATTACTACTTCAGAAAGATATGGCGGGAGGGAAGGTGGGATGTGGGGCAGGAGAGTTGGAGCCGGAGCTGGAAACAAGCAGAGGGCAAAACACTGTAACCAGAGAACCAGGTTCCAAAAACAAAGTGGTGGTGTGTTTTCTCTACTCAGCTCTTCTTTTCCGTCTCTGCTGTTTTACTCTTTGCTGCTTCAATTCCCTCTTTTTAAACTCCCTGGCACTTGTTGATTATCACGTGGCAACATCTCAGATACTGAATGCAGCGCTAGAATAAAAGCTTGAGATTTCAAATTCTTATTTGTGTTGGGAGGAATTCTAGAACTTCTTTTCTTTTTTTTGTAGTTTATGACGAGTTCAATGCTTCAATTTGTGCTTTTTGAAGAGTTCATTCCATGCTCCCAACGGCTGACTGCAAATACTCTTGGCTGAGGTTGGAGAGATGGTTTGAGGTTACTGGGGGGGTCAGCTGTGCTGTATGGGCCGGAGGGCTATTTGGAAGATGGAAAACAGAGAGGCCGAAAGTGAAATAAAAAAAGAAAATGCAGAGCAAATATAAATGCTACTTGCGGCCACATCACCTGGTGCTTCAGCACATTGTCCTTGGAATTTGGGAACAAATTAGAAACTAAAAATAGAGAGTAAGAGAGAAACAGAGAGGAGGGGAGTGAAACAAATATTTACTAAGAAATTATTCCGTGTGGAATTTCTTTTGGGATTGATGATTGTGAAAAGGTTCCCTTGAAACTACAATAGGGGCCATTGAGCAGCGCAGGCTGAGTGTAAGTGTCAAAGTTGGACCTCATCCAGGGACCAGGTTTCTCTTAAAGCCAGGGAAAGAAAAGACAGACTGTTTTAAGGAAGGACTGGAGAGAAACGCGCACGCGCGCACGCTCGCTCTGTTCTCCTTTTCTTATTTGCATACATGACCATTTGCAGATGCCCGTCCAGAGAAGGAGACAGAAACATGCATGCATTTTTTCAACTGCAGGTAATATTATTATCTGACGTCATCTATGTATCCTGTCAGTTGTTTAACAAGGAGTGTATCCAGTATATGTGTGTATATGTGTGTGTGTATGTGTATATATATATATATATATATATATATATATATGTGTGTGTGTGCATATATATGTGTGTATGTATGTATGTATGTACAGTATGGGTCCTCAGCATCCACCAAGTGAGAAGTAGGTCGTTTGAACCGTTGTTGAAGACTTGAAGGACAGACAGACAGACATACTCCTTCCATTTTAATTAGATGAAAGGCTAAAGCAGGATTTATTCTTCTACAACTTAAACAAAGACTTGTATATTATTGAGAAAATTCAGGATGCATGGAAGTTAAGAAATATGTATACTTTATTCATCCCCAAGGGGACATTTGTTTGTCACAGTAGCAAGCAAGGTTACATAGAACAAATATCAGAATGAAAATACTCCAATATATACAACAAAAACTCAATATATACAACACATTAGCAGAGAGTATTAATTTAAGTGCAAAGTATATGCAGTGTATATGAAGTGTATATAAGTATGTACAGTGATTAACAAACAACAAAAGTGGTGCAAGGGCTATTGATGTTGAATGTTAAAGGTCTAGTATGTAGGGTGTGGCGACATGTAGCAGTAAGGTTGCAGAGTGTAACCAACTGAAATGTCTCCAGGCTCTTTATAGAGCCAGCGTTTGGTTTGTCCGTTCTGGGCTACTGTAGAAACATCTGGTGGCAGCTCCGTGAAGAGCACCTGCTCCGTATATATAAACGGCTCAAATAGATCCACCAAATGCTACACGCTGTTCCTTTTTAAAACAGTAGAGGAAGGACAAATAAGTTTAAACTTTTTGAGCCCCAGGGGGTTTCTCCTGTTATGTCTCGAGGAAGTTTGCTTTCTCTGAACAAATTGATATAATAGGGCCCCCATGACAGGAGTGGTGCTGTTTTATGGGTTTGTGTTGTTAGCATGGGACCTTGCACAACAGCTCCCAGCTATGGGCCAGTGCATGCATGCGTTTGTTTGTTTGTAGGTGTGGGCGTGTGGGCGTGTGTGCGTGTGTGCGTGTGCGTGTGCGTGTGTGTGTGTGTGTGTGTGTGCATGCTGCATCAATCCCCGACCAGCATCCTTCCTATAAAACTCATGGGTGGTCAGCCTGTTTATTGTGTGGGTTTGCAAACAATGCTCACTCATTAGGCTTAGACCAGTGAGTCATTTACAATGTTTAAATACAATTACAACCTTAACAAGAGTGTTTTCAATCATAATCTTTATTTCCATTTTGCCTCCAGCTCACTGCTGGTATGGAAGAATTCCAAGACCTTTTGTCCATTGAAAGCACACATTAAACAGTCTTGTAAATCAAATACATTTGGGGTGGTGGTGCACTTTTATAGAATACTTACACTTTAATTATTAATCATATCACCTTGGAAATTGGGATTGATGATTTTAACAATATTTATCCCCATGTTAACAGCATGGCTCTGTAGTTTATGACCAAATAACTGAAGAACTGATGGCATTATCATCAGCTGTTTATTTCCAATTAGCGAATATCAACATGCTAAATTGATGGTATACATACATAGACTGGATAAAAGAAGTGGAGACGGTCACTGTGACGTCACCCATTAGTTTGTGGGTTGCCGTCTTGAAGCTTCAAATTAAACACTTTGGCTGTAGCCATCTTGACTTTTTGCAATCAGTACTGACACGAGAGGGTTACAGTTTGAAGACTAAAACAAGGACAACTCCCAGTGGTATCAAACTGTTAATCACAATGTAGCTGTACCTTAAGGTATACCCTGCTCTATGGTCTATTGTTCTCTACTAAATAGAATTTTTTTACTAAATGAACTGCGACCACTATTGAAATGTATTAAGCACAAATGCACAAGCGCATGTACACACAGACACACACAAACTGACTTATGTGTTGCTGATATCCAGGATAATTACACCTACACTTGTGCCTTTGTTCCCTTCTTTTTCTTGGACTCCCCCTCCTGTGATCTCTCCCGTCACACTGTTGAGTGATGGCTTAAAAGGAAAGGGAAGTTAATGACAAACATAATCCCTCCCCGCTGCCTGTCAAAAAATCCATCCTCTTACAAGCAAAAGGTGGAAACTACAAAAAAGAGAACTCAAGCCGTTTTATTTTTGGATATTCATTTAATGATAATATCACTCTTTTTCACTTGTACAAATAAATTCACAAAATTAAAAAACAAATGAATGACAACAGAGAGCTTCCCAAAATAAACAGGGAAAAATTAACAATCACATCGAAAATAATTTTGGTTATCTTCAATGTATTCTATTTCACAAACAATTATTCCAGTTGCATTTGTTTGTGTGGGTTATAAAGACATGTTAGCAGGGAACTGTTAATTGTGCTCTGGGAATACTGTAGGTAGGTAACTTTACTGACATTCACAGATGTGTCTTTGGTGCGTTTGCCTATAGGTAGCGTTGTTCGGTGCTTAAAGCACTCCGTGACATGCGGGCAGATAGCGAGGGTAACTGATAGTAACTTGATGTCTGCAGTTCTTTGCACAAGACAGAACACGTACTTGCATTATCACTGAAGTTGACAGATCCACACACACACACACACACACACACACACACACACACACACACACACACACACACACACACACGGTTACTTTGAGTCCTTCTTTGCCCTTTAATCACAGATTTGGATCTTCGCACAATAACCTTCTGTAGATCTCCCACTCTGCAGGTCTCCTTGTCCTCTACATAACGGTATAAAGAAGGCTGTTCCTCTCATGGACATAGTCGTGTTAGGTGTAACTGAGCAAAACTGGGACCCTCCTTGCCAAGGAGAAATTATGCATAGCACAACCACTATTTGCTTTGCTTGTTGTGGGCCAGGCCAAGTAACATGATGTACATGAATTGTTGTTTCGGGATAAAACTGAGTTTCCTTTGCGGTAAATATAAATAATAAATTAAGTCTCTAAAGTTCTTTTGCTGTGTAGTCATTTGAGTGCTTACTGTAATTGAAGCAAGCTACAAACTGTATGGAATTTAGTGCAGCACTGAAACAGAAGGGGGTTCATTCAACTGCTTCCCTCTGTACCTTTTGTAATCCTGCTTACCTTCTTTCTTCCTTTGTGGTGGCAAAGCAGACTGAGAGCTTCAGAACCGAGAAGGGGGATTTAGTCTTGAGTCTGTCCAGACTCACATCTACTTAGACTGTCTGACATTCTGGGGGTAAAGCCCTTTGATTGACTTTGCTGGTACCAAACGAGTTTTAATCTTCAAAGATTTTAATCTGCTGTTTTGTCTGTTAGTCACAAGAAGTGTGTGTGTGGGGGAGGGAGGGAGAGACTATAGAGGGCTATTAACAGTCAACATTTTGTACAATAACATTTAACATAAAGAGACAGGTATAAAAAAACACATACAAAAAGTTTTTTAAAGCCAAATAAAGAATACAAGCATATTTTCTCTGTATAACTTCATTTGGTGTCTTAAAGGTCATTCACAGCGAGCACGGATCCCTTTGGGGTAGTACTGAAGCGTTACAACATGCAGCAAAAACAATTGCTGATATAGTGTTTAGTTGGGCTGTCCTGATGGGGAAAGGGCAGCACAACCCCATTTCAGTGCACTCTCCTTTCTGAACAGATAAAGGAAGGCCTGAGGTCGCCATGTCCCTTAACTCTAGGTTTCAGCCAATCACAACACACCATCAGTCCCAGCATCACAGCATGGGAGCTGAAAGGTTGCCATTCTAGCAATGGGAGTGAGGAAATATTGTTAAAGCAGAATGGATGTAAATGGAGTAGAGGCACTTTCAATGCTTTTTTTAAGTCCAAACCATTGTTTTTGTGCATGTTTAATTAAAGTCTACTCAAGACAACCGGAGGGCATTGAGTTAAATATATGTCCAGTTTCTCCTTTGCTGTTTTGCTGGTTTGATACCGTGTCCTCCACTTTCACAACTCCATTTGCCGCTCTCTGTATTTCACCCGCGGGGAAAATGGAGGTGAAGAATTCAAACCCTCCTTTAGGTCTGATGAGTCAAAGTCAGGTGTCAAAAGTAGGAGGGCTTGTGTGAAGTAATATTGTTATTTGATGTACAGTGATCCTGTAGAAGCAACTCCTCATATTCCAGATTGCCATTCTGAACAGCAGGTTCAGGGATCATAAGTTGGGGCTGTTTCTGAGGCAGTGCTCCATTGTCCACACCAGCCTTCACTCCATCCAACTCTAGCTCGGAGGGCTCACATTCTAGGTCCAGGTGGCCCTTGGCTCTTTTCCTGCGAAGATAGCATACCACTCCCACTGCTATTGCTATTAGTACCAGCAGTAGCAAGATGGCAATTGAAGGCACCAGCATAGTTGTCAACCTCTGGTCGTCAATCTGTTGACGACGGTTGCTGACACTTTCAGCGACCGTATGGGCTTCGGTGCAGACACGGTCTGTGCCACTAGGGGCACCTAGTGGACTGGCACACACTGTGTAGGTGGAGTTGGGCTGCAGGCCTCTGAGTATATACTTTGGGAAGGTTGCTGGCAGGTTGAGTTGCATCGGCCTGCGGTCTGGCCCAGAGAGATTACGATAGGTGAGGCGGATTCCACGGATGTAAGGCCGCATTTCAATGTAGCGGCGAAGATCCAGCAGGATTGAAGTTGTGGTCGCTTGATGTGAGCTGATGTCTGGTGCATCAACACTGACCGTTGCCATGGGGACGTCAGCTTCAGGTGGTGAAGGCGGGTGATGGTTTTGAACTTCACAATACATGCCGGAGGTGCCATGTGGACAGGTACAGTCTACCTGACCATGCTGGTCCAACCGACAAGTACCCCCATTCAGACAGGTGTGAGGGGGACAGAAATGCTCCTCCTCGCCTTGGTCCATACTGCTGCTACTGGGGGATGCAGGGACAGGGGGCAAGGGAGAGTCATCTTTGATTGTGGGGTTGTCACTGGCCCTGGGGACTAGAATAGCTCTAGTAGTACTCAGGAGGGTAGTGACAGGAACAGGCAGGGTAGTGGTAGTTTTGACAGTACTAGTTGTGACTGTAGTTGTAGTAGGACAGCCCAAATCCCTGTGCTCCAGTCTTTCCAATACCTTTCCGGCATTGATTAGTGGGAAATGGCAGCGGGTCTCCTCTGTTCTCTCCAAGGTGATGCTCTGGGCTCTTAGCCATCTTGGGAACCATGCTAAGGTACAGATACAATTGAAGGGGTTCTCTGCAACTGTTAGCTTTCTGAGGTGGGGTAAGAGTTGGGGTAACTCTTCAGGAAGGCCCTGCAAACTTAGGCTGCTAATGTCCAACTCCTGCAGCTCTCCAAGGTTCTCCAGGTCCTGAACCTTAAGAGGGCCCATTGGGTTCCAAGCCAGGCTGAGGTGAATCAGACCCTGGGTCTCCTTTAGTGCTGAGGGGAAGGACTCAAGTAGGTTTCCTGAGATGTCCAGCTCGTGGAGGTTCTTTAGACTAGATATGAGCTCCTTATTCAGGCTGATGAGTCCCACACCACCCAATTTGAGTGACTCAAGGTTTGGGGTGTGGAGATCTGAAGGACCCAAGGTGGGTAAGACATTGAAACGAAGGTCCAGCAGCAGTAGTTGTGGCATTGAGAGAGCAGGCAGAGATGTCAGCTGATTGCCTTGCAGTTTGAGTTCCAGCAGGTGCTCCAAGCCATTAAAGGCAGCAGGGTGGATGGTCTCGATATGATTACTGTACAAATAAAGACGCTCGAGCAGTGCCATACCCTGGAAGCATTCCTCTGAAATGTGGGTGATCTGGTTGGATGACAGGTCCAGGTTTCTCAAAGAGGTCAAAGGTTCAAACACCCTATCAGTAAGTTCAGTCAATTTGTTTTGACTGAGGTCCAGCATCTCCAGGTTTTCCATGCTATCAAAGTCCTCAGTTGTCAAGCCCTCAATGCCATTGGCAAAGAGGTAGAGACTTTTTGTGGATGGGGGCACTCCCATGGGAATGGTAGAGGAGCGTCTCTGGAAACACAAGATGGAGTCTGGCGTGGAACAGGAGCAGTCCTCTGGACAGTCACTGGACCGGGTGCCATCAGGAAGGATGAGGAAGAGCAGAAAGGGCATCAGTGGAGCGAGAAAGACCTTCATGGTGCAGACTCTTTCTCTCTCCAGGCTCGGCCTATAACAAGAGAACACATCATATGTCAATCACCTGCATAATCATCCAGAGAAATATATAGTAAATACTGACAAATTGTAAACAGGATACAACAGTAGTATGGGCACGTTTTGAGTTTAGGAGCATCCAGCTGTTGCACCAAGAACTGAGAAACAGATGCAGCATAATGTTACATTTCTTGAACAATCTAAATTGTCTCCCTATAGTATAAACTGTAGTTTCTAAACCAGCATAGGTCAGCTATTGATGCACTGTGAGGCTTTTTATTGTGTTTCAAAGAGTGAGATTACTATCAAAGGTTTAACTATGCATAGCCAGTGATCAAAGTCAGTATTTTGTCACAAGGTTTCTCAAACAATAGGGCTGTAGGCGTGACATCAGGCTTCAGAGGGCGTTTTCTGCTATACTCTAGATTGACATAGTGGCGTCTAGCCACACTTTTCTGGTTAAAGGAGTGCCAGATTCTTCTTGGAATAATCTGTGGAATAGATAGTTTGGAGCACGCCAACACCATTGTTTCTAATGATCCTACAGAATGCTATGTGGGTGTGCATGACCACAGCCACACATGCATATATATGACAATACATGTTGGTGTTAAATAGATAAATGTATATTTGTAAGCCGCCCACTGCTATTTACTGTCCTGCACACACTGTGGTTGTAGTGGGGTCACAGTGAACCGTCCTCCCTATGTTTATGACACACTTCATAGCATATGAAACAAAAAGGCACACAGCAGCAAAGAACAAATCCAATACTTTGTTTCTGAGATGATGTATCAAAGTGAAAACACAGTGGCTCTGAAAAATTTTCCGTCCCTTCAGAGCCACTGAAACAGTGAAAAGCTTGACACAGGCCCTCTCAATGATTCACCATAAACACTGCTCTTTTCTCTCCAGTTTCATATAACCATATGTCAACTTTGTTTGGCTGTATGTCTGCCATGTTGCACGTGGCCACGCATCTGTGAATAATTTATTTGTGGCGTTCTAAACTTGGAAAGACGCTTTCCGATAGGACTGATCTGCTTCTCTGACCATAGACACTTTATAAATAGCACGCTTTTTATGTTGACGGCCAGTGGTGCTGCTTGCCAAACAAGTGTCTCTAATTCTGAATGAAATATACAGAAATGGAAAAGAGTACTGTAGATCATCAGGAGATATATGTTACTGTGATTTAAGCCTATTTCACCTGAACCCAAGCCTTCCAAAACAAACGCCCTGGTAGAGCATCAACAACTCAGTATTTGAAAAGGAGGGAGGGGATGATGGATAGGACAGAGGAATGAGGGGAGATAAAGAAGAAACTAGTTGCCGACAGGAGTCTGCATGGCAGTTTATCATCTTCTGCTATCAAGTAAGACGGCCTTGGGGGGAAGAGGCAACATCTCTATCTGTTGACCATTTCTCTTCTTGAGACGGCTGTTTTGTCTTTCCTTTTTTTCTTCTTTTTTTTAACTTCTCAAGGAGTAGAAAGCACTTCTTTGTCCGTAATGGCACCAACAAAAAACACCCAATATTCCCCATGTGTCCTGTTATTACTTCAGTTAAAGTCACAATCTAAATTTATTGATTTGGAGGTGAGGGTAGTACAAAAAGTTGTCTACAAACTTTTTGAACATTTATGACGCCCCCACTGTATGTTGGTTGACTTGAATGCTTGAGGGAGCTTATACCCTATAGGGCCTTGAATGGTGCAGCAAATACCTGAATGAAAAGCCAAGTATGTGTGACTTACGGTTTTGCACAGATGGAGCTCACACATAGAGAACATTCTGTTCGAGCACAGTATATATATATATATATATATATATATATATATATATATATATATATATATATATATATATATATATATATATATATATATATATATATATATATATATATATATAAATTATACAAACATTGAACAAGGCTGTAGAAGCACTGTTGTCGTTTTACCAGAATCTGTGTGTTCATACGTGTTGGGAAATAAATGCACATATTCTGTATAATTGCCTTGCCTATATGCAAATCTTATTTTTCTTATTTATTTCAAAATTGATGTATTTTTATTTAATTATTGGTGTCAATGCCAGCTTCGTCTGTCTTCTGTTAATAGAGAAACATGTACTTATCTCAGTGTATGTTACAGTAGCATCAGAGCTGCTGCCAACTTAAATAATGTATCCTTTTTGAAATTAATTTGCTGCTCTTTCTGTTTAATCACTGCCTCAAATGTCAGAACTTGGAGAGGAGATCAAGGGTTTTTGGGGAGGATTTGAGGCGGAGGAAGGGTATCATCACATCATACCACAGCTATGGCATGTATTTTCCTTCTCTTTCAGCATACTTTTCTTTCTGCTCCTCCTTGAAATTGCAGCCTCCTTGGAAAGATTCCCTGATGTCTTATTTTTCCTTCTCCAGTATATAAACTCAATCATGGCATTCCCCTAAAAACCCACTGCCAACGGGTTACTCTTATTATTCAGATAACTCTTTCAGACAGGGCAAAAATGTTATTCTGTGCAGCCAGACGTCAATAACATGACCCCACTCAAACCTCGAGGCTTGATTGAACAAAGCAGCCCCGACTAACAGCACGGAAAAACTACCTGAACTTTAGCAGTCATGCAGAAAAGTTGGACCTGCTAATTGTTGCAGTTGTTAATGGAACGTCTTGTCCAGAAAGAAACAATAACATCTGATTGCCACAGCTTGCGGTCGACTACAGCTGAAAGGGTTGCAGTTATCCCATAATTTACTTTAACAGGTGAGTAATTACATGTCCAAAGTTGTGAAGAATCTTTGAGACATGCCTCAGTTGTATGAGAAAAGTCAAAGGTAAGAACATTTTAATTGTAGTAATCATTAATAACGTGTTCTTCCACTTTTAATAATGATATGTATCAAAGTACAAATTTAACGCCTGTGCTTTCAAAAACGGTTCTTTGGCTCAAAACGGTTCTTCATGGAACCGTTAGTCTTACAAAGAACCCTTGAAAACCCGGGAAAGCAAATTATTCTGGGTACAACCTCAGCCCTTCAGAAAGAACAAATTTGGAACCCTGATTTATATTCTGATAGAAAGTGTGGCTGCTTTGTCTGTGTACAAAAACCAGGGTGTGTACAAAACAAGGGTGTGTACAAAACAAGGGTTTAAATGGTTTGGGAAAATCAAGCTGAAGCGCATGCAGAAGTGTATCTGTCAAAGAGAGTGTCCCCATACTTTATGTTAAAGAATGCCTGTTCAGAACAAACACGGTATTCTCTCTGGTTTTTGTCTGAGAGAAGTATCATAATATGGGACTGAAGTTGCCCAAAAGAATGCAATCTCATTCCTTCCGGAGATGTAGAAACCTGACTTTGGTACAATATATCAGGGCCTGAGGGTTCGGTGCCAGAACATACAACAACATCAAGGCAGCCATGAGGAGAGCAAGATAAAACTGAGTATTTTTCTTAGAAACTTAACATGGTGATTCTAACGTGGCTCCCCGGGGCACATTGTTTATTTGAGTGTGCTCATTCCAAACTGGGCCACGCACATCTGATAAAGTGGAGGAGAAACTGTGGAGGATGTGGAGGAGGTCAGTCAGTGAATACTGCCAGGTCACAGATAAACCGAAGCTTGCTAGGTTACAGTCTCCTGTTTTCTTTCTTTCTGGATAAGAGTGACTTGTGCAGGTCTTATCAGTGGGTAAGATAAGGCACAATTGGGGCATCACTACAGTTTGGAGCCACAGTATACCGTCGTGCTGAGCGACTCCTGGCTGTGTGGCTTCAGTGTTTTGAAGTGTGTGCAGGTGGAGGGCCCAGAGAGAGAGAGAGAGATAGCAGAAAGACAGGCTTGTCATCCTGCATGAGGAGGAATGCCCCTCTCCCTCCTTGCCTTCCTCCTCCTCCTCCTCCTCCTCCTCCTCTCTTGAGTTGTAATTTCCTTTTTGCTCCCCTGCGCGCTTGTTGAGACATTCCTGAGACCGGCAGCAGCTGAGTTTGAAAAAGTGAGTTTGTCTATCTCACTGGCTTGGCATTCAGAGATTAACCGGGAGCCATTTGGGGTTTATAAACAGACGATGGATTGGATAAGTTATGGCGCTGCTTATATGAATGGGCATTCAAATATCTTCATGACCAGATCTGTTCACTAACAATTCTTGTTGCATCTCTGTTTTCTTAATGCATGTGTTGAAGTTTTGTGGGTTGTATTGGAATAAAACGTGTTGGCTGATAAGTACGTGGAATCACCCCAGGGGCAGTAATGATAAAGAGAAAATGAAGAAAGAACAGTGTTTGCGCAACACTAAGTAAAATACAGCCCCTTGAAAAGAAAAATGAAAGAGGCAATAAGAAGGGGAAAAAGGAAGAAAAACATTTCCCTCTCTCCCTTGGCTCACTTCTTTTCCTGCTTTTTCTTTCTCTTGAAGATGAGTAGGACAAGAAAAGAAAAGCAGGGGAACAGTGGAGACAAAAGCAGGGTTCTGTCAGCAGGGGCACCGGGGTGGAGAGCTGGATAAGGCCCGGCTTTGGGAGGGTGAAGTGGGTTTCAGCAATTAAATCCCGGCAGGCCAAGCGTCAAGAGCCCTTATCTTCAGAGCTGAAGGCCAACGCTGAGGGGCAATGAAGGTTACAAGAGGGGGAAGAACACTGCGGTGTGTATGTGTGGGTGTGGAGGAGTGGCTGGTCACTGTGCACTTGCATAATTCAGCAGCGACTACAGGGGGCCACCACGCCAAGTCACAGTAAGGGGATAAGGCTGCACACTACAGAGTGCATACTCCCATCAAAGAGGCCCCTTCTCTTCTGTGACTTAATCTATTAAAGGAACAATACTTGTGGTATGTGCATTAGAGTATGATCTACAGTGTTGTAGGTCTTGGGGTTTAATTCACTGTGATGCACTAGCTAAAATATATTATTACGGCAGCTCCTCGTTTAGATTTACTATAGTAGCACAGAAACATTTATTCACAATGGTTGTAAATGATAATTTAGGTAGCCCAAAAAAATAAAATAATCCCATGACCCTGGCCCGGTGAGAAGACAAAGGACTACTTCTCTTAACACACACTCCCACATCCTAATCCCTATCTACTGTCAGCGACGTCCTTGCCACAGCTGGACCTCGTTATCACCGATGCAGTGTGGGTTATCCGTCAACATGACAAAGGGGTCGAAGAGAGAGGTGGTACGGTGAAACAAGAGTTGGGTAGAATACCCGAGGATGAAAAGATTACTTATGGAGCAGCACAGAAGAGAAGGGAGCATGTTTGTGCAGAAACACGTAACGCAACTATGAGTTAACAAATGCCAGCTATGCTAATGTCGGTCGGTTGGTATGCCTGCAATGCTGTGAAGTATTTGTTACAGGTGTGTGCTACTGTCGCACTATTGTAGTGCTCTATTACTGTTATACCTGTTAATAAGACGGTGTCACATAAGCAAACAGAATATGTATGATCCGACAGGAAGCCATGTTTGAAGACGGAAACATGTTGGCCTTATCCTCATTCAAGTTTTCCATTTAGGGGCTTTGTGGTGCTCTAGGATTTTGGCAGCATAGTAGGAATGTAGATTTGTTTTACTTTTATTTATACAGAAAATAAATCACGTAAAAGCTAATGGCTATTTTCTTTTGTAATTTTCTCCTATCAATGTATTTTAGAGCTTGGATATATCAAAAATGCTTACGTTTGTGAAAAGACAAACGGATTAGGTGTCTTAACATAAAGGCTGGCCTGCGTAAAGCTTATATAATGCCGGTAGTAGCCTTTCTAAAAAGAGAAGGTATTCCAAAATATGCTCTAATTAAATGTGCACTTTCATCAAGGTCAGAGTACAAACATATATGGAGGAAAGACTTGTATGTCCGTCACTAGCAATACTCATCGTGAAGCCACTATATCATTGCAATGCTTTGTAGTGGTATGAAGGAAAATTAGGAGCCATAATAGATTTACAATATACTGCACCAACAAAGCTTTCCAACTGATTTCAGCCTGACAAGACCCTGTAATAGTCACATCTATCTTGCATCAGCTGTGGCTGACCCTTTGATTGATATCAATATGGGTTTTGTTTTAATTAGTAACTTAACCAGCATGTTGGCTGCCTCCTAGTTACAGAACTTATTTTTGTTTTCCTTCCCTCATTCTACGCTTTTCGCTCCCTACACTCTGCACTCTGTCTAAATAGAGCTTCTTGTTGGTGTGAAAGGCGGCCCTTTTCATCTCAGGATTTATGCTTTTAACCAGACCCGCTTATGAGGACAGTGTGAAGCCTTACCATTAGAGCCTGCAGCTGGGGGACTTGAAAGAGCATAATATACAGTCCAGGGGTGAATGGGAGGGTAGTGAAATAGTAAAACTCTAAAAAACAATGAATATTTGTTGCACTATAGGAGGGATACGGGGCAACTCTGTGTTTGTTTTTCTGATCCAGGCCGGTAGTTACATCTTGCAATTCTGTTTGTGTTAAAAAAAACTTTGTTTGATTGTAAAATGGAACATTCATTTTAACAAAAAAAAAAGAAAGAAACACAAAAGTCAAACATTTGTTCCTAGGCAGAGTTCATCTGGTCAGATAGCATCAGTCCAAAGGACAACAATGTCTGTGAACCAGTGAGGCACAGAGCGACTCCTTGAGGTCAGAGGTCAGGCTGAGATTAATGTTTCCACTGCTGCTCAGTATTCTGTGTCTTCTGTTGTAACCGTGGCCCAGACGACACAGATAACAGGCCCTGTTCGACACGGACACACAGCCAGCTCCGGTTACACACACGTACACCTGAAGCTTGCTGGTCCTCGTCTCCACAACAGGTGCTTTCTCCACTCCTCCAGGGCAACATGAAACTCAAAACCTCTGGAGCGTGTCTGAGTAAAAGATGCGACCTGCGCCGAAGCTCCAGCCGTAGGCGGCTGCACACTTTAGAGCAGAGAGCAGGGGAGAGGGGAGTGGAAGCAGGCCGAGGTGGTCGGCCGGGCCGCCAAAGTAGACCAGGACTGGGACTCGCAAACGGCAAGTCTGATACTCTGCACTTTCGAGCAAAGAGGTCAGACACTTAGGACCATTTCCTTTTGTTTTAGTCCTGCTTTTTTATTTTTATAAAGGCACAGATAGACCCTCTTCTTCTTCTCCTCTCTCTTTCTCTCTCTCTCTCTCTCTCTCTCTCTCTCAGTTTACACACAGTGTCCTCTTGTTTTGCCCGCGAAGGGTTGTCTCAAAACAGACACCCGTCTTTTATCACTGCACCCTGCCCTGTGGCCTCTCGGGACAGATAGTCGTTGAGGTCACAGTCCCATCGCATCTGTCTGCGATCTTCACCACAGGACTCTCACGTTACACAGACACAAAGGATGTCAGAGCGTGGGCCTCATCTTGTTTTATTATTTTACTGTGATGTTTGCACAACTTTTGTCAATCCCGTGCCTCCTTTATGTTGTCTGTGGGCTAAACAGCATGACCCCACTACTCTGCTGAGTCTACCTTTTGATCTGGCTTGAATCAGTCACAAACAACAACTGTGCCTTCTCTTACTCTCTCTGTCTCGCTCTCTTTATCCCCGGCAGCAAACCACACCCCTGCAATAGTTACAGTCCAAAAGGACAACATCACCAGGAAACGGTAAATACGGCACCCTCGCGTCACAAAGCTGGACTTTCTTCAGGCCTTGCCTTGTGCATGACTGAAGTTGTCTGGCTCCCTGACCCTAGAAGCAGTGTGGTCCAGAGCTTTGTCGTCCCGTCAGAGACACCCGAAGCGAACTGGTCTCCCCTCTCGTGCAGGGACAGGGCAATGTTTGTGCTGTGTGTGTGTGTGTGTGTGTGTGCTTGCGGTGAGCAGTGGCTGGGCGGACCAGTTTTATCACTCAGCCACAAGCCTGGAGTGATGCGCACACTCCGACACTCTGGCTACCCTTCTGACATTTCTTCCAGTTCCAACATTAATTCAATGTTAGTCTGTCACCTGACCTCATGATCTTTATCTACCTGGTGAAAAACAGAATGTTTATATCTCTAAGCACCTTTTTTATATCACTGATAACAATAGAAGGTGGGAGTATTTCCCTCATTGTCAGGACATCTTTGGACAGAATGCTTGAACTATCATTATTGTTGTCTTTGTATAGAAGATCAAGGGATGGCCCAAGCTGGATATTGGCGCCATTTTTGCCTTTGTCCTTTGTTGCAACCGCCCTGTGTGCGAGTTCAAAATGGAGCTCCGCTAAATCAAAGGGTGTGTATGAGTCAGGCGGCAGGCAGGCACACCGACTGCCTGTAGGAGCGGCTGACAGGCAGGCCGACTATCCTTGTTAGACAAACAATGTCACACGTACTCGCTGAGGAAACACTCGCACACATGATCCCTCAACCTGTCTGCTCGTCGGTCTGTGTGCGTCTGGATCATTTTTCCACTTATTTCTTTTCACATACTGTCATTACTTATCTGAGCATCTCCTCTGGCCTCCAACAACTTAAATGGGCCTCGACTGAGTCTGATTCAGTCAAAACGCTGTCAATGAATGTGCACACAAACACTTGTCCAGCTAACAGGTGCCACTTCTTGTTTAAAAACGTCCTGCAATTATTTCTAAGATCCCCTTCTTCGACCGTGTCACCTTGTCTTCCTCTTGCTCCTCTGCTCACCTCTTTCCTCTCTCTCAGGTTTGTTCATGTAGCTGGCAAGGGTATGACAGGAATCTGAGGAACAGCCCTGCAGGGCCTCGTAGCAACTATGTAGCTGTCAAAGTGTTCATTCGGCTGAGGACCTTGAGAGAGCTCAAGGCTGAAGTCGGAATAGTAAACAGAAATATAATGCAGCGCTTGTGCTAACAGGTAAACTTATTTACCTTGTTAAAATGCAGCTCAACATCAAAACTTCACACACAAACTCACATCTCATTGGCACAGAGATCTGGTATAAGGTACAATTAGGTGAAGGCTTACAGAAGAAAGAGATCTTACAGAGCTCTTCCTTATTTGGTGAGAGTTGGCTGAAGTCTAAGGCAATAAAATGTGAAGGAGGATTACAATGTCAGCTAGAGGAAGGAGGCAGGTGATTTATTGATTATTGGATGTTCACAATAACTCATGACCAGTTTGGTAGTCCATGTTGTCGTTGATTGATGGTTGAAAGTAAGTCTGGGCGATATGGAGAAATATAAAATATAGTTACAATATATTGTCTTCTAACCCTTTTTTAAAGTAAGATTGAGCCATGTCCATTTTCAGTTAGTCAGTGACATTAAATCAGAAATGTTGGAAGCGTACAGTGAACTTTCCATTTTAAAGGCAGGCGTTGTGCAGTGCTACCTGTTTTTCAGGCCCCTAACTTCACACCCTCACCTTTTCCACGAATTACCGTTTCTGATTTTTCTTGTCATTCTGGCCCGCAGGCTTTTTCCTCCTAATGAATATGTGCCACACAAACAAGATTAATGTGAAACGGAGATCGCTGCTGCTGATCATGTCACAAAGGAATTTATTGTGAAACGGCTGCCTGTGTTGGTGCCGCGCCAGTGCCGCGGAGGCTGGCTGGCCAAGGCAGCACAGATCCCCTGCCCCCAACACCGACATGACTCTTCTTCATGGCCTCGGGTTGCCCTGCCTTTATCACCTGTACCAACACTTGTTTATCACAGAATTGCTACCACAGTGTGATTTTTCTATTCGGTATAAATGACAAGCACCAACATAAGTCTTTAATCCGTAGTTTGATAGTCACATTGACATGCGTACGCCACCGATTAAACTAGTGAGCACTACTACCGTAGCGAGTGTAAAGACATCCGTCAGCGACAGTCTATTAAGACATCAAAGTTGACCCTCAACCCTACAATTGCCTGCAGCAGGTGCTCACTACCAGGAGATTCCTCATATCCAGCACATACAAGGAGAGAGAAGAGGGAGAAGGGAGAGGAGAGTAGTGACAGTGGAGGAATAAATAAGTGAGCCCTCTGAAACCTCTTCCCTGAAGGCTTAAATCTACTGAGGAATTAATTGTCCATTTCTTAGACATAAATTTGAACTCTTCTAATTCCCACATCTTAGCGGCATGATCTGCTTATGATGTATGTTCTACATGGAGAGGCTGCTCTATTATACACAATCGTACAGACACAAACCTATAATAAGTACGATCCTTTAAAAGAAGGTGTCTTGGTGTTGTTACGAGGGATATTTATGACTTCAGTAGACGGGATTTGTGTCTGTATGTCTGTGCCCTATGGGTTAGTCAGTCACACTATCATGAACAGAGAACCTGAGACGACCTGTCAGACTGCCACACAGAAAGAGACAGGGGGATGACTGATGCTTTGTTATTGTAACAGTGAATGGCAATTTGTCTATATAAAGAGCAGTTTGTTAGCTTTCACATCCGTTCATACACGTCATTAGGGGAATACAGTAGATTCCTGAGCTGACCTGTAACACACAGAACAATGCCTACCTGTGTGTGTGTGTGTGTGTGTGTGTGTGTGTGTGTGTGTGTGTGTGTGTGTGTGTGTGTGTGTGCTCTGATGTCAATCTGTTTGTGTTTGAGTATCTGCATTTCATGGAGGAGCACCTTTGTTTGCTCTTGCTATGTTTGCTTTTAGATTAAAGCAATATTAGCCCACAATTATACGTGCTCACCTTGGTGTCAGGACATTAATGAGCAAAAAGGCAGGTAAGACACACGCAAGATGTGCTTTAACTAGTCGGTACCCGGCTTTGATGTTGAAACTCAAAGGATTAAGGCCCAAACTGTTTATTTTGGCATTGAAGAGTTGCTTGTATAGCAAATAACTTAAAGCACTAAACGCAAATGCCTTAACCTCAGAATGGGAACTGGGCTCCTCTGTTTTCCCTGAGGACGAAGCGGCTGCTCAGAGAGACATGCAGGAGCTGTAAGGCAATTAGCGAGAGTAGCGGTGCGCGTCCGGAGGTCCGAGGCTATGGTCTTGTCCCGCGTGTGTGTGTGTGTGTGTGTGTGTGTGTGTGTGTGTGTGTGTGTGTGTGTGTGTGTGTGTGTGTGTGTGTGTGTGTGTGTGTGTGTGTGTGTGTGTGTGTCTTTACAAGCGCACACAGTTCCTGTCACAGCTCATTGACAACTAACACAACACAGGAATGAGGGTGAGGGGTTTGTAAAGTAGAAAAGAAAGTCAGAGCGACGGTTTTCAACACAGACGCAATAATAGGCGATAACCCCGGCACATATAGGAGGTTTATTAGTTTTTGTTTTTTAGTGTTCGATCAATAGTCTGCATATGTAAAACAACAGAAACATTATTTGTTTTCTTAGTGGGACTTTGTCCTGAGGGGATCTTACACATAAACCACACTGTCAGAGAACTGAACATTCAGTGCAACTGTGCAGCTCATTGACATTTCGTTTATAATTAAAAAAAAAACCTTTACACCAACTAGATGTTTTCACGGTTACATGAACCGAGAAGTCTACACTCGACCCACTTCTTCATAACTCCAGCAGGCAGACAGTCCCGGTAAACTCCAAACTTTTCCCTTTCCCCTCTGTCTGTAACCCTACACAGCCGCACTGTATCTATTAAATGCCGTGTGTGTGAAGAGAGCTGCTCTTGTTCTCCTGCCAGTCGTGTTAAGACGCTCAGAGTTGCGTGAAAGGACCCTGTTGAGGAAGCCGGGTGTTACAGTTAACACAATAAGGACCGCCTACAGCGTGTAATTTGGGTTTATAGATGCAAATATTCAAAGGAGTATATTATTATTATGACGGGTGTCTTTGCTTCCGTTGTGCTTTTCTTTTTTCTTTTTTTTGTATTACAATGGAAATGTTATTCCTGGAAGGTTCGTATCCTGGTACCCGGCCACATCTTATTCATAATGTTAGATTACATGTATTGCTTCACTCACCCAGTGAAGAAGGTTCCTCCTCTACGCACGCTCCACTTTTTCTGGTTTCAGGTCTTCCTTCCCTGGAAACAACACAACAGTTTGTAGCCGTTAGCCATACGACTTATTTGGAATCCAGCCCCCCTGTCATGCATTGTTTGCAAGCAAGACAGGAAGTTTTTTGCCTGTTAATTGGTTGGATTCCAGCCGAGTGCTGAGTGCTGGCAGGCCGAGTGGCAGCACAAGAGAATGACAGAGCGGGAGAGGAAGAATGCAGGCCGACCGCTCTCCAATCTGTCAGCTCCTTGTGCTCTGGTATCGCACATCAGCCATGGCCCGAGAGTGTGTGTGTGTGTGTGTGTGTGTGTGTGTGTGTGTGTGTGTGTGTGTGTGTGTGTGTGTGTGTGTGTGTGTGTGTGTGTGTGTGTGTGTGTGTGGACTTCCTAAGAAAACATGAGACTGTTTCTTTGAGCCCCCATGTGTTGCACTGTGTTTATAGCACAGTTTCTGGTGTGATCTGCCAGATTAATTGAGTTTCACTGTCTTAAACTGTTCCTGAATGAGGTGTTCATCAAACGTAAAAGTGATATAAATTGATATTTTTCCTACAAAGACTGACATTTAACTGAATTTGACAATTTTGCTAATATTTCAAAGCAGGTATAACATTTTTCCTTTACTGATTTCCTTTTTAGAGTTCTCAATAAAGGGACGTGTGCGTGTGCTTTACCGCAAGTATTTTGATTAAGTGTGTGTGTGTGTTTGTGTGTGTTTCAGACAAGTAGGGGCCCTCGGTTCTCTAATGAAAGCCAAGAGCAGCTTTAATTGTATGTGATGTCAGCTGGCAGGGCCCAAATTGACCGCACTGTTTGTGTGTTTTTATTGATTAGCGTCTCATTATCCGTGACAACAGAGGGGTTTGTGCGTGCGCCCATTTGTTTGTTTGAATGAATACAGCCTTAACTAGTATTGAATGCTATTTTGGTGCGCGGTTATTGGATCATACTTGTGAGTTCTTCACACAAAGTGACCACTTAATAGACGTTTTATTAGGTGGAGACATTTCACCAAGAGCCGCTCCCCCACTTGTTTTCTAATAGCAGACTTTTAAAATGTTCATATAATTGACTCAAGGCATGGTCATTCAACAGTTTATCAGATAATTAGAGGAGATGCACATAGCATCTCTCCGGTTTCTACATCACAGACAGTGGAAACATACTAGAAGAGTAAGTTGCATGTAGTTAGTATGAATAGTTGTAACGTTAACAGACTCTAAGTACTGTTTTCAGACCATACTTCATATACCTGAGCTCTGAGTAAGGTGAAAACCAGCAGGACAAACAAACCACGTGTTATACATGATTGTGTAACACCTGAAACCTCACCTCACTGTGCATATACCACCTCTGAGTCACCGTGCAGCACACATGCGGAGTGCGGCGTTTACATCTGACAAACAAGTCCGAGGCTCGGGGTGGCCCGCTGACCTACTGCGAGGCCTGTTTATTTGTGTTTATTTGTGTTTTTGCTTTGCTGCAAAGAGGCTTGTGTGTGTGTGTTGGGGTGTGTGTGTGTGCAACACAATGATGCATGCTTGTTAGTGGGTGAATACATGCAGGGGTTCCTGACAATCTTATGTGAGCTACTACTGTCTGATGACTCGTGCGCTGACCCGGCCGCGGTCAGTTTCCAGAGGTCACAGTGAGGTCACTCTTGTCTGCATTGTAAATATTTAGCTCACAGAGTGGATCTCGGCACTTAAAATAGATTCAAATCATCTTCACCACTAAGCTTCATGAATGACTGTAGCACTTTTGTAAAAAAAAAAGACAAAGCTGCCGACAACAATCTCCCTGGCTTGGTATGCCGTAATAGCTCAGGCCGCCTTCTCCACATCTTTCCATGAGACATTTGGTCTTTAATTTGTTCAGACTGCACACTGACAAATCATTGGTAGTATCTTTTAACCTGCCAGTTACTCTTTGCCATTATTGGTTTCCTATCATATGTGTTCTCTTTTGAAGGATCTATTTTTGTTATTCTGATACTGCTCAGCCTTTCTCTTCACTATAATTTTCTTTCTTCCTCTGTGTTCATCTGTTAAACATAAATATTGCCTCACCCTTCTCCTCCCATGTTTCTCCTTTTCTCTCTGTGTCACTCCCTTTCTCTTCCCCCATCTGGTTTAATCTCTCCCAAAGCAGAAAGTAGCTGAGCGGTCTGATCGTAATGTTTGAACCACTTTGTAGTGGCATCATCTAAAACTGACAGCAATTTGTTCAAATTACAGCTCAAAACATCGGTCCAAACCCTAAACCTGCAGATGACGGTTGGGCTAAACGGAGACAAGCTTCATGTTTTGCTGCAGGTGTGTTTCCTTGCTCTGTATTTAACAGGCTTCATGTGTGTTGAATTTGTACACCAGTGAAAAGCTGTGACTTGTCACGACCGCTCGGCTGTTGATTTCAGTGTCGAGTGGTTTAGATGTGGGCTGATGCTCAGTGGCATTGGGATGTATACATTTGTATACATGCACAGATTTTTCTCTCTCGGGCGGCCTCCTGCTCTCTCAAGGTGCGGACAGCAGCAGATAACAACACTATTTGTGTCCCTGGCTGCGACGGGAATAGATATGTAGCAAAAGGGGACCGGACAACTCCAACGTCGAATGATGTCATGCGAGAAAGCGGCTCTCCGTGTACGTACCAGCTTGTATGTGTGCGACGTGCCTACATGAGTGTGTGTGTGTGTGTGTGTGTGTGTGTGTGTGTGTGTGTGTGTGTGTGTGTGTGTGTGTGTGTGTGTGTGTGTGTGTGTGTGTGTGAACGAACAACGTCTCGGAGGACAATCGGTGACTTGATGGCGAGTAGACACACACTGACCTGCAGGTACACACCTCGCATATTTACTCTGCCGTTTTATCATTCAATCCATATTCAGTAAAACATTAATGTTAATCTCAGCGGTTTGGCCAAAGTGTGTGTGTGTGCGTGCGCGTGAGTGCACGTGTGAGTCCTTGCTTTGCTCTTGCCCAGCAAGATCTGGTTCAAGGCTCATTTCCTAATTACAGTGCTGGCCAGAGGTAATTACAACCTTAGATTATGAGCTGTTCCTCTTCTTTTTTTATGGTCCACTGAAATGCAGCAATTTGTGGTGGCTTTCTGGGATGAGCATCCTCTCTCTCTCTCTCTCTCTCTCTCTCTCTCTCTCTCTCTCTCTCTCTCTCTCTCTCTCTCTCTCTCTCTCTCTCTCTCTCACGTTGCTCCTGTCCCTCAATACTTCACTGCTGTTGGTTTAGTAATTTGTGACTGTTTTTTGCAGATTTTCCAATGAAAGTGAAATGGCAAAAAAAAAAAGCATATAATGTAAAGCTTCAGCGAGTAGTTTATTTGTTTCATCTGCTAGAAGATA
This sequence comes from Myoxocephalus aenaeus, assembly GCA_038501785.1. Classification (NCBI taxonomy): domain Eukaryota; kingdom Metazoa; phylum Chordata; class Actinopteri; order Perciformes; family Cottidae; genus Myoxocephalus; species Myoxocephalus aenaeus. The sequence continues at coordinate 6,707,922 of JBAMJR010000051.1, read as the reverse complement.
TACAAACTGATACATCTGACAATAGTGAGCATCTGTGGACACGGAGGACAGCAGTTATTTGAGGTTTACGCTCAAGCTGGGGCACTCCAAAGCCCTCAGATCCCTTCACATGTGTGTGTATATTTATGCAAGGTTTTGAAGTGGTTCTTCTGAACGCATCATTTGGCTGCATCGGCAAGCTCTTCTTCAATTTAGCTTGGCAGGCAGCGCAGGTTTGGGGTTTGCCTCTGCATACCGCTGGGTCAGCATTGATGTGTGGGGCTGAGGCCCTTGAAGCCAGGGGTTTTATTTAAGATGCCTCTTTGAGAGAGCGGCTCTTGGTTGTCAACCAGGGTACGCCCCCCTGCTGCACAGCACCTGACGAGGGGCACGCCGGAGCCTTTAATTCTGACGGAGGAACACCTAGAATTCTCTCTCTCTCTCCTCCCACAGACTCCTTGCTAATTGTGTGATGAGCACTCACTTTCTCATGGCCTTGAGAAAAACAAACACTCACCCGCATATTCCAGTTTTCTGCTCTGTCGACTTCCCTCTCCCTGCCTGCTGTGTGAGTGACCTCCTCTACCTCCACCTCCCCATATTCCTCCTCTCCTCCCTTCCTGAGCTTCCCCGCCTCAGAACCTGACTTTTAACCCTCTAATCCCTCTGCTGCAGAAGGTAAGATGCTTCAGGCACTGCCCTAATTGGCGTAAAACGCAGCTCTGGCAAAATGAGGCACAATGTGAAATCCTCTTCTCTCAGCCGGTTTGGAAATAGAAGCGTGGCGACGCTCGATGTAAAGATTTACCGGTATCACCGGCTCCTGTAAGATGTCTATAGTCGTGTCTCAACACGGCTCATGAAGAAAAAACAACTGTCATTCATCGTCAGCCGAAGATTTTGACATCGGTGCTCTTTTCACCCGAGCTCTTTGGCACAGATAATGAAATGTCAGCCGAAGATTTTGTAAAAAAAAAAAAAAAAAAAAAAAAGAATAAGGAAATAAAATAACAGACTGACACAATGGTGGCAACCAGATCCCGGAGGAGTAGTGTTGTTTCGACATCACTGTCACAGCGGCGGGACAGCAAGCCTGTGCTTAATTGCTTAAATTGGGTTTGAGGATAGAGGGCTACTTTGCCTTACTCATGCTTCCCGTCCACAGACCGACATTTAAGGGCATGAAATGTCCCGTGGGGGCCGGGATAATCCCCCCGGTGTGCATACGTGTCCCACTTAACACTCACACCAGCACGCACGGCCGCACACTTTATTGCCAAAGTGTTATGTGACTAATATTTTGGCACGCTGTGACTTTTACATCACATGTAAACTTTACCCAACCTCATCAATTCCTCCTCGCTGTATCTCTCCTCATGTAGTGACACATCAGTGTCACGGTGTCAACAAGCCAAAGGTCTGCCGTGAGCTTTACGCCAGTAAATAACGGCCGCTTCCTTGAGCTGTAACTGTTCCAATCTGTGCATCGTAGTAGCCTGAAAGTTCTCCACATTAGTGACGGATAATTGGCCTCCTGTGGCTGCTCTGCTGTGTCTGGCAGCCTAATATAAACCAATTACCACTATTATATACTGTCAATGGCACAGTAGCTTCTCCTATAGCGTAATGACAAGTTATACACTGGTGTAGGGGTTAATATTGGGGCTATTGGAGTAGTTTATGCTGCCTGTTTAGCCCCCAGGAAAGATTAGGCAATTTTCCATGCCTGTTTGTGGGGGGCTGTGTAAAAGATGCTAATCTGACTAAGCTTTTCTTTTCTTGTTTCACCCCGGCAACAAGGAACAAACACTTACAAAATGGAAAACTGCAAATATAAGGGTCCCTCTTTAAAGACCCTTCTCAGAGAATCACACAATACATTGGCATTATATTTGGAAAGATGAGATTATCTGGAGAGAAACAGATGCACTTGCGGTTCTTTATGACTCCACTTTCTTTGGAACAGCAATGGGTCTAAACGTGTTGTGTCATGCCACTTCATTGGATGTTAGTTTATCTGAGTGGAGTGGCGGGTCACTCTGAGATTTAATCTTTCAGGAATTTGACCCCATCGCTCATTGCTCTGCTGCACACAAGCTGAAGGAAAGGGATGTATCTCTAATTTGTAGTGTTACCTTCTCCCCACTGCACCGCCTTCAGCTAAAAAGCAAGTGCTAACAATGATGAATGTTTTTTGTTTTGCAAATAATTAAATTATGGCTGCATCTTTATAGCAGCTGTTTATAGATATGTCATATATTATAGGGTGCCACCAACATCGCTGCGTATCGAAAGCATTTCAACGCAATTGTGTCCTATTGAACTTTCTGCTACGGGACGTCCCCTCCGCGTGAGTCCAAAAACAGCTTTTCCCCTGCGGTGAGCGGGGCTCGGTGCGGTCTAGACTCTCGGCTCGGCCCCTGCCTGCTGCACGGCGTCCTGCGGTCCCGCACCAGCCCGCCTCGTTACCGCCCCGATGGCTGATTTTGTTCCGCGCACATCACGCTCCCAAATATTGTTTTATTGTCATTAGCGCCAATAAAACCGGTTACATTCAATAAGTCACTGGAGCGGGTCATGTTGATTTGTAGATCTTTACAACAAAGAACTATAGTTTTTTTGTGTGTGTCCACATTTTACAGGGATGCTATGTGCATTTGCAGAAAAAAATCCAATTAATGACTGTACGTTACAAGCATGTTTTTCTAATATTATGACCTGACTGTTAAGCAGAACAGAGACGGTGAGTCTCTGGATTATTCTAATGAGTTTGTGTAAAGGGAGTTGTCGCACAGGACACAAATTAAATCAACACCGATCACCGGTGGCTTGTATTTAAAATGGGACATACGCTTGACAAATAGTTTGGATTGTATACTGTTGGCGCAGTTAATCTGTTGCGCTGTTTTGAAAGTTGATCATACTCGTACATACCCGAATTGCATTCGTCAACATAACCCTGTTAACGCGTCTTTACGCACGTCTTGGTCCTGCTCCAAGTGTCAGAGCTCAAACATAATAAATGTCGAGCCTTCTTGTATCAGTCAAAGTAGGAAAACCTCTTACCCTGAACTTCGAAGAAGTAAAGTTGTGAGCGCAGTCGCGCTTGTGTCTTTATCCTAGCGGAGCAGTTTGCCGATATTACTCCAAGACCTCGTAGTTTTCCGTGTGCGCGCGCTCTCAAAAAAAAGTTTCTCTGATCGTAGTAAACTTACAACGAACGGTCTTCATCAAATCCTTGGAGAGACCCACCGACGTCCACGTCAAGGAATGCGCTCAAGTGCCGACTCCCTGGACAAAAAGCGCTTTATTGGTGAGCAGAGGAGAGCTTGGAGTTGGAGGGATGGGAGGGGGCGGGGCCAGGCGCGCGGCAGCAGCGCGCACTGCACAGACCGGAGAGCAGCGAGCAGCTCACCTTGCAGCTCGGCCGAGTGAGGGACAGACATTCCAGCCTGCTTTCAGTTTGGCATATCTCTTAAAGCCTGTATACCTGCACGACCTGTTTCCAGCAAAAAGGCATCAGTGGTTTGTTTCATCATAGAAACGGTTACAATCCACTGAATGACTATTCACTTTAATAACTACCTTGCTTTGCTTTTTGAAATGTGCATTTGAATCAGCTCCTCTGCAGAGAAAGCAATGGAGGCTTCAATATTATGCTTACCGACTCTCTGACAGGGCAAGTGTTGACAACAAATCAAGCGCAACATCCCTTTTAAACTAGAATACATAATACACATGTGTGGTTAAGTGGTATGATACATGGAAAAAAAGATAAGATAGATAGATAATATGTATACTTTATTCATCCCTAAAATTTGTTCGTGGCAGCAGCAAGCAAAGTTACATAGAAGACACAAAAATATTAGGTATGAAAAATACTCAATATATATACAACAAAACAGTGTATTACATTTAAGAAAATTAAACAATAAATAAAGTGCAAAAATGCTAAGTATCTTATCACACACAAGTATGAATTGTATCTGTTCACCCAGCTGATCCATCCATTGACATATGAGGTACTGACCATTGCCTCCACAGTGTACATTAGAACATATGGTCGCTTCATTCCCAGAGAAAGCTGAATACTTCCTCAAGCCAGTGACAAACTACCCGTCGGCAGCTGGCAGCCTATTTCAATGTCAGCCTGTCCCAACAAGGTGCAGTAAGGTGATAGCTCTCAGGAACCGTGTCACCTCTGATGTGTACTTTTAGCCACATGTCACAGAATTAACCAGAAACCTGAGGCCTCTTGTGTACAGGGCTTTAATACTGCTGTAAGTGTGACCTGCGCACGCGTTCGTGCGGAGCTCCTGTTTTCTCCACATGTTGACAAGAAATTGTTAAAAATAATTGAAGCCAGGACAAAATTGTCCTTGCGGTGATGTCACTCACCCGTGTGCTGAAGCCGTAGAGACTCCTACAGGGAAAAATAAATTCAACAGGCAGGCGCCAAGACTGGCGCACGTGTCTCCCGAAAACCAGTCACGCTTATATGTATGTATTTTGTACAGTTTACTTTTTGATAGCATGTCTCCACAAAGTCTCGCACCTTTCTCCTGTTCCCTCTCGTCCTACCGTAGGAGTTGTTACATGTAACACACACACACACACACACACACACACACACACACACACACACACACACACACACACACACACACGCGCGGTACCATCTGCAAGGCATTACAGTAAATTGCAGGAATAGAGAAATGATTTCACGCACGTCCCACCGGGTCCAGATGTGGCTCCTCAGTCGTGGCCACAACTTAGTTTTACGTGTTCTGGAGAAATAAAGAAGGGAGTAAATCACACAGGCTCACAAAAATCAGTGCTCGTTCTCTGTCTCTCCCCACCCATAAACATGAACCTCCGTGTCCAAACAACAACACTAGAGTGGAGTCATTTATCTCGGTCGTTCAGTTTGTGTGTGTTGGATCGTGAGAGGACCGGCGTCTCCAGAGCTCAGGTACTCGAGGACTCGCCTTCAAACTGGCAACTGGCTGGTATTTTTTCTTTCTGCAGGAACTCGTTTGTTTCTTGAGTTTTAAAGCCAAACTTCTGAGAATAATTTTTCTAATTCAAAGTCGGCATGATCTGAATGCTGCCACGACTAGTTGTCACAATTAGAACGAATACATAGTTTAGTAAGTCCATTGTTAAACGCAGTGTTGCAATGCCAACATGCATATTCAAGTCATGGCCGTGGGAACTTATTGATGTGCGGTTCTTAAAAGTGATTAACATTTTGTAAATTAAAATAATTATTTGATTTAATTTGTATCTCTAACCTATTATAATTTATTCTACAAAAGTGGACATCAATTGATTCAAAACATGGTTGACGAGCCACCAAATAAAGCCTGAACTTTTATTTGATTGATCTGTTTTGTTCATATTTACAGGAATTCTTACCCCCTGCTGTAATTGTTTAAATGCTATTTCAAAGCCCTCTCCACATTTCAAAGATATAATCATTGTGGGGAGATACATTGTTTGGATTATGTGTTCATTTCATTGAATATGTTTGCCTTGAAACAGTTGAATTTAAGGATATTTATCAGAATCAGGCCTCAAGACCCACAAGGCTTTCTGTGTACTGTAATTATAGAATATAAACTATTATAAACTCTCCCTCAACCCTGAGAATGTTTCTACATTTCAGCTCACAATTTATTTTAACATTCAATTCATAATGTTTGAAACTTTTATGACCCAGTTAGAGTAGATTCTCCGCAGCATGTATGAAATATAAAAACAACCACATGTGGTAAAGACAGAAATCCGCTCAGCTCAACAAACAGCAGTCTATTGTTCAACAAATAAAAAGAGATGCATAGAGAATAGTTTCACTCAGCATGTGTACCCAACTCACAAAACATAAAACATTGTATATTTCTACCCCGTTACATGTTTGAAGTCCACCACTTTGTTCTGCAGTTGAGCAGAACAAAAGTCTGTGTAATCTGTTCCACATCCAGAATTTGTACATCACAGGACAGGCGCTCGGTCCGTGGTGTAGATCTCAGTCTAGTGGCTGTAACGGCATTTCTGAATGTGCCGTCGGCGCGTTGGGCTCAGTAAAAGATGGCAGCTCCATGACGCTGCTGGCAGCTCCATGACGCTGCCCAGGGGAACCAATAAAACACTGGTTTGCTGCTGAGCCAACCGCAGCCCGCTAACGGTTTCAAAGCTCGAGGCACCACACGGCATCACGCTGCTTATGTTTGGGAGGTGACGGGGATTTGTTCTTCTTGTCAGACTTAGTCATTTTTACCATTTTTCTCTCTCACATTTTCTCTTGCTCTTCAGACTTCATTGCATTCACTCATTTGCATGTGTGTGTGTGTGTGTGTGTGTGTGTGTGTGTGTGTGTGTGTGTGTGTGTGTGTGTGTGTGTGTGTGTGTGTGTGTGTGTGTGTGTGTGTGTGTGTGTGTGTGTGTGAGCAAACTCATGCTCAAGTGTTTCGTCAACCAGCAGACTTTCATCACTTTCTCTTTCCCCGCCCCAGTTAGGCCTTTATGTTTTTGACTGCTTCACTTTCTCCAACATTTGCTTCATCATTTCTGACTGTGACTTTTATACTGTTGCTCAACTTTATTTCAAGTTCAGCTTGAGGAGCTCATCTGACACAGGATTTATTGTTTGGAATTATACGATTGTCAGGTACGCTTCACAAAAGAAGTCAAAGATACAGAAGTAGTGCCATTGCCAAATAAAAATGACTGTGAAGATCAGATCATATTTTAACTGACTAAACTGTCTTTGTCCTTGCTATTTTTTTAAATCATTTTTAGGTGGTAGAATCTTGTTTCTATTCGTGTACTTTATTCGAAAACATTAATCCTGAACAAAGTGGCTTTTTATATTCTTATATCACCAATGATATTGTTTTGTATCTATCTTAAAATCAAAGCAAGAACACATCACAGTCAAATTAAAGCCTTTGGTGCTTAGATTTTAAGATTTGTTTTAGATGTATAATATTAGTTAGTTTCCTACCTTTTTCCCATTGAGAATGAGAGCAAGTTGAGGAGCGCAGTTCTTCACAAAATGACTTTCCCCTCGTTCACTCACTTCCCAGATTGTCAGTTGAAACAACAAACCAGTCTTTTGAGAAATTGAAGAAAGCGGGATGACAAACAAAAGTGTCCATCAAATTTCTGAAAAACGGCTTTTCAGCTAATTTAGTTGCCAAACGAGGCCACTCTTTTACCCACTATATTTGTCACAATGTCCTAATGTCTCCTCAGTGACAAAGCTTTAGTCCTCGAAGACGACAAGTTGCTGTTGTGGGACGCAAAATAATGATTTGCTTGAGCTCGACTGAGATAGATGATTGACTCTTGTTTTGCTTCTTCTATGAACAAAGAACAGAAGGCCGAGCTGGACGTTTGTGGGCAAAACCGCTTTATGTCTGGTGGTCCTATAAAGTTCTTAGTTGTTTAGTGGGCTGTTCCTTTGACATTACTTATTTGCTATAAGAATGTACAGAGCTAGCCATGTTTTGTAATGTTCAGCACAATTAGTGAGCACAAAGACGAGGGGGGCGGCTTTAGAATGATGCCAGGCTCTCCTCCCATTAGGAGAGCCTGGGAATGATGGTCCCGGTTTGTTTTCTGATGGAGCCCCCAGCTCATTATTCTCAGCCTCTCTCTGTTCTTTAGAGGCTGAGATGGGAGTGTGAGTGTGCTCTTTGTTAGTGTTTAGTATATCTGCATATGTATTGGCATCTGTGCTCATGTGTGTTTTGTGCAGATGTATGCCATCCCCCTCGGTCCACAACGACACGTCTTCCCCGTCACACGTAAATGCGCTCTGACGGCAGCATGTGTGGGCCGCCGTGAGACGCCACCGGTCCCTCCTCAAGAGGCCCAGGATGCCTTTCTTCCCACAGCGCCCGGTAGGTAGGAAAAACATCCGTGGGAAGTAGTGCCACGCAGAGGAAGAGAAACCTAGGAAGGGAGAAGCAGAAGCTAGGAACATCCATGGTTAATTAGCTGCTGCTATGGGAACCTGGAGGTAATGGAGGAACATGGCCAATAGAGAGAGGAATAATGAGTGGACTCAAAGCAGAAGTTGTCCCTGTTTGTGTGAGAACAAATGCTATAATCAAATGCACCGGATCAGATAAAAGGGAAATGTTGACTCTTCCCACCTGCCCTGTGAGCCAGTCTCATACGTCAATCTGTTGCTCATAAAGCTGTCTTATATGGAGGAACCTTTCCTATACAACACTATTAAAACAAGTGTACATTTTATTATGCTGTTTACACTGTAGTCCATCTTTGGTTGATTGGAACCAAAGTGGCTCACGGAGGGGGGCGGGGGGGTTGTGTCCCAAACTGAAGGTCAGTTTTAAGGTGAGAGGGCAGAGGGGGTGCTCACCCAAAGCATCGTTTTGCCCTTTCTCACCGTTTGTCAGTTGGAGGGAGTGTGAGACAGGCTGTGTTAACAAAACCTTGCTTTGGGAAACACAGACAGAATATCATAATATGAAGAAGAAAAAAATGTCTGGCTCATGTTTGTCTTTTTGTTAATAGTTTTGTTTTTGTGCTTTTCAGTATAATTATGATTCTTGTTTTGTGGGCCTCATCGGAGCTTCATTTGAGCCACTTATGTCCGGGTACAACATGAAGAGGCCCTCAACACAAAGACCTCAAAAATGCTGTTCACTAAACCTTTAATGATTGCAGGAGCTGTTTGTTTCACGCAGAGGAGGGCGAGACAGCGAGCACACAGAGACGGAGGGAGGTCAGACCGGAGTTCACACTGAGGTTTACTAGTCTGTTGACTCTGTGCGCGCTGGCACTTCTCATTAAGGAGAGAGACGGACACCGATCGCACAGCTGGGCCGCGCACGTCTCAGAGCTGGACGAGCCATTAGCGCACATTTTTATTGTTGAAAGGATGAAGAATCCATCATGAAAACAATCCCGGGTTTACCAACTTACATCACCGAGCTTATTGAGAACATGTTTCCCTTTCGCAACTGTACGATTTACAATTTAGCCGTTAAAGTCTTTTAAACTAGACACGTGGGGGGATTCGCGGAGAGAGCCGTTTACGGTTGGTTGTCGGCTCTCTCTTGAGGTAAAAGAGAGGGATTTCTGCTGTGATAAGAGTGACGGTGGAAGAGGAGAGAGTGTAGCGATGCCTCAAGGAGACGGGGTGAGATCCAGAGTGAGGAGGTCGGGTTGAGGGAGCGTGTGGGTGACCTCCCATCCCCCGGCTCCTGAGGGGGGGGCATCCAGAAGTGGCATTTTCCCATGACCGTCTTATTTTTTCGTGTTTTGTCCTTGATTTTTCCCATTCGTTGCTTTTCCACACTAAAAAAAATGTTTTGTCTATTTTGTTCCTTCACTTGTAACTTTGAGCTGAACTGTGCAGAAGGATCTCTGTGAGTTGTTTTCACACGTTTCTCTGTGCTCAATTTCAATCTGAAATCAAGGCTTTCGTGGAAATGTAAAAGGAAAGGCACATCACAAAATCTGCACAAGTTTAAAAAACGTTTGGCCTTTACTCTCTATTCAGACCAACCCTCTTGGCTTCATCCCTCCTCCCATTGCCCTTTTAATTTCCTCCTTTCCTAGCTTCCCTGTTGTGCTCCCTCCCTCCTATCTTTATTCTTCTTCTCACCCTGCACGCTGGTATGTCAGGTGTTGAGTAACAGCCGCATGCCTGTGGTTTAATTAATGCGGGAAGTAACTGCAGCTTACAGTTTGCTCACTGCTGTAATAGCGCTATGACCGAAACTCTATCAGAGGAATGAGAGCAACTATGTGTCACAAGTCACATCAGGTCAGCCCGGTGGCAGCAGACGGGTACTTTACATGTTGTGGTGAAATAGGACAAGACATGCATCTGTGTAGGCTGTGTGTAATATTTGTGTGCACTAAAGTGTCAAATCTTTTGCACATTATCGTGAACGTAACATGATTCATTATTTGTATATTCTTTGCCAACTTTTTCCATGTATTTGTAATCATTATCAAGGCCATGCAGTACTTTGTTTCAGAGTACAGATGCAGCCTCTGCACAAGTTCTGCATATCTGCATGTGTCTGAAGTAAAACAAAGAGTTCAACCGCTCTGGCTCATTCAGTCAGATCCTATTCAGAAAGGTTGGTTAGTCACATGACGTGGTATGAGAGTACCGCCCTGTGTAGAGGAAGATCATACACAAAGTCAAGTTTATAAAAAAATCACTGGGAAATGTTTCAAACTCATGCAAGTCCTTATTTCACACAGTTCCACTACTCTCCCCCTCCAGTCACATGCACTCACAGTATTACAGGTATTCTCTGTAACATTCATTATTTCCTCTCCTACTGTCTTGTTTCCTGTCTTTCAATACCGTACACTACATTTTTTTATCACACCCCCCCCCATCCTGCAAACTGTGTGGTCTATGCCTTGTGGCGCTACTCCTGCACTTATGCACTTTGGTTTTATTCCTTGTCATTCTGCCTCTCTTTGATGACGATACCGTGCCTATTTTCAAAGCGCTTTTGGGTTTTGCCAGACGATCATTGAGTAATTTGACGCTGACCCTGCCTGGTTAAATATAGGAGGTTATATAGAAACAAATAACAAGCCTTCCTCAGAGCTGTGACACACAGCGCTGATGGATTGAAACAATGGATGTGGAGGCCTTGACGTGGAGGAGAGGTCAAATAGAAGTTGATTAAATTATAAGAACTTGTTTCTATTGTCAGCTGTTTTAGAACTATTGTTTTGGATTTCCCTTTCTCTTCCTTTCATCTCATGACCGTCCCACCGCCTTTGTCTTTGCGGGGCTAAAGCCCCTCTGAGCGTAATTCAATGCAACATGAGGGCCACTTAGCTTGATCCTCCAGAGGAACATGCATCTGCTGTGTTAACAAATTGCTCAAAGCTGCCTCGTCATGCGGCGGTGGAAGGGCTCGGGCCGAGGCTGGATGTGGGCTTGCAAACATTTAGGCAGCTTTTCTTATTGTGCAGAGATGGTGGATACATGCACAAGTGTTTGTGTCCATCACTGCATCTCCCTTTTGACAAATGCATAGTTTTATGTTTTCCTTCTGACCACAACCCCTTCTATTCACAATGTGAAGTTTATACACAAATGTTTGAGGTATGTTTGCATGTATGGCTGCAATAGTAAACTGTGGATTCCTTGTATGGGTGGTCACAAAATCTCAAACTTTCTCTTTTCTGTCCAATAACTCTCCCAGATGTAGCATGATAAAGCTCGAAGCATTCTTATAAGGATACTTGCACACTCGCACACGCATGAGGAAACACATTGCTGTTATGATTTACTACACAAACGTGATAGTGATCTTATCTCTTACTCCTCTCTGTCTCGCTCAGTTTCTCTTTTTTTGCTCCCCCACTAAGTCTTTCGCCGTCTCTGTAACAGTAAATCTGCTCTGTTCTGTGATGTTTTTATTGGTTTTCACTGTACAAATCCCTGCTTTGGTCATTACAGCAGATGATTTAGTGAGGGTGTGTTGGACCCACTGACAATAAAACACAGGCTTTCGTGCTCAGGCGATCCAACCGGGACAAAGTGGAAAGGTGAGGCCAAGGGCTAGGGCCTCATGCCGGCTGAGCGTACGATGCTAAAATCATCTTTAAGGCTGTTGAACCTCCACCACGAGGCGGAACATTTTTGGAATCCTTTAGAATTAATATCATGCCAAACTTGATTTTTCTGTCTTTTACTGAAACAACTTTACCAGCCCTGAGAGTCAAACCCTGTTGTGTGATCACAATCCTTATTTATATGTTTCCAAATGTTGTCTTTTTGTAGATGCTAGTTATTCACACAGCAGGAGTGGAATTTCTGTTTATGAGACATGAGACATGAGACAGACACACAGACACAGAGACAGAGACAGAGAGAGAGAGAGAGAGAGAGAGAGAGATTGCATTTTTTAGATGGACCAGAAAGAACAAGTATGGACACATAGTCGCAGCCGTGTGTGTCAGAGAGATGAGGCCGATCAAGTGGCTCCAGAGACCCACAGGCAGTGTTGTATAAAGTACCCAAAAGCCGTACTTGAGTAAAAGTAAAGATACTTTACTGGAAAATTACTCCAGTAAAAGTAAAAGTCACCTATTAAAATACTACTTGAGTAAAAGTCTTAAAGTATCTGATATTTTCTGTACTTAAGTATCAAAAGTATTTTTCTGATATAAAATGTACTTAAGTATTGAAAGTAAAAGTACAAGTACATGCTTTTAATAAAAAAGCAATGGGTCAGAATTTTGAGAATTATGAAGTTTATTCTTTTAAGTGCTGTGGCCACCGTGACCAAGGACAAGGAGTTGTGTTGATAAAATAACCATATATATTATGTTCAACATAATATATTGTACCTAAGTATACTTTTGCATCTACTATGAACTTATCATCGTAATTCTCCAAAAAGCAATATGACACTATGAAGGAGTTGTAACAGTGTGGTTATAAGTATGCTCATTCTGCCCGGTAACTGTCTGTGGGCCTTGGTACCGGGCCCCTTGGTACCGGGCCGTGGGGCCCTTGATACCAGGCCCCTTGGTACTGGGCCGCACAGAAATAATGAATGAAAAATGTAAGTTAATTAAAAAAGTCCGGAAAAATGTTTTATTGTGAAAAATGACCAGCTACATCCGTCTGTGGTGACCTCAGACGGAACCTCTTGACACATGTCAATATGTCACGTTACCCTAAAAATGAAACTTAAATCTGTTTCAACTCTGCCGGTGAACTCTGCCGGTTCTGGATTAAAACCAAGGCAAAGTATCCTGAGATCGCCAAAAAAGCATGAAAACCTGCTTTCATTTCAACATCCTGTCTTTGTGCAGCGCGTTATAAGTTAAGCAGTAGACTGGACTAAAGGTGTAGTTAGGAGTAGACTGGACATAACGAACACACGTCAGGTGTCGTTGTCTCCTGTCTCTCCGAGGTCGGACCCGGTCCGTGACAGTTTGGTCTTCACGTTACCGGCCAGTGACGCATAAAGGTTTGGGAGCGCTGGACTAGAGGATGTAGAGGGCTAATGCAGAATAGTGTGATTCGCAAAACCTGCTTGGTGGAGTCTGTGTTCCACCACAGTCCCGGATGTGTTTTTCTTTCTTTCTAGAGATAGATTTGATTTTGTAGCGAGTAACGAAGGTTTCAGGGGAAATGTATCGGAGTAAAAGTATCAGTTTTCTTTGCAAAATGTAGTGAAGTAAAAGTAAAAGTAAACAGAAATATAAATAGTAAAGTAGAGTACATATATCCCAAAAAACTACTTAAGTACAGTAACGAAGTATTTCTACTTCGTTACTATACACCACTGCCCACAGGCTGGTAGACTGACTGATAAACTCTGGTAATCGTCTCTGATAAAGCAGAACTGGAAGACACCGCGGAGCCAAAACATGCGTAAATGACGATCGATGAATGGCGCTCTGTTGAACGCCTCAAGAATGTTTTTGTAGCTCTAGTCGAGCAGAGATGGAAAAAAAAAAAAAGGTCTGAAGAAGTTGTTTTAGGGTTTATATTTCTCTCTTTATTTTTCTCGTCCCCTCTCTCGAGTCGAACCCTCTCACTCATTTGCACACACATACTCGGGCTTGAAGGAAAAACAAATATTAAACAGTGATGTTTTGTGTCCGTAAATCACTGGGTTTTATGGTTCTAGCATTTCCAATAATTCTGTCTTGGCTGCCCGTAAAGGAAATACTCACACAGTCATACACATTCGGGCAAGTATGGTCTGAAACTGGTCCAATGTGAGCTTTGGTGCAAAGTCAAGCTCTACCATCGTTTGAGGGAACTTTGGCTCAAGATTTGAGCAGCATTTGCCCCAAAATATTCATCAATAAACGAAGAGATCATGTGATATCACAGTGTTGTGGCGCGCTCCAAACCGTCGGCCGATGTTGATGCTTTCGTTGCAGCCGAGTGTCCGTTCAAGAGCGACCGCGGTCTGTTGGTCAGGATTCATACAGGGCAGTAAGTCATTCATCGAGCCCGTTACTGGTGGATTGTGTCTTTAAAAGCAGACTTTATTGCGGCAACAGTGTGCACTTGCGGGTTTTCCACCGTAGGAAAAATAGACTAGAGTGCACCTAAGACTGACATCGTCTCTAAATTGTTCCCTATAACAAACCAAAGCAGTGTGGAGTGACTGGCCCAGTGGAAGTCAAAGCTGAACTCATGATCATTACTTTTAAGTTAAACCTCTGGTATGCAGAATAATTACTGTGCAATGCATTATATCTGCGACTGATTTAGAGCCTGAAATGTCTTCACTGAAAGTGGATTTATTCTGAGGTATTTCTAGGTCAGATACTGATACAGATTATGTGCAATCTAAATGTCCAATAACCACTATATCTGCATCGTATCAAAAAAGTAGTTTTATCAATTGGCTTCATGTTTTTTTGTAAAAAGAACAAACATGTATTCCTGTTTTTTTCCCCATTAGTATTGTCTTGCTTTTGAAAGAGAGACTAATGAGACTGCTAATTAAACACTTAACTTGAAGAGACAAATATTTGTTCATGAAAAGGGATAACTGAACAGAAATGTTGAAAATGTTCTTCTCTATTTTAACTTAAACTAAGCAGGTTTGTACTAGAGTTGCCAAAAACATATTTTTTCATACAATTTGTGAGTTGTCGAACTAGAGAAGCCTCCAAACTTCATGGATTGTTTCATTGTAATTTTTTTCAAATGTATTTGTGCGTCATTGGCAAAGAATTTGCCGATCAAAGAACGCCTGTGAAGTACTAATAATGTTGGATAATCCGTCAACTTGACATGAGTGAAAAACAGGTTGCTCTCTTCTCACTTCCTCTGAAACGCGCGTACCTCTGCCTGCGTTCAGCATCTCAAATGCAACTGTCACGGGAACCGGACTTTCCTCCGGCGGCCTAACAGCTGAGAGGGTCGTTGCGGTCGTGACCCCTCACCGCTTCTCTTTCTGTCGTCTATGCCAACGCTTCCTCTCTCCTCTCTCCTCTCTCCTCTGAGGCAATCTGCTGATCGGTTCCCAGGCCCACGCCGACAGGTCATTTAATGGTCATCTAGTCGGGCCCTTGATGCTGAACTCCAGGGTTAACGTGGAACGCATCTCTTCCGAGGCGGCCACCAGCACTTCGGAGACACACCTCGTACATCACGGATGTAAACAACAACTTCAACACATGCCAATATACAGTACACGTGCTATTTATTGTCAGCAACCTCAAAGCAAAATATTTGATTATGTGTATTTGGAATAATTCCCATAAGTATTCTCACACCTTTCCTCCCGTCAAGTCTGTATACCGTGACAGCCTCATGCCCACCCACATCCTACAACACCCCCACCCATGTCTGCCTTTCAGGCCCTCCCAGGCCACAGAGCAGCGCTGAGGTCTCTCGCCACTTTATGACCAGTGACCTGGCGGATTTATAGCTCAGCCAGTCTGGACCAGTTTAGCATGCAGAGTGTTTGTGAGTGTGTGGGTAGACATGAGTGTGTCATTTTTAAGACTAGCCTCTATGTCTGTCTTAATTGCCTGTGATAAGTAGAAAAGTGTGCGTTAAATAGGTCTCTATAATCATCTGTTTCACCAGTTAAAGCCCTGGTTTTCTCCCTCTGGGTCTCTTGTAATAAAAAACAACTAGTTATCAATTCATGTCAACATTATCCAAAACACAATGTGGTCAGACAGCACTGTGTGTTACGTTGTCTATCATATTGTGAGGGGTTGTTTTCTACACATTCTTGATATTGAGTGTGGCTGAGGCAGCAGGACTGTCATGTTGTGGGCTCATTGTCTCCCCCTGCAAAGAGGGATTAACCGAGAGATGTACAGTGCCAGTTGGGGCCGCTTGTGTCAGTGTGAAGATGAAGCCGTACTGACAAGCAGGAATGGCAATGAAGTGTTATTCTGTTTCTTGTGGACGGGAGGAAAATAAGTGCTGAAGCTGTTGCATTTTTTCCATTTGCCAACTTTGCATGTGGTCGTATGTGGAATTGGGAGTGTGCGGGGGGGTGTCGGAGGGGTCACTGCAGACCTGTTGACACGGGACTCAGTGAGTTTAATTAAATCCTGAGCATGCATGTGTGCCACTACATGTACTTGCGCGCGTGTGTGTGTGTGTGTGTGTGTGTGTGTGTGTGTGTGTGTGTGTGTGTGTGTGTGTGTGTGTGGTTGCTGGTTGTCAGGGGCCAGAAGACGGGGCCCGGTGAAGCGAGGAGAGAGGGGAGAGCAGCCGCTTGGCAGCCAATCTGAGAGCCTCATCACTGTTGCTCAGAGGGGCCACAGCTGGCCCCTCCACCAACAATCTTGGCTTTTCTTCCCCTCTCAGGAACGCAGCGCGTCAACTCTAATTCCCTTCTAATGAACTGGCTCCTGAAGGTAGCTAGGCAGGCAGACCCAGCATATTTATTAAATACACACACACACACACACACTGGCAACAAAACACACAAGGCTCAAACACAGTGGAGAAAGAATGTTGCACTTAAATACATTTCACATCTCGGTGCAGCTGGACTTAAATTCCGGCTGAGGATCCTTGAACTCATCATGACTTAGAAGCTGCATTCAGTGCCACAACAACTGGAGCTGTGTTTGAGCCTTTAAGACCATATGAGAACCCACAGTAACCCCAGTGTGTGCCTCTTATCTGTTATCCACAGAGCTGAGGATCAGTTATTCTGAAAAGATGATTAATAACACCTGTCTCGAAGGTAATACTCCAAGACCATCTGGATGGGGAAATATTCAATTTGAATATGTTTTTACACAAAAAAGTGATTTATTTTGTGTGGGAGTCGTACAAAACAAATAAGGACATATCTCTTTTCTGGCTCCCTTTATCTGGAAATATAGTTACAGTCCAAACATTTTTCCCCACATGCAGTGGACGGAACATTTATTTATTGATGATTCTAGAAATACCTTTAAAATCAGTTGTAGTACTTGTTAAACCCTCTTATGGGGTTTTAAAAGATCCTCTTTCAAGGAAACTTAGCTCTGTTACTGGAGAGGTAACAAAAACTGATAAGAACCAAGACATTATGTTTGCTTCCTCATGTCCAGAAATAAACAAAAATAACTGGTACAACTGGTGTTCAATGAATGCATTTTAATTTATGAAGCCGCAGCATTCACTCATTGCGAGTTGAAGCCTTATTGACGTTGACCTCACTCTGACCCTGTGGATCAGCTTTTGTGGTGCGGGCTCTGGAGCTCTGATGCCGCTAATGGAAACATTTGTACACATTGAGGCAGCACAAGTGCAGAGGTTTGATTGATCTGTGATTTTCTGAGTTTACAAAGGTGGCAAAGTTAATCTCATGTGATA
Organism: Myoxocephalus aenaeus; assembly: GCA_038501785.1. Taxonomy (NCBI): domain Eukaryota; kingdom Metazoa; phylum Chordata; class Actinopteri; order Perciformes; family Cottidae; genus Myoxocephalus; species Myoxocephalus aenaeus. Next base: position 6,690,614 of record JBAMJR010000051.1, on the reverse strand, counting down.
TATTGTTTATTTGCTTTTGGCAGACTTTGTGGTCCTTTTTGGTGGATTGTTATGCTTTAGAGTTTGAGAAGACCAATCATCGCCAAACCATTTGTTTGCCGTTTAGATGACCTTTTACATAATCCTCACATGGAAAGGACTTCTCTTTTTTATTTCACATATTTGCAGAATACTAGAAACCAACCAAGGCCTTAGCATCCTGGAGACGGCGTTACAGGTCTAGTGTTGTTCCGTTATGAAGTTAATCGCCAGTGGATTATTCTGCACCAGTCCCTCCTTTGTGGGGGTAATCTGAGCACCCATTGGGCCTGCAGCGTAAGTGTGCATAAAACCATTAGCGGTGTCTAACTCCCTTACACAAGAGTAATAGCACTGCAACAGAAAGAGTGTGTTCTGTCACAACAAACAAATAAAGACAGGAAGCGGGCTCTTGTGGTCATACTTTTAAATGTGAGACGCAGCTGTTAAGTTACAGCCAACTGTTCATCATACTGCATATTTTTACTGATTCATTTCATACTACAACAGATTCACCACGTTATTAATCTGCTGCCTAGTGTGTGTGTGTGTGTGTGTGTGTGTGTGTGTGTGTGTGTGTCGGGGAGATAAAGTACAGAAAGTCCTAAAATTAATGGTTTCAAAGTTGACGAGCAGGTTCAAACAGTCCGCCTCATGCTCTCATAATGGTTATTCCTTTTGTTTTAAGCCACGGCCGCAGTATGGCTCTATGGAGAGTTTCTGTCAGTTAGCTGGTGCTTTGGTCCAGACTGAATTATCTTTATTGGATGGATTGTTCTTACATTTTGTACAGACATTAAAGCTTCCCAGAGGATAAACCCTGATGGTATTGATAATCCTCTGATTGGCCTCCAGGTTGATTTGTATACTTTTTTTTCCGTTAGTAAAGTGACAAATATTGGATTGATGGTCCTAAAATTTACATAGCATGTTGAGGCGTTAGCATGTTGACATTAGTACAGGCTCACAGAGCAGACTCTAGTCCTGTTTTATTATAATACGAAGACACGTGTATAGTCAAGTAAAGGTATACACTGCGTTCCACATTATTATGCAAATTACACTTTGCTCAGATTTTCCTAAATAGTAATGCACAGTCAGTCAGTATCATTTTCAAGTCATCAACTGTTAGAGTATAAGTCAAATTCTATTGAACAACCCTCCTAATGATAACAGTATGTTCCAAATTATTATGCAGAATTTCAGAATTTCAGAGTTTCAAGATATTTTATAGGTTGTAAAGAACAAAAAATTGTCATTTGTTGAATTTGCAGCATTAGGAGGTCATATTTACTGAAATCAAGAAAGGTTTTAATCAAAAACATCTTAACAGGTCAAGTTACATGTTAACATAGGACCCCTTCTTTGATATCAACTTCACAATTCTTGCATCCATTGAACTTGTGAGTTCTTTGATAGTTTCTGCTTTAATGTCTTTGCAGGATGCCATAATAGCCTCCCAGAGCACCTGCTTGGATGTGAACTGCCTTCCACCCACATAGATCTTTTGCTTGATGATGCTCCAAAGGTTCTCAATAGGGTTAAGGTCAGGGGAAGATGGGGGCCACACCATGAGTTTCTCTCCTTTTATGCCCATAGCAGCCAATGCCCCAGAGGTATTCTTTGCAGCATGACATGGTGCATTGTCATGCATGAATATGATTTTGCTACGGAAGGCACGGTTCTTCTTTTTGTACCACAGAAGAAAGTGGTCAGTCAGAAACTCTACATACTTTGCCGAGGTCATTTTCACACCGTCAGGGACCTTGAAGGGGCCTACCAGCTCTCTCCCCATGATTCCGGCCCAAAACATGACTCCGCCACCTCCTTGTTGACGTCTCAGCCTTGTTGGGACATGGTGGCCATTCACCAACCATCCACTACTCCATCCATCAGGACCATCAAGGGTTGCACGGCACTCATCCGTAAACAAAACAGTTTGAAAGTTAGTCTTCATGTAGTCCTGAGCCCACTGCAACCTTTTTTGCTTATGAGCTTGGTTTAGGGGTGGCCGAATAACAGGTTTAAGGACACTTGCAAACCTCTTGAGCATCCTACATCTTGAAGTTCGCGAGACTCCAGAGGCACCAGCGGCTCCAAACACCTGTTTGCTGCTATTCAATGGCATTTTAGTGGCTGCTCTCTTAACCCTACGCATTTGTTTGGCAGAAATCTTCCTTATTTTGCCTTTGTCTGAACGAACCCGCTTGTGCTGTGAATCGGTGACAAATTTCTTCACCGTCCAATGATCACGCGCAATTCTTTTGGAAATATCCAATGTTGTGATACCTTGACCAAGGTATTGCACTATTTGCCGCTTTTCAGCAGCAGAGAGATCCTTTTTCTTCCCCATTTTGCCTGAAACATGTAGCTTGCTTAATAATGTGGAACATCCTTCTTAAGTAGTTTTCCTTTGATTGGGCTCACCTGGCAAACTAATTATTATTATTACTATTTGGATGATTTCAATCATCCAAATAGCCCTGAGACACAATACCATCCATGAGTTTCATTGAAAAACCAAAAAATGAATGTTTATGACCCTTAAATACAATTTGCCTAATAATGTGGAACGCGGTGTATATTCAATAAAGCACCAACATGTATTCACATCCCTGGGTGTCTCTGTAAAACGTCCAACTCCAAGATAAATCTGTGATGAATATTTGTGTTATTAACTAGAGACCATCTTGCGATGGATCACACCGAGCGTTAAGTGGTGCGAGCAATGGCCCTCTCCTTACTTTCTACCCCTCTACCTCTGGCGCCCTTGTTAGCACCACACCCACCTTCTAACCCGGCCTTCATTTTGAACTTGACTACACACCTGTAACATTTCGTGACTGCATCTTGTGCGGTCGCGGCGCTGTCACAGTGAAAGAATCTGTCCACAGGCAGAAATAAAAGTACTCAAACCCGCTTCTGTGGTTGTTCCCGCCACAGTAAGGGTTTCCAGGACTACATTTTGCCATAATGACTCACACACAGACTCACAAGGTGAGAACAATACTGGCTGGTAATAAATTACTTCAGTGGGATTGTCAGCGGTCACCTCTATCAAATCTTGAGCAGAATAATATCTTAAACCCAAATATTCTTACTTGAAGACATTACATTTAATATCAAAAAGACCTGAGCTTTCCTTGAATTTGATGTCCAAGTGAGTGTTATAAAAGTATATTGACCTGAACACTTTAAAAATCAGTGACTCAAGGCTCCCAACAACACGTCCTCTGTTCTTGCTGTGACCAACCCTCATAAGGGTCCTCGTAACCCCGTGTGATTATACAAACATTATTTTATGGCTAAGACGGCTCTAGTTTCAGTCTCCAACACTAAGTCACTGCTGGCCAGCGGGACAGCCAAGGCCTGCTAGGACAGCTGGACACGCTGCAGGCCCGCAGTCTTTGGGGGCAGGAGGGCTGATAGAGTGGACTGCTTGAGTTCACAGTTCAGCAGACCCTTCACCTCCAGATACTGCTTCACCACTCGCTCACTCCCACTGACTGGGATGACATAACCAGGGGGCCGATAAAGAAGGAGGGAGGAGTGGATGATGTCGAGGAAAAGGAGGGAATGCCAATAATACGAACAGTAAATTAAGCTGAGGTCACACCATTTAATGTAGGATAATTATGACCATGATATGGTCATGAAGACTGGTTTCCAATGTGGTGGAGAGTTTCCACTGCTGAGGTTAGGAGGAGTCAGAATGGTTTTGATCTGAACAAATGTTAAGAGTTTTTTTCCACGACTGGAATCTAGTCAAATCTGAACTGGATGAGACGGCTTTGCAATCTGTACAACACACACGACAACATACCCTGAAAGAAATACTTAAATGGGGAAGAACAACGAGGGATCTGGAACATGCAATAGCTGGCGTACATACAAAATAGACAGAAATAGCTGTATCAAACTTACAATGTGGAGAAAAAAAGAATGCGGGTTAATTACAGACAACATATCATTGCAAACTGTTATCTACAAAAGGAATTTTTGTTGATCTTTTCATAGCTTGTTAGGATGCTTGAATTTCTCCTCCAACAGAGGGCCACTCTGAAATGCCTCAAAATGGAGGAGGAGACAACTAGCTGCTTTGTTTTAGGTTCATATTCCCTAAAGACTTCCTCTCTCCTTTTTCTCTATTTTCTGTCCAGCTCCTACCTGTCGACTGGAGCTTAATGTGCTCTCTAATGTGTGTTTTTAGCTGCGAGCTCAAGGCCATGATCTCATAGCTCAGAGAAAGGTCCCTTTGACTGATACCGATCTGGTCTTTGCTGCTCAACCCCATAACCTTATACCTCTGCAGGCTGCTTTCATTAGCTCCACCTATATACTGTATATAATACACGTCTGTGTGTGTCTGATGCTATCTAAGTCTATATGTGCTCACACAAGCGTACAGAGCGTGTTGATGTGTGTGCATTTTTCTTACTTTCACATATTTTGTCATGCTAGTAAGCACATACATGCACACGCACAGCATTTTTTCCATAATGCAGTATTTATCTCTGGATTTTGTGTGTATATGGTGGGCTATTGTCCAATGACATTCTCAGATTAACTCTATCAACCCTGATGTTTCCCTCCACCTCAACCACAGCTGCAGATGCCCAATCACTTGCACCCCTCCCCACTTCAAACACACACATAGACACGCACCATTTCTGCATTTGTCTGTCACTCGCATATCCGTTCGTCGGAGCCTCCATTAGTCAGTTATTCCACTGATTTACTCTATCGCTTCCATTATCAAACGACAGCTCTCATAATCATAATATACCTGGGCTGACTCGGGCCCTTTCATACACACGCACACAGATGCACATTAGAGTAGCCCGTCATATCGGCTGGTGCTGAAGGCTGCTGTCATGGGCAGAAGGTCATTTTGTGACGTGCGTTTGGGTTTGTGTCAGAGAGCGGTGTGAGGCGATGGCAGACGAGGCGGGAGGCGTGTTCCCTCCGCTCTCTGCTTAGTGTAAACTCTGATAGGAGCCGAGTGCCAGTGACAGACTGAAGCCAAGGGGGATTTTTGAAGCATCAGGCGGCTCATCGCAGCGTGTTGGAAGAGCTTTGGAGGTGTTGAGAAGTTAGTGGGTGCAGATAGCTCTGAGAGTGTGAGACTTGGCTGCCATAGTCTGTCGTTTTGTGAAGTCTTTCAAGGAGGTGGAGTCCCTTTAGCGGTTTATGTCATTCAGCTGATATTGTGGATATCTTTCCCTCAGCATTATAGAACACCATATTGTATTGTGTGTGTGTGGTTAAACCTGTCCTAGTCACACACCAACACGGAAAAGGGATTAGTGTGTCAGGCTGGACTCGGTACTACACACACACACACACAGTCCTGTTTACAGCCTCTCCACTAAGAGCATGAATGAGGCCTGTAATATATTTTCTTTTCATTCATAATCAGCCTGTGTGATCGAGATCGTCACAATAAGCCTGCTCGCTCCCACACTTCTGTTTCCCAGACACTGTTACAGCACTGCTCTCGTTAATGCATGCGCACATACATCATGAAGCACATGTATGTTCGTGTGCCTGTGCATCTGTGGGCCCTAAATATGCACATGCATGCGTGCATGTGTTTTCCTGTGTGGGAAAATGGGCTGTCGGTGAGGTGGAGCATGAAAGCGATAGTCAACAGAGGCCATTATCAGTGATAAAGCTCCACTCCTATTATGTGGCTGTTTGACTTGTTGTACGTTTACTGTGAGAAAAGCAGAGATAAGGCCGCAGAGAAAGGGAGGGAATTTGGAGGCAGCGATTTGGGATTGGAGGCAGAAAGAGACCGCAGGGAGCAAGGTGCTGGTGTCGTTGAATAGGAGAGGAAAGAGTTGAGGAGGAAGTGGACGACAGGCAGCGGAGAGGGGTGTGGGAATGGAGGTGTTTAGGGACTCCCTGTGGACTGACTCCGACATGGGAACACACAGTCGCCCTAACGAAGCGTGGCCGGCCCTCGCTGACTTCTTAGGATCGGGATAGAGGGACGGAGCGAGAGAGGGATATTAGAGAGACGAGGGGGGTACAGGTCTGGGACCGGCCCATATTGTTGAAAGACGGATGCTTGGGATGAATAAAGAGAGGTAGGGTAAACAAGAAAAGAGGGCCTGTGTAAATACCTCGGTTATAGCGAAGCATTAGCATGATATTCACATCCATTCTCAGAGTTAAAGTTATCCATCTATATAAATATCTAAATCTGGGATTAATACATTTTCAAATTCAACTTTCGCCCAAATACAATATACAAATAAGGTCTCATTTTTCTAGACCATTTCCACTTGGCAGGCTAGTTTACCAAAAGCGTTAACGCCTTCCCAATCATGACATTCAGTTGTATCTCTCTGCTGTTTCTGCAAAAAACTGCCAAGAGCAAAATCACTGCCCAAAATGTAACGTAAGACCCAAATTAAAATGATACCAACATTCTTGTGATCCCAACAAAAGGATGTGAGCTGTTACAACCACAGACTCGTGGCAGCTAGTTTTTAGTGACTGAGGCATCCTGGACTCAAGGAGAATTGTTGAAAATCTATTTTCATATAACTGCTCTCTAAACATTGCGTGTCACCTTGCGCTGTTGCTTAAGATACCCCAAACTAAGTCTGTCATTATATTGTCATTCTTGGAGCGTTGCGTCACCAGTCTGTCACTCTGGGTTTATGTGGAGGCATATTCCTCACGAGTAGCACTATGACACATGGTCGTCATCATAAGCCGATCACTGGATCCGCCCCTCCACTTCAATCCGCCGCTCTGTGATGTGAAGCGGTCCGATCGGCCTGTTTTCTTGTCTGGGAAACAACAGCCTGTTGCTCTCACTGATGAAGTGAGCGCCTGAACGACTCCCAGTATGAAGGAGAGTGAGAGCATGTGTTTGTGCAAATATGCTTCTGTCTAAGCCGTCACTTCCCATTTACTTTATTTACTAAAGCCCAGTTGTTTTTCCCCTGTGAGTCTGAAGCTCATTCAGCTTCCTCATCCCTCAATCTTCTTACCTCAAATCACGAGAGGAAGCAGGTGACTGGCGTTGTTTAGCGTGGGGGAATGTTTGAGGCAGAGCTAGAGGGGTTTGTTGATTTTGGTAATTGATTTGTAATTAAAGTTATTTATTGTGCGTTTTGTTGCAGCTTTCCAAATGTAAGGAGTTGTTATTTTTCATCGTCAATGCAATAGTGAACTAAATTGGGTTTTGGACATTTTGTCAGACAAAATGAAGTTTGAAGACGTCTCATTTGATTGAGGGAACTATGAAAACGTTTGAACAGCCAGAGAGGGGCTTAAGATATTTATATTTTTAAACGTAAACTAAAAACCCATATTTTTAGTTGTTTTTACATGGTGTTTTATCAGCTTTGTGGTTTTATTATTTGTATCTCTTCCATTATCAGTTCTATATCTATTTAACCTGTTTTTGTGTTCAACATTTTATTGTTGATCATTATGAATTATTTCATTTTATCAGAGTAACATTTTACTACTTTTAACATCGGACGTTTTGTCAATCCCTTTGAAGTGCATTTGATTTGTTTGAAAGGTGCTATATATAAAGTTTGATTTAATTTATGATGTTTTTTTTCATGGTTTAATTTTGGTGACACTGCATCAATTCATTGAGAGCATTCTGAGAAAACTAAGCAATAAATAATCATTAGTTGCAGCTCTCTTAAATTGCCTTGAGTCTGATGTTGTTTGTTGACTGTTTTCATCTTGAAACATGTTCCTCATGGGGTTTTATGCTAGATTGGTCTTTGATAATAATCTTTTTAGCACAGATTTTAAGCACCAAGGCATTTAAATCAGTGAATCAGTGAGTCTGACAATGCATTTGTTTAGCTGTACATTTTCCACAGAGTTGGACTGAGGGTTTTTTTCCGACTGTTTTCCTAAACTGCAGATAAAGATCAGTGGAAAAGAAAATGCAACACAACCTGTGTGATCTGACTTGGGATGTCTTACCGCTGTTACCCTAAACTTGAGCACACTGCTCCATCTGGTGGCGCCTTTCTGAAACCTCCGACCCTGTGACATATTGAGATGCAATAGTTAAAGTACATTACTACGGATTCTGAGCATAATTTGATCGTGTCCTGCCTCTTTGCTTCCAGAATGATGATCCCTCTGTTTGATGACGACACTGGTCTGCTCATACTGGCTGGCATGGTGAGATACAGATGAATGCCTATTATGTATTCTGGCATGTGAAATCTCTGAGGAATGGTTTTGACAGTCATGCTTCACAGTACAGTGAATGACTGAATGATGTTCACTCTCACACAGGGAGACTCTGTGGTCGATTGCTTCGAAGTGTCTGCGTCCGAGCCGTTCTTCACGCAAGGTAAAGCTTGTTCATCTGTCTCGCCAGATCATTACAGCTCTCCCTCCTGGTATTGGATTTTTTTTTCTTTTTCTGTTCATGTTTTCCCTGTAGTGAGCCACTGCCTGACGGACACCTCGACACGCGGAGTCGCTATGGTACCCAAGGTGGCGTTGGATGTCCTGTCCTGCGAGGTGATGCGTGTCCTTCAGCTGACAGACAGCTGCATTGTGCCAATCAGCTATCAAGTCCCTCGCAAGGTGCGTATATGGACAGAAGTGACACGTACAGCAGATTCACAACATATGCGATGTACGTCTTTGTTTTCACGTCCGCATGTTTGTGTGCGCTTCATTGTCTTACAGCATTCAAGCCAGGAGTTTCATGAAGATCTCTACCCAGATACGGCGGGCACGACTCCAGCCATGTCTGCTGAGGAGTGGTGGAAGGGAGGCAACAAGCAGGTAAAGGATCTCCACTCTCTACACGTCTATTCAGTCGTCACACTGAAGGGCCGTCTTCGAACTGTCAGCTGTTTGTCCTCAGGTGGAGAAAGTCAGCCTCTGTCCAGACAAACTGCCCAAATCAAAGGCTGCCCCCGCAAAGAAGAAGGAGCTGGCCAGTGGGGGGACCAAGGAGGTAGACATTGTTTTAGTGTTACTGACCATTAAGGCTCCACTGACTGCCATTTTTGTATTAAGTTAACAGCTGTTGTTCCACAGGATCCGGCCCGTGGCTGCTCCACCTCCAGTAGTCCTCTGAGCACTCCCAGCAGCAGCGCTGCCCCGTCCCGCTCTCCTTCCTCCACCTCTGGGCTCTCCTCCGGCTTCCTCTCCAGTCCCAGCCAGAGCGCCAGGGCCATCCAGAGCCTGCTGGGTATAAACACGGCTCATTCTGGTGTCTGTCTTTTTATAATAATGTTTCTTTGGTGATAAATCTGTTGAATTAAGAATTGTCTCTGATCCAGGTCCGACCTCCAAGTTCCGCCACATCCAGGGTGCCGTGATGCACCGGGACACACACATCACCAACCTGCGGGGCCTCAACCTGACTACACCCGGCGAGTCCGACGGCTTCTGTGTCAACCGGCAACGCGTGGCAGTGCCCCTCGCTATCTCCGGGGGCCAGATCGCCATCTGTGAGGTACGGCAGCAGCTGGAGATTTTTATTTTTTTATATTGTACTTGGGAAAGTGAGAACACTGCTTACTGTATGTGATGGATTTGATTCCTCTCCTCAGCGCTCTCAGCCTGGCAGGCTACCTGACACAGCCCTGCCCACCATCCAAAACTCTGTTAATGTGGTGGACTTGTCTTGGGACCCCTTTAACGTATACCAGCTTGCTGTGGGTAAGTGAATACAAAGACTGTGTAGGTGTGAGCATTCGCAGCTGTGTGTTGTATCGACTGTCTGACCTGATAAGTGTGTATTGATATGTCTATTTCTATCTGTGCTAGCTGGGGATGATGCAAAGATCCGGGTGTGGCAGGTACCAACGGGAGGACTGAAAGAAACCCTGACTGAGCCTGAGGTTCTCTTGCAAGGTAGGACCGGGCCCACCTTCCAAAATTTCCTCAATTTAGTTTTCTCTATAACAGATTGTTGATTGACGAGCCTGACGGACAACAGTAAAAGTCACGTTGATTGACAGCTGCTGTGACCCCCTCCCCCGTAGGCCACACAGAGAAGATTTACTCCATCAAGTTCCACCCTCTGGCCAGCGGACTCTTGGCATCTTCATCCTACGATCTCACAGTCAGACTGTGGAACCTGGAGAACGGAGAACAGGTCAAACTCCTCACTGGACACGAGGACCAGGTGGGTGACCGAGAACCACGCCTTGATCCAATCTATGAACACAAGTTAAACATCATATGACTGTTTGGCAACAGTTTGGACATTTGGATATGTTCGCTAACACATACTGGAGTAAATACATCAACTGTCCATTGTAGTCTCTGAGCCTCTCCTTCTTCTTCCTTCTTGTTTCCGCTTGTTGATTATATTCAGATCTTTTGCATGGCGTGGAGCCCAGATGGAAAGCTCCTGGCCACATTGTGCAAAGATGGCAAAGTTCGCATCTACGACCCCCGCAAGTCTACTGCACCTGTGCAGGTATGTACAGCACATCAGATAATCTGGGAGGATGCAATACAAATGTTTGTAGGTGCGTATGGTGAAACTGGTGTATCTTTACCCCACGTTCTGTTTTTACATCTAACAGATCTCATATCGTACTTGAATTTGATTTCACAACATTGAACCCTTTTAAACCACTCTTCAGAACCATGTTATCTGATAGAAACATGTGCTTGTTGTTGTTGTTGTTCATTTGTTTATGTATTTGTTTGCCAATTAACTGCCTTAATGGTAATCTACAGTGAGATAGAATATCTAAGAGGCATTGTCAAGCAAAGCCTTACGGTGTTGTTTAATCCCTGTCAAAACACATGTTCATGTTACTTAACTACTTAAGTCTTTAATAATTATCTTACTTTTCTTCTTTAGGAGGGCCCAGGTCCTGAGGGCCACAGGGGTGCTCGTGCGGTGTGGGTGTGTGAGGGCAAGTACCTGTTGGTGTCAGGATTTGACAGGTACTGAACATGGAAAATACTTCTTCTTTTTTTAAGCGTTATAAAGCTGGCAGAATGTCAGACAGTATATATGTAAGAGTGATGTCCGTGTTCAGATGACCATGCCAACAAAACAGAACTATGTGAGAGTCCACTGTTTTATTTCTACTGAAAACAGTTCAGTGGAGTGTTAAAGTGTATATTTAATGCATCATACTTCAGTGTTATCAGAGCCGCAGTGGGTCAGTCAAAAGAAAAGTTCACCTTGTCGTCCTTCTGCAGTCGCAGTGAGAGAAACCTGTACCTGTACTCCGCTGACTCCGTGTCCTCTGGAGCCGTAGCCAACGCCAACATCGACACCTCTCCCTCCACACTCATCCCTTTCTACGACCCCGACACCAGTCTGGTCTTCCTCACTGCAAAAGTAAGCACATTAAAAACTAAAACTCAATATAACTGCATATAAGGTACATTTGAACATCACAACTGAGAACAACTGGAGAATTAGATGTAACCTGTGTGTTTCATTTGTTTTCAGGGTGATACAAGAGTGCACATTTATGAGATTGTGCCTGAAGATCCATACTTTTTGCACTGCAGCACTTTTAACTCTTCTGAGCCACATAAGGTACTGAGCTGAACTCCCTCGTGCCTTCATCTTCGTCGTATTTCAATTGTCTGTCACCATACATCTACACACTGTACATGGACAGCCAGAGTGGGACAATACCATTCTTAAAACCGGGCCATGGTTCTGATGCCGTATGTGTCTTTTTTGTTTGCTAAACTCTGACACTTCCTGTTTGTTTCCTGTTTGCAGGGCTTTGCCTTTCTGCCCAAGTCAGAGTGCAATGTGCGTGATGTGGAGATCGCTATGGGACTCATGCTCACCAAGGCAACGATAGAGCCAGTGGCCTTCAAAGTGCCTCGGGTCAAGGTGAGCCAGTGACACCACCTAGTGGACTTAATACTGCATACTTTCCTACCTGATGGTTATTTCTAATAAATAGCTATTGCTTTTACTATATAAAGTATAAATACCTGTGTGTGTGTGTGACTCTGTGTCTCCAGAAAGAGTTTTTCCAGGACGACGTGTACCCTGACACCACCGTCTGTTGGGAACCAGCACTGACTGCCTCTGCCTGGCTGTCCGGCTCCAACGGCCAGCACAAAAAGATCAGCCTGAAGCCGAAAGACATGACGCCAGGTGCTGACATGGACCATATGCTTACATAGTATGGGACTTTGTACAACATATCTATCTACATGGAGATGCTACAGTCTACATGTAGGTATATTGGATTTGTGGTTTCAGATTTTGACACACTGTGTGTGCTTTTTTTCAGTGAGTGAGGCCCCGAAAGAGGCTCCAGTGAGGAAATATCTGCCCTCATCAGTTTACTTGGAGGAGAAGACTGATGAACAGAAGAAAGAGGAGGTGAGGATGAGCTACGTCTCGTGTGTCGTGATGATCTACGATGAAATCCTTCATGTAGTGGTCGCTAAATGGACGTAGCGGTATTTCTCTCATGTGTTTTAACCCTGTGTGTGTGTGTGTGTGTGTGTGTCCGTGTGTGTCCGTGTGTGTCCCAGCTGCTCAGTGCCATGGTGGCTAAGTTGGGGAACATAGACGACCCGCTGCCACAGGATTCCTTCGAGGGGGTCGACGAGGACGAGTGGGTGAGTGAAGAGTGAATGTGATGGAAACAGCTCGAGTCTAGTGACAGACATCTTAACATCTTTTAAGCTGGTCATCTTGCTACCACTGTATAACGAAGCACTGAAAAGCTACTGATGAGATTGTCATAGTCAGTTTTGCTCAATGATCTGGGTTGATGTAACTAGCTGTGCCTGTTGTGTCGTCCAGGATGACTAGAGCGGACGCCATCTTGCCTTTGATTCCATCCTGGTGCCAACAGCAGAGAAGAGAGAACAGATCCACTGTCAAGTCACGCTGCCACACACAAGTCCAGGAGCTCAATCAGCGAACATCTCATCCTACGGCACAAAGCAAACTGTACAATGTGAAAGTAAAAATTATATGGGGAAACAATCACAATCACCATAACACCCTTTGATATCAAGTATGTATCACTATATCTGTAAAGGTTGAGAAAATCAAATGTCATGTTGTCTAGTTTGGTGTTTATCATATCCGACTGCATGAAATTTGATATGAAAATCCTTGTAATCCTTAAGATTTAAGGAATGATTTCTGAATTATTGAATTATTTCAAAAATCCTTCTGTGATAAATCTGACATAGTAACTGCTTCGTTGTGATGTCACACTATTCAGGATATTTGGAAAGTTATCCCACCATGCTGGATAATACAACAGTAAATATGAGAAAATAGTCCATTGAAATCATAAATCAGGACACCTCAAACAATTCTGGTTAAGGATCAGTGGTTGTAACAGAGCGAACATTATTTTTTATTTTTTAAATGGATAAGTGTTTTTATCACAGCCTCTCTTTTCGTCTGTGATATGCAGCCATGATTTAAGCATGATAATACACTCTGAGGTGTCCTGATATAATAAAATAAAAAAAGAATGGCCTCCTCTTGTGCCCAGTCAGCTAGATACAGGTTGTGTATCGTTGTATACAAAGTTGGTACCCGTGAGAGACCACTTTTTCTTTTTTTTACTGGCCGGTCATTTGAGAACGCTCAATGTGTCTTTGAAGGATGTGATGTTGTTAATGATCTCATTGCATGAGTGAATCTCTCGTCTTCCTGTTTGATCAGGTGAAACACACACACGATTACTGTAACAAGTTCAAGCCTTCAGCAGCAAAAACCACACTGAGGATACAACAGGGTCACCAGTGTTCATGTTTGACCATGAACTGGGATTTCTTATGACAACAACATTAAGTTCACGTTTTCTTTGTTTGCCAACAATAGAATAAAATGCCAATTTAACAATGTGTTATTTCTAGAATTTATTAAATGTTTTGCCATGCGGTAGTCTTATAATAGTCTTATAAGTTAGGGGTTAAAGGTTAATACAACTAAGATGTTTTGCATTGAATGCCAAACCACCTCCTTTTTGGAGTTTTTAGAGGGGCCTTTGTATACTCTGAGATGATTCTTTCTTTTCTTTCTTTTCTTTTTCGCTGGGCAACTTGTAATCATGGTCTTTGTTGCCAGACTGTTGGGGATATTCCTCACTTAAATGAGCTAATTTTCTTATTTTCTTATCTAATGTTAACTAGCAGTAAGGAATCATGGTGTTAATTAGCCAATAACAGTACAGTATTAATAACTTGCAAAACAGCCATAATAGGTATCATGTAATCTCCAATAAGGACTACAGCAATATCGTCAATAATCGAGTCTTGAACCCACCGTTTGTTCACAACCTCTGATGGACTGAAACGAACCATCGATTCAGCCGGTCATGCGCGTTGTGTTGAACAGGGGACCTGCAGGTGTTGTGTGATGTACACTGTATGTGCTTGTGATTCTCAAATGCCGTACTTTGTAATATTTGGATTGGATTAACTGCCTTCCTTTGTGTTAAAAATAACTTCCTTTTTATACACTGAGTTGAGCATTGTTGTTGTTGTTTTGTCTGTCGTACTTGAGGAATGGTTTGTGGAATTTCTTTCAATATTGTCTTGCAATAAACACATATTTGAACCAATTACTACTTTTGCTTTTGTATTAAGGGGTCACCATGACAATCATAATGAAGAGAAATGTCTTAAGGGATTTCTGTGCTTTTTACGCATTAATATCTCTTCAGTGGAGACTGTGGGCACAGACAGTAGGTGCATTAAAATAAATTAGATGCTTAAATTTGGCTATAAAAATGAATAAACATACGAACAAATTGATTGTGCCCTTTACTATATTGTGCATAATATTGTATATATTAATTTTATGAAATATATATTTTTTAAATATAGTTTTAGGTTAACATCTGGTCAGGGAAAACATGTAAATGAGCCTTCTAGGCTAACTGGCTCATTTAAACTAATAGAATACAATAAAGAGGTGTTCAAATAAATATTTTTGTATGATGATTTTCATACCAGCATCAAGACAGACAAGCCTGACATGACTTTTGTTGATATACTTTCAAAATAAAGTTATTTGAATAACGGATATGATAATGTTACGTGTTCACTCTAGCGCTCTGTTATCAACAATAGCCTATGCAGTCTTCATTGGGGACATACAGATATGTATACAGCATATTTCAGCTATTATTTCAGAATAGTTGCAGATTATACATAGTGTATATGAATATATATAAATAAATAAATATACTGTATGGATACGTCTCAAGAAGACAAAACAAGCTGCAGTCGTCCTCCATGCCAGTAGAGGTCAGTATCAGAAATGACGCCGTCCACCGGCTTCATCTTGAATTCTTTTGTCGGCGCTGCATGAACTTTGACCCTGAAGTAACCTTCGTCGGTGTCGTTACATGTGTGAAAACAGAAGCCGCACACTGTCTCAAGGACCTGTGTAGTATTATAAAATGGTAAGAATACATTTTGTTTGTGTATATATCCCTGTCGCTGACGTCAGTGACTCTTGGTATCATCAGCACGAGACGTTGTGTAGCGTTATATCAGCTGTGTGTCATGTCCCGTCTCCAGCACAGTTAACGTTACATTAAGTAGCCGCCTCCTCTTCAGAGGGACGCTGTGAATTTGATATAAGGAGAAATTAACGTGTCAAAACGTAGCGTTAAGTTAGTTCATGTCCAAAATGAAGACCACCGAGGGACCCCATCTCGCTCTCTGTTTTGGTTTCCATGACTGTCAATGTGGAATGTCACGTCTGCTAACTTGCGTTGTCAGATTACATTTTGCATCTCATTTCCTCCGCAGGCTAAATATCTCGCGCAGATCATCGTGATGGGAGCACAGGTGGTGGGACGAGCGTTTGCTCGCGCTTTACAGCAAGAAATTGCAGGTGTGACCCAAATGTATTTAATACTACATATTGTTTTTGCAATTGTTAAGACATAAACGTTGGTCGACATATTTGTGGCACAGTTACTGAACTACTAAACCAAAAGCAAATTGTCTGCTTTACACTAAGTTGTATATTCTAAAACACACTTTTCCTTGCAAATAAATACATCATGTTATCTACATTAGACACATTCAAACCTGTGTCTGTCGTTTACTCTACGCTGCCATTGAAATACCACACTATCTGCAATCACTTTCACCCAGAATGCACCTGTGAAAACACCTGAAACCAATTAGATCACCTAATCAGACCTTGAACAGGATTCAGGTGTGCTCTTTGGTGGGCACAACAATGTAGGTTAAGTTAGAGAAAGTAATTGTGTCGGATACTGTTGATACTGCATTTGTGTTCATAGTTTATAGTAACAGTATATTAAAGGAAAATGACAGACTCTAGATAATAGGGTTTTGTCAATGTGCAGTTGTCATGTAGAAATAGCTATATATCTGGTGTTTGTGTGTAAAGTTGTTGCAGAGAGAGAGATGGAGAATGTCATTTACTGAACTGAAGTTGTGAGTACTTGTGTTGTTTCTCTCGCAGCCAGTAAAGCAGCGGCGCAGGCCAGGAACAGTGCCGGTCAGCACTCGGCTGCAGCCTCGAGCATCACTGGGATGAGCCTGCAAGAGGCGCAACAAATCCTCAATATCTCCACACTCACCCCTGAGGAGATTGAGCAGGTGCAAACACACTCCGTCTCTAGAGTTGTGTAACTAACAAAGTGTTGGTACTAAGCTACAGAGCCATCAAGCCTTCAGCAACGTAGTATTTAGCCGGTCCTTACCGATTTTCTGGCCATATCCAAATCTGTTTCCCATTTACTGGATTTCCTTCATTGTAGCGTGCTTATGTTGCTCTGTCAGTGTGAGTGGAGACATTGGTTTCTGTTATTACCTAAACTCATTAGTCACAACTGGTTCAGACAGTGCTTCTTTGTAATATAAACAATTATCCCAACTTGAAATCTACCTTTTGATGTAAACACTCAACCCGATTTGCATTTAAAAGATGGCCTGGTCGTGGAATATTGTTACGGTTAGTCATATCTTTACAAACTGATGAGGGGTAACGTCAGGAACACAGTTTTAATCACCATGGTTTATTTTCTTAGTTTATTTTGACCACTCATCAACATTATCAAATGTTTCTTTATGTTTACCTTATGTTGTAACAATAAGATCAGAAAATGGGTCAACGGGTGTCTTTGCTGGTGTTCTGAAAAAAAGTGTTTTATCTCTTCCAGAACTACGAGCACCTTTTTAAAGTCAATGACAAGACAGTGGGCGGTTCATTTTACCTCCAATCAAAAGTAAGTATTCTGTTTCTTAGAATGCTACACAATGGTTATCAAATGTGTTGTAGAGTGGACGGGTATGGCAATTTATCATTTAGAGGAGAACCAAATATTGCCCACTAAAGCAAATGTTTAGCTCACTAAAATACAAAAACAGCATCAGAGCATATAAAACAAATATGGTATCAGGAAACCATTGAACCAAATGATTTAAAACATGATTTAAGACATCGAAAGGATAGTTTCTTTAATTTGTGAAGTGGAGTAGTATGAGGTACTTATTTGGAGAAGCAGACAGGAGTACCGGGACAGGAGCCGAGTATTTCACTGCTGTGGACGGGGACAGTAGCTAAAGGTATTTTAGCCACCGGAAAAAATAAAAATATCTATATTAATTTATGTGTACGCTATATTAAGGATATTTCCGCAGCATTATGTTGCCGTCAGACATCCTTTTATAACCATCTATGCTCTCAACCCCACTTCTACAAGTCCAAACCGTCCCTTTAACACTTGAAATATTGTGTAGTAAGAGTTGCACATTTTATTTTTATTTTTAAATGCTGATAGCACCTTTTTATATTGCTTCCAGAGTTTTAAGGTGAAACCTTATTTGTTTTGCACACCATCCCAACTTTCTCACACGATTACATGTAAGGCTGCAGTCCAATTGACCAAACCATAGGAAGTTTTGTAAACTATTTTTAATATTGACTGATACTCTCCAAGTCTCCTAATAAGAAATAACCTTTGCGTTCATATCTTGAAATTATGTAATTAGTCATTTTAGTGTGGCTGTGTAGTGCTGTACCAAAATAATTAACACATTTGAGTTTCCAAGAGAAAATTGATGACAAAAATTAAATAAATTCTGACTTGTGTGAATTTGTTTGTGTGGGAGAAATCCACTCTTTGAACTGGGTTGTGTTTGAGCTGATGATGTTTTTATCTCTCGCTCACTTCTTTCTGCTCTGAGGGAACCGTGGTGTGAACTTGTTATTTTCATTGTTATATGTCACACGTTCATTGTTATCCTTGGTTGTGTGCAGGTGGTGCGGGCTAAAGAGCGTCTCGATGAGGAACTAAGTATTCAGACACAAGACAAGCAGCAGAAAACAGAAACATGAAGTATTATATTATGCCTGCCCTTTCTTTCCTCTCCCCATCCTCTGTAAATTATAACCCAATAAAAGCCTTCTCCTTTTCTCTAGTCTTGACTTTGTGTCATTTTGTGAGCAATAAATGTCATTTTAAGAAAGGTGAGCACAAACGATAAAATATGGGCTTATTCATTCTTTTAGATGTGTCCTATGTAAAACTGGTATTTATGGTTTGAAATGACCGAAGTCCACAAAGAAACTCTTATATTTATGTCTCCGTTTCAGCTTCTGTTGATTTGAAATGCCGAAACGCTGAATACAGTTCATGAAGCTGCAGCATGTTGACTATTAATCAGGATAATGATTGTTTTTATTCCGTGGAAGTTTGATGGCAGCATCCAGTTTGCACTTGTTGGTCTGAAGGGGCAGAATCACATTTACCTGGATGATGGATATGTACATTTGCATAAGATGGAAGCTATATTTTTGGAACAGAAATGAATACACAAGTATCAAATACAACTTTATTAAACATTTTTCTTTTCATTGACATTATTATCAATATCGTAATAAAATTCCTCTAAAACAGGAGAACACCACTATGTTGTACCAATTTGAGACTTTTACAACTCTAAAATTCTGCATGTTCAAACCACAGAACATGATGCCAGGAAAAATATATTTTCATATAATCATTTTTTTTTCATATAGTGTATAGCTTCTTTATTTTACCTATAATAAAAAGGCACTTGGAAAAATTAAAATACTGACAATATCTCACAAATGTGCAAAAAACATAACTTGGAACAGGCCTTGCGTGGCCCTAGTCTCATCATCAACCCTTTGTGCAACACTGTGGCACTGCATCCCTTTACAAGGACACCGACCTAGCTAAAACTAATTCTGTGCCCTTGATTTCAGTTCCACCTTTCATAGCATTAAGTGAGGGTTACTTTAAAATCTCCAGGAGCAAGTACCACTTTTATACTGTCGCAAAAAAAAACAAGACGTCAAAGTCAGACATTTTAACGACTGAGGATGATTTTTTTTTTTACAATTATTCTCGGTTCTCAAAACAACTGCTGAGTAACGCTGTACACTGAGGACGTGGCAACATCCCCGTATCTACACACGTTATGAGGGGAACAAAAAGTGCAGTTCATTACAGACTGAGCTCAAAGGGTTAATGGATCATACAGCTTATTTGATATGGAAAAGATGTGGACCCTGTGAGGGTCCGTGTCATATTATTCAGCTTTCTGCCGCCTCTTTCTGTCCCTGGCTTCGATCTGCAGAGGAGAGACAGACAGGCAGGGAGGAGGAGACCCGACGCATCTGTGGGTTTCGCTGTTGCCACGGAAACCATGTCTAGCCTACTTAACACCTGTTTCTAATGACATCACATGCCAGGGTTGTCCACTCACAACGAGAGATTCACTTCAATGGCCAGCCTGAACGCAGAGACAGGCTGCTGTGCGTGCGTGTGTGTGTGTGTGTCTAAAATAAAGATGACTAAGAATCACTGGAGCAGAAACAAAGGTATGCAGTTCATCTCTGCTGTGAATCCTCACAGGCCTGTGGGAGGCCCGGTACACACAGATCAGCCTCAAACAGGAAGGGTTATATTTGTTTTTGTTTACTGTGAACGCAGCTTGTTAGTCAGCCTGTGTTCCCTCATCGCTGGTAAAAATGCTTTGTGGCCGGGAGGTGGGGGAGCGGAGCCTTTTGGGTTTAATCTATAAAAAAGAAGAAGAAAAAAACCCAGAGGGCAGACGGAGTTCAGTGGCCTAGTTTCTGCAGACTGGTATGCCTGTGAGTCGCTGCCACACAGCACAGCCAGTGACTTCAGAGCTGAGAGGGCCGTTTGCTGGGTAGGTGACCAGATGGAGGGCGGCTGCACGGAGCAGCTCTCCTCTGCCTCTTCGCCTCTGCTGGCACACAGCCGCTCCCCTCATCTCTTCCTTTCCCTTGTCCATTCATTCAGCCAATCCTGTCCCTGTTTGCTCTCGTGCTTTCCCAGCGCAGCCCGCCATTTCACAGTCGGATGTTATTTCTCTATGGACTTCCTTTATCTGCTGCTGGAAATTAAAAGTCAGAACAAAGGAAGCAGAGTTTGCCGATCTAATTTAGCCCCGGACATAATTTAGTTAGGACACTTAATAACAGATAGTATTTTATGCCTACACCATCTCTAAATGATCAATTAATGTGATTGTCATGGAGGAATGTGATATCTTTTGGTCCACTAGATATGTATTTTCTTATTTCCCCCCTAGAGCAGTGGTTTCTAACCTTTGTGGCTTATGGGCACTTAACTGAATCAATATCATCCCTTTATCACGGCCTGAGTTTACACATTGCTGTGAGCAGTTCAACCAAAGAGTGATTTCTCTGTCCCACATTAGGTAACCATATTCAGTATTTCAGATAGAAAACAAGACTACGAGTCTACAGCCGTGCGATCAGCTTTGTGAGGATGCACTTGGGCACAGCTAACATCAGCATTGTAACATGTATCTAACAAGCTAATTATCCCAAAACAGCGTTTTTTAGTTTTGTGGGATTTTAGTTTTAACCCTGTGATGTCATTATAAAAAGTCGGGGAATCACCAAAGTCATTAGGATTCATCCTCTGGGAAACTAAATACAAAATGTCATGGCAATTCATCCAATTGTTATTTAGATATTTCAGTCCGGACCAACATGGTGCACCGACCATGCCATCCATTGAGCCACATTGCTAGCATAGCTTAAAAGCAAAAAATAAAAGGGGACGTCTGAGAAATAATAACCAACTTTTGTGTAAAGTTTTCCCCTCTCATATTGTGTAATCACCATATGAGAGCCTTCAGATGTATCTCAAACCCCCGGGTTGGAAACCACTCCCCTAGAGGACCCCCCCAAACCTCTCCGTCTCGTCTTCTCCTCGACCCCTTCCTTAAAAGACTCATCCTCGACAGCAGAAAGCTGAGTGCAGAGCAGCCGTCACAGAACACAACAAGCAACTTCAACATCAGAAAGAAATGTCTCGTCTGAACAGCAAAAGAAAAAAAATAATGACAACGATACAAAAACAGCAACAACTGATTATTTCTAAGACTGGGCGATGAAAAAGTAAGACCACCAACATCAGCAGAGATGGAGGAGTGAAAAAAGAGGAAGGTAGTGTGTGACAGTCTCTTGAGGGAATGTTCCTGGTGAGGATTCCCCTCCTGCTCCCCGTACCTCTCCGCTGTGGAGACGGCAGTCGACATTGTACATGCGTGAGCGCTGAGCAGGCCGGGAATGAGTCCACGGCAAAATAGACCCTCGCAGAAAAAAAAAGAGCAATCTATTTGTTTTTTTTTAAAGAACCATCACTTGGCAGTAACATTTTGTAAAACATTTTGTAAGGGATATAGCATGTGGTAAGTGCGTGTAGACTGCTTAATCGCACCGTGAGAAAAGTTTTCCCAGACATCAAATGAGTCTTTTGTTTTTGCCCCTTTGGACACAGTAAAATGAGGCAGTTTGCAATAGTGTGGCTTCCTAGTCAGTCCAGCTGTGTGTAGCATCGAGTGCATCACAACCCCCTCTGTGGCACAATACGGACGTCCCTCTTTCCGCTCTCCAGGTATTTTTGGCACAGCATGGAACTTGTTGAACTTGGGAGAAAACTTCAACCGACAAGGCTAAGTTGGGCTTTCGACTGGACCGCCACCTGTTTTTCACAGCTGGTTTTTGGTCGGGTCACTTTTTAAAAAACAAGAAACTAGTGTTTATCACCACAGTGGCCCTTTCATACACAAACTGGCCCGTGTTGATTCAATTACGGGAAAGCAGCTGGACAATCCAGAAGTGAAAAACAGTGCGAGTTCTGTAAATGGAGAGCGGGACGTTGCGTATCGAGTGCCACCAGAGGGGGGAGCCAGACACGCTGGTGGTTGACATTACACATATCATGTGTAAAAGATTAAGTGAATATTGGTCATTGTCAGGTGATGCAACACCGTCTGTCTGTGTTAAGTCATCAGATCGCTCTGTGCCCTAAGAGCCCCTAGTCTGCACACATTCTGGTGGACTAGGCTGGTCCATCTCGGTCACCCTCCCCAAACTAGGGACAGATTGTCAAAAGTGCTCTCTCCCAGTTCATGTTACACTGAGGGAGCTGAGAGGTTAGCAGCAGTTTTGAGGTTCCAGGACTATAACCAGTTGACACTATTAAGTGCTGTGTTTAATTGAACTGTCTCAGAGCTGAAACTACAAATCCAAGACAGTTTGAGTTCACTTGCTTTGGTCTGGCAAGCCTGTCTGAATCATATTAATCACAGCAGCCTGTGAAAAATAGGTCATAACTTCAAAATCAACTGTGAAGAATCGTCCTATTACGTGCAAGTTTTCCTAACTGTGAGTGCGTCATTCAGTTACACGGTATATCTATCTCACTGCTAAGCTGGAGGCACACTGTCTATGTAATACAGTTATATAAATACTTATCAATGAATCAGGACTTTTGTAAGAACACAGAGCACTAAGACTGTCACATCAAGGAAACAGGAATGAATAAAGAATAAAATACAAAATAAGAGAGCAAAGAGGAGCCCATTGTTGGGCCTTGTGATAGAAATACAGAGCCATATATGGTAAACAGAGTTCTTGGGCCCCGAGTTTGGTTTCCCATCGATACAAGAGGCTTGCGTTGTGTACTTATTTCTTGTGAGGTGTATAGTGTTAACTATTGTTTTGCTGATTGAGGATTTGATGAGTTTCTACAGTTTTTCTCTGTTGACAACCTCTCTCTGAAATGCATTGCCTGGAATTGATTGTGCGAGCCAGTCCCTATCACCTTTGACCGCCTGTACCCCCACTATGGCGCTCACCCTCCCACCCCGACCCCCTGAGCTCTTCTGGAATGTGTGTGTGTATGCATGGATGTGTGTATCAGTTGACCACAGCTGGCTTGAGCACCACGGTGCCTGGGGGGATGACCACCCAGGACAGGGGATCATGGGATCCCGTGGAGAGGTTCAAGACCCCCCCGGTCACCCCGTTTTCTGCCTCCTCCCCCCGGCCTCTCCTGGCCTGTTGGCTGTGGGACCTGCGCTCGGACGAAGCCCCCAGCATGGGCATCATCGACAGGCCCAGGGCCGAGGAGGGGAAGCCTGCGGAGAGCAGAGAGGATTTGGCCAGGCCCAGCGTGGAGCCGTTGAAGGACAGGATGGGTGCGCCTCCCAGGCTGCCCGGAGGTGAGCCAGTGCAACCGAACGTGCTGAGATCCAGGGGCCGAGGACTGAGGGGGGACAGGGGAAGGCCACCACGCAGACTCTGCAGAGCATGGCCTCCAAGGAAAGCAGCCGCTGCCCCTGGGATGATAATGTGGGCTGCACTCAAATAGGACAGCTCTGAATCCTTACCCAATTCGCCAGCAAGCACTCCACTTTGACTCCCCCTCAGCAGCGAGCCCACCCCGCCTGAGGAGCCCTGCTCCTGAGTCACAAAGTGGCCATGCGCCTTGATGTGCTTGCGGAGAGAGCTTGGGTCTGTGTAGCGCTTCAGGCAGCCCACCATCTTGCAGTAGTAAGGCTTGTCCACATAGTGTGTGCGCGTGTGCTTGAAGCGGTCGCTGGAATTGGAGTAGCGCTTGTTGCAACCCTCATAAGGACAAATGTAGGGCTTTTCACCTGCAGGGAGGAGAATGGAGCCTTATGTTGAGAATGCAGTGACCAAATCTCACAATTTTACATTATAGAAATTAGGAAAGGCATTTTGACTTTAGCGTCGGCTCTTCCACTGACCTGTGTGTGACCGGTTGTGTATCTTGAGGTTCTCCAGGCGGGAGAAGCTCTTGTTGCAGGTGGGACAGCGATGGGGTTTCTCGTTAGTGTGAGTGCGGATGTGGATGAGCATCTTGTACCTGCAGCAATGCAACAACAAAAATCCTCAATAATTCTCCACTGATACGTACATTTAATACGTTTCCCAAGTGGTATGATTTTCTCACCGAGCATTGAAACCCCTCCCTTTGCGAGCACAGCCCTCCCAGTGGCAGCAGTACCCAGAATCCTTCTCAGGCTTGACATGGAAGTCGTTGACATGGTCCACCAGGTCTTGCAGGGAGTCAAAGAGCAGATGGCACTAGAGGAGAGAAAACATTCAGCATTTTAGATGAATTGTCAGTGATGATAATGCTATTTTGAGCTGATCCTAGGTTGGAAACACCAGGGTCACAACATGGGTTTTACTCTCTTGGTCTTACCTTCTTCCAGTGGCAGGCCAGTTGTTCATCCGCTGAGAGGTCAGGAGAGGCTCTCTTGTCGCTCGTCTGGCTAATAAACATGGAGGATGGCAGGTGAAGTCCCGCCCCGGCTCCGATTGGCATGAAAAACTGAAAGGCCTGTGAGATGTGAGAATTCTGGTAAACAAGGTGAAAAAGGAAACAGGATTATTAATCCACCGCACGAAAAAGAAAGAGCCATGCACATGTTCAGCTTTAGTTCATGTTTACTGCCATGTGCAAAAATACTGCTCTGATAGCAACATCTACACGGCACAATAGACCATCAGCTGGATGACACAAACAGGAACTGATAGCCTAACTGAGAAAATAGTACAGAAGTACAGAACAGCTGATCTTCATCTCTTCCTTAAAAAAACACTTTTTCTCTTGTAGTCACCCGCTGCGTGCTACAAAACCTCCCTACATCCCCGAGCTCGGCATGAGAGCTGCAAGATTCATTGAACCTCAGCTGGGGCTCAAAGAGCTAAAACACCGGCTTACAGACACACGCACAGCGTAACATAGCTCCAGCAGAAAACTGAGAGGAGTGTTGGTGAAAAGTGGAATTTAGAATAAGGGACAAATAAGTCAGAGAGTAAGGAAGCACAGAGAGAATACGGGTGCAAATGGATACAATTTCCAAGTTTTCATCTTCATCTGTGTCAGAAATTGGAATGTGATGAATTTCATAAAATCACACATATATCCTGCACTCTGCATGCACAAGTATGTGAGCTGAAGGGGAGAGAACGTGTAACTATGTGTGCAGCTGTTCTTTCATAACAAACGCTTACTTTTGTACGTGTGTGTGAGAGAGAGAGATTAAGTGGGGACAGAAAGCATCCTATCTGCGTCCACCGGGGATAAGTAAAGTGTCGAGTATCTGTGGCGGTGGGGTCGGGGGCTATCTGGGACTCAGTGGGGCGGCTGAATGGTCCCAGCCAGCACATCTCAATTCAATTGGGAGGGAATTTAATTAGGCGGCATGATGTCTGCATGGCTGTACCCTGTCTTAAATTTGATTATACATGCACACACACACACACACACACACACACACACACACACACACACACACACACACACACACGCACACGCACACACACACGCACACACTTGCCAGTGGGACCACTGAATGCCAGTTAAGCAGACACAGGCATTTGTTGGGGACACAAGAGGTGTTTGATAAGAGTCCCCCCCTCACACACACACACACACACACACACACACACACACACACACACACACACACACACACACACACACACACACACGCCTCCGACCCCTTGCATAGCCGGATTCCCTCGTGCAACCCGATGTTGTTCCTGACTTGCTGACCCCGGCAGGCTGAGTCACTCTCCGCTGCAGACAGTGTTGATACTCTTTCAACAACTCAGAGGTCAAAGAAGAGATGGGAGACAATAGAGGTAGTGGAGGGCCAAATAAAAGCTATGTGGAGCACCTGTACAGGTGTGTAAGTGTGTGAATGTAAGTTTAGTCGAGGGCTGCCACGTCTTAGTCGATTAGTTGTCTATTCGAATACGTTAGGCAATCAGTCGTTCTCTATCAATTAATGTATTATTATTCGACAAAATAGTACAAGTGGAATTCGACTACGACCCTAGTTTGGTCATACTCACTCCTGAGGCGATGTAGTTGCCGTTGGTCATTTCTGGAGAGCTGGGGGTGTGGCGGGAGCAGGGAGACATGCTCAGGTCCACCGCAGGGGGTGTGGGGGTGTCTGCCCGATCATGGGGGACCACCTGCATACCTGAGAAAACACACACTTGTTAAGAAGACCTCTTACCTAGGGGATCTGATATGGGGGCTCTATCGCCATGGATCTGTTGGTCCACCACTTTTGTTCAAACTTAAATATTTGGATACATGGTCAAACCGATATGCTCGTAAACATCAGCATGAGAGCATGCTCAGGCCACCACCGTGCCTCAATGCAGCAATATAGTCATGACGGCAGACTCCTGCTTTGTTGTTACCTGTGTGTGGAGATGCTGGCGAGCCGGGCTCTATGACTGCGGTGCCGTCTTCCGCCATGCGGAGCTGGCGAGCTCGCTTGGGGTGCAGCGGGGAGATGAGGGGAGAGCGCGCTCTGTCCCACCCGTTCGCCCGCCGGGGGAGCTTCAGGTCCAGGGGCTCGTCCAGGGACAGCATGACCACAAACCGCTGACCTCCCACCTGCACAGACAGTCACGGAGGGGCAGAGTTAGGCCGAGTGGGACCAATGAAGGATAGCTTGGTGTTCGTATAACCACACACACAATGAAGCGCCGCATTCCGATGTCAGACAGTGACAGATTATCACACCTGCAATATTTCCCACATGAATGTTGAAGAAGGTTTCTCAAATTCCCACTGGCTGAGAAATACGCTCCAACAATGGTAAACTGACCACAATCGTAAACTGAAAAACTGAGTAAGCCAAAGAAAAACACACACACACACACACACACACACACACACACACACACACACACACACACACATAGAGATCTGAGCGACCCCCTCCTCGTCTTCCATGCTGACCTTTACTCACACACTCTTCCTGAGGAATGTCTACAATCCAATCCAGATGGTCACCCTCACCGCCAGCTCTGCTTCACCCCACCCCTCAGCTAGTCACCGGCCCTTGCACCCTGTCACATCGCCCCCACCCCAGCTCCCACATTGTGCACCTTCAGACCCCATGGACCTTTGAGACCCACCAGCGACCCCCCCGGGGCCTTCAAGTCCAGCTGCACCTACTCCGTCCACCTCCTGCCTCCTCTAAACACACTGACCTCTGGACCCAGCCTGAGGGTTGTGAGCAGGAAGCTTCATCGAACTGTCATCTTGAGTTTTAGTTGGTCTTCCTCTGCCACCAGATTGAGCCAGCGTCCCTGTGTTGTACCAAGCAATGGAGTATCGACATTCCTTTCAACTTAAATGTAAACAAATGCTGAGTCTACTCCTCTTCTTTCAGCGTGTACTGCTCCCACATACAGGCGGTGCTAGTACAGTACTGCTGATTTAAAGCCAAGCTCTCTATTCAACACAATGTGTGAGGGTTCACTGCTCCTTCTCCCTGGCCTCTCACACACACACACACACACACACACACACACACACACACACACACACACACACACCTCCTCAAAGCATATTTACGTCGACACACACAGTTCCAGGGTGTCCTTTATTTCTCCTGGAGTTCATGTCGGGCAGCTCCCAGTGTGCATGTTGAGTGTACACACACACACACACACACACACACACACACACACACACACACACACACACACACACACACACACACACACACACACACACACACGCAATTAATCAAACTGTAATTTCAACAAATCCCCCCTCCCTTCTTCTTCCTCCCTCTCTCTCTCACACACATGCCGACACACACTCACAGAAGCCACGGTTGGTAGTGAATGGTGGGCTTTGAGAGCGACTGGCCAGGGGCCACATGAGAAGCCCTTGTGTCTGGGAGGCACGGAGCAGAGAGGTCACCAGGTCCACCAGCCCAACGAGGGATGGCCACCGGCTCACACACACACACACACACACACACACACACACACACACACACACACACACACACACACACACACACACACCACCACCACCACCAGAGGGAGAGGGGGGGTGTAAAGACTCAATCAGCCATAGATAAGAGGATGATGATACACACACGTACCGATGCAAACAGAGGAACATACTGTATGAACATGCACACAGGGCAGCATTATGGCATTATCAGTGAGATCGTTCTGTTTTGATGCATACATACAGTATGTATGTATGTATGTACAGTATACATGTATGTTCCACATGCACGTAGAGAATCATATTAGGCAAAATTTCCCTTGAATTTTATCTGATTATAAACCCCACTCGGCTCTAGCACATGACCGACCGGTTCATCTTGATCTTGGCTTCAAGTTTCTTAAATTGCTCTAAGGAGGATCTCAGAATGCAATGGAGGATTGATTAGAGCAGCCAACTAAAAATGGGAATGCATTCTTAAGATCATTTTGACATTTAACAGCTACAGTAAGGCTTTGTCTCTAAGGGGTGTATGTGTCGCTTTTTCACGGTCTAATAATGTCTCCATCATCCTGGACTTTGCTGAATGTATCCACTATACCCTGACACATGCTTGATTTATTATTATTAGCTCCATCAGTTAAACTCAGGACAATCGTGTAATGATAAAAGTGTATTACTGGCTGTTGCTCTAACTATCATTTTGACCGAAGAGAGTTTGTTATGTGGGCAAGCACTGCCATTAGCTGTGAAAATAAGATCAGTCAGAGCGGATATGATCCTCACTGAGAACACGCTGCGGTTGACACCACATCTCTGTTTCTCTCTCTCTGGATTGGGTGCGTTTGACTAACTTACTGTAACTCCTACCACACAGCCTGCCAAGACTTTTGGCTTTATTGTTTGGCTAAAGTAGCATAAAATCGGCTGTCATCCACTTTAATCGAGTAAAAGCTCTTACCCTGAGACCGAGAATCAGCTTAACCTTTCTATAAATCCGACTCCTATCAGCTGCAGTGACAAACAGAAACCCGGCCGCGCTATAATCAAGGCTGTAAAGCACGACGAGAAACAGATATGGAAGTTTTTAATCCATATAAATGTGGAAGATAGATCCTTTTGGCACCTCAAATGTGATCAACATGTGATCCTCCAGCTCTCACTGTGTGACCAGCAGAGACACTGCAGGGGTCTCCACACACAAAAGCTCTTCTCAGGCGGCTGCTCCACGTGCAAACCATTACTAAACCTCCATGATAGAATGTATAGCCAATTTATAAAAAAATGTGTCCTTTCCCCGTTATATTGAAGAGTATTTTTGGTATCGTTCAGCCTGTTGCAGTGAGCTGGAATAGAGTATACATTTTAGCCAGTCAAATCGTTTTTCCCTTATAATTCTAACTATGTGTGTAAATAGTTTTTCTACTGACCTGTTCACGTCAACATATTAGAGCTGAGAAGTCGACTAATCCAGTAGTCCACTCACTAATCAGCAACAATGTTGATAATCAAGCGATCATTTGACTTTTTCAAGCAGAAACTTCCTTTTTTAAAACAACCACTTTTAAATTACAAATCATAAATTTGCCTCAGAGGACTTTACAATCTGAACAGGATACAGTAAATCTCTCTCTCTCTCTCTCTCTCTCTCTCTCTCTCTCTCTCTCTCTCTCTCTCTCTCTCTCTCTCTCTCTCTCTCTCTCTCCTGAAAAGAATCCCCAGATTAATTGATAATTTAACTATTTGCTAATTGCAGTCTTTAATTGCAGTCTCTTCATAGAGGCCATGCTCAGTTGATTTCTGACTTACTCACAAACAAACTCTCTTGGACTTCCGAGAACCTCAGCAGGTCATAAGATATCTATAATAGCCGCTATACAGTCAATACCATGCTAATGTGTTCCCTGTGGGGCGACTGCAGCTTCTGGTGAATCAGTCCCCACTGCTGGATTTCACCTCACCCTCACCATTATTTCTTAGTGGAAAAATAGTAGAGACTGACTGGGAAGTGACTCACAGCGTGTGGATTTTGGACTGAAGTTACGTGATCTCGACTCCGTCTTCCAAACAGCAACGGCCACTGAGAGGGGGTTTGTGGGAAATGTGAGACAAAGAGAACGGACGACCGAGAGAAAGAATGATATACAGTGAAGGAAGGAGTATGGTGTTGGCGTGATATGCGAGTGTGTGTGTGTAAAGCTCGGTGGCGGATGGCTGTGAAGTTTGTGGAAGGGGTGTTGGCTGGCCCCCATGCAGACTTCCTTGCTCAGCCGTGGGGTCGACAGTCTCTCTGAAAGGCGGCATTGTCCCTTCTCTGGGCCCTCTCTCTCTCTTTCTCTCTGCTGTAGCCTGTGTTTACTCTGCTAGAGAGAGCGAGAGAGAGAGGAGGGATGACCGAAGGGGCCACAGCAAGGATATAGGGTGAGGATGAAGGGAGGAGGAAGTGGAAGAGGAAGAGGAGTCCTGAAAGAGAGGTTTGTGTGTGTCCTCTTTAGCAACCCAGGTCACCTTTTCCCCTGCAAAACCCTTTCCCAGCCGAGTCCCACATCCACCCCACTGCACAAGGAAACCGCCCTTTGATGAGGCGTGCGTGTGTGTGTGTGTGTTCGAGGTTGGAGGGTGTGGGAGTTGGCCGATGGGTGAGGTAGCAACAGTGCGGGCATCTGGTCAAAGGAGGTCTATGTGTTTCAACACCTCCATGCCCCGAGGCTGGGCTCACATGGATCAGAGCTGACCTTTCACCCCGCTCCGACCGACTGATCTCCAGCCCGATCTGATCTGAGGAGGATCGCGTATCGGCTCAGTCTGCTCCATCGGATGGCTCAGAAACGAGAGCCGGCGAAAAGCATCGGTGAACATCAAAGCGGTGCGGCACAAGACGATTATGCTGCAGGGCCTAAAGTCGTATTGTGTAATGTTTTATTTTCGGAGACTGTTTCAAGAGAGCGATAGAAAATGTGTGTACGTGTGTGTGTGTGTGTGTGCGTGTGTGTGTGCGTACACGTTTTGTGTGACCCCCTCAGAGGTTGGGAGTAACTTAATCTGCCTCCTGCTGTGACCCTGGGAGGTGGTCTGTAGGAGGTAAGCCATCCCTCCCTGGGGCTCTTTGCTCTCTCTTTTATCATTTACACACACAAAACACACACAGAACACAGAGAGAGAGAGAGAGAGAGAGAGAGAGAGAGAACGTCTAAGGCTGGTGTGAAGTTAATAAACATTAAACACTGAACAATCGTGAAAATAAAAATGTTCTTGCGGGAAAAAGCAATTTCACAAATGTTGTTGTGATGAAACTTTTACAATGTTGAGACCAAGTTATGAAAGTGAGATAGCAGCACTCCAAAAATATAAGAATCTCAACGCTTTGGCACAGTTTAGCGTTTTACTTCCTTCAGCTGACGTGTCTGACGAGTCCCCACCGCTCCATTAGAGCGTTCCAGAGACTTCCTCTCGAAGTATTCATCATGTCCAGCGCCTCACTGCAGTGACCACACGAACTGAAGGTAAACAACTCTGTTTAGTAAATATGTTTCTGTTGGTTTTGTAATTCTGTGGTTTAGCAGTGATGTGTAAAGACCTGCAGTTGCAGCGTGGGTCGTGTCTAGACCTGCTGGTTTCTACATCCACCAGGTGGGGAGGAGGAAGGAGTCAAAGGTGACTGATTGAGGCGTGGGTGTGGTGTGAACCCTGACCCCTGACATTTGGGTTTCACATCTTCAACTGGGGCCAAGGAGGAATAAACAACGTGACACGTTTTCAAGCAGGTTTCCCGCACACACAATTCTCAGAATAATTAGATTTCCGTGATCAAAGCATTTGCAAGTAAAGCGTTTGCCATTTGCAATTTTCCTTTTAGATTTAAATGGACTTCAG
This sequence comes from Myoxocephalus aenaeus, assembly GCA_038501785.1. NCBI lineage: Eukaryota > Metazoa > Chordata > Actinopteri > Perciformes > Cottidae > Myoxocephalus > Myoxocephalus aenaeus. The sequence goes on along the minus strand of JBAMJR010000051.1, from coordinate 6,658,626 downwards.
GTATATCACTGACTAAGATGAGACAGGGTTAATAATGTCCTACTATTAATTTGCATCTTGGAAACACAAGCGGTGCCTCCTTCTCTCCCGCTTGTCACTGCTGACGTTTCTTGAGGTAAGTGACCCCACCTCCGCTGACACATACACAAATGAGCTGCAGCCCCCGCAGACGCCCTCCACCCTCCACCGCTGAAGCATCACTCAACACACAAACGCACACAGCTGAGAGATTTTCTACTCTTGCCTCTGTCCTCCTCAGCCAGCTGACTCCTCAGACAGGAAACCTCAGTTTCCACTCCTCCTCCTCCTCCTCCTCTGGGCCTCTCATTCCTTCTCTCTCTCTCTCTTTATTCCTCTATTCTTTGCTTTTGTTTTTCTCTCACGTTCACCGCTCGGCTTCCTCTTTCATTTTGTTATACTCTTCCACTTCTCATCTGGTTATTCTCTCATCTACTAACTAACCTCTACCTGGCTTTAATGGTATGTGAATTGTCAGATTATTTACAATCTAAACCTCTAAAAAAAGAAACACACTGGATCGTACACAGGATTGTGTAATAGCAACATGCTTGGAGCCACTGGGGATGGGCTACCGAGGAAAAAGACAAGTTGTTGAAGCACTGGAGTCACACCGCCTGCGAGTCAGAGACAAAGTGACAACGGTGCTCACAAGCTTCAACCCAGGGAGAAATAAGTACAAGATTGCCACTTGTTCTTTTAGTGTTTTAAAAAGAGAATATAGGGATACATCACCCGCAAATTAAAGAGAGTGAGTGTGCAAAAATCAAGAGATAAAGATGCAACGGAGGAGAGGAAGGGAAAAATCGGAGACAACACATGAGATGGGGGAGACACAGGAGGGAAGGAAGGAAAGAAAAAAAGGGAGGGATAGACGGATTGAAGGAGGGAGAGAGTGCAACAGGAAGCTTCTCAGCGAGCTACCGATGGCCTCCAGCCAGAGTGTTCAGACACTGAGGAATTCCAGGCAGAGGGCAGGCGGGGAGGGAAGGTGCCAGGAGGGAGGGAGGGAGCGAGCGAGCGAGGAGGGCGGGTCACACTTGTGGTTTGTTGTCAAAGGGGACTTCTACATGAGAAAGGAAGAGCACGCGATCTCTCAACAACAAGTGATACCTCAACATTAACATTTCTGTAGGGACGTAAACTGGGACATGAGCAGTCCGACACTAGCTTTCCTTGCTTTCCCAACTTTGGTTATGAATTATTGGACATTTAGCTACACTGTTTGGGAAATGGGAATTGGTGTGTACTGGACATCCATACTGGAGAACAATTCTAAATACTACGTTTTTATAAATAAAGCTCATCTTTGACGTAACCTACAGGATGTAGACATTTGTGCAGAAAACAATGTAAAGAATACACTACTGACACAGGATTTTGATCAGATATTGTACATCAATAGTAAGGCAGGCTGAATTAAACATGCGAGGGAGACTGTTAGTGGTAGATAATTATAATTTGAGAGAAAACACTCCACCAGACTCTGCATCTTAATAGCATCCAGACAGACCTGACAACAGCACAGCAATTCCACGTATTCTGTCGTACAGTGAGATTAGGCCATGAATGATCTATGAACAGCCATCTGACTGAAATTTCACATTGTGTCAGTAAGCTTTATGACCTGCTCAACCCGGGATTATCGCACGACACAGTGACCTGATTTGACTCTTGGTGGGGCGGGGACGGATGGGCGGAAAGATGATAGATGGATTTCAAGGGAGGTATGCATTACCAGATACAAATAACAATGCTTTTCCTTTCACAAATAAAAATTGTACTTTTAAAATGTAAAGCTCTTGCGATTTGTTTTTAATCATGTAATTCATTTGAAGGGGCTAGATTGTGCAAATATATTTTTTTTGGCAGAATAAATGAAAAGAGAAGAGGCAGGTATAGGGAGAGGGAGTAGCTGCACATTGGCATGATGCTAGGAAACTTCTCCCCCCCCCAAGCCACGGCCAATTTATTAGACTCCCTAGTAGCTGCTATATGACATGAACAGTATGTGATTGAGGGGCCACGTGTTGCAACATGTGTTTTCAGTCACTGGTTAGTTTTTATCCCACCTACTCCCCTTCCAAATCAGACACGTATGGATTTTAATCAACTAAACCGCTGTAGCATCAGAATCAGAATCAGACAGGACAGTAATCAGGACAGTAATCAGCGGTAAACAGATATAACTCCACGGGACGATGACTCAGCGTGTTTGAGCTGTAAACCTACCCTATACTAAGGCACTTCGCACGGCCGTACTGCAGGCTTTGAAGCGTGGTGAGTAATCTTACAATAACGTGGGGCATTTCACAACATTGCAGTTTCATAGCCGGCGGCGGCGGGCGGCGGGGAACCAATGAACACGGCAGGAGACCCACGACCGTCAGTGAGAGGAGAGAAGACAGGAGAAGAAGAGGAGAGAGGGATGTGTTTGTCTCTACACTCAGGAGATTTGAACACATCCCCACCCTGGCTTTCTTTACCTCCTACTAACTCTGCTGGGCCTCTCTACCTCCTGCAGGCCACTGAATGCATTCCCTCCAGCCCTCACTCCTCCTCGCTCCTCTTTGCTCTGCCATACTTCCATATAAACAAGAACTTGCATGATCTCCCTCAGCGCTATTCCCTCTCGACTTCTTCCTCGTCCCCATCGTCTTTCATCGCTTTCTCCTCTTCTTCTCCTGCATAGACCCGTCTCACGTGTCTCTCTCTCTACTGCTCTGCTCTCCCCCCCATTTTCAGTCCATTCCTGTGGCCTCTCCCCACAGGCAGTGATGCAATCCTCCGACTCCTGCGCGCAATCACAGGGTCTGGAGTTGGCTTGCCAGCTAAAGCAGGGGCGTCACCACACCATGCTCAGTAGGAAAGCAACAGGAGAGGAAAGAAGAGAGGTGGGGGGGGGGGGGGGACGAATAAAGAAATGAAGCCAATGAGAGAGAGAGAGGGAAAACAGAGAGGAAAAAGCTCCGTGATAAAAATTAACAGCTCTGTTTTACAGTTTGTGCATATTCACAATGTAACTTGAGGTAAACATCTTTTGGTTTTATGTGCATGTGGTGAAGTTTTGTTTTCCTTAAGGTACTAGAGGAACTTTTGAATGGATTTGATTCTGAAGACAACATCCCAGCTCATCAGCCCACTAACCAGCTGTGTCCGTTTTGTTGGGGTTGCTGGATAGGGTCTGTGTTTCGGAAGTGATGGTTCTTTCACACTCCCACACTAAATGCTGTCATTCCAGCTGACTCACACCACCATTAGCATTATTCCTACAGCTATATTGGAAATATTAAATTCAAGTGGTATGTTCTGAAGGTGTATCTTTGTCAGATCTGCCATTTTAACGTAATGTGGAGGTTGTACTGTTCCAAACAAAGGTGACATTTTCTCCATATTTCCTTGCTGGGGCAGTGCAGGTGGCATGTGTTATTACTGAGGTATATAATGGATAGGCAGTGGTATGCTAAGCCCTGTACATGCATGCATGCAAAGAGTGATCTTATCAAGCAAAGTGCACTTAGACTAGGATGGAAAGGGAGGTTATAAGATTTATAGGGCCAAACATAAAGCTGAAACCTTGTGATGCGTATGTGCAGAGATATGCATGCATGTATGCACACACACATTCACCCCTGGTTTGCAGACCTCCCCTAAAGGCAGCAGAAATGAGCACAAGGTCAGGATAGGAATGCAAACCACTGGCACCTGCCTAAATCTTTAAAATACCAGGTTCTCTCACACACACACACATACAAACACAAGGCCACTCCCTAAACCACAGGGCAGGTTTTAAACCTGAAGAGAAATGGCTTCAGCCCAAAACCAAGCACACCGGTGTGCACCCCACAACTTAACGATGTATGAAAGTATATCACTGAATAACCACCAACTTCGAGCTCTTTTCAAAACATAACTGAAGCAGCTGCGGTTGAACTCGACAGGAGATGTCTTGCATTTTCCCTCACTGGTGAAAACCCAGCACCAGTTCTAAACCACCGGGTAGGAGGGAATAGGAAGAGGTCCAGAAATCTATTTTTCTTTCTCTCCCCCTCTCTTCCACACAGTTACCAGCAAGCCGAAGGCAGATTAATGGTGGTGAGATGTGTATGGAAAGTGTGGTAAGATAAGCAGCAAACCCGGGGTGTATTTCAGCACCAGTTACTGTGCCAAAGTGGTCTATCCTCAACAATGACCACTTCAGGAATCAGGAAAATGCATTCAGTACACACACACATAAACACACTGATTGTACAGCCCCTAATGCACAGCCATACAGACTGCGCATCGTGTATTAGTACAGCATGTTGTGGAGTTCAGACCAGTTCAGAGCACTGTGGTACCGCTCCAGCTTTGGGAGGGGTGCGCCTGTCTCACAGTCATTTCCTGGACGGGAATATTATGGCACCACACGCATGAGAAACAAACCCCTTTCGCCTCCACACACTGACCCCAGCCACTTTCATTTGCTTGCAATTCAATAAGCCAACGGCACATAGCGAACTCCCTGGGAAGCAAGTCTTCTCATTGAAAAGCCACGGTAATATGATCCCAACAACAGCTTTATGCAACACGGCTCCGAGAGGCTGGGGGCTACGCTTGGGGTGGGGTGGTGGTTCGCGCTCTTTATCGCTGTGTGCAGTTGCCGAGGCCAATCGGACACGTCTATGGTGTCGTAACTTTTCTATTCCTTTCTGGATGGCCACTCCCTGTCCCTGGAGAGGACTTGGTCACACCTGTGCACCAGCTTTGCTGCTCAGGAGAGAGCGCACACACGGCCAGATGTGCTTTGGACAGGGAGTGCCTCCATTACTGTGTGTTTGTTAAAATGTGATTCTTTATGTACAGAGAGAAGGGATAAGGCAGGGTCTCAGCTTCCAAAAAAAGCATATTGAAAGGGGAAGAAAACAGGAAGAGGAAGAAATACAAAACAGCAGACAGCAATTAGCAGACAACGTCACGTGATGTGTATTTGTGTGAGTGCGTCGGGGGGAAACAACACACACTGCAGGGGGATCCAGGAGCTCCTGCTTCTTTAAATTTGGGTGTGCCCCCCATACTGTCTGCTATAGCTCCATTTCAGCCTTTCTGCCTCCCTCACCATGATCTCACATATATATATATATATATGTATGTACACACAAAGCCGGTGTTGTCTTTTCCTTGTGAGGCTGTGCCAACTAAACTGTGTTCTCCCTCCTCACATGGAGCGCCTGCTTTCTCTGAGTAACCCTCCGCCCCGGCGTGTCCCCTCCCACCATGGCTGGCATTAAGACAAGGTCAATATGACAGTCTTTTCTCCCTTTATCTCCCTCCCTCGCCTTTTCTTTCAGTATTTCTGTGTTCTAGCTCCACTAAGTGACAGGCTCCACCCTATAGCTTTTATCTTTTGCGGCTCCATCCAAGAGAGAGAAACAGAAAAAGAGAGCAGAGAGACAGATGCAAAGGGACAGATGGAGGGCGAGTGAGATGGCGACAGACAGAGTTGAGCATAATGCTGTAAAATGGAGTAGCAGTAAACTCTTGATTCAAATTTGTTGGCGTGTGTGTTATCTGTTGGAAACACGCTTCAGAAAGATCTGGAGCTGATCCCTCTTTTGATTTGGCGTCACCCACTGAACAGCAAGGGCTAATAAATGTGCTGCGGACAAATGCAATCTTACAGTAGATTGGCAGCGCTGGACCGAATGAGCCTAAGAGAGGATCTCAATTAGCGTTGAAGGTCAGGGTCATGCTCTTATACACTCTACTGTCCTGAATCAATACTGACATTTAGAATCAATTAAACAAACAGCCAAGCTCACCAGGACTGACAGTACCATTTATTGAGGCCCGAGCAAACGAGGAGCAAGGGCGTTTAGAGGCAATCGGATGCAGTAAAAGAGGGACGTGTCAAGGAAGTGACTGGTCGTTATTCAAGCTGCCCACTCGGAGTAAATTATTAAAACTTTAAGCAACCAAATTAAAACAGTGAGGTTATTTCAAAGTAGTATCTGAGGTCAGAATATGTCTTTCTTTCACTAAATGTAACCTCAAAAAACATTTCCAAATTACATAAGGCTCCCCTCACGAGAAAGAAAACATCCACGGCACATATGAATTAAATTAGGGCTGGCAACATCTCTACAACGCCACAGAGAAGGTAAACACTTACAGGCTAAACTTTTTCTCTCTCCCCTTTACTGCATGTATAAGATGGAGAACGTCTTATATAATGTAAGCGTCACGTATGGCGCTGGGGGCTCATGGAAAGTGGGAGACGAAAATGCAAGGGAGGGACGAAGGGAAAGAGGGAGCAGAAGCCGAGTTAAAAGCGAAGAGGAGATGGAGTCCCAGGGATTCGGGGATGGAGGAGAAGGAGGGGGTGAAGGGGGCTGGAAGCTAGCTGACAGGACGGGATATGCCCAGACAGGGAGCCGGGCCCAGGCCCAGACTTGAGAGTCTTATTTGCCTCACCCGTCTCTACCTCATCCCCTGCTTTAAAAAACACCATCAATCCCTCTCCCCCGTCTCTCCCTTCCCAGCGTGTTATTCCTCACCCGTTCTTACAGCCTGAGCCCCTCTTGTCCGACTCCTCCCTTTCTTTTCTCTTCAAACAAGTAAACACACACATACATACCTTTGAACTGCTGTAGTGCTATTGAGGGTAAACTGTAGAATCCAGGGTGTTGGCCAAGCAAGTAAATAATAATACAAACCAGCTGTGTCTCCACTTAAACTGCATGGCTGTTCGCATATTACTGCACAACTCACAGCTTCTTAAAGTGAGCTCCCAGATATCCAAAAGGTCCAGCGAGCTCCAAGTTTACTATCATCTATACGTTAAATATTAAGTATGTTGGTGGAAACCCCAAATGGACTTTCCTTTAACCCCTCCACCCTTTCTTTGACAGCTCCTTTACTTTGCTGTTATTCTTTCAAATCTTGGCGTTACTCCTGTATTCTCTCTTTAATTGTTCCTCATCAAGTGAGCCCGGCCCCAGACATGGTCTGCATATTGTCTGAAGGGCTCTGCTAGCTGAAATTCTCTCACGATAGAAACACTGAGAAGGGAGCGCAGAAGGAGCATTAAAGAGAATGAGAAGAGGCAGGGTGGGGTAGCTGGAGTGAGGCACTGAGTTGTCTGTGTTTATTTTGGAAATGCAGGCCTGCAGACTTGCAACAGAGGAACTGTCCCCTAAACTTCCCCGTGGCAGATCCTCACAGAAAGAGCAAGAGTCCTCTGCTCGTTTGGGCTGTCCCACTCAGGTGATTTTAAAAAGGGTAGAGCCTATATTCCCAGAGGGAGCATTTTAACACACCCTGGGGACCCAGGAATGGTCTGCTCCAGGAGGAAACAGTGAGGCCGTGAGTGATTAGTGGTTACAGTTTAACTGGAGAAAAATGCATGCTTCGTGAGCCCGGCCAGCAAGGGAGCAAAGCGGTATGCACTGGTCTCCTTCAGTTTGCAAGTTAGTGTGAGTCGAGCTCTGTATCCGCTCGGTCTATTCTTATTGTATGGGCCCAGGAGTCTGGCCGTCACCCCACACAGACACATCACACTGCAGAACTCCAAAGTATGCGTGTGTCACCTCCACTGCTGCACACATGGCAATGATTAGTGATAAGATTTTCTTTTTTGGAGGGGGGGGGGGGGGGGGGGTGATGCCCAGAGCTGAACTGTAATGATATGAGAGCGTAGAGAGTGTATTCGCTGTCCTTCTCAAGTTTAACTCTAGTTCAGCCAATGAATTAGCTCTGTTTCAACTTAGATTTCAATTAAATTACAGCGATGACTTCAGTCTTGTGGCTCGTATGAATTTCACTTGTTTATCAAGCTGCAAAAGAACCAAGAATTTCCCAAAAAACCTCAAATGATTAACAAAGCGTGGGGGTCAAGGGACTGATATCCAAACCTGACCGTGCATACTGTATCATATTCCGTGTCCTCTCTCTACCTCGATTCACTGGAGGGACCTGCATCTACTCTACATGCTCTGCCCAATCAAAAGGTCAAGAGATGGGATGTGCAAATCCATTCCACGCGACTTAACCTAACGTTAGTCATATTTCATCTGTTAGGCACCCGAGTGGAGGAATCACAAATTGTCTGATTGGGAAATCAGAGTGCTGCCGAGGTCTTGTCCACAAGTGTAAAGGACATATCTGTCATGGGGGTCCCTGTGAAGATAAATGCAAGTGTGTATGCCTTGTTTCCACTCCATGCTGCCTCTTTCATTGACCACTATAATCCTCCCTCCCCTGCTGCTGAGTTGCCTTTCAGCTTGACCGTAATCCCCAGCAGCTATGAAACCCCACTGTGATATCAATTCAAACACTCACACTGGTTCTCCCACTGCAGTTTGTACCACTTACATTCCACCCAATTACTGGTAGCAGTCCTCGTCCTCCTCACAGTTTTTTCCCCTCCAGTGGAAACATATTTTATTGGCCCCGCAACAGGCTGACAACACATTGTGAAAAACAAAACCTACTGTTGTAGATGTCAAATGAGAGTTTCTTTGTGGTGCCATACTCGCAATGTAAGAAACTGAATGTGCTTCTTTTTTACATCAGATGCGGTGCACTTTTATTAGCCTGGTTTAAGACATTAAGTACAAGTGCACTGTGGGTGCCCACCATTCCGCTACCACAAGCCTCGTGGTTGTTCTCTGACGCAGGAATATGCCATTAGGGTCCACCTTTTCCACCATAAAGCAGCTGCCTTACGCTCACACAACTTGGGACCTCAGGGGTATGATGTCACACAGTTGTGGCGTGGCGCAAAATCTTAAAGGCACGGGAAAATTGGGGAGGTGACCACCACACCCATGATTCGATTTCAGACACTGGCATGCATGGTGGAGGGCCTTTATGGTCTTCCACCATATCTTCTTGCGTACTAATTGCAGCAGATTAAAGCAAGTCGGTGTCAAACTCTGACTAAATCTCCGTGCAAGCTGTTGCACCCAGCAGCTGCCCAAGTATCTACATCTGGCCAAGCATGCAGTCAGGATGAGAAAATGTACAGCAAAAAAGAAGGCTGCCTACACAAACACACGCACACATCCTGAGTGTGGAATGCCACCACAGGGACGTGCAGCTGGACCCCAGCGGACATCTGGATATATGACGGCGCTAAGAGCCTTTTCTCTAGCTCTGACTTAAGTGCTGTGCAAGAGAAGTATCACGGCATGTGCCGACAGTGATAGAAGCCTCTCCGTCTGTCTTTCTTTCAGATGGATTCTGTGGTTGACCTGAGGCTGAACTGTTCATCAGCTGATTTGATAAACAATGCGGTGAGCAGGCTGAGGATGTGCGGAGCACCTGTGCTCACAGTTCAGAAAGGGGTTATGGATTAAATAGCAGGGGCCTGGAATGGGGTGGTGGGGCGGTGGGGGTCAATGTCCTCCCTCTGCACAAAGCCTGTGTGGCCCCTTTTGCTGCTCCTCTTCCCCACATACTCTGAGAGCGGTCCAGTGGGCCCATAGCCAGACCTCCTCCAGTCTCATATGATATCTGTGTGACAGTTTCTCTCATGCACCCGCACGTTACATTGTTCATACAGCCCATCACAGCCACCTTGGAAATAATCAGCCATCCTCCTCTGATCCAAAATACAACCCCAGCCCCCTGAGTGTGCCTCGATCTGCATTGTGGCCTAATGCTTTTTAATGATCAGGCCTTATTCCACTCCAGCACAGGGCTTGTTAGGTCTGCCTTGGCAGAGCTCCGCTCTTTCCCCTGGCATCTTCTGGAACAATGGGCCCATGGGAGGCAGCCAATGGGGAGAAGGTCCATCCCAAACCCAGTCCCAGTGTGCACACAATTAGGCTTAGGGACAGTGGAATTGCTTAATTGGAGGAAAATAGCTCTTTATCTCGGCATGTGTGCCTGTACTCATCCTTGCCCCCTGCGCTACATGCTTGGCCTTAACTAACGTAGAATTGGTCAAAACAAAAATGATCAAATGGCAAGACAAAGATTTTACCAGTTCCAGTCGTAGTTTGTGAGCCACACCGAAGAGATTATTAAAGATAAATAACTCATGGTGGGCTGCGGCCATTTGCTGTTTGCAGACCAGGAACATAATCAAGGGTAAACTAAAAAAAACTAAGCACACGTCCTCACATGAAACTGTACATTAAATAATAACATATTTATAGTATTTCATGTGGGTGTGCACCTCATGTGGTGGTCACCGTTTTATTTACCAACATACCGTCATGTTTTAAGTGAATGTCAGCAGTATGTAGACGTTGAACTCTTTATCAGATGTTGTGACAGAACCTCAGAGAGCTCAGTACAAGCCTGCATCTTGCACAACAGCTGGCTGAGCTGTGATGAACGCCCCTATATAGGGCAGGATTTGTGATACTGCTCTAAAAATGTCTCAGGGTTGAGAAGGGGGATGCTAGTTTAGGAGAGGATTCAGACAAGCGGGGAAAGGTTGTTAAAATACATAGAGGCACGGCGCGTAAATGGCACAAACGCCGGTAGCCTAAAGTAAAAGCACGTCCGCCACGGCTGGCCTTGAATGTGACAGTGTTGGGAGTCCAGGCTGCAGTATATGGGCGCACCGCTGGAGAGTCTCCGAAAATAGGTCATTACCCTGTTTGAACTCGTGCAAATTTTCATATCGTAGCGGAACACTCAGACCAACGTGGACACACATGACCACAGACACGATATACAGGACTGGCATTGGAAATAAAGGCGCTCCTGGCTTACCTTTCAGGGAAAATGCCGTGGATATGGCCGAGATATCTCCGACTTGGCCCCCCTCTTGCCGGTGCAAACTTCGCACACAAAGTCCTATGGCTCAAGCGGCGTCGGTGTCAAATGACTCCTCGTCAATGTGTCGCTTTTTCTTCGATAAAACGCGAAATACAGAGCTGGTACGTCTTGTAAAAAAATATATCTAGGTGTCTGAAGAGGCGGTCCGTTCCCAGACCATTGTCAGGATTCTTTCTAACCATGGGAAGAAGAAGAAAAAAAATCAAACATAAGCTCAGACGCAGCGTATTTGACTGCTGGTCCTTGGAATAAAGACTAATCTATGGAATGACAGCCTTGTCTGTTGCCGTGGGATGATATATTCTGCATGTTATCATGCCACTGGAAACCCGTCAAAAAGTGTAAACACCCAAATCCGTAACCTTAACTGTTCCCGTTGAGAAAAAAAAACGAAGACCACTGGTTGTGTTGTGCATCAAAAAAATAAAACGCAGGTGATATCTTCCTAAATTCAAAGCGCATCGCTCAATGGCAACGCTGGTCAAGTGGGGGGTTTCCTATGGGTGGTCGTGGTTCTCCTGACGGGGTGGGAGGGCAGTTCAGACCAGAGGGATGGCATGAAGTGGTGGGTTAGGGTAGATAGGGCGGGTTGGCGACGGGGTGTGGGGGTAGAGGGGGAGGATCGTCTCCTTCTTCTTCGGTGCTTTTCCAGATGCCGAGGTGGGGCTGTTTGCGTTCCTTTCTCGCAGATATTATCCTCGTGTCGCTTCTGCTCTTTTTTTTAATTATTAATAGTATTATTATTTGTATCTGTGAGCACTCGAGGAGACGCTGTGTTGGTGGTAGTCTCCCCCAAGACCGTCTGAAGCGCATAGACAGCCGCCCGGAGCCCAGCCAGCCCGTCAGGACCAGCCCAGAGTCTGCCAGCTCAGCGCATGCTTACTGCTCCGCCCATCCACCATGGGCAGTCCCCGGCTCCTCTCCAAACTCTCTCTCTCTCTCTCTCTCTCTCTCTCTCTCTCTCTCTCTCTCTCTCTCTCTCTCTCTCTCTCCGTCCTCATGGCCGTCTCTCCGCCTCAGCTCCCCTCCATCAACAGGCCTTCGTGAGCGGTAACGCCCCTCTGGTTCACTGTCCGTTGTTTTCCAGACGTCTTGTTCTCATGCTGGGAAAACTGTGTCACATGGTAAAAAAAATAAAAAAAGTTATTTTACTATATCTAGTTATATTTCCACCCCCATAAATCATTACAACACTTGAGACTATGTGCGACAGTACACCTGGGAGAGAGAAGATTAGGACAATGTCTAAATCTGAAAAATTACTCCTATAACTTGTTTGTCTTCACTCGCAGCATTTACAGTATATTCTATTATACAGTGTCCTATTATGTGCAGGGTTTCAGTCTACAATTTAGAGTCTAAAATACACCAGCATGTACATTACTCTTGATACCACATGCAGCATAATATGGTGAACTCAAAATGATAAGTTGTTGATGAGATGTTGAGGGTTTTGATTTGATTTTGAGTTTATTTGTAGTTGAAATATATTGTTCATCGTGTTCACTCAAAAACAATATTTTATTGCATGAAGAAATTAAGAATAACCTCTCAAGATCTGGTGCTTACTGTTTGCAAAAGCACTTTTCCTCTTACATGTTATTTTGATTTTAATGTTTTAACATTTATGATCAATGCACAGGTGAGTGTGCCACAACTGATAAACCTCAAAAACAACCACCACCTTAGTATGTTTGTTTTTGTCAAGGCAACATGGAAAGAAACCGTTTAAACTAAAGTGGTGTTGCATGCAGATGTTTCTGTTGTGTCACTCTGTGGCATCCAGCGTTTCAGTGACGCTGGAGTGAAAATCTGTGCCACCACTAGAGGGCCTAAAGAAGCCTGTTAGATTTAATCAGCAGGATCCCTGAGAGGATTCATTCGTAAGAATTGATTTGCCAAGTCTTATATTTCCATTTTGAGGAAAGCCATGATCCTCGAATCATTTAATATTTCTAAAATATGGATGAAGTCCAAAAATGTATATTCCACCTGCAAAGAAGCAATATTTTAGACCTTAGTTCCACATTTATTTCCAAGAGCTCTGGGTTATGTGTTTTGGTTTCAGAAGCTAAGTTTACCAATGCAGTGTCCCCCAATAAGACCAAAACATTCCAAATATGACTTGATTAAGTTTCAAGTTCATTGAGTTTCAAGGGTTTTAAATATTTAAGTGAGTTATTAATAGGCTACAATTTGCAACTATTGCATGGAGCTATTATGCATTTTGGTATTGCTTGTAATATTCATGTGCTCTGGATTTTAATTCAGCTTGTATTTTCTTATCGGTTACTGATCGCAATTTATACCATATAGTAATACTTTATCTAATAATTGATTCTAACTTACTAAATATTAAGTAAGCATTGATCAAATCAATCATGTTCATGAAATTGAAGAATAATATTTAGTTATGATTGATAGAAACCTATTCCATCGTTTTGTAAACTGTACACATGCTATGTGTGAACATTGTAACAGACCATTTAAATCAGTTATATTAGGAAATAGCTGGCAACGACATATAATTAGTATATTTTATTTTCCTATTTGGGGTGGGTCAACGTGTGTTTATAGCCTATATAATTCATATCATATTAGTTTGTAAGATTATTAATATCGTGTAGCCTATTACTATTTAAAAAAGCATCCTTTCTTGCAGAGTAGGCTGATCCAGATGCGTAAACAGCTGTGTGAGAACCAGCGTTAATTGCTTGACAACTGACATCCGCTCCAGTAAGGTGGACTCATTAATAATAATAAAAACACCACCATGTGCCTCCACAAGGATGCAGCTTTTCATGTTTCCGGATGCAAACAAAAACAAAAACAAATTCGCTGCACCCATTTTGTGGCTGTTGTCGCTGCTTCTAATGAATGAGGTAACACTGTAGTTTACCCTCCTGTACTGCCACTGGTACACCCAAAATGGTGAACGGCATCCACACTCGGTCGTGTTGTGTGTCAGTCAGCAGTCTGTCCCTAAAAGCCCTCCCCGGTGGCTGTTGCTGTGCAGCTCTGCCAGCGCGTCAGCTGATCCTCTTGTTCGCTGATCGCAGCTGTTGGAGTATCCGCCCCTCCAGCAGTCCGGCTTTTTATTTACTATATCAATGTCACAGTGCAAAAACACATTTAGGTTATTGCTGTAATTGCTTTGTGTGTGTGTTCATAATCATGCCTGTCAACTTGATTTTAGTATTACAATGCCAGTATTAGTTTAACTGAAACCATATAAGGGGAACCATGTTTTTGACTGATAATCACCGACTGCTGGATTCGTGGATTGCTTTGTACTCAATACTATACCGCGCATTCAATCACACATTAGCAGCCAGTGTTTCTCTGTAATTCATATTAAAGACATATAATCCCCTTTTACCCCTCACGTGTGCGTTTTCTTGACGGTGTATGTTTGCGCTAAATAGTCCTTTGTTTACATGCAGTCCCCCGTCTCTGCGGAAGGAGGCTTTTTGGAAGCGAGTGTGACTCTTACCAGCTGTTTCCCGCCTTGAAAGCCATCCGATCAGCTGCACACACACACACACACGCGTGCACGCACACGGTCATGCAGAGAGAGAAAGCAGAGGGGAGGGAGAAAGAGAGAGAGAGGTAGAGCGCCACACACAACGAGGGAACCCCATCAGCTGGAAGTCGAGTAACATTACAACTCTCAGCAGCCTGAAACTACTACATTACACCGACCAGAGATTCATACATTGTCTGAGGATTTAACCCGCGACGGATCAAGGGATTTCCGCTCTCTAACATCGGGATTTTTCTTTTTATTCTACGGAGTCTGTTTGCTGTTTTTCTTTTTTTTTGGAGGGGAGGGGGGGGGCCAAACTGGCGAGAGGAGAGCATGGAGTATTTCATGGTACCAGCTCAGAAGATGCCCTCCTTGCAACATTTCAGGAAAACGGAGAAAGAAGTGATTGGAGGTCTTTGTAGGTGTGTATACATGTGTTTCACCCAGCACGCCGCGTGTATTATGATTATCTTCTGTGTGGAGAAGACGCACTTAGCGACTGCGTTGAGGCAACATGCTTGATCTGATCTGTTATTGTGTACACGACCCACTCAAGGGGACCTGCGGGCATTTATTTTCATCAAACACTTGGATTATATTGCGTCTGAGCACGCGGGGGGTCCGCGTCGCCCCGCGATGTCGAGTCGCACATTTAGTTGCGAAATCGGTGTATTTTGTGGCTAACAAACATAAACCACGTGGTTCCGTGCACACCACGTTACTACTCCGCCACAGAGCGCACCCGCCGCTCTATTTATCCTCAAATTACCCCTCAGTGTCACCCAAAGGTGCTGTGATTCACGTTAGAAGTGGAACGACCACGCGAGCGGGTCCGGTGTCGCCGTGCGGTTCGGCACATTTTGCTCCGAGCTCCGTGAAGTTATTGTGGGTGGTGCGGCCATGCTTGTGGCTTGAGCTAAAAGTGATGGGGGTGGGGGGGTTCTGCCGTTTGTTCCCCGTTAATGGCGCCGTTTTCGTTTTTATTTCTGATGTGAAAATGTACCACCGCTGTGAAAACAGTCCCCACTCGGGGGCAGCGAGGTTTTTCTCCGGCGTTTGTGTGCGTCTTGTCCGCTCATTGGAGTCGCCTCCACTGCGTCTTTTCCTCCCGCACCTCTGCCATGCTGCCTGCCGCATTGTTATAATGGCGGAGGACACGGAAAGTCTGCTCGGAGCACGGAGGTGGCGTCGGGCACTGTGATGACGAAGGGGGGGGGGGGGGGGTCATTTGGCTCTTTACGTACATATATATATTTCCGTCGGTTCGTCCGGTAAAAGCACGCTTAGTGGTCGCGGGGAGGCAGATAAATTAAAAGTGTTGTTGTTAATAAGGGGGTGTGTATGTCACGGAAGGCCTTTCGATACGTCCGCAGCCCTGTTTGAAGAGGGAGGCGGAGGGATATGCTACTGTTGCTGGTGGCTGTTGGTAGTGACGCGGGCATTGTGGGACATGTAGTCTTCATTGTTAGTCTGCAGATAATTGCTCTACAACGAGGGAAATCTGCATCAATTTAACCACAATAAGTCACAAATGTTTTTCTTTGACTTAACATGAATGGAAAACGACATAAATAGTTGGCGTCTTGATTACGTTCAGCTGTAGAGCCGTTGTAACTATCTGTATACTATTATAATGGCTAAGAAAGATAATATCTAACTGCTGCCAATTTAGTTTCAGCCCAACAACTATTGGTTGATTTAATTATTGATATATATGTAAATTACATTTTTGGACTATAAATTGTCAGGAACCAGTGGGAAAATGCTCATGACTATTTCCCAGAGCCTACGGTGATGTCTTCAAATATCTTGTGTTGATGATCAACAGTCCAAAAATATAACTTATTCTGAGATTATTGCAATATTTGAGACACTAGAAACCATCAAATGTTTGTCTAATATGCTTCTTTTAAAAAAAAAGACAAATTGATTGCCAGTATACTTTTGGAATAATCTGATTTGTTTGTGATTTAGTTATCTGGCACTTAAACTCCTGTTTTAATCTTTTATACACTCTAATTGGGACCCAGACTGTTTCTCTGTAATGGTTTGCGTGATATGGTGAAGTCTAGGCCCAGTTGGTCATGCTTTGGCAGTAAATGTGTTTGCTGGTTATGCCGCTGCAGTGTGTGTGCGTGTGTGTGTGCGTGTGCGTGCGCACACACTCCGTTTCTCGTCTGTGTCTGCACAATTGTTTCCAGTGTTTGCACTGAGGCAGCTGAGTCAGTACAGATAAGAGCTTGGCTAGAGAGGGTCCCAGAGATACTGAGCTGGATACAGAGTATGTGAGAGGAAGTTGGCTTAAATCTCCCCTCAACTGAATTGCAGCATATTGTGTCTTTTCACCACAGCTTTAGGGGGGTGAAATATTAGCCGGCTGCGTGCTCCTCTAATTACATCTCAACTGGAGTTATAAGCATGGTGCCACTGTAAAGATGCTTCTTTTTTTTTAACCACGTGTGGTGCTTGTAAATTGACTTGGGAAACATTCACACTCCCGTTCAAAAGCATAACGTTGGATTGCATTGCATATTAATGTGTCACTCTAACACCTGTTAAGAAAATGGCATGGGGTGAGAAGGACACCAGCAGGGCATTATGCTTAAGTGTTGTTTTTAGGGTGAAATAATACTTTAATTAATGCCCAACTGCAGTTAACCCTGGATTGCAACACGTATGCTGTTATAGATTCTTGAATATTTTATTATTGTCTACACAGGAAGAAAGTAATTGATAGACAAAAGACAAATTAAGTCTACATACCTCTGTAATACCAGGAATGTGTTTTGCATTTCTTGGTCCATTCTGCTGTGTGGTGTGGAAAGAGGTATTAAAAGGTCTATGAATTAAAATACAACAGTGATGTTTCTTTCAAAGATAATAAGACCTGACATTGTCTTTGCCTCGGGTACAAAGTGGTTCAAATAAAAAGATGACAGTTATTCCCTCAGGATCAAAGGGCAAAGATGCCGGCAGAAATGCAAATACAGTATCTACCGTGGCTCAACAGACGACATCACACGACATGTTGCATTAGACCGGATTGTGATCACAGGAAAGCTGTATTTATGTCCATGTAACAAGCCCTCCACTGTATATAGTGGGAGTAGAAACAGGCAGATTGGTTTCCAAAAAATAATCTCGCAACAAAAATGAAGGTAGCTGGTCGTTGTTTGGCATCCGCCTTGATGGGTCCAATGGAAGTAGACTGCCCTGTAAATAGATGTCACTCAACAAGTTAGTATTGGTTATAAGTGTATTATTGGTAATGTTTTGGTTTTATATTATTGAAACATTGACCTTTTGGGGGGGAAAACAAGAGTTATTCTTTGGATTCATGTTTATGTTCACTATGCTGCTAAAAAAAAAATGTTTCATTTCCTCCATTTCTCCAACTTACGTCTTTCTTCCCCCTTTCCTCCCCCTTAGTCTGGCCAACATTCCTCTGACCCCAGAAACAGCCCGAGATCAGGAGAGGCGAATTCGCAGAGAGATTGCTAACAGCAATGAGCGTCGGCGTATGCAGAGCATCAATTCTGGATTCCAGTCTCTTAAAACCCTCATTCCACACAGTGACGGAGAGAAGCTCAGCAAGGTGGGTCACAAGAGAGGTTTGAACGAGGTGTGTGACGGAGAGAAGCTCAGCAAGGTGGGTCACGAGAGACATTTGATCCAGGTGTGATGTTCCACTCACCTCCATGACAGACCGGTCACATGCTTCTTCTTCTCGTTTCCCCAGGCTGCCATCCTGCAACAGACGGCAGAGTACATTTTCACTTTGGAGCAGGAGAAGACGCGTCTTTTGCAGCAGAACAGTCAGCTCAAACGAATCATACAAGTGAGGTGGCATCACTGTGCAAAAACCTGAGAAGGCTTTTATTTTCTGTCTGTCAGGATCATCGGTTTAAGTATTCATCTAAAACGGATATCGCTTTTCTGTTTGCTCTCCCTAGGAGCTAAGTGGTTCCTCCCCAAAGAGGAGGCGCGCAGAGGAGAAAGACGAAGGGATTGGCTCACCCGACATCCTGGAGGAGGAGAAGGCTGAGGACTTGAGGAGGGAGATGATTGAGTTAAGGCAGCAGCTGGAGAAAGAGCGCTCGGTCAGGATGTTGCTGGAAGATCAGGTAAAAGGAAAAACCGCAGCATGTAAAGCAATTTCAGACGATCCTAAAAGTGTGCGTCCAGACGAATGCAGTGACTAACCTGGTTTTGACCTCCTGCTCTGCGTGTCAGATGCGTTCCCTGGATGACCAGTTGTACCCAGACACACTGAAAGCCATCAGCCAGCACGTCCAGGAGCAGCCGACCCCAAAACAGAGCCGTCTGAAGCCGAACAAGCAGCTGGAGAGGGACCTGACTCCGGCCCACAGCCCTCAGGTTGGAAACATTTGCATACACGTCTAACTCGCGTATAACAACCGTTGAGGAATTCTTTCCAGAACTGTGCTGATAAATTTCTCTTTTTGTAATCGGGTAACTTCCCTAAGTCTGTTGTACGAAATCCAGAGCACACGTTTCATGCTTAAAGGGCCAGTGTGTAGCATTAAGAGGGATCTGTTGGCAGAAATGCAATATAATATTAGATTTTAAAGTTTGTTTTTTAACAAACACTGGCTCAAGAGAGGGTCACACACATTTTTCCGCCACCGTATTCTCCTACACGCCTTGCACACGGCTTCAATTGGTTGCAATCTGCAAACACCCTGCTAGATCTGTCAAGGAATGACCGAACAAAGAACCAAATGTGATTAAAAGACTTATGTCGTCTTGTGTTTAACAAGCATAATAATGTCTCAATAACAATTAAACATACAATTCCCTTGGTTGAAAGGAGCAATTAAACGTACTTACTTTATAGACTGTGTCCAACATTTAGAGTTTGTTAAACAATCGCGTATGGTGCGATTTTGAATTTGACACGCAGGCGAACCATTTTCAGCCCAGTATATTTTTGAAAACCAGTGTTTATTTTAGGCTCTTTAGCCTAAATTCATCTGGCAGCTGGCACCAACACCTCCCTCCTGCGTATAGCTGTAACATTTTACAGACTTCATTGAGTCAATCATGTTGAAGCTTATTACATTTTACAACACTTACTTACAGACACCTGAACTAATCTCACAGCGTTCTGTAGATGCCACCCAGTCCAGAGTTCCTCTCATTTACAGCGTGTTAAACGAGCAGCTCGCACATCTTAGCGTTACACATCCCGTCTCCTGCCCTGACAGCCACAGTGTCCCGTTTCAGCAGACTGGCCCGAACAGAACACGATGCCAAATCAATGGGCACTCGCCGTCTGCCCGTCCTCTCCTTGTGGCAGCTGGGTGCTGGTAATCAAAGATGTTTGATCGAATCGGCATGAGACACTTTGTGACTCACCAAAGCAGATCATTTGACCTCAAATCAATATCACGGTGAATTGACCAAATTACCTCAGTAACAAGGAGTTACTGGAAATAAAATTGCTCAAGTATATCTTCTTTTACTAAAAGCGTGATCTGCTCTAATGTCACATTTGAACTTTGTTGTATTATTGGAAAATATACGAGATAACGACTTAAGTTTGTCATTTAATTGTGTGAAAGAATGAATAGAAACAAAATAATGTTTAATAAACATTTAAATTGCGAGTTGTTCAATGGCAGACTGGGCGGCCTGACAGATTCGTTAATGGGAGCGTACTCATTTGCACCAATATGGGTCTGTGTGCTCCTTTTTTAGGGTGAAGCTCAGGTGGATCTAAAGCACCACGTGTCCGCAGGGCGCTCATGAGAAATCTAAGCACCCTAAGCATTTCAGGAAAAAACTAACTAGGCAGCTCAAACACTCGCGTGTATGAAAATATATATATATATATATATATATATACACACACACACACACACAGTGTTTTCTTCATTTAACTACTTTACAGTGCTATTTGACCATTACAATATGTTATCACAGTGTAGTGGTGACACTGTCTTGTGTAATAATTCCTTCTTTCCACCAGGTGTTGGCCCCCGCTACCCCGCCTGCACCTACACACCATGCCACGGTAATCGTCCCTGCACCTGCTCAACCTGCCCCGCCCCATCACGTCACCGTGGTAACCATGGGCCAGACATCCGTTATCAATACAGTGTCCACATCTCGACACAACCTGGACACCATTGTTCAAGTAAGACGGGTGTAGACTTGTGAACCGTTTTCAGGGTGGATTGTTTTTTCCATATCTGAACACCAGGGGGTGCTGTCGTCACTGACATCGCTCGTCCCTCTGTCTCCAGGCAATCCAGCACATCGAGGGGAAGGCTGGCGTCGGCGAGGAAGAGCAGCGGAGGGCGGTCATCGTCACTTCAGGCCGCGTCCTCTCCGACGCAGCGGCCTCTGACACGGCCTCAAACAGCGACGGGCCCGACGACTGTTCACTGCCCTGAGTTCATCTCTGACGTCTCGCACGTTGTACACTTACACACACACACACACACACACACTTACACTCACAAAAGGCGCAGGCAGTCCGGGGCTGCAGGAGGCTTCAAACCCACAGCACTCTTGTTCAGTGGACATTAATAGGGCTGGTAGACAGATTGAAGCACTCGTTTATGTGTGTTCTTTCTTTTCAGTACACACTCATACATGTTTTGTTGTGATAGGCAGCCCAAATAGGTTTACACTCTTACATTCGATCTCTCTTCTGCGTCTTTCTTCTGCTTATCTTAAACCCCCGGCTATTTCACACACATGAACTCTTTTCTCTTCATTAATCTATAGAGAGGTTATTAGAGCAGCTACTTCACTGACTGATCTATAAAGGCTCCGTGATACTAGATAGTAGAGTGTCTGCTAAACATCACCATTAATCGCCAGGACTGTCCTCGTTATTCGGCCATGAAGCCGTGTGACTGATCCACGAAACCGGAGACAAAGAGCCCCGCAGTGTGGCGTCATCACCACCCAACACCAGAGCCTTTTTGTTTAAGATAAACATCCTTTAAACCTCCTTCTCTGAGTGGTTTGGACAGACACTGTGAGCCAACAAGACTGCTTCCACCTTTTTAGACTTCTGGATGAAATAATATGATGTTTTACTCTTGTGAAGTCTACTTTTTCATGTTTTGTTCCTCTTCTTTTTTTTCTTTTTTCTTTTTTTTTTAAAGCTCCCTTATCCAGCAACTTAAAGTGATTGTCCTTGAGAGAGAAAAACTGCACGACATCGATGGGAATTTAAAAGCTGTTTTTATGGCTGACTGGTGCTCACAAGAAATTAAGCGACGGTTGGGAGGAGAAAGTGCGCTTACAGTTTTTTCTTTGCCATTTTTTACTGGGCTGGGTTCCCAGTAATCCCATATATGTATTAGGTATGTTCTTCTTTTTACTCGTGGCCTGTTTAAAAATATCAGTGCTCTGACATGTCCTGACAACTTCCCCTCTTGACTTTTAAAGCACCTAGCTTGTTAAATAAGCTAATCTGTGGGCACTTTTGAGTGATTTCCACTAGGCGTGTGTGCGTGTCCCACTTCGCATTTTGAATCGGCCGGGCTTCGCGGTGTCCCAGACTCTGGCAGTCTGCGACAGCACAGCTATTGTCTTGAAGTTAAGGCAGGCTTACATGTGCACACAACACTCACACACACACAAATATGACTGATATACAATCACTTGTTTGCGCAATCGTAAAGGCTTGTTTTATTCAGCCCACTACAGTGTAGTTTCTCGTCCAAATGTTGGGACATCTATCAAAGTGGACTATACTTCAAATACAAGGAAAGTGCCCGGTGAAATTGTTCGAATGTGCCATGGAGGTGACTGGGCTGACCACACATGCTCTATGCATTTGTCTCTGTTGTGCGCTTTTTGTCTAGTGTACCATGCTTTTTACACGTTAGATAATACTTTTAAATGTTTTTGCCTGGACATTAAGACTTGTAGAGAGAGGCAGCAGCTTGCCTTACTAATAGCCCGCCGTGGGTGCAAGGAGGTACTGTGAAGCCAGCCTTAACACAGCCTCTGGGGCCTGAGAGATGTACCTGAACACTCGGTCTGGGCTGGTTGGTGGCCACTGGAATCCCTCTGGTTCCCCACTCGCCTTCCCAAACAGGCTTGTGTACACACCCGGGTGTTGTAGAACATATATTCCCAGGTATTTTGTCTAATTTTCTGTTTGCCACAAACATGAACAGGTTTCTAGTGTACTAATACATTTACAATACACGCTCTCCTGATATTTCTTTCTCCCTAACTGTTAAATGTATCCAGTACTGACCGTTGGCCCCCTAATGTGCACTATCAAAGCCAGATGTGTGGTGAAAAAAAATTCCACAAAGAAATGTTGACATTCCATAAAATGTTACAATTTTTTTTTCTTCATGACAGGTTCAACTATAACCTGGTCTATTTAGATAACAGGTACATTTAGCGCTTTTGTCACATCAGTGCTATTTTATGATTGCATTTAGGTTACAGCGTCATTATTAGAGTCCTCTGCATCAATGCATAGATGGAGCTTTGAACTGCTGGACAGATAATGTGTTCAATTGAACACAACCTCATCTATCATGATTTATGTCATGGAATTGCCCTTTAAAGAAATATTGATGTCAGCTGCACTGAAAATGAGTGACACATCTGTCAAATTTAATCATGGGACATTTTCCCAGTACTTATTGCTCGAGGCAGGGGATTCCTGGATATTGAAAATGTGTTTTACAAGCTCTGCTTTTTGTAGAGCACCGTGCTGCAAATATCTGCATTTGATGATTTTCTGCTGAATCCCAGACCAGTTTTGTACCATCCGTGTTTTACTCTCCGTTTTGTGTGTTAGGAAACGTTACCTGGACATATCGGCTTGTCAGATGAGTGGGGTGGGCCTGGGGATCATTAAATAGGGTCATGATTACAAAGCACTTACTGTAATATACTGGAGTCTGCCTCTTTCATTTGTATGAAGGGGCATCTCCTCAGCTGGAGCGCTTTAGGTTATGAGTAAAAGCCGCACAGCTGTGTATCCCCCTTTTCCTCCAACATCTTGTCCTGTTTGCCCCTCATCTTTTTTTTTTTTTTTTCATCGCAAAATCTTTTATGCTATCTTTGTTTATCAATTGTCAATATCTCTTGTGTCCCTTCACATTTCGCAGCTCCCTCCTCTCCCCCTCCTTTTGTCTTATCTGTAACTTTTTTTGTTTTGTTAGACCTGTCAGTGCGTATGGTTGTCAAGAAGCTATTTTGTGTCCGTTTTGTTTTTAAGAGAAATGTTTTGGGGATAAAGAGGCTTGTGCCTTTTGTAAAGACAGAATAATAAAGTTTGTACTTTGTTTTTTACGCATTGGGCCCATTGTGTGTGTGTTTTTTTGTGTCTTTAGAATAAGTATTTTATTCTTTAATATTGACTGTTCATGGGTGCTAACAGTTGTTATAGTACACACATGACATAACCAGCTGCATTTGTCTCCTCTGTGGTTTATGGTTGGCCGTCACTCAAGCAGCACAGTTGATGCACAAGTGTCTATTTCTGATTGGTGGAGTTGGAAACCCCGCCCCCCCCTCCCTCTTGCTTAACAGCTCATTGCTAAATTAAGATCGCCCACCTTATTTGTGACAGTTAAAATGTACACTAGGGACAGTAGGTGGCATCCCTTGCACCATCCCCTGACATGCATGCATTCATTAATTCCAGGCCTCTTGTTCACACCCTCACACGTTCATTCAGAAATACCTCTGTTTTGTGTGTCCACAGAGGCTCAATTGTTTCCAATTTTTTTATATCTTTCACCAATTTCAATTCAGTTTATTTTGCATAGCCTAAAATCACAAATTATAAATTTGCCTCGGAGGGCTTTACAATCTGTACACATACGATATCCCTGTCCCGGGACCTCACATCAGATCAGGAAAAACCCTTCACAGGGGAAAAAAGGAAGAAACCTTCAGGAGAGCAACAGCCAATGTGCAATGACATCATGAGTGTTAATAAGCATAGACAAAGAGTGTCCAAAAACACGTTGATAGTAATAATAATATGTACTGGCACTGGTATATGCAATTCAGTTGTGGGATATGGACCAAAAAGCAAAACTATGAGGTATTAAGGCATGTTGAGGAACATAAGTTCTTATTGGGACATTTCAACAAACACCCAAAGCTCCACTGTAGTTTGTGTTAATGAGCAAAGATGGTGCACTGCACTTTGCAGACGGGCTGAAGGCAGTTTTGATCAAAGCACATCTGCTCTATGTGCACTCGTTGCTCCCTATAGGTCAAAGAGTTATCCGTGTCTCATAGACTGTATAGCTGTGTCTGCATTTATTACGGATAAAATAACATTTTAGGTAGTCCTTAAGGTAGTCTGCAACAATTAACGCTATAAAACCCTGTAGGCTTAAGCTTAACTACTGTTGCAGTGACAGCAGCATCAAAGCCGCATCTTACATTTGAAGTAGCACTTTTAAAAACACAAAAAGGTAGCGACAGATGCCAGAGTCTGTCAGTCATCTCTAATTAACAAATAATTAATGTTCACTAGAATTTATAAAAGCTCATCAAAAGCACAGTTTTTCTTGTCAACAAACCATCCCACCACCAGTGAGGATTAAGGCAGTTTTACGCACGGAAATGAACACACTGTATTGTTTGGACACGCTTCCCGAATCATATGAGACCGACTTCCTCGAGTAAGAAATGCCTGCCATATTTGGGGTTTAATCTACAGTTGAGATGTGGATTCCCGAGGAATTGGGAGATTATGTTCAGCACAGTATGCCTGCTTGAGCGTGATAAAGCAGTAATCCGCCCAGTGTTTAGCTGGTGGGGATTGTAGGTAGACTCGAGGGTCTATATGTTCCAGTCAATGCCCACTCTTCAGCTCTCTCTCTCTCTCTCTCTCTCTCTCTCTCTCAGAGAAAACAGGATATTTAACAGAATATCAACTAGAACATTTAAATGTAGTATGTATAACTGTGAGGGGACTAATATTAAAGGGAAAGTTCAACATTATGGGACATACACATATTCACTTTCTTGCCAAGAGTTGGATGAGAAGATTGATACTAGTATGAAGCTGGATCAGTTAGCATATTTTAGTATATAAAGATGAGAAGCAGCGAACCTGGCCACCTGTACAAAGTTAAACAATCTGCCTAAATCTACACCTCTTAAGCTCACTTTATGTCTCCATCCATCCATTTTAGGTTTGCGGGGCGCTGGAGCCGACCCCAGCTGTCATTGGGCGAAGGCAGGGTACACCCTGGACAAGTCGGCAGTCTATCGCAGGGCACATATATATTTAGACAGACAACCATTCACGCTCACACCAATTTAGAGTCCAATTAACCTGAGCATGTCTTTGGGAGGAAGCTGGAGAGAAACCACGCTGACACGGGGAGAACATGCAAACTCCACACAGAGGGACCGCCCAGACCGGGATCTGATCCCCAGCCCCCCTTGCTGTGAGGCGACAGTGCTAGCCACTTCACCACCTTGCAGCCCACTCAAAGTCTCATTTGTTTAAATCTTCCACATATTGCTACCCATACTTAAGGTAAGTGATATCGATCTTCTCATCTAACTCTTGGGTAGAAGGTAAAAAATGTTCCCTCAATACTCAATACAACAAGACATTATATACAGTCTCTCTCTGAAACACAAATGTTGTAAAATCATCCTCAGTGAGAAGTTGTGTGGTTCAGCCCTGACACATAGAGTCAGGTCCAGGCCCGAGCTGCGACCTCTCTAAAAAGGAGAGTCAGCTGCTTGACTCCTGCAACACCTCCAACTCACAGATCTCAGCCCCTCCACCAACTGGCCCTCACTGGGCTCCGCCCCTTCTCTCTGCATGCCCTTTAACCTTCCTGCCTTGGTATATATAGTCTGTGTGACTATCACAGTTCTCCTGGCAGCCATCATGAAGGGTACAGTCTTGTTCTGCTGTTTCCTCTCCCTGCTGCATTTGCAGGCCACAGCAGGTAAGACCTTTAGTGAGCGTTCGGTCAAACATCTCGTGGATTCCTCGTATTTTACGTTGGGTGGTGCATTGTGGGCACGAGATACGTTTGTGTACAAATGCTGCTGATGAATGAAATAGTGATGTGGTGTCAGTTTAGAGGCTGGTTAAATACATGTTTAATTAATGCTTGATTGCTCTGTTAGTTCGATCATACTGGATCATACCTTCAGAGATTCAGAGGCTGTGATTCACACTAAAGTAGTTGGTACAGGAATGGCACTGTCTAGAGGCAGAGTGCGTTGGGGACGGCGACTGTCATGAGGACACCAGCCGAGGATAGACAGTGACAGTGTAAGCCCTTTGCAACCAAGCAGGACTATTTAAAATCTGTCTCAGTTTATAATTAAACTGTTGGCACCCAGTACAAAATGAAAGAATTGAGTGGCACTCTGTCGTCTTTTTAAACATCAAAATCCAAAACACACTAACACTTTTGATGCGTGAATAAAGGTCTTAGCATACATTCTGGTGACTCTACAAAGGAGAGCAGTTGAGGATCATTCTCTCCTGTGGATTGACAGCATGTCAGCTGTCCTAATGCGTGGCACCAGCTGATGGAAAGTCCAACCAAGGAGAGAACAGCCATGCGGGAACTTGAATGAACATTCATAGAAGTGATGTCTTTGCTTCATTCTTGCACTTTATTTCTTCACAACTTGGTTTGGAATTGTGAACCCGGATTTGAAATACCTTTTAGGGGGCAACATTTCCTGTGATGATAATCCATCGCATCACAAACTACAGGGATTGAGACAACCTCGCAATACAGACAATCAGATGTCACCAATGAAGTTTAATGTCATAGTGAAAACATCTTCTCCCAGATTACCTATTCTAATAATGCAGACTTGTCACTGGTTCCGGACTGGAGCAGTTAGCGTCACCCTTGTCCGTCACCCTTGTTCGGCACCCTTGTCCGTCCTTGGGGTCGTGGTCAGCTCCACGGCCCGAGCCCAGCACTCCATATAACACGCTGCTGTCAAGTGTCTAAGATTGGAAGGCCTCCTGAAACCCAACCCTGTTCATTACAGTTCCTCCCTCCGCTCCACTCCCCTTCCCCTCTGACTCCTCACCCCTCCCAGCCCCATGCTTCCCTTTAGATACACAGCACAGCTGCTGTCACTCTGCACTGTCACAATCGCAATTTATTCCCAGCAGTTGGCCTTATAGGGACATGCATTCTCCAGGCAGGAGGGGCCAGGCTTCGGCCCTTCTGCAGGCCCGTGCATCTTTTGGTGGCCTTTGGTATTCATTTTTTTTAAGCTTCATTGCACACAGGAGTTTTGAGTCCAATACCTGCAGGTTATGGACACTTGTCAGAATCATGAACTCCTTACCGCTCAGTGTGTGATTATTTGTGTTATTGATCTGTTAGATCGATGTCAGGAACTCCATTGGGTAGATTTTGTGTACAGTTCCTGAGAAATACAGCTGACGCATTGACATGGTGATCTTGATGTTGTTGACGTCTGACACCAATTTCTGACGACTGAAGCCAGTTGGTTACAACAATATAATTGTCAACATTTGGATGTAAAGCAAGGACACCGTGACTTTGGAAATTGTAGGCAGGATAGAGGGAATCTATTTGTTATAAAAAATACATATGGTTCGACATCATGAGGCTCTGGTGTAGCAGTGTGAACACACCTGCAGGTGTAGTAAGGCCAACAATATCTTCCAGGCCTGGTGAGCTCATCTGACTCAGCCTCAATCATTTATTTACAGTCATTTACCTGGGTGTTAAATAGCTTCCATCTTTCATACCAAAGCAAGGAGCCGAGGAAACCTATGTTTTTTTTGGTGGTGTGAATATGTCAACCTGGCCCCATGATGCTGCTCACTTGTCATGTAGGAGTAAACATAGGTTGCTATAGTAATGAGTGGGTTATTTTAAGGTTGCCAGAAACTCTACACTAATCAGTCGTTGTGTGAATGGCGCTGACTGACCAGCGAGGATTGAATCCGTGTTCAGAGTTTGATGTCATATGTGGTGTTTGAGTGTGAAAGGGGTTTTAAGAAAGCTGATGGTACAATTAAAATGGCAGTGCAAATACAATGACAACATATTGCTTAAATGCAACACACGCAACCTGAGAGCTGACTTTTATTTTTAATATAGAAATATATCCCAGTCTCTTTGGGACCTTGATTAGTTCTTCACACCCATGTGTTTATACTTGAGTGGTAACACTATCCATCCTCGATGCAGTAAAAACATCTTTGACCTCCTCCCTTTGCTGAAGGGAGACATGGGAATTTAAAGACGCACTGTCTCCACGTGATCTCCTCTGATGGTATGTGGCATGTCTGGGACATCCCTACGCTGGTAGTAGTAGAAGGGACGCACCAGTCACACTCAACCGCCTTACAGCACACCCCTTCTTAAGACAAGCCCCCCAGTCCCAAGGGCACCTGACGTCCTCTCCTGGCTTTTGAACAGGAAAGCAGAGATAGAGGCGTTGGATCAACACCTCCGGGTGAAGTGCCCGGTGTCACTCAACTGTATGTCTACTTGTCAGTGACTTCTTAGAGGATGAATACAATGAATCACAATCTGGATGTGGCTCGCATAACATGGTCTAAGGGCCAGCAGCAACCCTAAAGTCAGTGATGTTTTTTTGTTTGGTTGTTTCTTTTAAAACAAAGTACACCCACATTTGCATCTATAACATAGTCTGGCTGTTCTCTTAAAGACTGTCTTTCTGAAATACATGAATTTACAGGACATAGTCTATTGTTAGTGTAGAAGTTATGCATTCTACTAATGATTGAACTGCATTTATTGTGTCAAATGCCTATGGAAGGAAAACCATAGTGTGTCTTAAGTATCAGTACTGTATTTGAAACTACTGTACCAGTTAACAGTAGCACTGAGACCATTGGCCCGTATTACCCAGTCCGCTCTCAGGGATGTGGATGTTTCTGTGTCTCCAAACTAACTAAAATAGGAGCCATCAATTCCGCCCCCTCCTCTGCCCATCTTCTGACCCATTGTGGGTCTATTTTTGACGATGGGGGAGTTCTCGCTCCACAAGCTGCGCCACCTGTTGCAATCCGTGGTCTCTTCTCACCACACCCGACACACGCTCTGCTGGCTGCTCTCCCACCTCTGAGCCCTGCTAGAGGAAAAATCGTGTGCATTTCTATGGCTATAGGTGAATTTGGTATTCACCGGCTTCGTTTTTAGTGAAACGTATTAGCCATGTCCTTAACATGTGCAAGAAAATTGGTTTGTGTTTGTAGCATTAATGCTATCTATATCCTTAGGTATTTTACAAACCATTGGTTATGTAAACGATTTCTACTCTGTTTAACTTGAAGGAAACGCTGCTTCTCTCCATGGATGTTTCTAGTGGAACCCCCTGGTCTTCAGTTAAGGTTGCCTGAATCCCCCTGTGCTCAGGATAAATCCTCTGCCTGGGGATTCCAGCTCTGTCGCCCTCATGTTCGTAATTCAATTTACCTCCACAGTGCTCCAAGCAGAACATGATCCGGGATACATCCACAGATATCCCTAATACCTACAGAGTAAATGCACATGACTGCAAATACATACTAGCGCACACAATTCATGTCCTCATAAGAACATGATAGGGTAATCCCTGGTTGTGTGTTTTAACTACATAACACTGTTTGTGTTCTTATGATTGTCTAAATGAGTTGACAGAGCTCAAGATATATTTTTGTTGAATTTATCTCCATTTTAGCTGAATGCGCTGTGTATTTCCACATTGGATAGTGATTGGCTCCACAATGTGTGATGTCACAAACCATACACAAGAACAACTCACATTCCAGGGAAGTACGAAGCCTATCATACGTCTATCAATCTTTATAGTAAAGGCGGTCTTTAAAATTGAGCAAATATAGACGTTTCACACTTACAGTAGGTGATTGACCTTCCTTCTGATGGCTGAATAGCCTCCACACAAGGATCTATAGTTGAGGTGTGACTTACTCAGCCGCTGAGGCTGTGGTAGGCTTAAATCTCCAACATTCCCACTGGATGTGCTGATGCCACCAGAATGTTTCTCCAAACTGAGGGAGGGTTGTGTGGCAACGGGCTCACCGCGGACACATGGTCCTGGGCGCAGATATTCCAGGGTTCAACTCCCATGGCGCCTGCAGGGTTAATTTTGAGTGCTGATGCAAGGCCCGCCTTCTGCGGGCAACACTACCTCGCTGATCTTTGCAGACCTCCGTCCCAGTGCTTCCATCAGGGATTGACTGGTTTGGGAGGTGTTAACACACCCAAAGCAATTAAGGCCCACTCAAGAGGCTTGTGTTAAAAGACACGACTCTTCTGAGTGATGAGTCAAGTTACAGAAGCTTGAGTAAGCTTTGTGTGCTGTGCAGGGACCGGCCTGGTACAGTGAAGAGATGGGACAATCCTCCTTCGTGTCCTCTGAAAGCCGGCTTCTCTCAAACACTTCCTCATTGTGTAATTAATCCCATCTTGTAGTGTTTGTTCGGATGACTTCAGTTCCTGCTGTGCAATGTTTCTCTTGGCTCAATTTGACATGCAGCGAACATCTGCGATCACGAATGTCAGGAGCTTCAAGATGGCTGCCATGTATTACAGATTACAGACTAAAGGTCATGCAGAAAGAAAATATTTTGTATAGGGATGTAGCCATCATCTGACCTATAATGGAAGATTTCAAATGCCTTTAATTGGAAATGTTGTACATTTTTAAGTTATGGTTTTGTTTATATATATATTCCGACATGTGTTGAGTGGAGTGGCATTGCCATTATGAGCTCAGATGCATAAAAGGATGAAACCATTTGCTCTTGCATTGTTCTGGCAGTAGCTGATCCTCTTTTCTGATCACTACATCATACTGTTCCCCTTGAAAATACAGAACAGTCACTGAATATTTGTAGGGAGTGCAGTATTACTCATACCCTCTTTTATTCTGGCTGCTAACCTTTTGGTTTTTCTTATTCTTGCAACCATGCTGGGATCAACATTAAACAGGCTTATTTTTAGCAGGTTGACTCAGGGAGAATCAGCGGGGCTACGTTGTTCCTTAACCAGCAGTGTGTGTCATTGCTGCCACCCTGCAAAAGAGCAACTGTTGGGGTCTCAATTGAAGGTTGAGCCATACTATGTTATTACTGTAGGGGCTCTTCCCTAATCTTTACATAATTGTTTACCTGCACATACAGATCAGAATTGCTCCTTTTTGTTTTCTGTGGTCTGATACGCTTTCAACTCACTTGATTGATTGAAAGTGCTCGCTGTGTTTTTTATTTTTATGAATGGAGAAAACACAAAGGACTTTAATGCACCATCAGTTTTGCCCAAAGCAAAATGCCATTCTGACTTCAGAAAAACTAGAAGTCATTGACCTCGTGGTCGGTGGCTGCACTCCAGGCGCTCTCATTATTTACAATATATAAGTTTGTCTAGACAAAAGAATCATAAAGCTAGTCTTTTGCTCCAATTTAGCATCATGGCTGAAGACTTAGAAATGCACAGAAGGTCAGCAATATTGTTACTATATTTTGTGCCTTATTTTTATTTATGTTTTATCTTATGTTTATTGTAATTCTGTGTGTTAGGAGGACCCAGCAAAATACGCTTTTAATTGTACAGAGTAACTGTCTCTTATCTGTGCATATGACAATACAAATATCTTGAATCTTGAATCTTTATGATACATACACACATTAATAGGTGGCACACGTGAAGCAAAGTTTTGGCAACATTTTCACTTTGATTATGCCATTTGTAATATCTCAAATATTAGAATTAATAAAGGATCAATCAATGATGATTGCAGTATCAACCCCTCAGGTCTAAGATGTCTGTCAAATAATATTTTAGTGCTTCGTCAATTTTTTATTCGATTTTTTTCTCATTTATGTCAAGGTGAGCTGTGCCGCTGAGGAGGTTAGATCAACATTTCTGTCTTGTTTTAAAGGTTAGATGACATAACGGTATATGACATGCAGAGTATTAACATATGAAACAACTATTTGCAAGGTCAAAATACAGTGAAGTAAAGCTGCGTGTGTCGTTAGCTTCTCTGTGCTTTGTTGTCTGTGTTCATGTGGCAGTTACCGCTGATAACGCTGACGGCTTTGCCGCAGAAGCGTAGTTCCTCCACTGGTAAACACTGTTAGCTCCGTCAGCACCATTGCAGTTGTTTGCACCGTTCGTGATGTTACCACCGATTGCTGCGAGCCGTCGACTCAGCCGCTGCCATGTTGAGAGCCATGTGGAGGCACTAGATTTGATCTGGATTTTGAACTTGACAGCTTTAACATGAAGTCAGTGATTGATTTTGAACTATGTTAATAGTATGTTTCCTGTGCCAGTAAGCTACATTTAACCGGCCTGTGCTGACAGGAAGTATGCAGATGATGTGTATATATAACAAGATCAATATTCAGATTATGCCATGGTTTAACACTGTCTGAATTACAATTGAATGACTGCCATTAATCACCCCTACAACTGCTACTATTGGATTTAAAATTCCAGTAACGATCTGTAAATATGTCTACTAAGGCAGTGTCTGGTAGCCAGAATTCAAAGACCAATAAGTATGAGCCACGAAGACGTCCCCACTCCTCCTATATATAGCTCATAGCCGTAGCAGGTTTGTCTGAATCCGGACTGTGTGGGAGGCGTTACAGCAAGGCCGGTTCTGAGGCCTGGACACACAAGGACAGGCCTAACAGTGCGATACGTCTGTGATAGGCGGGTAAATATAGAAGAGAAAAGACACAGGATTGCACATCATTGTCTCATAGTGGAGCCTATATTACTTATGGGAGCACTCAGTCCAGCCCTGAGTTCTCCTCCCAGTCCATAATGAAACTGGGGAAGTCCCTCTCTGTCTCTGTCTCTCTCTCTCTCGGCCCCTCTTATCTTTGCTGTTGCTATAAAGCCCATGGTGATGCCAAACAAATGTCTATGTTTATTTACAGCATTTGCTTTCTAAATTAAGAGCTGATTGTAACAGCTGAGATCTGAGCGAGCCGATATGTTCCAAAGTGGACACGACACACTCAAGTGCGGTTATGTTCCACACACACACACACACACACACACACACACACACACACACACACACACACACACACACACACACACACACACACACACACACACACACACACACACACACACTATTAGGTTTGAAAAAATGTAAGCCACTTTGTAAAAAAGCCCCAAATGTAATGTCTGCTGCACATTGAACTGATGCATTTGTAGGCTGGAGCACACACAGGGTGAATTTACACAGCAGGAAAAGGACACTGTAAATGATGTCTGCCACACTGTAATCACCAACAATTGTCAGTTCAATTAGCTATAATTGTGCACAGCAGCTAGCTATGCGTTATTATCCATGCATAGCTAGTTATCATTCTTGCCAGACACTAATCTTTTATGGGTGCTGGGTAATTAACAAAGAAAAAGAGAAGACAGATGGGTAGATGGTAATGAAGATAGAGCAGAAAGGACTAAAGAGGCCTTCGTTGTGCTTGTGGCTGCAGATGAAATCTAAACTCAGGTTGGAAACATCTGACGGCTCAAATATCTGCTGTGTCTGAAGTTGCTATTGGCATCCAATGCAAAGCTGTCAACCCGTGCTTATTACCATTTATCTGTGTGTCACATTTCATTCCCAGGACTGGGGATACTTATTGAGACACAGGATGTATTGACTGACGTTCATCCAGAAATAGCTGCACCGTTGATCTCTAGCATAGTTTTATTGAACATGTATAACAGGCTGTGAGAGCCCTCGTGAGAGCCTCATAATGAAACTGCCACTTGATTGGTTTGCTGCCACCTGGGTCCACTCCATTCATGTTATCAGATCATTAAAGACATACAATGAGAACATTAACCAAGTCAAATTTTGTTTGTGTTTGTGTTTTTTTTTTTTATAGAGGAAGAAGAAGTAGAAGATGATTTCATCTCCGTCCTCAGGGACAGATCTCACATCGACGAGACGCTGCGGCTTGCAACTGAGGAAAAATCAGGAGACTATGCAGGTGAGGATCAAAGATTCATCTGGAGTGTTTCTATAAAGCTTTATGCTTGCTTGTACTGTATCTGACAAGTTGAAGCTAGCTTAATAAAGCATGTCAAGCAGTTAGAGACTGTCTTATCTTTTGAATCTCACTCCCCTTTTTCAGGCTTCTAAAAAGTAAATCATTGTAACAATCTGAAAATCACTGGTTTTCAGAATGGAACAGCTTGCAACTTATCAATATGTGAAAAGATGTGTCAAATGGTGCCAAGCAGGCATTGCGCCATTTTAGGAGTTAATAGGCAGAAAGGCTGGGAGCCACTCAATCAAAAAAGTAATGACGCCACTGTCATTCAAAAGTAAGACGGGTTCCAAAAGAGCTGGTAAAGGGAAAATCTGTGCCCATGAGACTTTTTTTCTTTTTACAAAATTTGACTTTTATTTCTCTCCTTCTTCTCCATCATGGCCTATACAATTGTCACCCCTGCCTCTTTTTAGATCTCTAACGCCTTTATCATCCTTTCTCCGCTCTCATTTTTTTCCACCAGCGGCTCTACAGCGGTTGCGGAAGATCTACCACACATCCATCAGGCCGATGGAGCAGGCCTACAAGTACAATGAGCTGAGGCAGCACGAGATCTCAGGTATCAGAAGCTTCGGCTACATCTGCACTTTGTTCTGATGCGTGGGTTTCTCTGTCTGGGTTGCTTTGGTGACTGAGTTGTTGACTCATTTGTACAAACACATCATCCTCACATCTCTTTTCAATTATCGTGTGTAAACAAAATTTGTGTGGGGGGAGGGGGTTGCTCCCAGAGTCACTGTTATGTGAGGGTCCTATTTTTTTAAACTGTACAAGTACCTTTAGAGATCATTTGTAGGCTTTTAAGTCCTGAAATAGTAACAATATACCTTATGTAGTCATTATTTTTCCATTCATGCTACTTTAAAAATATTTCTTCCCCTTTTCTTCTATTTATTGGCATACTTTATGTAATTATTTTGAAATGAGTGTGTACTGTTTTTTTACTGTAACCTCAACACTCAGCTGCACACTGAACTAGAACAAGCTCTACTTTCCCACAAGGAAATAAAGCTCGCCCTCTTGTGGCCTTTTAGGCTTGGCATGCAAACTTGACAAATAAATGTATAATGCTTCTAAATGAACAATACATTTTTTGGAAAGGACAGTAAAAAACTAAACAGTAAAAAGACTCACCTCATCACCCGACCACAAATTCACACCATCCATTTGTAGACGGACATGTTTGACACGTCAGGTCAAATATGGGACTAGATTCCCACCCATTCATGCACTTTGTTACACTACCCCTCCCTGTTGCTACTAGCGACCTCACACCCTCACTCCTCCCTCTCCTCCACCTCCTGTTCCCTTCGGCTCTCTTTACTCCACCATTTCCTCGCCCCATCACCTTCCACTCCCCTCATCTAACAGCCTACCCCGGACGAACCCTGGGGGACTCATCCACAGGTGGGTGTGGGCGGGGCTTACCTGTGCATGGCACTGCCGGAAGTGCATAGCCCCGAACTCTCCCCCTTCATTTGTCCTCATACATGTGTGAGCCACTTAGACCAATAAATACTGCGCTACTCTCTGTGGGTGAAACATTTCAAGCATGTTTCACTTTGGGTGACACCCAGGTGTAACATCCCGCATTGAGTCAAAGGGATCCATAGGTGGAAGGTTCAACCCAAATAGAGCAGTGCAGCAGTTTTATCTGTGGATCAAAATGGATTCACTCTTTTTTGATTCACTCGTTCAGAATTTCAAACCAAAGCTCCATCATTTTAATTCCATATTAAAGAATTAAAAGGGAAGAAATGTAAATTAAACAAGTTTTGGAAATTATAAGATTGACAGTGTATTTACAGAGAGACCAAGCATTAAGTTGCATAAGGTATAAAATGGGAAATATGGAGGGGGTTGCATGTGAAGTTCTGGCTTTAGCAAAGGACACATAGGTGTGAGACACTGGGACACTGGTGGGAGAGGATGGTCAGTGTTGGGCTTGTAGTGAATTGACTGACTTTTTTGTCAAACGTTTTATCATTTTCAAAACCACTCAGAGGAGATGACATTTTCTCTTTCTTCTTCTTTTCTTTTTGATCATTTCGTATTTGTTTCCTCGTCGTCCTTTGAATTCATTCAGTAGGTTAAAACAGAACTGGACTGCCCCCTACCACCCCAACACCATGTCCACTCACAACACACATGCAGCTTGTTATGAGACACACAGCTTGCTCTGAAAGCCTTGCACTGATGAGTCAATGGCACTGCTTTGATGTGTTTCACTGAGTTATGGCTGCAGCATTTTGTTCAGATTGTTCTTATGTTATTAAACAAGAACAACAGCTTCAACATGCCTTTCTTTGCCCATCTTTCTTTCTTTTTGCTTTCTTAGTCTTACAAAGCATTTATCTATGCTGCTCATTGAGAGTGACAGCGCTATATCACATCTCTACTGTATAGTTAATCCCATAAACAACATACATTTGGGATGGATTGTGTTTTGGTTAAACTATCTTTATTATAAGGCAAAAAATTATGGAGAACGTTGCAAACATTGGCTTCTTTTCGCAACATGAACAGCTCAAGTTCTCACGCCTTTTCTTCTCAGCCACAAATAAAATCCCAGCATAACTGGTTATCTCATCATTTTTCATACAAAATTTGGGATGAATTTGAGACTTTAACCACTGTTGTCTCTCCTTGCCCGACAGATGGAGAGATTACCTCCAAGCCCATGGTGCTGTTCCTGGGACCCTGGAGTGTTGGAAAGTCCTCTATGATCAATTACCTCCTGGGCATGAACGACAGCCCCTATCAGCTCTACACAGGCATGTTGCACATTTCCTTCTCTTCTTTTATTTATTTTTTGGGTTGAAGTAACCCTAAAATGTCATTGTATGTATTACAATGTATAAATGACAATGTGAATTAAATTGGTCAATGTCTGTCTTTAACATGTCTCCGCATCCATTTCTCTTCTTGGTACTATAGCCTTGCTAATTTCTCCCTCTTGTTTTTACATAAATGTGTCTTCAGGAGCGGAGCCTACTACCTCTGAGTTCACTGTAATTATGCATGGGGAGAAGATCCGCTCTGTTGAGGGTATCGTCATGGCAGCAGACAGCTCTCGGTCCTTCTCTCCCTTGGAGAAGTTTGGCCAAAACTTCTTGGAAAAACTGATCGGTATTGAGATGCCCCACAAGCTGCTGGAACGCGTGACTTTTGTGGACACACCGGGAATCATTGAGAACCGGAAACAGCAGGAGAGAGGTAAAAACAGAGTTTATCACAATTAAAAGATGAAGCAGCTGGCTGCAACTCAGTATTTAGTGATTTATTTATTCTCTTCTTCCGTCCAGGCTATCCCTTCAACGATGTTTGCCAGTGGTTCATTGACCGCGCTGACCTGATCTTCGTGGTGTTTGACCCCACCAAGCTGGACGTTGGCCTCGAGCTGGAGATGCTCTTCCGGCAGTTAAAGGGTCGCGAGTCCCAGATTCGCATCATCCTAAACAAGGCTGACAACCTGGCCACCCAGGACTTAATGAGAGTCTACGGAGCGCTCTTTTGGAGCTTAGCTCCCCTCATCAATGTCACTGAACCCCCCCGCGTCTACGTCAGCTCCTTCTGGCCATATGACTATGCACCTGATACCAGCCGTGAGCTCTTCAAGCGAGAGGAGATCTCCCTCCTGGAAGATCTGAACCAGGTGATTGAAAACCGCATGGAAAACAAAATTGCCTTCATCCGCCAGCATGGCATCCGCGTACGCATCCATGGCCTGCTGGTAGACCGCTACGTTCAGACCTTCAAAGAGAAGATGAGCTACTTCAGTGACCCTGAACTGGTCTTCAAGGAGATTGTGGACGACCCAGACAAGTTCTACATTTTCAAATCCATCCTAGCCAAGACCAATGTCAGCAAGTTTGACCTGCCCAATCGCGATGCTTACCGTGACTTCTTTGGCGTCAACCCAATCACCAACTTCAAGCCCTTGCAGGCTCAGTGCTCCTACATGGGAGGCTGTCTGCTGGATAAGATTGAGAGGGCAATCACCACTGATCTGCCTGCCCTTCTAAGCAGCATTAACTCTGGGAAGCAGCCTGGCCTGTCCTCCTGCGAGACAACCGGCTGTGATGAAAAGCCAAAGAACCGCTACCGAAAGAACTGAGGGAAACAAAATAACTTGAGTGGGGAAAGTAAGAAGAGAAGGGGTCTGGTGGAAGCAAACCCTGCTTTTGTCAGAACGCCTGTGTTATTAAGGAGACGGAGGAGAATAGTGTTTGTTTTTTTTCCTCAGGAGAATATGGGGAGGTACATTTAGGGACTATGGGAATGAGGCAGAGAGGGAGGGAAGGGTCATTGTTTGATAAGGCAACTTAAGGACACAAGTGCTGAAGAAATGAGAACACGCCACTGATCACTGAGTTTTGTTCAAATACATGCTCTCCTCTCTCCCTTGCACAATCACTTTGGACTGTCTGGGATTTGGGGATTGGGGAAGTAATGATGTGGAGAAACACAGAAATGAAAAAAAGTAAGATCAAATAAAAATTGAAAATCCTGAGACTGAAACAAGTCAAATACCAGCTCCCTTGTATGTGAATAAAACGGGAAAAAGTAGAAACAGGACTGGCAAATTTGTGTTGTAAAATCTTGAGAATTACATTGCGGCAAGTCAATTCCATAAGCTTCAGAAGCTCATTTTGAAGTAGCATATTTGTGGGTGCTATACAAAGCCTTTGTGTTTGTCCTCCAAACCTTTACTTTTGACATTGATTAACTTTAACATTGCATGTTGGATCATATTTAACAGATGCATGCATGTCCTGCTAATACAAAGTTTAAGTAACATTTCCTTGTGTAACTGAAACATGAACCAACCCTGCCATGCAACAAATAAGACCTTTTTTCCTTTTTGTTTTATACGCTCATCCGTCCTGGTTGTTGACAACCTATGAAATGAGCACTGTGATGGAAGCAGAGGTCAGGGGTCTAGGGTCAGAGTCTTCAGAGCGGGGTGGGTATGTTCATTCTGCTTCACTTCTTAACTGTTCTTACTGTTTCTGTCTTCGTCTATAAATTTGCCAGTCTTTGGCAGAAATTCAATACTGTGTTATGATTTTTTTTTTTCTTAAACAATAAGCTTCCCAGCTTTTTTTTTTAGCTGAATGACCATAACAAAATAACACATGAAGCATGTGTTGGAATATAGCTATCTTTAGCCATTTCTTCTTCAGGATAAAAAGCTATTTATTGATTTGAATGTGAAAACTTTAGGCTATGTATGTGTACTGAACACCAACTGCTATACAATTGTACTACCACCGCAAGATTGTCATTTCCCAGCTTGCGAAAAGTGGGCTGAAGGTAAAGGTAAAGTGGAGGACTCATGAGTTGACCCCTGACCTCTGTGGAAAGAAGTAAGAACTGAATACTGACTTTTACAATTTTGCAGTGATACATGCCATAGGTCCAAAGTCATATGTAAGCCTACCTCAATGAACTTCCCAGAAGTATGGCATGGTTAAATTGCTTTAAATAGTTTGACATTTTGGATAGGCTTTCCAACACCGGGCTATTTCTTGGGCTCGGCAACCAGCAGAAACCCTTGAAAGTTACTGCACCTG
This sequence comes from Myoxocephalus aenaeus, assembly GCA_038501785.1. NCBI lineage: Eukaryota > Metazoa > Chordata > Actinopteri > Perciformes > Cottidae > Myoxocephalus > Myoxocephalus aenaeus. The sequence continues at coordinate 6,618,668 of JBAMJR010000051.1, read as the reverse complement.
TTCAAGAGGAATTCTGCCACATAGCCCCTCCTAAAACGGCAACATGTTCGCAATTTGTGTAAGGATTAAGCAAGTGTTAATTTGTGAGCTTTGGAGTAGCAGGTAGGTCGATTTTTTATTTTAATTTAATTTAATTATATATATTTTGTAATCTTTGGACAGACTCAGGCTAGCTGTTTCCCCCTGTTTCCTGTCTTAGCTAAACTAAGCTAAGCTAGGATAACCGGCTGGAGGCTAAAGATACACGTAGACATGAAATCTACCAAAATGTCAAACAATCCTCAATGGATGGATAAGTAGGCCTAGGTTTCCAAAAAGTTAACGAGTGGACAAATGCACTTCCAGTTCCCTCTGTGTCCTCCCTCACTAATCCCATTGTGAAGAGTGTTTACCAAACTAAAATCTGAAACATAGTTTATTAAAAAGAAACGAAACTAACAAACACACACATTGCTTAATTTTCTCTGTTTATTTGAGTGTGAGTGTTCCACTGGATGTTAGTATGTTTACACTGCAGATCCAGAAGATGCCCACTAGAGTGTGCTGTGTAAAAGTGTAAAAGGTTATACAGACCACTAACACTCATCATGGCAACCTTTATAGTAATAGGGTGCTAGCGTGGGCTCATTGCATTGTGTGGTTGTGCTTTCAGTATATTTCAGCATTAATTATCTTAATTTACCTTTGAATTAGATCTGGATTCACTTTTTTTTGTTTTGCTATACAGTTTAAATTAATCTTGGCCCAACATTGGAAGCTTGATCATAAAGAATAAAGATTTCTGATTCACTAGGTAACTTTGTGGTTATTGTGATAACACTATCAATCCTTACTCAGGGAGACTCAAACAAGAACACAGAACAAACTTGTACCAAGCTGATTTTCTTTATCTCTGTTTCTCGCCTACAGCTCTTTATTACAACTCAGCCTACATTCATTTCCTTGATTCTTTTCTCTGAAAGTTCAATCTCCCACTTTTGGATTTCAAATAATTGTGGGGGTTTTATCCAGCTGCAATGCATCAACAAACAGTTTGTTGTGACTGGAAGTGGGGAGGGGAGTGTGTGTGTGTGCGTGTGCGTGTGCGTGCGTGCGTGCGTGCGTGTGTGTGCGTGCGTGCGTGCGTGCGTGTGTGTGTGTGTGTGTGTGTGTGTGTGTGTGTGCGTGTAGTATGTATGACTGGGTGTGAGACCCCTAGACACACTGACTTAAACCTGCATGTGTGTGTATTTCTACTCTTCCTCAAATCTTATTTAGCATAGATCGTGAGCAGACTGCAAATGGAAAATAAAGTTAATAAATGCTAAAAAAATGCATAGACCAAAGCCAATTGCCAATAGTGTGCACACACACACACTGGGGCTTTTGTGTGTGTGTACACATACATGTTTTAAAAAAAGTATGTTATGAATGAATGCAAAACAGACATTGGCATCAACAAATGCACAGATCATATACAATACAATATACAATAAACATAGCTCAGCATACACATGCAAAGGATTTTTTTTTAATGCTTTGATTTTTACAGCATTGTATATTGCACTCTGATCCAAAGGTGGAGGACATCTTGTCACTCCTTTTTATAAAGGAGGACATGCTTTTTTTGTTCCCCTTCATGCAATAGGGGTTGGAAGAAGGCATCCACTGTCCCTCTTGGGGGTCTTCTCAATATACAGTTCAACTGCAAAGCCACAGTACTGACTACAGGGCTCACTGAATTGAGAATAAAGCATTTGGTTTCTTCAAGTTCTGCTAGACTGTCCTGCACATATATAGGATTATATTGCCTCATCCCTTAAAAAGGCAATGTTTTTTCATCATCTTGATGGTGCTGAAATATCGCAGTGTGCAGTAACATTAATATCATATTCCTGTTGCATTTGAGTGTCTAGAGCAGTATAGTGACCTTGTATTTAGGACACTTTGTCTCCTGTGGCTTCAATAAAATACAATTACATTATTGTATTCTATTTCCCTGAAATGAGAGCTCTTGATTTTTCCTCTGCTGTCATCCCGAGGCAGATGATGATTGTATCCCTACAAAACGAAGCAGAGTTTATTCTAATTGAAAAGAGCAGTGGTTGGAAACACGAGAAAGTGGAGGGGGTGCTCATTGCGGTCAAAACAAGACGTCCCCACCCTTCTGTAAAGTACGCGCTCGTTACCTTTCAGTCTTTCTAGCAAGCGCGTGCACGTACCTCGAGTGTACCCCTCCCCTCCCATCAATAGTCAGTCCTTTCTTTCCTCAAATCGCCAAACACACAGCTGCATCAAGTCAACAGTAACTACCAAAACGGAAGCACATTATTATTTCTTTCAAAACAAATTATTTTGATCTTTCAATTTTTTTGACTGACAATCACATATTTTACAGCCTTTTCCTTAGTCTGGCAATGCAATGCTGACATTTGAATACTTCAATAAGAGGACGAATGACAGTACGAGTACGTATGGGCTCCGGTGTAGATCGCCATCAAATGCACGTGGGGTTTTATTTTGAAAGAGAAAGGCGGAAATCATCTATATATTGTGTTTGCGTACTTCACACACTCACACACTTACATACACGCGCAAACACACTCTCTTACACGCACACACACACACGCACACATACAAAATTCTCGCGGCTGGACGGCTGTCAGCGCACGGAAGATGGTGGCGGCTGCTGCTGCTCTGCCCACTGCGCCTGGATAGCGCGCACAACGGATTTCACGCAGCTGTCGACGCTGCTGCGGAGCACACCTAATGGGCAAATAACGGAGATAAGACAATCTCACTTCACTGGGGACGATGCAGGGAATGGAGAGACTGGACGATGCAGCAGCCCTAAGCCCTTATTTATCCAGGGTATAAGTGGAATTATTTGGAGGTATGGACGTATTTTCCAGTGTATCCAGTGCAATTCCTTTCAAGTGAATGGATCAAGGCAGCACTTAGCCTTGACCTGTGGGACTCTTGGTGTGGAGGTGGAGACCTTTTAATTAGCCCGACTCTCTCGGGGGCTTTCGTCCTCTGACATTTAAAAAGGGGGTCTGAGCTGCCGCGGGCAAAGTTTACTTCAGAGAAAAGGAGAGAGACACTACTTCATGTAGTCTAGTCAAGGCTGCATTTTCTTTTTCTTAACCCGTCTAGGGTGACAGAAAATATACAGCCAGGAACCGTCGTGGTCAGAATACCTGGACAATTTGGGGCGCACTGTGACGATGAATTGGCGACATTTGGTGTGACTGTGGAAGCCAAAGCAATACCGATCACAACTGATCCCAGACTGGTTGGTGCATATACCTGGAGGAGCGTGTTTTACACACGAGCCACTGACAGCTACGCTCCTGCTATAAAACAGTGCATCGTGCACCACGTCTCATGCATTTCTCTCCTGCGGACCTCTGTGCACACGAGGGCTTGGAGACTCCCGACTGGGAAAGTCAGGAAAGGACGGGGCTCCGTCCACGGAAATAGTCGCGATTAGGCCCTGCAGCGAGGAGCATGTGGGTATAAATAAAAAGCGCTGATGGCAGTTTCTTCGCTCGGGTTCCGATTATCTGGAGTTGATGTGCGTCTTAAATGTCAACGCTGGCCTTTTATATCAAGATGGGAAGCAGCATGTTGGAGACAACGCAGACACAGTGGAGGGTGCGTTTTGGATGAAGTTTTGTAGAGTTTTAAACAAAACGTGGTGAAGTCAGAAAGATACTGAGAGCAACGGAAACATGAGAATTGACACGCAGCAGCCCTGAAAGTATACTGAGTGCAGCAAGACATCTGAGCCGGATTTCATATCCAACACTTAGTTACGACATCTCAAGAACCCTTAACACATTTCTTCACTTCTTTGGTATTTCTTTATTTTTTGTGACTTTTCCGGTTACGCAGATTCTTCGGTAATTCTCCAAGGTTTTCCTGAATACTTTTCCAATGAGTGATGCAGTGAGTAGGCAGCTGAGTGGATGTGGACAGGAACCGAGAAAGCAGCCAGTGGACCTTGCCGTCTCAAGTGCGCAAAACAGACAGGAATGCAGGGATTGACGTCAAGAGTGGCAATAATGAACTATTCAAGATCTTTGAAAGGTCTGCTGGCGTTTCTACAGCCACTACGCTGCTAACTGAGGGGAATTTCCTCAAAAGGTTTTTGTTTGTGCTCTCCTTTTCCCCCCTCCTACTCATTGCCCCAGTTGTTATACAGCCTCCCCAGACGTTGCCTTACTTCTTTATTAACTTTATCGTTTCAATAACAGTTTTTTTTTTTTTTTTATAGATTAAAAAGCAACATGGCATCTCCCCAACACCAACAACTGCTGCCTCGCAACACAGAAGTGAGCTGTGACTCAAGCGGAGATGGAGGCGTCTCAGTGAGGATTGGCAGTAGTGTCAAACACAACAAGCATGGAGGCGGGCCGCTGGGTTCAATTGGGGGAGGCTTCATGGTGGGAGCCAAGCACTGCAAGTACAGCATTTCCTCCAGCTGCAGCTCCGGAGAGTCGGCAGCCAAGAGGCCCGCGGTCAAGAACAATCGCCCACAGAAGAAGATGCCTCAGCTTTTTGAGAGATCCGCCGGTCATTTCTGGGACCCAAAGTTCGACTCTTCGATCCTGGAGGAGGCCTGTAGGGAACGCTGTTTCCCTCAGACCCAGCGGCGCTTCCGCTTTGTGCTCTTTTACCTGAGTGCCGCTGCCCTCCTCTGGGGATTATACTTTGCTGCCAACCCTTCCCGCTGTGACAGGACTGCCTTTCTCCTTCCCACCGCGTCCTTCCTCCTTTTCTGCCTCATTCTCTTCCTCTTAACTTTTACTAAGCTCTACTCTCACTGGTACAACCAAGCGTCTCTGCTGCTCATCGTTGTAACCTTCGCCTTGACCCTGGCCCCCCAGATTCAGACATCAAGCTTCAGGGACCCGGAGACTCCCGCGCCGGCACTCGATGTGGAAGAGTTCAGTGGCATGGGACCCACATACAACCTGTCCTATGACAAGCTACTGGGCGGTAACCCCTGGTCGCCCTGTCTGTCTCCTGTTGGCACCTTCTCTCTCTGTATCGAGGTTCTCCTGTTGCTATACAGCGTTCTCCATGTTCGCCTCTATGCTTCTGTTTTCCTTGGGTTCCTCTACTCTGTCTTTTTTGAGAGTCTGGGCTGGCTGCATCTCACCCAGGCAGGGGAAAACTGGAGCGTCGACTCTCAATCGGACTGGGATACGTTATGTTGGCTTGGCCCAGCCAAAGCTCTGCTTCACCTCTGTGCCCACGTCATCGGCATCCACCTATTCATCATGTCTGAGGTGCGGTCACGCAGCACTTTCCTTAAGGTGGGACAAGCTATCATGCATGGCAAAGATCTGGAGGTGGAGAAAGCCCTGAAGGAGCGAATGATCCACTCCGTCATGCCCAGAATTGTGGCTGATGAACTGATGAAGCAGGGCGACGAGGAGATAGGTGATAACTCTGTGAAACGATACTCCACCAGCGGTGCTGCAGCTGCCATCTCCAGCCCTAAAAACAATAAACGCAAGAAAACCTCCATCCCTCGTGGCCAGATTATCTTCCGACCCTTCAACATGAAACGGATGGAGCCCGTCAGCATCCTCTTTGCAGACATTGTGGGTTTCACAAAAATGTCTGCCAACAAATCTGCCCATGCCCTCGTTGGGCTTCTAAATGACTTATTTGGACGTTTTGATCGACTTTGTGAGCTCACTGGCTGTGAAAAGATCAGCACTCTAGGAGACTGTTACTACTGCGTGGCTGGTTGTCCCGAACCAAGACCAGACCATGCCTATTGCTGCGTGGAGATGGGCCTGGGCATGATTCAGGCTATTGAACAGTTCTGCCAGGAGAAGAGGGAGATGGTCAACATGAGGGTGGGGGTCCACACTGGCACTGTACTGTGTGGCATCCTGGGCATGAAACGCTTCAAGTTTGATGTTTGGTCGAACGACGTCAACCTGGCCAACCTAATGGAGCAGCTAGGAGTGGCTGGGAAGGTCCACCTATCACAGGCCACTGCCAACTTCCTGGATGATCGCTACCAGCATGAAGATGGACGAGTCATTGAGAGAATAGGACAGAGTGTGGTGGCGGACCAGCTCAAAGGTAGGTGTTCAGTGACTGTATGGCTTAATTGTCTCTGCCAAGTAGAGATGTAGTGAGTTGAGTACATGTTGCTGCTTTTTCCAGATTTCGTTTGTTGAATTACTAACAAGAATATTAGAACTCCAAAGTCAGGTTCCTACAAATTGACTGAAACATTGAGATTTATTTTTGTTACCCCAGACTTTTCTTGGCATTCTAAGGTGCTTAAACTAATGTCTTGGCATGCCTCTCTGCCAGCCGTAGAATAAATGTGCCAGCCTATGCCAGCATATTTGCAGTTCACCCCCCAGGTGGATCAGACCAGTTGAGGTTTTAACATCATGTAACCTTTACAGGTGTGCTCGCAATGGTTGGAGTCCGCTACGTGCCCTCTGTGGTGTTGGTATTAAGTGACTGTATCACGCCATCTTCTTTACCATCCTCCCCTCCACCCGGTCTGTTCCTACTCTTTGTTCAATTACATTGTCTTCCAGACGTCCTCAATGTGTCCTGTTCTCTTAACCTCACTCTGAATCGCTAAGGCCTTACAACTTAATGCAACTGTCGCCTTCTCTAATAGAGATGCAGCTTTATATTGAACCCTTTATCTTATCCTCTCTTTTGCTTTGCTCTAAACATTTTGACTGCAGCTATTATTTGATGCATTAATGCAAATCACCCCAGTGTAACTACATGTTTGCTTAATGGCTCTTTTCATCATCCGAGGCTGGCTGATCCATTAACAGCCAGTGTAAGTGATGTGGCAGTGCCTGACTAAGGTAGTGCCAATGGTGTTTTGAATGAGTATTTCAGGTTTATTTTTGTTTCAATAGATGCGGAAATGTGCTTCCTTGGGGCTGCATGTCTGATTTTGTACAGAGCAGGCATGGACGAATATGAACTGGCAATTCGTGCAATTTTGCAATTTGTGTGTGCACATTAATAATTTGTGCGCATAAAGTCCCAAAACATGTTGTACCTGCGGGACTCTGCACAGATTTCCATTATTTTGGGCTGGAAATAAATGCTGTAACCTGTCAAGGCACAACAAGACGGAGCGAAGGCGCCTCTTGTTTACCAGCCGCAGAGTGATTTATGGGCCTGCATTCTACCCTCATTTGTTCAATTAATGAGCGACTACCGCTCTTGCTCTTGTCATTCATTTTTTTATACGGTGAGGATAAATGTGTATACCACAGTGTTATCACCACACCTCACCTCCTCTTTCTCCTCAACGTCTTTCTTACCTCCATCATGTATTGAGCTCCCTTAAGATTGATCCTCTTCCTCTAGATCTGCTGTGCCAGTGAGAGCGCTAGCTGTCAGGAGAGAGTTGTGATCCAGTGCTGTAAAATTCCCTCCGCGGTCTGGCTCGGTCGGTGTTAATCACTTGGTATTGCAGCCAGGCATGGATCCTGGCTCGGGCTGGTCCCTGTTGCCTGACTGAAGTAAATTGCTCTGACCAAGGCCCTGGTTGCTTTGCAGCTGCCTTTTTATGTAGTTTTGATGTCCTTTTTGAGACATTGAGATGTTTCACTTTCTCACAAATAGTGTTTTGGCTTATGAGGGATTTTACAGTTCCACTATGACTTCAGGCTTTAACGTACTTTTTTTTTTTTTGTCTCATCCTGTAGGTGCACATGCTTAAAAGTGTATACTCACTTATTTTTTAGCTTCCCCCTGTAATTATAAGATATGTGGCTCATTGTAGCAGAGGTTCACATGGAGTGCAACCATGTGTGGTCAGTTGAGTGTTGCAGCTGCATCCTGTTGGCTCCTCAGCACTGACCCGAGGCCTGTGCTGTAAGAAATGGAGACGTTGTGCATCGGTTCACATCCCACTGGGGGATGGCTGGTGTTTGAGGTTAAGTAAGACCGTTTGAGAATATAGTTTTGAGGCTCTAACTAAGGATTATTTTATTATTTTCATTATCATTTAATCTGCATTAGTCATTTTTCTGATTCATTTATTAATTGTTTAGTCTGTTAGCTACAGTTTTCCAGAGTCAAAGGTGATTTATTCAGACGAGTAAAAAAGCAAGACAGCACTTTTGAGAAGTTAGAACCAGTTTGGTATTTTTGCTTGCTATAAGATTTAATCAACATCAAATTGGTTGATTCATTCATTGTCTGACGATTAACAGATGAATTATTTCAGAACTAGTTGGCTTAAAGAATAACAGAACACCTGCTAATTGTTTTATCCTTATTGCTTAATCTGCTAATTATTTTGTACATTTCTAGATGAATCTACAGAAAAATGACGGTTAAAGTTTGGTCCAAAGATATTACGTTTACATGATATAAAACATAGAAAAGCAACAAAGCCGCTGGAGATGCTGGAAGTAGAGAATCTTTGGTATTTTTTTCTTAAAAAAATAAAATTAATTAATTGCGTTATCTAGCACGCTTAACATCTGGGTTGGTTGGGGAGTTTGTTTGAAAGAGAGCACAACACACGGGCTGAGGGGGAAGCTGGCGGAGGTGTGTGTGTGTGTGTGTGTGTGTGTGCGTAAGTGTGTGTGTGTGTGTGCGTAAGTGTGTGTGTGTGTGTGTGTGTGTGTGTGTGTGCGTAAGTGTGTGTGTGTGTGAGAGACATTTGCAACACAGAGCAAAGTTGTTGTTGTTGTTCATGAACAAACATAACACAACAAGGTGAATAGTTGCAGTCGGTTTGAAGGATACACTGAGATGATTTGAACAGTCTTTGTGTGTTCGTCTCTATAATGGGCAGCATGTGAGGCCAGACGTTGTTGTGTGTTTTTCCTTACTGGAAATGGGAGCTCTGTTTCCGGTCTATGTCCTTCCTTATGTGCTTAATGTCGAGTGATGGCACCTGCAGAAGAGTATCCCTTCAGAGGAGACTGTGTGTGGTCCTATTATCTTTCTGCTGATGACTGAAGCACCACATAGAGCCAGAGGTGTTTCTTCTCGATCTATAAATTGTTTGTGTGCTGATGTTGTCGAAGGGTTGTGTGTGTTACAATACAACTGGAGGAAGTGTTATTAGTCATAACCAGTTTTTGCTTGAATGTAACAGTACAGCAGTGTTCCAGATCTCAGCTGCTTCTATTATCTTTGACTACAATACCAAGCGTAGCAGACAATAAATCGTCTAGAATTGATATTTTTTTATAATAAAAATGTCTCAAATGACAATGTAATGTGAAGGGGAAAGCGTTTGTGTAGTGATGAATCTTCAGAAAATGATTACCTGAATCTGCAGCTCTCCTCAGCTTTACAGAGGTGACTTTCAGCTCATTGCTTATCTGTACAGCCACGACTTTGCTGTTTTGGTTCACTCTCATTGCTCTCATATCGTTGAGAGATGGATGTGTAAATAAGCAACTGTATGCTGTCAATTTCGCTAAATAAAAAAATGACAATATGTCACTGCTGTGTTCACAACATGTTTCCATTGGCCCCAAGTGGACCAAAAAAAATAGCAGGTTTTAAACACTCTTAATGCTTTTAAGAGTTTTCCTGTTCTGTATGCATCGTCCTTCCTCTCACCTGCTGTGAGGAATTATTCAGGCCCTTATGTAATGCAGTGTGAATGAGTGAAAACATATTAGAAATAAGCCAAATGTACACTTGCTTCACTTTGGTGATCAAAAGAACATTTTGGTTAATTTGAGCTTCTGACAGCACAACCCCTTCCCACTGTACTAATTATGTACTGGTTTCTCAGTAACCCGACGCCTTAAGGTAAGGCATGTACTCGGATTCCTTTTGAAATTGTGAGCATGACCTTTTCTAACTTAATTGCTGAGCAAAGCTGCACCAGACAGCTACTTACAGCATATCCCTTCCTGACCTGCTCTCTCAACTTAATTTGCCCTGCGGGAGATTTCTATTAAAGCAAGTCTGTGTAATCATACCTGGCTACAGTGATTAATGTTAGTAATTCATCATCATATCTTCCCACGCTGGCCTGGTGTGATACCGACCCACAAACACACCAGTCACCTGCCAGCTAGCTGTTTATATCGCAGCAAATTATATTGATTGCCTATAATGAGGCGCTGTCATGGCTGTGTTTATTTATGATGAGGCAACAAGAGAGGGTTTCATGTCGTGTGGATATCAAAGAGAATCCGCAAAGACCAAGGGTTGTGCTGGCTTTATAACGGACAATAATTTGTATTCTGGTCCATGATATTAATTTGTCCCGATTCCTTGTCCACCTTTTTAAATCTTCAGAACAATAAGTGATTAGCTACGTGCGGATTTATTTGAGCACCCTGCAGAATGTAACTGCAAGTGGTCCTTGTGATGAATGTTCTGTGTCCCATCACTCTGCTCCTGTTACTTCCTGCTCTGCAGCAGGTTATCGGGCGAGCCATTTGTATTTTTGTGAAACTCACACTCGCACATCCCCTACCCTGTGAATGATATTCCATCGGGATGTACTGTCTTACAGCAAAGTGTTCAGTGGAGAATTACTTATAATGGCTGCTGCCTCTGACCTTGAAAAATGTTAAATGAGGCTGGTTTTGAGGTAACACTTAAAGACGCAGGGATGGAGGAAAGTAAGAGAAAACTAGACAGGGAAAGTAGATGAACTGCCCTCTGAGACTCGGTTGTGGTCCAATGGGTTGTGACACTAGAGAGCAGAACTGCAGCAGCGTTGCCTAACCACCATTACACGAAGCCTCCGTGTAACTGGACCTCAGCTTTGAGCTCGTGTGTGTGTGTGTGTGTGTGTGTGTGTGTGTGTGTGTGTGTGTGTGTGTGTGTGTGTGTGTGTGTGTGTGTGTGTGTGTGTGTGTGTGTGGTCAGTCAACACACTATTGCACTTGACAAAAAGGCTTTTTCACCCTAATATATACACAGAGGTCTTCTCCGCTGCCAACAAATCAAATACCTGGCATAAATTGTGTCTAGACTTGAGTCTAGATCAGTATGCACACTCAGCATTCAACCGTAGAAAGATAGGGGGGTTGATAGTGAAGAGGAGTGGCTTACTACAAGAAGGGGTAGACATAGAGCCAGAGTATGGTGGCTGGTTTTTAAAAAACAGTGATAAATTGAACCCAGGATAACTATTACACAGCATACTGCGTTCTGTAGCTGCCCGTTCCTCTAAAGGCTGGGAGGGAACGTGGCTCTTCAGAGGCTGCCAGGGATCAAACCGCTATACCGCGACCGAGCCCTGCCTGGAACACCTTGGCTCTGCAAGGATAGATTACAGCTAAGAGCGTAGCGACATAATGCATTACACTGCATTGTACAATATCACCCTGTGCTGCGTATTATGGTTCAGCACAGCATGGCATTGTAGCCTGCAGCAACGCAATCTCATCATTTATGATCTTTGGCCTTATCATAATTTAGAAAGTCTGCAGAGCTTCAGCATCCCTTGTCATGCTCTGCAAACATGAGGCCATTGTGGGAAGGTTATCCAAGGTCTATGATGCGGTGATTAGCTGGATTTTATAGCTGTAGTGATTTAGGTTATCTGCTTTGTCACACTGTTACTAAGCAGGATTAGACTGCCTGTACTCATTCAGGAGGACTGTGCAGCAATATTGACCCAGCAAGCAGTCATAGATTGGTACTCAGGTGGTGTAATGACTTTCTGGATCAAGAGCAGAAAACCAGAGAGCATATTTTTTTCAAAGTACGGTCCATTGAGCTTTATAATGAAACTGACACTGTTGGAGATTGCATTTGGAACATCTACGTATCCTGTTGTACTCCACTTAATCCAGACAAGTGTCAGCAGACCCTGCAGACTCGGTCCCCGATGGGGGACAGCTGTCGTACTGACTCAATGGTGAAGTGTCCCGCCTCTATCTACTCTGACAGAGATGACCCAGGGCGAGGTGGATGAGAACGCCTGATATCAGCGCCTATACTGTCTGTCTGATAAGGAGGCACACATGCTGACACGGCTGAGTCTGTACAAACAATAACACACGTGGTATGTGGAGGACAACATGCTACACGGCGTGCTGACCATAGCAAACGCTTTTTCACTTTTCTAAGAAACCCCTTCGTATTTTTCACCTTGGACCTTATTTTCCCATGTTTGAAACAGATATACAGAGTGAGACAGAAAGAAGGATAGAGTTGTCCCATAAGGTTCATCATGTGAGCCAGGTTGTGTGGCTCAACCTACCCCAGCTCTGCACCCTGGGCCCACCAAGGATAATTGCCATAGCAACAAGCTATTGAAAGGGGCGTGGGTCAGCTGGTAACTGGAGGCTCTTTTTTTAGATGGAAGGACTGGTGCTGAATGGGAAAGAGGGACCATATTGACTATTCAGCTGAAGCTCTGGCTTTCATATTGAGGGGAAAAAGCCAAGCAAAGGCCTATTTTTGTGTGAGCCCAGCCGGAAGAAGCAGAACACGTGCAGCCACTCTTCCCCGCTGCAGCTCTAAACGACACCTACACAGATACAAACTGCACACAAAGAAATGTAAACCTTGAAAAAGGGAAACAAATGTATGACAAGGCATCTCTGTGTGTCTCTCTCCTGATGCTGCTGTATCTCACTGGGTTTATGATAATTAGATCTGTACTTGTAAGTGCAGTGTAAGTTGAGCTGCGCATGGGGCTAAGCTTGCCTTCCTTGCGGTCTTGCAGATGCTCAAGTGATAAAGTGCTATCATGAGTCATTGATGCACCCTAAGCTTTCCTCCTTTTTGTAATCAAGGGTACAGAAAATGCAAACACTCCTGCTAACAGACACACAATAGCTTTTACTGACATTGACAGATGGAGCTGAGTCTTAAGGTCACACACACACACACACACAGACTAACTTTCTACACTTCAAACATCCACATTTACAGCTGCATCCTGTCTGTTTCAGATGCCATTTTAGATGACGACGTTTGCATAGACGGTGACTTTGAGTGGTCAAACAACGCTCTTTGGGCTTTTTACACATGTGAAAAAACATTTTTACTATTCCGATAATTTAAATGACAGACGAAAGTTTCGGAGTCTGTGTGTAAACATGATTGACACCACGTTAGGTTGTATTTATTTTTAAATATGCAACAATTTCAGACTACGACCTTCAAGATGAACAGACAGGAACCCCCTCCCACCCTCTTACACACACACACACACACACACACACTTACACAGACTCACTTTCTACACTTTGCGATACACTAAATGCAAACACCCACACATGCAGCTGTGCCCTGTCCGTGTTGGTGAGCTGTAGTGACTTGTTAATGTGCACAGCGGGAGAGTGTCTGTGATAAATGGCTGTGTGAATTATGAATGAGAGATGATGACTGTGGAGCCAGTCCATCCTGAAGCCTGCTGTGTGTGTGTGTGTGTGTGTGTGTGTGTGTGTGTGTGTGTGTGTGTGTGTGTGTGTGTGTGTGTCAATAAAAGTGTGTTTTCCCCATGAATTACTTCAGTATATCTTATAGCTGCATGCCTAAATATTTTATTATAGACTGTGAAATACATTTTTCTCTGTTTTATGTATACAGTAAATCAAGAGACTTTTATCTTAAGTCATTTTCTTTGCCTCACTTCTGACCCCTGCACCTTCTCTCTTCTCTTATTTACTCTCCTATAATCTTTTCTGTTCCATGCTTTTCTGGTCTATGCTATTGATCTTGATGGCAGGAGTCTTCGTGCCGAGGACTCTGCTTTTGCCTACCGGACCTACAATGCACCCAAAGGGGTCTTGTTCACAAACGAGGGTAAAGCGCAATATGAGATAGACAAGCGGTTTGTTTAGGCGGTTCGTTGCAGCGTCCGCAGCAATGCAGGCATCGTACCTCATCGTTGTAGTGAGGAGGCCGGGAGGCAACGCTCTTGATTTAGCAGTCCATCTACGTTCCGACCCTCACCTATGGCCATGAGCTTTGGGTAGCGACTGACAGAATGGGCTGGGCTCAGCCTTTAGAGATGCGGTGAAGCGCTCAGACATCCTTTGGGAGCTCAGAGTAGAGTCAAAAGGGGCCAGTTCAGGTGGTTTGGGCATCTGATCAGGAAGCCTAATGAGAGCCTTCCGTTGTTGACCTCCGAAGTTGTCCGGAATGGTAAGAGGCCCCGGGGTACACCCAGAGCATGCTGGGAAGATTCTGTATCTCGTCTGGTCTGGAAATGGTTTGGGGGTCCCACAGGAAGAACAGGAAAATGGATGTTTGGAATACGTTGCTCCTTTGAACCAGCCCCTGGATAAGTGGATGAAAATGAAAGGATGGACATATGAAGTGTTGCTTGCTTTTGTCTGTCAGATAAAAATAAGTTAGTTTTTTAGGGTTTTGGTTACTGGTGATTGGCATCTGTTAGTTTAGTATTTTTTTTTTTTTTTTTTTACCAGATAATAAAACTGACCAAGCAAAATGATTTATTTTTGATTCATTGAAAATAAAATGTTGCTTGCAACTATGGCTATACTGGCCATTTTCAGGCTGATAATGATAGTGTAGAGATTAAAAACATTTTCAATAAGAATACCATACATTTGTGTGAAAATATCGTGCATTATCTGGCATTTCCACAATGACACGGGGAGAACATGCAAACTCCACACAGAAGGACCGCCCGGGATCAGGGATCTAACCTGGGCCCCTCTTGCTGCGAGGTGACAGTGCTAGTGCTGGCATTTCTCTACTGGAATTTCATGTTTCTTATCGGCTGACATACATTAATACCGATATTACGTCCACACGGTAATATTCGCGGGGTCTAGTGTATAACAGGTGTGGCTGGTTCCTGAACTCTCTTCGGACTCAACTCCCTTCATTGGCTTCATTTGCGGACCTCCCTACTGTGTCCACTCCAGCTATCAGCTGCTCCTCTAACCACATACTTTACAGCCCCAAGAATCCCCCATGCTGTCACGCCTAAAGGTCAATTTCTGACTTACTGTGTGTGTGTGTGTGTGTGTGTGTGTGTGTGTGTGTGTGTGTGTGTGTGTGTGTGTGTGTGTGTGTGTGCTCAGTAAAATATACCTGACAGAGGTCATCCCCTTCCTTTTAATCACTTTCTATCTGTGTCTCTTCGTGTCACTTTTCCTTTCTGCCTCCCTCTCCCGCTGTTTTTTTCCCTCTTCTTTCGCACCGTCCATTTTGCTGCTGTCTCATTCTGCAACTATTGAGTCAGATTTGAGTCACTGTTTTGTAAATGACACCTTCATCAACAAACATTACAGCAAAGCTCATCTTAACAAGCTGCATATCAAATTGTTTCTGGCCCTCCTTGGCCGTGAGATTTAATGAACCTGTCAATTCTGATGTTTAGGTCAACAGTGCAAGCAGTCATCAGCATACACACAAGTTATGTCTCTGTTTTGGCAGAATATGATTCAGAGGTTTCTGTAGTGGGGTTGGGTTGTAGTGAGCAACCCTATTTATTCCTCCTATCATTGGCCTGCATCAGATAAAGTCCTTAGGGAGTAGCGCAGTGCTCAGCTGAAGATGCAGCACATTTTATCATCAACCCCCATTAGTCAAAATGCTGAGTAAGCAGAGTCTGTGGTATTAGAGCAGAAGGCAATGAGAGGTGGAGCATGAGAAGGAGGGGAGTCTGCTTTGTCTGTGTTGCCTGTTTGCTTTGTTCCTTTACCCAGAAATGCTGTCACTGTTTGATTAATGGGTGAGCGATGCTCATAACTGCTGGTCAATAGCATCTCAGGCCCAGATAATACAGCATGTGATTACATTGAATTCCACTTCAGAGCAAGGCTGCAGATAGTCTTTTTGTTTTGATTCAACTCCTGTCCAGAAATGTATGTCCCTTTTGTGGTAATTTACTCTTATTTGAGATGGAGACAGCAGCTCAAAAAAAGTTAAGGACTGACCCATCTTAAGTAGTATAGTAATGGTAGTTATTAGGAGAGCTTTTAATCAGAATTTGTAACGCTAAATAAATTATAAAAAAACTCACTGTATTATCTGAAATATGTATTATCACAAAGTAGACATTTTCTTATCCTGGCAAAGAACTGCAGACTGGTTCACACTTATTCAATCTTTCTCTTATACATTTTATCAAAACAAATGAAAGATTGAACAAAGGTGATTTAATGTATATTTCAAAGCAAGACACTGCAAGGCAGATCACCACTGTAAAGACAATTTCAACTGAAGATCTGTGAAACAACTGGAGCAGGAAACAAGTGAACTGAAGAGATCTGCTGAATAGCATAAAGAGCCATATGGTCACCATTATCAGAGAGATGAAAAGTGGATGAGGGCGTTAGTGGAGCATGCATGGGTAGAAGGTTAGACAGAGTAGAGGGCGATGGTGTAAAAAAGATGATGGAAAGTGAGTTTGAGCTTTTAGGATTATGTCAGCCTATGCAGCGAGGAGTTAAACAGATATCGGCTCTGACACGAATGAACACGGCGAATAGTTCAGTGCGGGTCAAAGAGAGAGAGCGAGAGAGTGAGAGAACGACAGACAGTAAGTTACAGTGACATTGACAAAACCTAGAAAATACAGGCTGAGCAAAAGGTGGAGGCGGGGGTTTAAAGATTTTGGAGGGGTGTCAACTGCCCATCTATTCTGCCAGCAGAGCCTGGCAGCGTCGGACTGTCAAGGATGGAAGGACCGAAGACACGGAATCCAAATTGAGTGCAGAGCCATAGCGAGAGTTAAAGACTTTGGAGAGATGTGAAGGGTTTCGATTGTCGTTTTGAGTGAGCCACGATGGGGCCGGATTGCAGCCAGGAAAGAAAAACACCAGCCAAATATGGAACTTTGGTTTTAGTGCCACCCTTGTTTACAGCATTGAGGGACAGAAAGAGGGGAAGTATATTCACAGATTTTACTGATTGCAGTGGTAAGAGAGGCCTCAGTGTGGCTTGTTTGTTTGTGCCTAAGTAGACAAGCGCTGTGACGTAGTTCACAGTTAAGAGACGTGTTTTTGTCCCGAACCTCGAAGGCTAATGTGCTGAGAAAGCCCAGGTGGTGTCCAGGACTTGGTCTCTTTTTATGGCTTATATAATTCATTCCAAGAGCTCACTGTGGGTTATCTCGGGTGTTTGTGAAAAACTGTATTTGTTTAGCTGCGCCTCATGAGTGAGTTTGACGTGTGGACAGAAGGCACTACGTCAGCTGGAGCCAGTCTATACCACCTTTTTTTTTTCATCAAATACCAGTGCTCTGCTGCAGTGGTTCCCAAACCTTTTGGTTCGTGACCCCGTAAAACAGAGAAAACATACTTACGGTGCATCATTGTCAATTACATATGAAAAAAAAGTCCCAATGAGGTAAAAGGATATAAATTACAAGAAATAAAGGAGTCTTCAATATTTTTTCTGCGTTTTTCTTTAATTAATCTTGCAACCACTTGTTGAGGGTCTTGGCCCTGAGGTTGGGGAACGACTCTTCTTGTGCACCAGTGGGACTAAATAACGTGAGGCAGCAAACGAGTACAATAACTAAAGAAGAAGCAGGAACACTTTAAAATGACTGATATGGATTTAAAGCCTTGAGGATGGCACATATTGAAACTTCAGCTACTGGAATTAAGCTATGCTGCAAATCCATCATTGCAGAGTGGAAGTGCTCCTGCATTTGTACATGTCAATACACTTGAGTTGAAGGTAAAGCAAGGCTTATAATATATATATATATATATATATATATATATATATATATATATATATATATATATATATATATATATATATATATATATATATATATATATATATATATATATATATATATTTTGTTTGTACTCATTTATTCAAAAGTAAGATTCAATAATGGAAAAGAAAAACAATTTAATTTTAGTAGAAAAAAAAGGTCATCAAGGGGAAAAAAAGTAATCTAAAATCCAAATACTCATTAAACTCATTTATCTGCTTTGGGGAGATTGATATGAATAAATCCTATAATTATGCTAATAATTATATTCTGCTTCATCAATAAAGATTATGATTTAGTACTTTTCTGAATTTTGTATTGTCAATTCATTTATTGAAAAAATAAAACACAGATGAGAACTTTTTAGGCTCATTCAGTGAATGAAATGCCCCAAAAAGGTACCTCATCAAATTGATGCTTAAATCTTTGACCAAATATCCATCAGAGGCTTACTTTAATGATACATATGGTGGGCATTGCAAATGTGTGTTGTTGGTTACAAGCCTAGTGCTCTTGTAAGCACATCAAATCTGTCTTTAAAACAATCAGCATGTAGCTCAGATTGCTTGTTTATGTACGTAGTAAATTGAGCAAAGTGTCAAACATCCTCTCTTTTTATATTATTCATCAGACTTCTCTTCTTGGCTCTGACAGAGGAGACACTCTGCCCTAACATTGTGAATAATTCTGCTCATTTTCTCGCGTGCCCTTTAATGCTTCAGACATCGCGGCTCAGCAGAAGTGTTCAGCTGTAAAAAGGAAGGTCAAAGATGACGGCGTGAGTCCCTTGGTGATTCCTTATGAAAAATGTATATGTCTTTTATGCTTTCTGACTGAATGAGTTCACTCATAGACAGCACACATGTTATTTTTTCAGTCCACCACCACTAGCAAACAACTCACGGACTCACTCCAGCCTCCATTTCTTGATCTTATCTCTGCCTTCTCTCCTCTGCAAACCATGCTAGAGTAATGAAGTCTGCCTAAACAGCCTGTCATACTGAACAGGTTCCCTTCTGTTTCTGCTGCCCTCTCCCCACCCCCCGATTGGGACAGGATGTACAGTAACCCAGGACGCGGGCGCAGTGGAGGGGGAGTGTGGGGGCTGCCTGATGGCAGTGCCAACTGGCACGGAGAGCTGCCCAGCCTAATGCTAGTTTCTCTACGCCACCTGCTCCTCTGCCCTCCTGCGCCGATACCTGGCCCTGGAAGGCAAGCCTGTCATTATCAGGAGATGAGGCACATGATATGTTTGTGTTAGAGTGTGTGTGTGTGTGTGTGTGTGTGTGTGTGTGTGTGTGCTAATCCAAGCATATCTGACAACTCTCCTTCCCTCGCTATTGCCCTCTGTGTTCTGCTGTTTTTATTAAACCTTCCTGGGACAGCAGCACCACTTGGGTTGCAGGTGGAATATGAAAGCAAAGGTGTTGCTTTGAGATAAATGACCAAAACCTGTTGTATTTATAGCTACTGTACCTGTAGCATTCATGGGCTTTTTATTTTTGACACACAATTGAACTATTCTTCTCTTCTTCATTTGTGTATTTTAAGGGTAAAATTATTCATCTTGTTTTCTTTGACAATTTAGTCTTCCATTCTTTATTCCCTCTTTTTTGTATGTGCCGATGTAAAGCTAGATTGATGGACAGACAGACAGTCACACGGATGGGTGGATAGGTAGACAGACAGGTGGATGGATGGATAGACTATCTGTCACAAAGTGACATAACATCTTCCTTGACATATATAGGACACTGAAAGTGTGTCAACCAACTAGGCTTTTTGTACTTGGTCTTTTGCATTCCAGCTAATTGTCCGTCTTTCTCTGGCCTGACCAAAGGGTATATATATTGGTAATGCTGCAGTCACAACTTATGTGTTGTCTTTTTTTTTTTTATCTATGTTTGTTTGGCACACCCAATTTCTGCACTGAGATCCTCTTAGCATCATGCAAAGAGAGGTTCAGGGACAGCTGCAGACCCTGAAGAGTGTGGACGTGCTATGAGGAGGTGAGAGGGAGGAGGAGAGGTGATGGTGTTATTTGGTTGCAAAGTGCTTTTTGCATGTCACTCTCCTCTGTCCTGAACAAAAGGTCCTGGAGAAGGAGATAATTTGACTGGGCTCTCATGGGGAAAGGTTATCTACTGTTACCCTACAGCTAGTAGCACTGCACAGGACACTTCAAGTCCTATATTGACTAGTGGCTTCCACTAATGATGCTCTTCAATTAGCTCAGGGTCAATAGACATGGAGAGCAGCAAACACACGTCCATGTACTTGTATCACAGATCATCAAGAAGATGTGCACAGACTAACCGATGCGTAATCGGACACACAAGCATGAAGTTTCCTGACCTTTCCCCCCGCCACAAGGCCTTTAGGGCACAGCTGTTCTGTTCTGATGATGTTAGACCCTGTGGGAGTGGACATTGGAGCCTGCTGCTGGTCAGGCCAGTTTATCAGAGCCACATTTTACTGCCTGACAACAATGTCATTTTCATCTACCAAACATCTGCAGACACTTGAACTCACATAACCCATCATACAAACAAACACAGATAGCATGCTGTGCACCTTTGCAAACCCCTGCAGTCAATGTATCTTGCTCTTCTCTGGCTGTCAGGGCTCTCCCTCAAACAAGCTGTCCACAAGATGTGATCTAGCTAACATACATCCATCCGTATTAACCTCTGAAAGATATGGCCATGGATTCCTGTCTCTACACATGAACCACGTTTCTCTGCTTCCAAAACTGGAGCACAGAAATGTCTGAAATCAAGCCAGAAACACATTTATTTTGATGTAAGTCAAAGCCCAGCATGAGGTGATGGAGAGGATAGACTGCAGCTGATCTCCCCTCACCTCCTTCAGCTTTGAGAGTTTTATTCTCGAGTTTTGACCAATTTATCCCATTTCCTCCCACCTCTTTACCAGTTCTGTATGTATGTCTGGTATTTTGTTTGTAATTGTCTTTTATAATTGTTTAATATTGGGTCATTATTGTTTGATCCACTATCAAATGTTCTGCTCTAGTAATGTGTTGCTGTGTGTATTATCTCGCTTGAAACACTTCATTATCTTTAATAAGCTGTTACGGTATTGGGGATAGAGGCTGAAAGGTCCAGTGCTTTCTGTTTAGCCGGATTTGGCTCTCTCCCCATCTTCTACAGTTTTATTATTACTCTGCAGACGCTATTGCTTTTACAGCAGATACGATTTGCATTAATCGCAACGCTAAGTATATTAATGAATAATACAGTATGACTCATATACTTTGGAAGTTTTGTGTTTCAGCCTGAAACGGACATGACCGTCTCTTTGACTCAAAAAAAGATAATCTGGCTTTTAGAAATCTCTGTGAACAGTCACACCTAAATCTCTGCCCACGGTCATGGGGGAAATGAGACATTGTTTGACATTTTCTTTGCTGCCCTACATACATCATTTCAAGATATATGTTAAGGGAAAGACTTGACAAAAAGAGAAACCAAGAGGAAGGGGAAAAGCAACCCTGTTGACCCATGAGCAGAAGCAGAAGTCACTGTATGTTCTGGAGGGAGGCAGAGAACGATTTGATTAGCAAACTAATGAAATCAGGTGTTGCGTGTGTGTGTGTGTGTGTGTGTGTGTGTGTGTGGGGATCTCCCTTTGACACACAGTCACGCATTTTCAGTCAGAAACTCCACAGTTTCCTGCAGCCTCTTCTTGCGGCTGTGTCATTCTGCATCACTGGTGCAGAGAATTAGTTCTTTGTTACTGCTGTTTACCGCCTTCGCTTCCCATCCCAGGATCCTCATCCACCTGGCTATCGACCCAGCTCCAGCAAAGCCGTCCATCTCCACCTCCGCTCGCTTTGTGTGCTGTATACGTGTTTGACCGGGCGTGTAGGTGATTGCAGGGGCTTCTTTCTTTTGTTGCGTCTCATAGTTGAACTTGTGTTTACATTCTGTCTCTTTGTGTGCATGTTTTTATTTTACTTTTTTGCTTCTTGAGCCGCTCATCTCAGTATTTGTAGATGTGCATGTGCAAATGAGAGCATGCACCCCATGTACCCTCGTGTCACATGTGTGGTCTCTGCGGGTGAGTCAGAGTGCAGCCCCAGGGTGGCTCAGCCGAGGCGAGGCAGTGGCAGGCCTGTCTGAAGTACTTAGGGCAGACAATGCTCAAAGCCAGAAGCTGCAGCTTCACTGACAGCTGAATTATGTGGCTAAGCACACGGTTCCAGGTACTTATGTTGCTGACATATACACACACAGGTACTTCTTATTGTGCACGTGGCTTGCCACTGCATTGTTGCAGACAGATCGGGAAAATATGCAGAGGGTTCAGTCACAAACACTTGATGTTTACTAAGTCTCAGTTCATTACCAACGGTGTGAAATATGCAGGCTTGTGTATTTTCGTGCATCCAATGTTGTAAAGCAAGTAAATCATGTTGTGTATAAGAAGCAGTTGGATAATTTGAAATACATCTCACCACATTGCCATGTTTTGTCATTGTCTTGGGAAAAGTGGTCAGTTTTGTAGGCTGGAGGCTTGATTTTTGGTACACACACGCATACACACGCACACACACACATCCCTTGTAGGACTAATGGAAAAGATAACATGTTGATAGAAGTGGGAGGACGCAGGCGTTCAAATATTTGGCCATTGCCTGTTGTCTGAAAATCTTACTGTCTCTCATGGGGACCTAAAAATCATGAAATACTCACAGACGTTCTTCCTCTGGCTATGGAGTTGGAGCAGAGAATTCAGTGTGATGAGGAAGGTACAAAATAAATGGATTGGATGAAATGGATCTATGGAGCTTGAAATACGTGTTTTCTTTGATTAGCGCTCCCTCTTTCTTTTTGGCTCTTCTGTCTGATTCTAAAGAAAAAGAAAGAAAGAAAGAAAGAAACCTGCACACATCATTTTGATGGATATGTTTATTGAAACAAGAATGACTCATGTGACCTAGAATATATTGATATTCTCTGCTTCTCCCTCTCTTTATTCTACATTAATGCGAGAACCTGCTAACATAATTCACTGGGGGGATTTATTGTGCCGGCTACCGAGCCTCTGCTGAATCCTAAAACAAACTCGGGCCTGTTCTAGTTTCATCTGAGAGTAACAACGGATCTGGCAGTGACATCTTCCCCTCTCTTGGTTTCTGTCTCTCCAGGCCTGAAGACCTACCTGATTTCTGGCAGGAAAGTGGAGCCTCACTCTCTCTGCAGCTGCTCTCAGTCGGGTTCGGCGGGGCCTGAACATGCAGATCATCAGAGCCCCACGTCCACGGTGCACACACCTGACGGAGCCCCTTCAGCCTGCACCCTGCCTCCAGACAGTGTGAAGGTAAATGCACACCACCTTTAAAATGATATGAAACATCAGCCATGTTGCTGAGGAAGTGGAATCAGTTTTCTTTCCACATCAATATTGCCTAAAGGCAGAAAACTGAGCTGCATGTTCTGCTACAGCCTCTTTGTTATTCAACGGTTTGCTCTCTGTGGACTTTTGTTGATGTGGGTGTAAAAAAAAAATGAATTGGGTAACTGTGGTTGTCGCTGGACTGTAATAAGCCCATTCAATCATTTGATTCGGCCCGAATGTAATGACTGGATGGGATACCTGCCTGTAGTCTGTCCATAAGTAACTGCAAGCTTGACTTTTTTTTTTTTCACTTTAATCGTAAAAGACTTTCAACATCTGGTCTGGGTTTTTCAGTTGGATAGCTAAAAACATTTTGTGTACTATTGCTAGTAATTACATGGCCTTCACCTTGGGCACCCTGCATGGTTAGAACGTCTTTGTTTATTTCTCTTTTCACTTTTGGTGCATCTATATGCATGCATCCACACATGCCTCCATTGGTTGAGCACCTCAGTCCTCATTAAATCCGTGTTATAAGAATCTAAGAACAGTAAAGGTGGAGGTGTGGGGGTCCTCGGTTTGGTCATGAGGAGCATTACGAGGAGATTGGATGTCCTTCTTCTCAATGCTTTCTGCATTCATCTGATGACTCCTCCATTTACATATTTTCATCTTCAAGAATCACAGTAATATGTTAAGAAATAAATTAGATAATGCACAGGCAAGTTCGTGATATTATCCACACAGTTGTGGCCTTGACCGGTCTTGAAATATTCCTCCTTGTCCGGGAGCGAAACAAGTGAGAGTAAAAAAAGCACACTATTCCAAGACTGAGACCTTCAAAAAGTGGTCTTGACAGCGGCACTAAAATACTGGTGTGTGTTTTGGCGTCTCAATATTTCACAGTGCCTTGCACACGTCAGTGTCATGGTCATTCATAACACAGTATAACTGTCACACAAACATATTTCTCATACACACACACACACACTTTCCATTCTGTTTGAAGACGATGAGTGAAAATAAAGACCTTGAGTCTGTGTAGACTTCTTCATTGCTTCGTGTTAACTCCATCTCTTTATTTGTTTTTCAGTGACTGCTCCCGCTCTTGTTATCATTGTCATCACAGGAATAAATGCTTTTAAGCAAATACAGATTTTGTAAGATGATAGTAAACATCCTTAGTTTGCGTTTAAAAGACAAGTTTTGTGTTTTTGCTGCCACAATGCTTTTGTGATCACCGCTGATGCATGTTTTTTTGCCATCTCTCTCTTGTCATTTTGTCGTCCCTCAAAACTCTTGGACTGGATCTCTGCCATCCTTTCATGTTTTTCTCTGCTTACATGCTTTCTATGATCTGTATCTCTCAATGTATTCATTATCTTTCTTCGTTCTTGCCCCCATATGCCGCACGCCCAACCTCTACCTCCCTACAGTCTCCTTGTGTATCCTGCAGCGTGGTACTGATGCCAGCGGTGGATCAGGTTCTGGAGGAAGCAGCTGTGCACAATGGCTGCCATGACGACCACAAGACCAACAGCATCAAGGTTAGTCTGTTGTTGTTACCTTCACCAAACAGATAATACTCCAAACTGTTTATCTAAGATGCTGTTTGACTTTTCAGTTTGAATAAGAGTTTGGCACTATTGATATGTACTGTATGTAAATATTGGGGCATCGTGAACCAACTCTGATTACATTTCCTCTGGCCCAGCAGCAAAAAGAGGACTTAAAAATAATTGAAAGAAATAGAACTCCATGAGTCCCAGATAAAGTGTGTCACACACATGCATTTACTTTGGAGTGACTGTTGCACACTCTTTAGCTTTATATTTCATATTTAGACTGCTTCTTGGCATTGCTGACCCAAAGCAAAAATCCATTACCCATGCTTTTTGTTTTTTGGAAAGTCAGGTCTTCTCTCCCTCGTCTTTTCACCTTAGGACATTTCAAATCTGAAGTGTTCCCCAGCGGTTTCTGCAGGGCGAAGCCCCAAGGTCCTAAACGGCCTGCTCAGTCCTCAGCTGGAAGCCTTGAACAACAGCCAGACGTCACTCTGTGAGATGCTGCAGGAGAAGGAGAAGAAGACGTGGAGCGGAGGAGCCATGGGCATGGACCATTCAGCGCTCATCCCCTTGCGCTCCAAGAACTTCAGGGAGAGGAGCGACGCTCACTTTGTGGATGTTATTAAAGAGGACAGGTTGGGTCCCGCTGCTTACTGATGTTATCATCCACATTTGAACTCATGTTAGAATTAAATGAAACGTGTTTGATATTATTGGGGCAGCCCCGATAAGGCTGTAGAGCCCGACTTTGGAATGACCTACAAATAAATACAATAAACAAATCTTTAAGCAAGTTTGCAACATTTAAACATACATTCAACGTACAGTTGATCAGGAAGTCAATCTAGATTGTTGATGTACATTTTCCAGGATATTTTAAATAAGTTGATTGTAATGTATAAAATCCATAATGAACATAATGTCGACTGACTTTCCTCTGTGCCTGTGACAGCCTCATGAAGGACTATTTCTACAGACCTCCCATAAACAAACTGAGCCTCACCTTCCTGGAGAGGAGCCTGGAGTCTGCGTACCGGACAAGCTACCAGGAGGAGGTGTGTGTGTGTGTGTGTGTGTGTGTGTGTGTGAGAGAGCTGTTTTTGTGCATGACATAATGGTGCATGTATGCCTATGCGTAATGGGTGTACATGCCTATTTGTGAGTCCGTTTATTTACGACATTATCCATGAATGAGCTTGAAGTCGTTGTCTTAAGTCTTAATGTGAGTTTTACAACTGCCAGATAAAACCAGTGTTTTTTTTGTGTAATTCCAGTCATCCCAACTCTGCTGTCTCAACCTGTGAGCGTCTACCTGTATTTGTGCATGTTTGTGTTTCTCTGAGAGTCTGTGTCTTGTCTGGGAAGCCTGTTAGCACTGCGTTATAACCAGACTGGTCACTACTGCGGCAAAGAGAAATCACTGCAGGACCTTAAAAGTAGTTTTGTGTTAGTGTGTGATGCCCTCTGCTGGCGTAACCTCAGAAGTGCATCTACATAGGCCTGCAACTGTTGCGACATCACGTATTCTGAGTCACTGACTTGGGAATTGGATAGATTTCAGTAGAGACTTACTTAAGTCATTAAATTATCATTGACTGTTTGATAATTAATTATTTCCAATTTTTACTGAATGGTGATTTTTGATCATGCATTTGTGCATTTGTGCAGATTTTCACTGAACATAACCTTCCCTTATTCTTAAAAAAACTACTTATCTGTATGTTTATTAATATTCTTATAATATTTTGGATTTTTTAAATGTTTTTTTATGCTTTTGCCTGTTTATCCCTCGCAGGTGGAAATCCAAGCACCAGTGCAGACTTTCGCCAGTCCAACATTCAGTTCCTTCCTCGACATGCTGCTGTGCTGTTCGGTGTTTCTGGCTCTCTCGCTGGCCTGTTTCCTTCGGCCGCTTGTTTCCCAACAGAGTTTGCCCACACCAGCACTCATTCTGACAACTGCAGCCGCCCTGTTGGAGGCTCTGGCTTTGCTGTTTTCTGTACGGTGAGAAACTGAAAATAAAGTATGGGTCTTAACCTTCGGGCCCACGGGCTAGAACCAGCCGGCGAGACAATATCAGAAGACCCCCACGTGTTTAGAATGTATTGTTGCATATGGACCTGCAGATATTCTTCCCTGTTTTTAAGTTGTTAGTTTATTTTAGATTTATAATTTCAGTGAAGGTAAAATCCCAGCGTACAAATTGGCTCTTTACTCCATTCAATACTTCAGCTATGACAAACTGCACTGAGATTTCCCAAAGACACCAACATGTCCATTGACACTGTCTGGTTTTAGACTCCTGATACAAAGGATAGAGAAACTGAAAAGGTGTTGTTTCCATGCAGGTTAACTGGATTATCTTTATTTGCTTGAAGTTATCAGACAACTGAAATTGGAAAGTAGCTTTTATATGAACGGAGGTACTATTTCACTTCATTAGTTACTGTTAATACTAACTAATACTACTAATACTTTGTTTGAAATGCTTTATTTCAAATATATTATCACAAAGAATATAGAAGTACTGTAGGATGTGGTAATCTTTATTTTGTATTGCATATGTATTGCTGGAAGATGTTTGTTTTTTAAAATAGGTGTGTGGATTGGAACAGAAGTTTGGCTTGAAACTGAAATGAAAAATAAACTATTTGGATTATTAGTTTCCCTGATACTCGTGGTCATATTGGTGATGGTCATGTGCTTTATAAAGGGGAAATAGAGTGGGTGGTGTGCTTCTCTACTGTGAGTATGATTTGTTTTCAGACAGTTGGAAAGCAAAAAGGCCTCGACACCTTTTTAACATGCATATATTTGTATTATTTTGATGTACCCACTTTGGAAATCACAATAACTTCATAATAATCTCTTTATAACTCACATGGCATTGTTTCTGCTCTCCAGTATGGCCTTCTACCTGGACAGTGTGCTCAAATGCACTCGGGTGCTGATGAGCGTGATTTCAGGCTGGTTAGCGCGTCACTT
This sequence comes from Myoxocephalus aenaeus, assembly GCA_038501785.1. Taxonomy (NCBI): domain Eukaryota; kingdom Metazoa; phylum Chordata; class Actinopteri; order Perciformes; family Cottidae; genus Myoxocephalus; species Myoxocephalus aenaeus. Next base: position 6,591,110 of record JBAMJR010000051.1, on the reverse strand, counting down.
TATAGGAGCCGTCCTCGTGTCCCTGCCCACTGTGGCTGTCTTCTCTCATGTCGCCTGTGACATGCATCTCTCCATCCAGGTGGGTTTGAAGTTTTCTTTTTTTCTTTTCTTTTAGTTGTTGGTACAATATGTTCATATTGCTAAAAGTCAGTGGAATGTAGGTGATAATCTTCTGGGCTCTTTTGACTAATGCCTTTGTGCCCCATGTTTCCAGTTCACCATGTTCATCTGCTGTGCTGTCATCATAGCTATCATTCAGTACTGTAACTTCTGCCAACTCAGCTACTGGATGCGCTCAGTTCTAGCGACTTTGGTGGGCCTAACACTGCTTGTCTTGCTCTTCAGCTCCTCCTGCAGGTATGAGACACTTCCAAAGATAATGAAAATAAATAACATATTTGTCAAATGTGGTATAATTGAATAATGGGATGACACTGACAATTTACTCATGGACATTTCAAGAAAAGAGCACGAGTTTATGTTGGATGGTGCTGAATTTCTGCATGCACTTGTCTTTTATCTCTTCCAGTGTTGCTAAGAGTCTGTTTTTCTGGTAAGTGCAGTGATTAATGTAAGAGTTAGTACACTTCTTTTTAGTAAATGATTGCTGGTAATCACTCTTGTCTGTTGTCTGCATGATGCAGTGTTGAACTTTTGGTGAGGTGCAAGCAACCTTTGCCAAAAGCTTTTGCAGTTGTGGTTATTACTTACAGCTATAGAAGCTGCATTTTAAGACGCATTTATTTTATCCTTCAGTTTGACTATTGTCCTGTATTTCTCTTTCTTTCTCTTTCTCTCTCCACCAGGTCAGACGGCCAGAGCAATAACAGCAGCAACAGCAGCAGCAGCAGCAACAGCTCTATCGGCATGTCTGACAGCCGAGCGGACCCAGACCCACGGGACCTGCTGGGCCCGGAGGCCTGCGTGGCCTTTTTCCTGGTCCTTCTCCTCATCTGGTTCCTTAACCGTGAATTTGAGGTCAGTCACCGCTTGCATTACCATGGCAACGTGGAGGCGGATCAACATCGCATCAAGATCCAGAACATGAGGGACCAGGCTGACTGGTTGCTTCGAAATATCATCCCTATCCATGTGGCCGAGCAGCTGAAGGTCACCCAGAGCTACTCCAAGAACCACGATAATGTGGGTGTGATATTTGCCAGCATTGTTAACTTCAGTGAGTTTTATGAGGAAAGCTACGAGGGAGGCAAGGAGTGTTATCGCGTCCTCAACGAGCTAATCGGAGACTTCGATGAGCTGTTACGGAAGCCTGCCTTCTCAAATATGGAAAAGATCAAGACCATCGGTGCCACATACATGGCAGCAGCAGGACTCAATGCGCAGCAGTGTGCAGATGCCCCACATCCTCATGCCCACCTCCGCGCTCTTTTTGAATTCGCCCTTGAAATGATGCGTGTGGTGGACGACTTCAACAAGAACATGCTGGGCTTCGGCTTCAAGCTTCGCATCGGATTCAATCACGGGCCTCTAACCGCCGGGGTGATTGGCACCACTAAGCTTCTCTACGACATCTGGGGCGACACGGTCAACATCGCCAGCCGGATGGATACTACAGGTGTGGAGTGTCGCGTCCAGGTCAGCGAGGAGAGCTATTGTGTGCTCAGCGCCATGGATTATGAGTTTGATTACCGTGGCACGGTTAACGTCAAAGGCAAAGGTCAGATGAAGACCTTCCTCTACCCGAAGAGCAGTGACAGTGGCCCTGTGCCTCAGTACCAACTCTCCGTCTCACCAGAGATCCGGGCCCAGGTGGATGGTAGCATCGGGCGCTCGCCCACTGATGAAATTGCCAGCATGGTGCCAACAACAAGCACAAATGCAAGCAGTACCAATACGGTAGTACCCAGTGCCAGCGCCGGTTCCTCTACTACCACAGGGCTTAACCATGAGAAACAGGCGGACAGCCGTGAACGACGTCCCTCTACGGAGACCTCTCATGCCAGGCGTTCCACGTCTCACCTAGAAGCACCTCCTCCTTCTGCAAATAACAAACAACTCATCTCCTCCTCAGTCCAGCCAAATGCACCCCAAAATTCCACAACAATGTCCCAGAAAGACATCAAGAAGGACAAATGCGATGGTGATTATGACAGTAATGTTGGAGAGTTAACCAGACTTTAAGAATTTGCTACAATGGCACTTTAATCATAAATCCCCGACCCTTTAAGCTCTTGTTCCTGTCGGTTGGCATTCGTAGAATCGCTGTATATTTGGTCCGACCCAAGGTTAGAATGTGAGAGAAAGTCCCACAGGCCTCTTCTCTGCATCAGCCAGGCTGCAGGTGGTTTTTACTATCCATCTGATTGGCTGATGGACTCCAGAGTGTCAGGCAGGAACACTCAGAGGAAATGGGAAGAAGTGATGGGTGACTCTGAACCTTCTCTTGCCTGGATCCCATCGTCTCCTATTAACTTACTTGATTATCTGTATACCTTTAATCTGAATTATTTCTTTATGTCTTTAAAGTGCCTTTAGAGTAGATCAATGTGTAGACTAAGCCTTTCTAACTAAGGGAAGCATAACATAAAGGGAAAACTGTAAAAAAGCTAACTTTTTGGAAAAAACGCTACGCTTTAATTTTCTTTATTTTGTAAACTATACTTTGCTATGGTATTTTGCCTTTTATCAAAGAGGAGCTCACCTTACATATGGGAAGTGCTACAGGGTGAGGAGAACAATCTGCACTAGTGCCTGTTTCTGTGTTCTTCATGAAAGGCACAGCAGAGGCACTAATCAATGGCGGCTAAGGGCAGAGGGGCCGAGCTGCGTGTCATGAGTGTATTTGCGCGTGTGTGTGCGTGTGCGTGTGCGTGTGTGTCTTGTTAATTAACAAGATCATGCAGGGTTTATTGAGGAGAGGTCCTTGTGAGTTACTCGACTGACTTGATGAAACTGCAGGATGATGACCAACAGTTTAGGAACGCAGTCCAAAAAAAAGAAATCCTGGTTTGCCGACGTGGCAAATTATATCTCTGGCCTCATGATGGTCTCAGCTACATTTAATCAGCATGCTTGCAACAACAGCATTGTAGACGAGGTTAACTGTTAAGTGTTGAGTATTTCAATGGATGCTACAAGGCACTGCTGTAGTGTCTTGACTGTAGATCAATTAGAGAAAACAACTGCCTAGGTTTCGCTATGAATTGCACTGTTAGTTTATAGGGGTTTTAAGAAATGGATAATCAAAGTGGAATGTCACAAATCAAAACTAAATGTGTTTTATTGTATTTATTGTTACACAAAACTTGAACTGTTTATGTGAAGCTTCCTTCTCTAATGTCTAGGATTTGAAAGACATTACAAGATGAAACCGTTGGACGCATTCGCTGCTTCGCAATTTTAATAGCATGAAACTTAATGTAATAGCACTGTGCAAAGGCAGTGGAATTTTATATTATAGGTGTTTTAATCTTTTATTTTAGACTTAATTGATTTCATGCTATTATATCACGTTACAAAGAAAATCAAGATGATTAAACTGTACATCTCTGTTCCTGTTACAGTTTCCCTCTCTCGCTGTTTCTTAGCAAAAAGGATTGTGTGCTCAGAGGCAAAAAAGTTTTACCGTGAAATCCACTTCAGTGTCTTA